>JADWOT020000009.1:9712317-10368202 GCA_036345935.2 Taenia hydatigena
CCACGGATGCATTCAACTGTGCGTCACAATGAAGGCCATCGATGGCAATACTCATTCAACAACCAAATTACTCCAAATAAGCAAACGAAGTACGTGCATACGGTGAAAGAAAATTTATGGATGACACGTGACTCGCTGCTCGCTTGTGCACAACCAAGAACCCATCGAGTGGCAATGAGGTGGACGTGCATTCGAGGACCCAATCCACCAGTAATGAGGTTTCTGGCGAGCTGATTGGCGTCGCTACCACAATTATCGAACGTCTGTAACTGGCCCAACTCGTCCACCAGCATCAACTGAAGCACGCTCATGAGTGGCATGTTGCTCGCGTGGACATTCAAGTATGCGCTCGAGTCATTTGGAGCGCACATTGCGTAGAACGACTTCAGCGATTGCGCGCATCCTTCAAATCTGAAATAATAGCACAGGACAATGAGGGTACTCGTGGAAATCATACCTCATCAGACCATTCCAATTGCATTAGTTCGGTCCGCGTGATGAATAGCTATTGAGCATGTGTGTGGTAAGCACTTCACTGAAGCAGACAAGAGGACCGTAAATAAGCCCGCTGCCAATGTTTGCTCATCCACGACCAGGTTTCAATTGCCCTCCCAACTCTCACCTACAAGATAATTTGTCACATGCTCATTTCCTCCAACTGTGAGCATTGCTGATTCCAACCCAGAGCGGTCGTACTTACGCTGATTGACGGTCGTGTGGTAACTATCACCTTTATATAGTTTCCATGGTCCCACTTCCCACTACCGCACTTGGAACGATGATCCACGTTTCGAAGCTTGTGCTCCGGCAGACTTTGTGCACCAATGTTGGGCTTCTACCCAGTCCATCTTACGCATGACAAGGCATTTCAAATGAGTTTGCAATGAGGTCAAAAGTTGGCAAAAGATTCATTTGCAGTTCTCTTTTGTGCCTCAGTGAAGTGCTTTCAATGCATCAGCTCGAAAGTTAATCATTGCGCGCACCACAGGAACGCGATTGAAATGGTTTTGTAATCAGATGTGGTTTCTGTGTGTCCCACCATTCAAATGTTGATAAGTGCTGTCTATGAAGCGGCTGGAAAGCTTCGCGGAATCTCTGCAGTCAGTTTACGCGATGTGTGCCACAAATGACTTGAGTACATACACGAACGGCCACGCCGCCAACATGTCACCCATGAACGTGTTTCACTTGATGTTGGTGAACGAGTTATGTCAGCTACAGACGTACAGCAAGTGTAATGGCAACGTCTGTGGACGATCTACTAGCACCTACTAGCAGATGATGTCTTTCGAGGCACATCGATTGGCAGAGTCTCTAATTGCGCTGCTGTTTAGTCTAAGGCAGCAGTGTGAAGACTGCTAATTACAGACAGCTGGTTGGAGTTGAATCCAGGCGCCTAATCACCAGTCGAACCCTATTCATCCACGTTAGACCCCTTGGCATTGTGGGCGAGGACGAGGTGAGCCGTTCTAATCCCTATCCTTTGTACTCCCAATTAACTCCCACCCATTTATGTCGGTCCCTTGCAAACTAGATGAATGCCCGTGAACCTTTCTCCTTCACACAAGTGCAGCCAGAGTGACAGTAAAGCCTTAAGCTTTTCCAAACATGCGCAACAAGATTCTTATTGGTTCTTCCTGTCTACGAAGCTGCTCTTAGCGGAAGTGAGGGAGGAGTATGATGGTGTTAGTGAAGTCATCCTTCAAAGTTATGATGAGAAAAGTATCCTGTATGGTGCAGTTAATTAGATTCCTAGACCTAGATTAGGATGCGGTTCTTGGTGTTGATTTTTACCAGAAAACCAAAGCCGTCTTTAATGTAGTAGAAGGCACCTCGTCTACTTAGCAATGCAGGGAAGCAAATACGCTTGTTTCACGACAGAACGAGAACGAAGACGTCATGCGTAGCGCACTGTTGGGACTGCGGCTATTGGCATTACCAAATCATATGAGCTTTCCCACAATTAGCGAGCGTTACTGATAGTGAGGAACGCGTCTTCGCGCATTGTTAGGTGAATATTCGAAGACATAACAATGTAAGGAGTAAAAGTTGTGCAAACAAACATCGTCAATCATGGCGTAGTCATTCTCTCCTAGCGTACTTAGAGCAGAGGTCCACATCGAGTAGTGTTGTTTCCCTCACTCACAATACGCTTCACTTGTAACGCACATCTCCATATCCAACTGGTAGCCGTTTGACCCAACAAAATGCGACCCACAAATCGAGGCAGATTAAGTGGTGTTTTGGAAGCAGTTAGTAGCGTGAAGGATGGAACCCCAGTTGGTGTGTAGACAGCAGCCGTCTGTGTGAGGAGATCGCGTCCTTGACTTCAATTCCAATCATTGGGCTGTTTTCGTATGAAGGAACTCGAGTAGTCCAATGCGCGTTTCCACCTATGCTACAAAAGTGCAGCAGGTCTGGGATAGGTGAGAGACACCACTACCGTTAGCTGGAGACCTCCACCATCTTCTCGCCTACACGACACAATTGCTCCTACAACACATGGAGGACTGTTTGTAATAACGAACTTGGAAACCTCACGCGCTTAAATGACGTAGCAACCTATTGGTACCACAAAATTTCATCCTCCACAGATAGTTTCGACCAACCTTGCCATGTCTGCCTGGCAGTCTTCCTAGATGAAATCACGTCCTGCGCTGTAGACTTATGAAAAGATGCAAGCAATCTCTTGTATACCAGAGCAGTGTGTAGTGAACTCGCTCACCACACCGCCACCCGTTTCTGCTGAGGAGTGAAAGAGACTGCATCCGCATTAACATGCTTGACTTTTGCGCATAATTATCAAAAATCCTCCACCACGCATACAATGTAATTGTAAGAAGCATAACACAGGTATGCACGATTCTTCGAGAAGAAACTAAAAAAAGCACGGATCATCTTTCTATAAATATTAATTGGAAGTAGGTCCATTGAACGTGTGCCAATGACGTAGGTGCACCACAATCTTCGTTCAACGTAAGCACGGACGCTGCTCAGTGGGATTGGCAATCCATATAGCTGGAGGGAGTGGAAGGCGACATTCAGAGAATCAGATGAAGAGTGCACAAGTAGTGCACATGGTTGGCGAATTCTTCGAGAGTGGGTAACGCTATTGAAGTTGGCATTTTCTACTTGAGATGGAGAGGATTCAATTGCCAAGTAAGCGTTACCGAGAGGCAATAGGAGATGTAGACGCACAAATTAAACACGCAGTTAAACACAAATAATAATTTGATGCCAAAATCCCCTACGACGGTTGGTAAATGGAGTGCACTTTCGTGCGTATCCACCAAAGTAAACAAATGCTTAGCGACATCGATGCCTCGTCTAGTTCTCGATGGCACCAATACCTCGGCATTCTTAAGGTGAAAAATACCCAGTCAGCGAGGCGCATTTAGTGACCGAATAGACCTATTTGAAAAATCCTCCCAATTCGTAGTAGGCAGTGCAGTAGAGTATTGGAATAGGAGCCATGGATTTACTCGTGGCCACTGATTGGATATTTTTCGCCTAAAAGATGGAGAACTAGAAGAAGTATCGATGCCACTGTCTTCGTTTACCCTGGTGGATACCACAGAAGTGCGCATCATTTACCAACCATCATGGAGAATTTGGTATAAAATTACGATTTACGTTCTAGGTATGTGAAGAGGCGCATATATTTGGATGAGTACAAATTTGTGGTAGATTTTGGGTCGACTGTGCTTGTTATGGTACTGCTCTCGTTTACTACAAGCTCTTCTCAAGTCTCTCAAGACAACCTCGAATGCCTTTTCTATGCCTTATTCAGGCGCATTATCAGTTGATACGATCGTGCTGGGCAGGCGGATATCGGTGTGGACTGTGGTTTAGCGGTCTGTGAGCATCTTGAGCGATGAAACATCAAATGATGCATGGACTGTGGCCTTATGTGGAAGAAGAACGTGTGCTATGCTTACATTGCAATCTTCAGACTGTGTGCCTGAGTAGTGGGATGTGGACGATGATTCACGACTAAATGAAGACGTGGAGAAGTGGCTGAGTTATGTGGAGCACTAGATATTGCACATTCCCATTGACACAGCTGTAACGGAAATAAAACTCAATTTGGTGTTAAGGGTAGACCTTCTAACTTATAGCAATGATGATGGCGTTTCGATGATAGGGTAGGCAGTCTGTGATTAAAGTAGACAGAAGAGTGGTAACCTAGCCTTCTGAACATCGTGACCAGTAGAAAACGGAAAGGCAGCCTAACTTCCATGCCAAAGACAACATCTGTTGTGGAGGAACCAAGATGGCTGGATAGTGGAGGACCTGCAGGGCAGCATATGGGAAGAGTCTGTACAACATCCGATCTCCTAGTAGAAATGGAGAGGAATTGGCTGCCAAGTAAATGTTACTGATGGGCAGTAGAGAAATCAGACATCATGCGGTCTACACCTCGTAAACGCCATCAACCTCCTCACTAAGCTCTCTTGTGTCTTCGTTTGCTCACTGCGTACAGTACTTATCTGACGCATTGTCGGTCGTCACTTCCTTGCGTGGTAGGAAAGTATCGGAGGATACTCTCATTTCGCCGCTTGTGAGCATGATGAACGGTGAAATGGCAATTGGTGGGTGGACTGTAGCTCTGCATGCGAGAATAGCGCGCGACATGCTCAAATCCTAATCTTCGGGTTGTGCTTTCTCAGTAGAAGCCATTGGTAGTCCTGCAAGTGTGCGATTCATTCTTTCTATCTGTCCGTCGTCATGCAAATGCCGAAACTTCATAGGTGCATTGGAGATTTCGAAGGCGATGAGGTGCAGGCCTAAACCACGCAAACTAAACTGGCCAGCTGCATTATGCCCCAAAGTGTTCGCACAGTAGCGGTAGATAAGGCGAGAACTTCTCGATATCTGGATAGACATATTACTCGTTTACGACCAAATCTCAATTGCTCTCTCACCCCTCTTTCCCTCTTCCCTCCCCCTCCACAATATCATTTCTAAATAACATAAGTGTTAAGGGGATACTCCCACATGGTCAAAACTGCGACTTAAATGAAAAATGCTTCGAAATGATCTCACTCTGTCAAGCACGACTATGCACGATCTGTCGTAGCGACATTCCTGCCATTCGCCCTGTACATTCATCCGTCCAAGTTCTCTTTTGGTAAACTGATGATTCCACATTGCATCACCAAGATTCTGTGGATAAGTAACAAAGACGAGAGATTAACTCAAACCTGTACCAACATTGAATGTATCATTCTTCAAGAGGTGGATATGACCTAGCTCCTTAGTTGAGACACCCGCCTCACGAAAACACTGCTATGAGAAATCGCTGTTCTATACCATTACCTTCATTCGACAGTGGGGGGATAAATGAAGAGACCACAATCGACCACGGTTCTTCTCCTGCATCCACTCGACGCTTTGTCTTTTAAGATCACTGAAGTCTTCTGTTTATTGTAAATCTTAAAAGCAAAAGTAGGATAGATCTCATAGCAGTAAAGATGCATTCAACTGTGCGTCACAATGAATGCTATACATGCCGACAAACCTCCAACAACCAAACTACCTTAAAAGTGCAATCGCAGTACGTGCTTATGGGAAAGAGATAGTGGACCATCCAACAACCAACGTGTGACAATGAGGTGGACCCGCCTCCGAGAACCCAATGCACTAGTAACGCGTTCTCCGACGAGATGAGTGTCGTCGCTATTACAGTTGTTGAACGTCTACTGCAGATCTAAGTCCTCCACCTGCATCTACAGGAGCACGCTCATGGGTGACATATTGGTGGCGTGGACATTCAAGTGTGTGCTGGATTCAGCTGTGGTGCATATCGTGTAAACTGACTATAGAGACTGAACACACCCTTCTTATCTCAAATTGCACAAGACAACCACTCAAGAGACAGCAGTTGTCAACTCTTCAATGACGGTACTCATGTAAAACCACACCTCATCGGAAGACCGTTCCAAATGCATGAATTTGGTGCGTGTTATGAACTACTGCTGAGCTGATATGCCACAAGCACTTCATTGAAGCACACAAGAGAACTGCAAATGAGTCGTTCGCCATGCCAGCCTTTAAACTCGATGCAAATTTATTTGCAGATTCTCAGTCACGCATACGATGTGTTTGTGGAAGCACAATACTGGTGCACATGGTGTGCCAGTCCTCACGGTAACAAGGCCTGATTGGGCACGATTTATAACGGGAAACAGTTTGCCCTCTTCCTCAACGACGCCTTGACTAGCCAAGCACAAAGCGTCCCTGCTGCCCCAACTGGTGATTTTTGCTGCAAAAGGTGTGATACTTTGAGTCTCCTCCACATTTCAGTCAGTGGTTGTCACATGACACATGCCCTACTTACAGCCACCATCAATCCTTGACACTAAGCTTCCCCTCCTTTGCACGCAAAGCATGCAACAGTGCCGTGATTACACAAACCTTCTGCGAATTCGGTTGCCAATATTCGTGTTTTCATTCAAACCAGTCGATAAATGAAACATTGCATTTAAATGATCTTGGTGGTCAGCAATTCCTATGTTCCTCCTTGTGGAGCATCTGCGCGACTGCAGTTGAGTGAGGGGAGAAATGCGACAAAGTGGACAATCGTCTTACGTGAGCCATCGTGGCCATGTTGGCAGACGCCGTTCTCAGTCAGCGCAGCATTATGTGTAGCACGTCAAAGAGCATGGGAGGTAGAGGGAGCAAATGAATTGCACTACTTCCGTAGTTGGTGTGAGGATTTTCCAACTGAACTGTCGGTTTGATGGCCAACAGCAATACATCTGCACAATAGTTACTGTTGTAACAGCAGAAGGATTGGGGGAAGGGAATTGGGTGAAATGAGACACACGGGAAAGGATGTCGTCAACTTGGTTCTCAAAGAAGTAAGGCATATAATGCAAAGTAGTGCAATGCACACAAAGTGGAATTGGGTGTGGAGAAAGTAGTTACAATGTTATTGGAAGAGAACTACATCAAGAGTGCAAAATTTGGATGACGAGGGGAAAGCTGTGGAAGCACGAAATACAATCCTGTTTCTGTTCAAATGTGCTGCCTTTGCCTGCTATGGCATAATTGGGCTAACATTTCTGCTAGCCCCTCCATTGACGACTGCACTGTCAGCGTCCGTCGGTGGACTCAACGCTGACTTTGTAAAGCCGCCTTAGTGTTCGTCCTTTCTGATGAAGCTTTGACGTCCTCGCCTAGTTCTATGTTGGCAGTAGCAATGGCCGCATCATCGGCATTGACAGTGGGGCGATCAACATCGACTGTGGCTGCAGTTGTGCCGATGTGAAGACATTGATGAAAGGGAGCTCCAACATCGACAACGACTGTGTTCTTCCAGACTTCTCCTCCTATGCCAAAATAGTAGGACATTTAACCCACTAAAATAGCTATTTTAGAAATGAGTGTTCCTGAGTAAGCAAGAATTAGGGAGTGAATAACGACAGAAACAAAATGCAGCAGATAACATTGCAATCGGGTTACCGAAATCGCGATACACCCATGCAAGTAGGATTTCAATCTTCGCGTCTCTCGAATGGCGTGTGGTGTCGTGACGATTCCGATTGTGTCTCATTCGTGACAACAGTGCACACTTGCGATGCAGTCTGCTCTTCGATGCCCATTTTCTTGACCGTCTCTTTGTCTGAGTGCCTTCTTCGCATATGCCTTACATCACATCTGAGTGTCAGTCACTCCCAACCTAAAAAGCAATTGAATACCAACGATGGGTCGTAGGATAGGAAGACTGAATCCGTGGGTTAGAGCAACACTGTCACAAGGATATAGATGTCTCGTCTTCAGTTTTAGATTCAGGATTCCATTTTTCAGTTGTAGTGTGATATTGGCGTCTTTGCGTGGAGCTCGAAGGCAGCTAAGGCATCGCTGTCAGACCAGGAGAAAGAGGACTCCATATGGTCTTACTTCTACTTTCAGGCCTTGCATGTCATCAAGTGTCGAGCAGTGACACATGCAAATGCATTATTTATTCTCTCGTTCGAGGCACACGGAAAGTGAGAGCCAGACAAATGGATTGATTGAGATGCGCACGTCAGATTGTTAGCTCTGTTTGCAATCGTTGATACGACTAGAAGTTACAGCCTGCATTTTTGAAGCGATTGAGCTGCTTGGACAGCAGTGGTGACAAGTTGGCCCACCAGTTACATAGTCGAGTGTTTGAAGAGTGAATTCTCTCCTCCAGCACCAGTAGCAGTAACATGAACAGACGATTGCTTCTCGCACGGGCCCATCCCTGATCATCACTTCCTCTGGAGAGCTCACCTGTCGAGCGTCTGCAACTCGTCCACCGACGTCAACGGAAGCACGCTCGTGGGTGGCATATTTGTATGCGGTCGAGTCGTTTGGTGCGCACGTCGTGTAAATTGACTTCGGAAATTGCGCCCATCCCTCCCATTTGAAATGGCACAGCACAACCGCTTAGGAGATAGCACTTATCAACTTTTTACTGACGGTAATCGTGAAAGCGACAATTCATCAGAAGACCACTCCGGGTGCGTCACTTCGGTCCGTGTCATGAATAGCCATTAAGCCGGTGTGCCGTAAGCACTACACTGAAGCACACAAGAGATTCGCAAATGAACCTTCTGCCAACCTTTGTCCTCAGTGCAAATTTATTTATTAGAAATGCACGATCATGCATGCGATGTGTTTGCGAGGAACCCAACACTGTTGCACACGGACTCTCGGTGAGCAAGCTTCGAAATGCGGATCATCGTTCCAAGAGTAGCAGAAGTCGGAAGAGGGACCATAGCAACTATATAAGGGTTGCAATCACACTGCGTTCGTCGTCTAACGTAAGCACGATTGGTGTGGATTGGAATCAGTACCACCTCTGTTTGGAGGGAATGAGAAGGCGACACATATGTAATCAAGTCATCACACCACACAACGTCGAGTGTATTATCGAGGCAATGCAATGCACACCAGAATGCTACACTTCTTGTTGGTGAACTCGAACATGACACAGGACATATTTTGGTGTAGAGGGGAGGATGGACGTGAAGAGTTTACGAGTGTTACGCAGCCCATCGGTTTTTGTACGCCTTTCACTATGTCATCTTCCTTGATTGCCTTTAACCATGCCATCGGGTTGTTTTTTCGTAACCAACAGGTGGATGGTGGTAGGGGCGAGAAAACTCATCGCACGGAAGGCGTCTTTTTCCGAGGGTTGAGCACTCTGAATCATGCTCCAGATGGAAGAAAGTGTCTGTATATTTAGGCGAGATCACTTTGGTAGATATAAAGGCGACTGTGCTTTTCATGCTTCTTTTATTGTGACTGCTACATGTCATTTGCTAGCGTCTCCAGACAACATCGAACGTCCTTCGTGTGCCTTCTTTTAGGCGCTTTAAGTACTCGTGTGCAATGTCGACTGCCACTTCTTTGCTTGGTGGAAAGATGACGGAGAGGACTTGCGTTTTTTGGCCTCTGAGCATGTTGAACATAGAAATATCAGACGTAGTGATGATCGGACAGGTAGTCCGCGATTAAAATCGACGAAATGAGAGAAAACTTGGCCTCATGAACACCGTTATCTGGAAGAATTCGAAGAGGCAACCTACTCTCCCTGCTGAACGCAGCATTTGATGTGGAGGAAGCAAGATGGCTGGATAAAGGATGAATTGGAGAACAGGGTGCGGAAGGAGTCTCCACGACAATTGAAACATTCACACCGTGACCCAATGGCTTCCAATTTTTACAATAATGGTCAACGCCAATGAAGTCAGCATTTTCTACTTGAGATGGAGAGAAATCGACTGACAGGTAAGCGCTAGTGAAGGGCAGTAGTTAGTAGACCCACTTTTGTGGTATCCACCAGGGTAAACGAAGACTTATTGGCATTGGTTTCTCGTCTAGTTCTCGACGTCACCATTGCCTTGTCATTTTTGAGTTGAAAAATATCTAACCAGTGGCCACGAGTAATTCCATGGCTCCTATTCCACTACTCTACTGCACTGTCTGCTACAAATTAGGAGGACCTTTCGAATAGGTCTATTTGGTCACCAAATGCGCCTCGCCGACTGGATATTTTTCACCTTAAGAATGCCGAGGTATTGGTGCCATCGAGGACTAGACGAGGCATCGATGTCGCTAAGCGTTTGTTTACTTTGGTGGATACGCACGAAAGTGCACTCCATTTACCAACCGTTGTAAGGGATTTCAGCATCAAGTTATTATTTGTCTTTAACTGCGTATTTAACTTGTGTATCTACTCCTCCTGTTGCCCCTCAGTGACGCTTACTTGTCAGTTGAATCCTCTCCATCTCAAGTAGAAAATGCCAACTTCAATAGCGTTACCCACTCTCGAAGAATTCGCCAACCATGTGCACTACTTGTGCACTCTTTATCTGATTCTCTGAATGTCGCCTTTCACTTCCTCCAACTATATGGATTGCCAATCTCACTGAGCATCGTCCGTGCTTACGTTGAACGAAGATTGTGGTGCACCTACGTCATTGGCACACGTTCAATGGACCTACTTCCAATTAATATTTATAGAAAGATGATCCATGTTTTGTAGTTTTTTTTCGAACAGATCGTGTATACCTGTGTTATGCTTCTTACAATTACATTGTATGCGTGGTGGAGATTTTTAGATAATTTTGCGCGTGTCAACGTGGATGCAGCGCGGGAGGTGAATTCATGCAGGAAGACTACCAGGTGGACATGACAAGGTCAGTAGAAACTATCTCTGGAGGATGAAATTTTGTGGTACCAATAGGGCGTTACGTCACTTAAACGCGTGGTGTTGCCAGGTTCGTTATTCCTAACAGTCTTCCAAGTGCTGTAGGAGCAATTGGGTCATGTAGGCGAGAAGATGGTGGAGGCTTGGGTAAAACCATACCGGTGATTCTCACTTGCTTCAGACCTGCTGCACTTCTGTCAGACTGATAGTAACCCGCATTAAGCAAACGAACGCCCTTTTTAAGGAACCACAGCGTAATGATTGAGATTTAAACCAGGGACGTGCTTTACTCACATATGCGGCTGCGGTCTACACATTAACTAGTGTTCAATCTTTCACGATACAAGAAGTGCTAATTGATGATGCTGCAAAGTACGAAATGGGTTTAAGTGAAGACATGAGATAAGCGTTCAATGTCGCACGGAGACACTTATCGATGTTTATAGAACACAGAAGAAATATGACAAAAGGCACAGTCAAAATGACGTCTACCATAGAGGAGACTTTGCTCAAATGCATAGGTCGATTACTCCTGCTGAAACTCACCACGATTTCCTATCATACAGAGAGTAAAGACCTGTTCCAAATCGTGACGTTTCTCGCAATCACGAACTGCTTCGCCTGCAAAGCATGGTGGTAAAAACAAAAATTACCTGAACACATTGATAAAGGTGACCCACGTGGGTAACAGCGGGATGGCGCTCAAAAGACAAGGAGACTAGGCAACGCTAGGTTCGGTGATTATGACTACGAAAACAAAGGCTGATTCAGTGTATTTTATACGACCAAATGGACAGTCGACATACATGTGCCAATACCTGTACGCTTAATTTAAAGGAATAGATCAAAACGATATGCCTAAAGGGTAAACAGGGTGATGAGAATGCTCGATTCCATTTCCCGCAGTCGACGCATAGCCACCGACTTCCTTCATTTCCTTGATGTCACAGGACTTCTAGACCATTATATGTGGTATAAGTCTCTGTTATAACCAAGCATAGTCCACAATTTGACAATGCTTTTGGTGGTCAGCCACGAAAGCATCATGCTAAAGTCAAAGGTTCTTAGGCGACTCTTCGTATTCGAAACTTACAAGTGTTGGTGGCGTCGAAAGAGTTCATTCGTATAGTTTGTTCCAGAGCCTTGATGCATAGATGGAACGAGGTGACTTACCACAGTTCAGGGTCGGTCTTTGAGATGATGATAGTTTTTGGACTGTAAAGGTACAGTGATCACCTATGTTTTAATCACTACTCCAAGCCTCGTGTTTCCTTAACTCTGCTGCCTATACCCAACGCCGTACGCCCTTCTGTTCGACTGGGCTGCTCCACTGTGTAGTTAGTTTTGCAACGAGCTATGCCCTTACCATTGTTGCTCATCCTGCTAGCACCACTCCCTGAGTCATTTTCTTCCCATCTTTACTTCCAAACCTTGAGCACACTTTTCTTAAATAAAGGCACGCATTTACTCTAACTTCGATGCTGAACTTGAAATTAAGTATGTGTCTCAGTAGTTTCTTTACGCTGGTCATTTTTTATGACTAAGCGAGTTCATTTGATCCGTTGCAGAATGGTTTTTGCATGCCGCGTATACCAGTAAACTCGTTTGAGTAGCAGACTGCCTAGTGTATGGATGTGGTTAGGGAAATCCGCTGGACAAAACTATGCTTTGAGGTTAATATTTGAAGAATGTAGCATAACTGAAAGATAATTGCTCCCTTCTAAATCCGACATCCAGAGCCTCCTTGGCTTAAGCACTATGCTGGTGCAATTAAGCACTGCGCGTGTTACTTGTGTAATAACCACTACCACACCTTTGCGATGTTAGTTCCGTGGAATGCATTCTGACGCGTCTGCAGTCTCTCAGTCTGTTCATTTGTAATCAGCTTAGCCTTTGCTCTTCTTGCTTACTAGTGTTTCGTCTTATACCAATCTACTATCATCTCTGAGAATAATATCGTGAGATGGTGAAATCCCGGCTCGCTGAAGCTGGCACGTAATTCCTATTATTCTTCCATTGATGAGTGATGGTTAGCCTGTTTTCCCCAAAATTACACTTTCTGCTTGATATTAACAAAAAGAGCAATAAGTAAGTTAAAGCACAATAGGGGTAAGGAAAAGTGACTTAAGCACTCACTGACAACATCGTTGACTTTTGAGGCGAGTGGTTGGATGCAACATTCGTGTGAAGCAGGTAAAAAGAAAGTACTTTACGACTTCTCCACAGCTACCTGCAGCTTCCATGTCTGCAGCAAAACATTACACAATGTAGGTTACCGGTGTCGATTAACTAGTCTAGGTTGCGACGAGGAAGCGATGTCAGGTACTTCGTCTGTTATCACTGCCTGATGCAAGCAGCACCAACTGGTCTTCTTAAAATACTACAAAATCTACCCCCATTGCATTCTTGCTTTTGTTAATGTTATTCGAGAGCACAACGCCATTCTAAAACTAGTGCCAAATCGTCCGCCAGATGCAGCATTGACCTCGAGGCGAAAGGTCTGCCATTCCTACCAACGCTGGACCACCTCCCTGATGTATTCAATCTCGTCAGAGGGGATGACGAAGAGTTGAACCTTACTCAACTAGGAGGACAACGCACCACGCGTTGTGTTGCACACAGAACCCAGTGACGTGGCCGTGGGAGGTGTACCCCGCCAGAGGGACAAAGAAGGAAGAGAACACGTCATCGCCTGCACCAGTACCACACTCAACAAGGGAATGACACAGATAAGTGCAACAAAACGTGAACAGTTCGCCATCACTTCAGTGGTTGGACACTTCAAACACCACCTGACAGCGAGATAGTTCGTGGTGCGAACAGATGACCAAGCGCTGGCATAGTTAAAGATAAGGGAGGAGATTGACTGTTCACATGCAATAATAGACCTCCATAGTTCATTATAGAAAACCAAATAGATATTGTAAAATGGATGCGTTGTCCTACTGACCTCCCTTCCACCCCAGCTGAAAAGGATTGCGGCATAGAAAGTACACTAACTTTGGGCGAGCTCGTAAAACACGACTCTGTTGTGAATAAGGTATCTGACACACTCATTTAAGCTCACAGCGTCTCGAGCAAACAATAGTGATAGTCCTCACTTACCACAGACGTGCTGGAATTCTGTCCAAACTGCATCACTTGCAGCTGTCTCAAAAAGCCCCACTCCACAGCAATTACCTTCGTGTTCTCCGAAAAAAAAACAGTGGATATGGACATCGCGGACCCACTACCACCCACCACGTGGGGAAAGGGACACATTCTGGTTATGGTTTACTACTTCGCGATAGTAGCTGAAGCGGAATCCATAAAGTCGAAAGATGCTGAAACAGTCGCGTCAATGTTCTGCAATCGGTGTACCTGTCAACACGGCATGTCTAAAGCGATCCATAGCGATCAGCATCCTAATTTCCAATGCCGACTCTTTACTGAACTATGCAAGACCTTCGTGATCGTAAGGCGACACACGATGCCTCGGTATCTGCATCAACTGGTGCTTCACCGTTCAACGAGCTCAAAGACCTCCAAATGAGAGTTTACTCGAATATCTTTTTGCCACTCAAGAAAGTGACTACTGACAATACGCCAGAGTACGTGCTGCGTCTGGAAGAAGACATTAGAAAGACGTTTACTATTGACCGGAGATACTTGCAAATATAGTAGACAAGGGCGGTATTATGACAAGCACAGTCGATCCAGCGTCAACCCCGAATGAGATCTTGCCAAATATACGGAATGATTCTTCCACTCAGAATCAGGTGATGTCGTTGAGATCCAGTGCATCATTCAACGTTCCTGATGAAGAGTTTGGTGGTCTAGTTGTTGATATGAGTTGGTCATGGCTATCCAACTTACCGTTTGCGAGTCTGCTTGGGTGAGACCTCGTGCACTAACGTTTTCATGAGTCGCTCTCCCACGAGTCTTTCGGAGTTTGATGGATCATCAGCCTCAACATCATTCGAGGGTACGAGATCAGTCGTCAACTGCTCCAACCTCTCGTCCTTCTATTGAGCTTTGCTCTTCTCCAGAAGGGCAGTGAACCTTGCAAAGAGGAGCTAAGTCGGAGTATTTCTTAACAGCCGAGTTAGCGAGCGATTTCAGTTCCTGGATGGCTGACGAGTGTTTCGTGATCCTCTTAGCACCAGCCACAATCTCACCAAAAGTCCTTGAAAAATAATGTTACAAAGAATCTCGTGGAGGTGTGCATTGGATGTTACAGTCTGGGAAATATGAGCATTGAAGGCATGCATTACCCCAGCCGTATTCCATCAAACTGTTAGGACTTTAGTTTTTTTTTCTGCTTTATTTGGATGGTATTGGTGGACTCGAATGTGCCCTCATTGAGTACTGTAGTGAATGTCAATGGATGGATAGCGTTCTTTGAAGACCAATAGTGAATGAATGAGTTGGCGTTGAGGGTTACTTCACCCTCCTCGATATCGTAGGATAAGAAATAGTCATCAATGCAATGGCCACGAAGCACATTCATTTGTTCAAGTTAGCAAGATGCAACTGTGTAAGGGGACATGAGAAGTGTACACTTGTGAGTGTGGAGCTGACCTGAACGTTGAAGGTGAACTAAATAAATAAGGGGTCTTCAACTGGTGGTTGAACAAGTAGGGACTGACTTCTAGTGGTGATAAATCATGCTAAGATCTGCGATTAGCCTTCTACCTTGTTAGGAAAACAGTGTGCGACAGCGCAGTATCCCGGTCAATCACGCCGATCAACTAGCTTCTCGTATCCTCACAGCATCTGTTCGTAAGGTGACACTATTTTCCGAGGGAAATCCACGGGCTACATTTTTAGCACCAAGCATTGGTCTTCGCACATTAAGCTAATAGGAATTCGAAGGAGCGCAATTAGTTAAGATGCGACCATTACAGACCTTCCGGTAGAAATGTAGGCATGATGGTTTCATTTAAGCGCAGTCTACTATTTAATTGCAAGTAGCATAGACGGACAGTCACTGACCAATAAGTCCTACGTTCACAAATCCAAATGCAGTAGGCAATTGCAAAGTTTATTTTCCATATAAAACCCCTTTTGAAAATGAATCTTCTACCGTCCTCGGTGCTAGCCCTATCGATTGCCATCAACCATTTTTTCGGGTGGTTTTCTATTCTCAACTAGTTCGTACCCTTCATCTTCATGATCAACCGGTATAGCAACTCTGCTGGGCCGAATCTGCGTTGCACATGAAGCAGTTGGTGGGAATGAGGACCTTTAATGCACCAAAGATGGTATGTGTCTATGTGGTTATAAATGGTCCTAAATTTTGCTGATTTCTGCGGTAGGTTTGACGATGTTTGTTCGTTTGGATACTTGCTCAACTGTGAGCAAAGTAGAAGAGAATTGAAGGATAACACGTAACTCGTTGCCGATCGTGGAATATTGAGAATCCAACGTATGACAATGTGGTGAACCCATTTTAGAGAACCTAATCCACCAGTGACGAGGTCTCTTAATGCGTTCGGTGCCGTCGCCATTGCACTTTTCGACCATCTGCAACTGACCTAGCTCATCCACCAGCATTAACTGAAGCACGCTTATGGGTGGCATGTTGTTAGCGTGGGTATTCAAGTATACGCTGGAGTCATTTGAGACGCACATCGCGTAGACTGACTTCAGCGATTCCACGCTTCCTTCCAATCTAAAATAGCACAAGGCAGCCGCTTAAGAAACAGCGATCATCCACTCTTAATTGACGCTATACGTTACAGTCAAACCTCATCGGAAGACCATTTCAATTGCATTAATTTAATTTATGTAATGAATAGCTATTGAGTTGATGTGCCTTGAGCACTTTAATGAAGCAGGCAAGATGACTTCAAAAGAGTCTGCCGTTAACCTTTGACCCTAGTGCAAATTTATTTGAAAGTGCTCGGTCACGTCTACAATGCATTTGTAAAAGACGTAAGACCGGTGCACATGGTCTCCCGGAGAAGAAGCTCCGAAACGCGGATCACCGTTCCAAGAGTAGTTGTCAGAAACTATATAAAGGTGGTAATTACACCAGAATCATCGTTCAATGTGAGCACGACGGCTCCAGAGTGAAATTAGCAGTGCCCATAGTTGGAGAAAATAAGAAGGCGACATTCACAGAAGTGCATTATTTCATCACGCGGTTGCGAGTTTATTGTGAAGACAACCCAACCTACACCTGAACGTTGCACTTCTTGTAGACACGATCGTACTTTAGTCTGGAAGAGAGGATGGCCATGCTGTGTCTGCACGCATTACGCATCCGCTTTTTTTGAGTGCCTTCTCCATCAAGTGGTTTTCTTCCTTCTACTAGTGCGTTCAATTCATCTTCATAGCCAACCGTTGGACCACCTTGACACAGTCGGACCTTATTTTGACGGCCGATTTATTAACTGGCCATTAAGTTTTGCATTGTGGATGAGGTATTAGGTGGGTAAGAGAATCTTCATAACGCGGAAGGCGTCCCTACTCCAAGAGTGGTGCAATTTACAGTACGTTCTAGGTGGAAAAAGAGCCATCTATATTTGTATGAGTACAAAATTGTTGTAGATGCTGGATCGGCTGTACTTGTCTACTTTCCTGCGACTTCTTCAGACGCAATACGTACTCAGACGCAGTATCGGTTGCTACGACATTGCTGGGCAGAAAGTTATCGGTATGGACTGTGATTTATCAGCCTGTGAACATCTTGAGTGATGAAACATCAATTGATGAGTGGACTGTAGCCCTGCATGGGAGAAGAGCGCGTGCTAAATGAAGACGCCATTGAAATCTTTCCCGTGGTAGCATTTGGCAACCTCAAATTGGTTGGAAGATATCTCCTGAAACAGCTTTTCATTATCCTTGAGCCACAGACATCCGTACTTGGTTCCTCTGAAACCCTGGTTAAGGCTCAGGACGCCTTCCCTGAACATCTTTACAGCGCCTACTCCAGTCTGTCTATCCTTCCTACGTTAGGAAAAGTGAATAGGTGATATTTATGAAATCACGGTATCGCATCACGCAACGTCAACGTGATGCATGCCTGAGTGGTGCACCTCTTGTAGGCACACTTGAACATGGCAAAGGACGTACTCCAGTTTGGAGGAGGTGATGGACGTGAAGAGTACACAAGTCGCATTTGTAGTCGCCTGACTGAAGTAACGGGTATCCTGGCCCTGATTTTCAAGTGTTAGTCAGTGCAATCCCAGCGACTGAGAGACCGACTGCAGGAGAGTTGGCACAGGAAGTACTGAAAGGCTGGAGTGGGTTTTGCAGATATGGTTAGCCAAGGCCTCCTGAGCCGTAACCAGGCTTTTTGGAGGGAATCGCAAGAGCGACTATGCCTCACGTTTGTTGCTAGGATGTTCCGGGAGATTTTTTGGCCAGTTTTAGATCACATGGGAGTGAGGAGCAAAATGCGACGACTGGACAGGTTTCAATGGGCTCTTCCACCTCATCCTTTCGTCGCACACCTTCGCCGACTTTTGAGTATTGTGGTACACTAGACATTGTAGATTTTTATGGACACAGATGCAACGGTAATAAAACTCGTTTTGGGTTTAAAGTATTTTACTTATCTCGTGGTGCTGGTAATGATGTTTCGATGATAGTACAAGTATTCTGTGATTAAAATAGACGGGAGGAAACGAAATCTAACCTTCTGAACACAATCATCCCATTGAAATTGAAGAGGCATCCTACTCTTCCTGCCAAACACAAAATCTGGTGTGGATGGAGGAAGATCTGCAGGGTCGCATCTGGGATGAGTCTCTACAGCATTCGATTTCCTAATAGGAATGGAGAAGAACACAAATTAAGCATGCAAGCAAACACAAATCATAACTTGATTCCAAATGAGTTACTTGAGGCAGTTACAAATTTATTAGATTATAAAGCTTTCGTAAATACCATTGCAACCATGTTAATTAAATCTTTAGCCACGGATATACAAACTTGGCAACAGGGTACACCAAACTGTCCGAATGCTTTGGGAACAAAATTAGCCCACACTGAGGAACAATCCATCTCTTGGTGCGTCGTGATTGTTGATGAAGGGGTCCGCACTTTTGTGAGCGGCAATGGCGCCTCGTCTGGCAATTGACCAGTCATCGAGGCGCATTCGGTGGTCGAATTGACCCATTCAAAATGACCTTCTGAGCCGTCGAAGATAGTGTAGTGGTGCGATATCTACCCACTATCATTGCTGGCAACGGCTGTGTGACAGTGGCAAATTGATCCCTCAGCTTAGAACTGCTCAAGCCACAGGCTACTTTGATATGAGGCTTGATGGGCTAGATTCATATTTGTAGTTCTGTCCACTAGTGTTGGTTGGTGCCAGATTCTTGTGTGGGTCTCTTGGAAATGGTTTATTCTTCTTGCATCACATTATTATTTGTTTGGATAGAAAACGTAGATGCACAATTCATGACCAGCACATCTCTCCTTCTCTAATACGGTTCCTAAACCGACTCAAACGTTTGATCTGGCAGAATTGCCAAGGGGATAAGTAAGGATACTCTCAAAACACATTAAGATTGTACTTAAAGGGAATGCCTGCAAAGGTTGATTGATGCTGACTAATGGAAGCGCTGAAGACCACGGTCGACAGGGAGGAGGGGTTACGCAGTGCTTTGCTTGGTTGAATGGCTTCGCACTTTGGTTCTGCGATAACTTAGAGCTCCACGATTCTACGTTTACCTTCTGTATTGTCACCTCCTTCATCGTCGGGAAGGAGTTTATTTACCACACTATATCCACCCCTCTTGTAAAGAGACCAATTTGGAGAACATGCACCAGAGCAGTTCTCTTTATGGGTTAGACACTTTGGCAGACCTACATAAGCAATCATTGTTCTAGACGCAGGAAGTAAGGGCATTTAAGTAGGGCTTGCACGAGATGCAATCGCCTGTTCTCAGTGCTGATACGAGTGCTGGAAAGAGAATTTCTTTGTCCAACATTCGTCTGAGCAACTAGTGGGTCGGCTTGACTGTTTCAAAAAAGCAGACTGCAGCCTCTATTCTTATCGGTGACTGCAAACAGAGTTGGCGGTCTTACTTGCGTTTCTCGCTCAACCCATTTGTCTGACTCTGGTTTTCCGTGTGCCTCAGACGAGAACATGAATAATGCATTTGCATGTGTCACTTCTTGATAGTGATGAGCCTTAGCATCTTAGGCCTCAGAGTAGAGGTAGGACCATGTGTATTTCTCTTTCTCCTCATTCCTCGTACTGGCTTTAATTTTGCTGGTACAGTCTGACAGCAGTGCCTTTGATGTCTTCGAGCTCAACGCAAGGATGCCAGTGTCAGGCTATGATTGTAAGGTGGGAGCACGAATTCAAAGCTAAAGGGGAGAGAAAGCGCTACCTTGACTCATGGCTTCAGGCTTTACATCCCAAGATCGATCGTTCGCATTCAATGACTTCTTAGTTTGGGAGTGACTGTCGCCCTGATGTGATGTAAAACAGATGCAAAGAAGGCGCTCAGACAAAGGAGCGGTCAAGGAAATGGGCACCGAAGAGGCAAGTCGAATCGCAAATGCGTACCGTTGTCACAAGTGGGACACGATTGAAGTCTTCGCGACACCATACACCGTTCGGGTGGAACGAAGATTGACGATCCTAACTGTGTGTAAATTGTCGCGCTTTCGTCTGTCTGATTGCATAGTTGTCTGTGTCATTGACTTTCTGGCCTCCGTTACTATTGAGACAGCTTTCTGTCGTTCCTATCTTCAGTCATTACCTTACCTTATACTACCCAGAAAGACTCACTTCTTAAGGCGGCTGTCATTGCAGGTTAAATGTCCTATTTCCCTCGCATAGATGAAGGAGTTTGGAAGGACACAGTCGTTATCAGTGTTTGAGCTCTCTTTTATCACTACCTTGACATTGACACAACTCCAGTCACGGTCGTTGTCATTCTCTCCACCATCAATTTTGATGATACAGTCATTGTTACTGCCAACAGTACTAGGTGAAGACGTCAAAGTATCGTCAGAGGAGTTGAACACCATGGTGGCCTGGTAAAGTCTACGTTGAGTCCACAGAGGAATTGCTTCTGTGCAATTTTATTGGTGATCGCCAACAAACCAACAGTTCAGTTGGAGTATCCCCACACCTACCACAGAAGTAGTGCGATTCGTTTGCTCCCTCTACTCCTCATACCCTTTGACGTGTTACACAATGCTGCGTGGACTGGAAACGGCCTCTGTCCACGCAACCAAGACGACTCACGTAAAATGATGGTCCGCTTTTTCGCTTCTCTCAATCAATTGCAGTCGCTGGTAAGAGTGGCAAGGACGCAGTGTATTTGGCCACTCAAGGTGTCGTCAGGGCAGAAGATAAACTGTCTACCGCTATTGATCGCGTTCAGTCAGTCGTCGTTACCGTGAGCAGAGGCAGCACTTCGCTTTTTTTTCCACATTCATGGCTTTTTGTTCTTTCCTTCTTTTGCCCAAAGAAGTCGCTTCATTGTAATTATGTGAGCAGATACTCCGCACTGGGTCAAGCCCGCTAACTTGTCCACTTGCAATGCTGCCCCATGCTAAGGCCACAACAATTAAAAAAGCTTTTATTCTTATGCCCAAGTTCAGTGATTCTGTTGGTGAATATGTAAAAGTGGTAGCATAACAGGAGAACAAAAGTGGTACGCATCATTTCTAGAGGAGATTAAAATGGGAACTGACTAATTACATGACCTTCGTTTCACAGCAACTGGTCTTGTAAAACATTGTCACTGATGCCGTTCTGCAGAAGTCGTAATTCTATTGAACAATTTAAAAGTAAGTGGATTTCTAACTTGCAGCACAAGAACACGAATCTCACACCCATTCCTCATTACATTACTACATTTATTACCTTCAAAAAGTTTTCAAATTGTCTTGGGAAAGGATGTATGCAAATATATGATAGTCGTATTGTCTCCTCTCCACGATACCCATCGTTTGCTCCTTGCACTGTGCACATGCCATCTAATTGCTCATCCCATTTTCATGCCTCTTCTTCACGATCATGTGACAGATGTGAAGTCCAACCATGAAGAGTAAGAAGTTTATAATTGGGATTCATTTGGAAAGCGTAGAATGCAGATGGGGGTTGTAGATGACCACTTAGGACGAACCGCTCTGGACTTAGCACGGTAGAGATATACCTGCAAAGGAGAATCGGTTGGGCTTTCATTATGCTGCCAACAAAGTCTTTCAACTGATCTTCCTTCAGACTAGATAATAGTCTAATCCAACCCACGTTGTTTCATCTCGCTCGTCGTCATCCACGCGGCCTTAAGTTCTCTCGATGAGATGTGCCTTGTCATGCTTTGCGGAAACATGCATGAGGTCAGACTCACGACGATCTACGGCAATTGCCAGTGGCAGAAACACTTGCTTCAAATGCGACCCATATGCCATCTATCTCAATGCAGTTCGAGCACCTATCTAGGCTTCATTTGCGAACCAACGCCAGAGATGCGAGACATTACCTCTTCGTCTGGCATATGCATCTTCACACGGACGGCCAGGACGGCGTCAGATAAGTTGGCCTCTACTTGAATTCACAACATAAGATAAGCTCAAGAGCCTTTTAGTGTGATACCTTTCGTGCTGTTCAGGCATCGTTTGTAGCTGGTGAGATCAGTACTGCTGCCATTTCATACAAATTTCGTCTATTTCTGTGCCGCCCGCCCTTCTCCACCCACACTTCTACGCCGCAACTAAAGTTAATGTCGATTGGACCAAGACATTCCACCTCAAAAACTTCGACCTGATGAAAATCATATGTGAGGAGAAAGTTGAAACGCACATAAATCGCACCTTCAATGGATCTAAAGGACATTTCGAATGGGTCCATTTGGTCAGTGAATGCGCCTCGCCGTCTGGATATTTTCCACCTCAAAGACGACGAAGTAATAGGTGCCATCGAGAATCGGGCTAGGCATCGATTGCGCTAAGCTTTTGTTTACTTTAGTGAGTACGCACAAAAGTGTGCACTACTTTGTCAATTGTCATGGAGAATTTCGACTTCAAATTATGGTTTGTTACTGATTGCGTGTTTAATTTGTGCGTCTACTTCTCCTATTGCCTCTCGGTAAGGCTTACTTGTCGGAAATGTTGCCTTTAATAACGTTGACCATTCTCGTAGAATTCGCCGCCCATTAGGTTACGGTGTGATAGTTTCGACTGCTGTGGAAACTCCTTCCAAATGTTGCTATCCAATTCTTTCTCTATCCAGCCATCTTGCTTTCCCCGTATCAGATGTTGTATTTGGCAGGGAGACTAGGCTGCCCCTCCAATATCTATAGGATAATGGCATTCAGAAGGCTAGACTTCCTCCCCTTCCTTTATTTTAATCGCTGACCACCTGCCCTATCATTGAAATATCAATGTCATTACTTTGAGATGCCATTGCGCTTTTAATTTAAAAATGCGGTTTGTTACCGTTACTGTTGCGTCCAAAAGAAAATGCAATGTCTGGAGCATCAGATTGCTCCAATGTAGACGATGGTGAGCCAGTAAAGGTGGAGGCGGAAGAACCAGTACAGGTCTGTCCTGCGGTAGCCGTTCGCGTCACACCTACTAGTAATCGCAAATTGGTCAAAATATGCTTCTTAAGACACTCTCGTATCGATATTGACCTAGGGTCGAAGGTTTCAGGATGGTCACACAAGAGCAACTGTGGCTCCAAGTCACTCCCTTCCGTCCGCATCGGAGCTCTCCGGTGGGTTAGAGACTGTTGCTAAGGCAGCACAGCTCAGAGAATGGAGTTTTAACCTGCAACTTACTCTTTTCGCAAGAGCTAGTGTTTCCTTGTTCAACATGCTCACAGGCCACGAAACGCGAGTCCTCTCAGTTATCTTTCCACTAAGCAAAGAAGTGGCAACCGAAAATGCGCCAGAGTACGTAAAGCGTCTATAGAAGGCGTACGGAGGAAGTTCGATGTTGTCTGGAGGCATTTATAAACGGCATGAGCAATTAAAAGAAAAGAAGCATGACAAGCACGGTCTCTTTAATATCTACCAAAGTGATCTCGTCTAAATATACAGACACATTCTTCCATCTGGAGCATACTACAGATTGTACTACCCTCGGAGGAAGACGCCTTCCATGTAGTAAAGCTTCTTTCACCCACCAACTACCTCGTCCGCAATGCACAACTCCGTGCCTAGCCAATAAGCGTCAACCAGTTGAATGCGAAGAAGACCATCTGTTGGCCAGGTTGAAGGCAATCAAGAGAGATGGCATAGTGGAAGGCGCACAAAAACCAATGGGCTGCGTAACACTTGTAAACTCTTTACGTCCATCCTCTCCTCCAAACTAAAATATGTCCTGTGCCATGTTCGAGTCCACCAACAAGAAGTGTATCATTCTCGTGTGCATTAAGGTGTCTCGGTAATAAACTCGACGTTGCGTTGTGTAATGAAATGATTTTGTAAATGTCGCCTTCTCATTTCCTCCAACGCTGAGCGTTGCTAAGTCCGATCCAAAGCGGTCTTGCTTGCGTTTAACTAAGATTGTGGTACATTTACGACCTTTATATAGTTTCTGTGGCCACACTTCCAACTGCTGCTCTTGGAACGATGATCCACGTTTAGAAGCGTATTCTCCAAGAGACTGGGTGCAGCAGTTTTGTGCTTCTCGCAAACACATTGTATGCATGATCAAGCACTTTCAAATAAATTTGCTTTGAGGACAATGGTTGGCAGAAAACCTATTTGCAGTCTTCTTGTGTGCTCCAGTGAAGTGCTTACGGCACGCCGGCTCAATGGCAATTCATTTGTGCGGACCGAAGCGACGCAATCTAAATGGTCTTCCGATGAGGTGTGCTTTCCACGTGTACTGTCATTGACAAGTTTATGTTTGCTGTCTCTTAAACGTCAGTTTACACGAAATGCACCCCAAAGGAATCGAGCGCATACTTGAATACCCACGCCAGCAACATACCACTCATGAGTGTGCTTCAGTTGATGCTGGTGGACGAGTTAGATCAGCTACAGATGTTCAACGCGTGTGGTGACGACGACACTCAACTCGCTGGAGACCTCACTGCAAGCTGCGAGTCACGTGTTACTTATCAATTCGCTTTCGCCATAAGCACGCACGGCGCTTGAATATTTGAATTAATTTGGTTCTTGGAGGTATATCGCCATCCATAACATTTATTATGACGCCTAATTAAATGTGCCTATAATGTTGTGAGATTTACCTTATTTTGCCTTAAGGTCTGCAGTATCTAGAAGATTTCACTAATCTTCAAATTTGAAAATTCGAGTCAATGTAAGAGGAGGACCACTGTCGTACTTGGTCTCTTCGTTTTTCTCTTGACAGCCCAGTGAAAGTAATGTTCTGATATGCCAAACGTCATTCTCAGGATAACGTATTTTCATGCCAATGTTTCCTTAAGGTGGTTGTGTCCCAACCATGGAGCTAGGTCTATTCAACATTGGTGCAGATTTGAGGTTAAATCCTCATCTTACTCGTCTGCAGAAAGTTGTCAATGAAGTGCCCAATCATTGGTTCACAAACGGGGATCTAGAACTAATGAAGGGAGAAGGCGATTTACAAGGTTTCCGTTACTACCGACAGTACATCTTAGTGCTTGACAAAGCAAGATCCTTTTAATTTGTTTTTCATTCAAGTCGCACTTTTATGAGCGTGCAGAATTGTCTTTAGTAATTCCCTTTTTGCTTAACTATAGAGCATAATCCCTACTTTCTTTCTTTTAGCAAGCACAGCCAGGTTGATAGTAAAGTCTCAAGTTTTCCTAAACCTGCGCAACAGGATTTACATCCATCACCACTGCCAACATAAACTGCTTTCAGTAGAAGAAAAGAAGGAAGATAATGGGCAAAGGCGGAGACATTAAATTTAGTCTCAGTTGTGAAAGAAACCTGGATGATGCTTAGGATATGATACTTGGTGTTGATTACCTTCCTAATATCAAAGCCGTTTTGAATATTACGGAGAGAACCTTGTCTACTTAGCAATGTAGGGAAGCAAATGCAGTTTTTTTTGTGACTGATTATGTCGCAGACGACATCTGCAGTACGTCATGCAAGGCTGCAGCACTTCCCATTACCAACTTAAATGAGTCTCTTTTTGCATTTGATGCACACCACTGATAGTGGGAGGAAGGAAATTCGCTTACTGCTGAGTAAACACGCGAACATATTCCCACAGCAAGAAGCGAAACTCGCACGAACAAACATCGTCAAGCATACCATAAGCATTGGTGAAGTCAGACACGTTAGGGTGCGACAATATGGCTTTGCAGTTTAGTTCATAAAAGAGAATAGACATGGCAACATGGATGTACTGCCTTTCAAATCCCCCTCAGCAGGAACGGATTTTGGCACAGTGGGTGCGCTTTTGTTGAGCGACCTTGCTAAACACCAATGGAGGAGCACACAGAGTACCGATCCCGACAAGGCTCTAGCATACGATATGTTGCTAGCATCCTCTTATAAGCCCACAGCACTAGGATCGAACTCGTCCAGCAAGGCAGTCAGTCAGGCGGATACGGCAACAGTGGCCGAGATGCTTCCCAGAGGATTACATTTTATGGTCATCCTAAAAATGACAACATTTTATAGTTCCCTCGTCATTTGAGCGGCATCTCCGATGCTAACCCTCATGTTTGCCCTTTAACTGTGCCATCGGGTGGTTTTCTTTCTTCTACCAGTGCGTACACTTCATTTTCGTAACCAATCAGCAGTCCACCTTTTTAGGGTCGAATCTACTTGTGGTGGACGATGATTGGCTTGGCACGCAGCTGTGCATTGCGCACAAGGTAGTTGGTGGGTGAGAGAGCCTCCACTACATGGAAGAGGTCTCTGCTCCGAGAGCGGTGCAACTTACTGTAAGTTCCAGGCGAAAGAAGTAGCGGATCTTCGGGCGAGATCTAATTTTTGGTAGGCGCTGGACCGACTGTGCTTGTCACAATACTTCTCTTGTCGTCTAACAGTCAGTCACCTCCAGCGTTACTCCCTTTGCATTCTTTCAACTTTGCGATCGAATGGTTTTCTTTCTCCTACTGGTGTGTACACGTCCTCTTTGCAACCAACCCAAGGTCTACCTTTGAAAGGTCGAATTTCACTCTGAGCCTTCTTTCATACGCAGTACGTACTCCGGCGCATTGTCGGTTGCTGCCTGTGATGATGTTGAACAGTGGAACAGCAGTTGATAGGAGGGCTGTAGCTTTAATTGGAAGAAGGGAGCGTGCAAGGTTGAAATTATATTTTTCGGGCTGTGCTTTCTTGGTCAAAGTCTTTGACGCGCGCGAGTTTTTCAATAAATAATGGTGAAAGACTACATTTTGATGCAAGAAAACAGATTTGAATTGTTCTGCGGTAGCATTCCGTAACCTCAAATTGGTAAAAATATTACCCGAAACATTCTTGCATTAACCTTGAGCCACCCTTAACGCAGAAACCTCTTCCGTGCATTGAAGTTTCTCTCACTAACCAATTTCTTCGCAAGTAATACACAACATTGTGCTCAGCTACCACAATAAGAACCGCTCCTACAAAGGTGGACTGCTGGTTGCACTGGTAGAAAAAGGACCACTCGAAGGGTAGGTTGAAGGCGACCACCAAGTAGGGCAGCACCGGATACGGTGCTCAAAAAATGAAGGAGATGTGTAATATTTATGTATTAAAAAAGACGAAAGAACAAGTTATACATGGTGGCATACGAGCAGGATGTCTCTCCGGACATCAAGAAATCCTCTCCGCAACTGCTACGGTTTCGCTACCACATAGCCTCATTGTGATTACAATAAAGATGTCTTAAAGTATTCAACAGCCTCAAAGCATATGTGGTAAAAAGGAAGAGGAAGAAAAGGAAGTATTACATATATGTTTCTTTTTACTCCTCAGCAATTAAGTCTCCTACCATGGGAATGGCTTATTTGATGTGAGTGGGATAAGACGGAAGTGAAATGTAATCGAATGCTTTGCGATTTTTACGAGAATGGTCAACGCTTTCGAACTCATCATTGCATACTTGAGATGGAGATGCTGCTACTGAAAGGCAGCAGGAGAAATAGGAGCACAAGTTAAACATGCAATCAAACGCTCATCATATTTAATGCCAAATTCCGTCGTGGCATTTGATAAGGAGGCGCGCACATTTGTGAGCATCCACTGGGGTAGACAAGGGTTTAGAGAATGCTGCCTCGTCTAGTTCTCGTTGGTACCACTGAGTCGTCATGTTCGAGGTGGGAAATATCCAATTGTCGAGGCGCATTCCATGGCTAAACAAACTCGAACACGAATGTATTTCCTGTGCTTCATGCATGTTATCCAGTCCTGTCAATGTTAGCATTCATAATAACCACGTTCAAGATGACAATTCGGTATTATCAATAATTTGGATGGAAGGCGGCGAGGGTGTGTTTGAGGAGGGATAAGCGACATCTGATAGCCTCAGGAGAAGGCTGCTTTGGAAGTAATGATGAGAAAGGAAGAAACAAGCATCACCTTTCCTCTGATCCTAGACAGTGGGGCTTTACTCTTTGCCAAAGGATAAGATACATTCCACAGAAGGTAAGAGAAGTTGGAGTTCCACAACTTAGCCTGCATTCGGTGACGATTTCGAATATTTTCCCAGTGTAAATTAACACCGGGAATGAGAAGCAAAGTAAAGACGCGAAATTGTTGTGCCTTTCTCATGCAAATTGTGAGTTTGAAATGGAGGCGATCTAAAAGCCGTAATCTGTGAACAGTGGCCTACAAAACACCCTTGTTGGTCTCAAAATGTGTCCTCTGCTTCTTTTTCATACGCTCTTCATCTTGGCATTATTCTGAAGGAATTTCAGGCCATTTTGTCGGCGATGAGCAGATTCATAATCCTATTCAAAGACACAGTAAAGAAGATTGCTGACGTAATGGCGAATTCTACGCCGCTACCACCATGATGATGGCTTAATTGGAGGGGAAGATAAAATGGGCGGTGTAACGCGTTATGAGCTAAAAGATTGTCATCGCTGTACAGAGAGGAGAAAGTAAGACGCAAGAATGAGTTATTTTTCCGACGAGGACTGACATACTTTTGTCCAATGACAGGGAATGATGTAATTCATCACGCGCTATGTACTATCAATCCAATCCACCATCCACTAATCTTTTACGCAAATAATTCCTGGCACAAAGCCACGCACAACAGTATGGCAATTGAGCTGCTCTTTCAATATAATTTAATGCTGACCAGCATTTCTATTTGACTGTGATTGTCGACCCTCAGCCCTCTCAGTCACTATTTTCCACTACTCAGGAAAACCCATTTCTTCAAGTAGCTATCAAAGTAGGTTAAATGTCTTATGTTCCTTGCATAGATGAAGAAGTCCAGAAGGACACAGTCGTTATCGATGGTGGGCCTTCCTTTTGTCAATGCAGGGACATCGTCACAACTGCATTCACAGTCGTTGTCGCTCTCTCCACTATCAGTGTTGATGATACTGCCAACATAGAACTAGTTGAGGACGTCAGAAGAGTGGAGTACCACGGCGGCTTGGCAGGATCAGTATTGAGTCCATAGAGGGACACTGACGGTGCAGCCGCCAATGAAGCGGATGGCAGGAATTTTAGTCCAATTTTGCTTTGCGTGCATTGCACTTTTTCTGGGAGACAATTTGACGACACCCTGTCCTGTAGGTCTGATTTTGCCCATTCTTCATCCATCAAAGCAGATTCATTGGTGTTCGCCATCAAACCAACAGTTCAGTTGGTATATCCTCACACCAACCACAGAAGTAGTGCGATTCCTTTGCTCCCTCTACTCCTCATACCTTTTGACGTGGATTGGAAGCGGCCTCTGCCAACATGACCAGGACGACTCACGTAAAACGAATGTCCGCGTTGCCGCACCTCTCACTCGATTGCAGTCGCGCAGATGCTCAGCAAGGAAAGACATGGAAATTACTGACTACTAAAGTTATTCAAATGCAATGTTTCATTATTGACAGAGTTAAATAAAACAACGGCGTTTGACAACAGAATCTGCTAAAGACTTGTTTTATCATGGTGTTCTTGCATTTTTTTTACGTCCAAAGGAAGCGTTGCGTCATGGGTTAATGGTGGCTGCAATTGGGACATGTGTCATGTCGCAATCATGGACGAAAATTTGGGAGGTGTCGCGAAGTCAAACGTCATTTTGATTCGCAAATCACTAGTGAGGGCAACAAGGGCGCAGTGTGTTTGGCCGGGCAAGGTGCCGCTATTTACCATGAACAGAGGCAGTGCTTCGTAACTACATCTTCATTTCTTCGTTTACAAGCTCATTTTTCCAGTTCTTTCCTTGTTTTGTCTTGAAAAGTCATTTAGTGGTAGCCAAATCAACGGAATCGAAATGGCCTTAAAATACAGTTTGATAACTGCTGCCTTTTGAGCCGTTTCAGATTAGAAGGGTGCGCCATGACAAACCGTGCATTTTAGGTCTTGAAAGAGTGAGATCCTTTTAACGTATCTTTTCCATTTAGGTCGCAGCTTAATGATGATACCGGATCATTTTTTGCGATACTTACCCTTTAAAGAATTGTCTTGTAGGTAAGAGGCATTGGGGCAATTTAAACTTGGTCGCTGACGGACAGGGTGTCGCTCCAGACATCGAAAATTTCGCTCCTTAACTACTGCTTTTGCTTCATTATCACATATCAACTGTGTGATTAATGAAGATGCCACCAGGCATCTAAATGTCTCATAGCAAGAGCGGTAAAACGAAGAGAAAAAGTAAAAATCGTCTACACTAATTGCAGCAGCGACGCACCCTTATCCTTCAAAGGCGGCATAAGCTTTGGTAATTAGTTCAAAACCGTTAAGTTCAACATTCGGCTACACATTCAGTGGCGAAAAACTCTACTGACCCTTCACGTGCTTTCGCTAGGGTTAAATTTCAGCAGCAATAGATTCAGGCGTTTTCCATGACTCCTAAGTTGACCAATGCTGTGAGGTACTAGCTCAAGTCGTCATGGGTTAGCCAGAGCAGTCTCTGGCTAGAGAATTCTTCCATCGTTATCGAAAGCCTATCGACGATGACGAAGAGTAGGACAGGAATGTGCAGCTGCTAACTGAATGGACCTTTGTGGGGTACACCACACATCAGGGTCACTAATTGCGTGACCGTTCAGCCCAGGACGACCAACGATTACAGTCATCCAGTCGAGGTTGGACCAAGAAGCAATGTCAGGTGCTTCGTCTGTTATCGCTGCCTGATGCAAACAGCACCAACTGGTCTTCTTAAAATACTACAAAATCTACCCCCATTGCATTCTTGCTTTTGTTAATGTTATTCGAGAGCACAACGCCATTCTAAAACTAGTGCTAAATCGTCCGCCAGATGCAGCATTGACCTCGAGGCGAAAGGTCTGCCATTCCTACCAACACTGGACCACCTCCCTGATGTATTCAATCTCGTCAGAGGGGATGACGAAGAGTTGAACCTTACTCAACTAGGAGGACAACGCACCACGCGTTGTGTTGCACACAGAACCCAGTGACGTGGCCGTGGGAGGTGTACCCCGCCAGAGGGACAAAGAAGGAAGAGAACACGTCATCGCCTGCACCAGTACCACACTCAACAAGGGAATGAAACAGATAAGTGCAACAAAACGTGAACAGTTCGCCATCACTTCAGTGGTTGGACACTTCAAACACCACCTGACAGCGAGATAGCTCGTGGTGCGAACAGATGACCAAGCGCTGGCATAGTTAAAGATAAGGGAGGAGATTGACTGTTCACATGCAATAATAGACCTCCATAGTTCATTATGGAAAACCAGATAGATATTGTAAAATGGATACGCTGTCTTACTGACCTCCCTTCCACCCCAGCTGAAAAGGATTGCGGCATAGAAAGTACACTAACTTTGGGCGAGCTCGTAAAACACGACTCTGTTGTGAATGAGGTATCTGACACACTCATTTAAGCTCACAGCGTCTCGAGCAAACAATAGTGATAGTCCTCACTTACCACAGACGTGCTGGAATTCTGTCCAAACTGCATCACTTGCAGCTGTCTCAAAAAGCCCCACTCCACAGCAATTACCTTCGTGTTCTCCGAAAAAAAAAACAGTGGATATGGACATCGCGGACCCACTACCACCCACCACGTGGGGAAAGGGACACATTCTGGTTATGGTTTACTACTTCGCGATAGTAGCTGAAGCGGAACCCATAAAGTCGAAAGATGCTGAAACAGTCGCGTCAATGTTCTGCAATCGGTGTACCTGTCAACACGGCATGTCTAAAGCGATCCATAGCGATCAGCATCCTAATTTCTAATGCCGACTCTTTACTGAACTATGCAAGACCTTCGTGATCGTAAGGCGACACACGATGCCTCGGTATCTGCATCAACTGGTGCTTCACCGTTCAACGAGCTCAAAGACCTCCAAATGAGGGTTTACTCGAATATCTTTTTGCCACTCAAGAAAGTGACTACTGACAATACGCCAGAGTACGTGCTGCGTCTGGAAGAAGACATTAGAAAGACGTTTACTACTGACCGGAGATACTTGCAAATATAGTAGACAAGAGCGGTATTATGACAAGCACAGTCGATCCAGCGTCAACCCCGAATGAGATCTTGCCAAATATACGGATTGATTCTTCCACTCAGAATCAGGTGATGTCGTTGAGATCCAGTGTATCATTCAACGTTCCTGATGGAGAGTTGGGTGGTCTAGTTATTGGTATGAGTTGGTCATGGCTGTCCAACTTACCGTTTGCAAGGCTTCTTGGGTGAGACCCGATGTAATAGCGTTTTCATGAGTCGTTCTCCTACGAGTCCTTTGGAGTTTGGCGGGTCTTCAGCCTCAACATCATTCGAGGGTGGGAGATTAGTCGTCAACTGCTTCACCTTGTCGTCGTTCTGTTGAGCTTTGCTCTTTTCCAGTACGGCAATGAACCGTGAGAAGAGGAGCTGCTCGCGCTCAGCACTGGCGAGAGCAAAGTCGGAGTATTTCTTAACAGCCGAGTCAGCGAGCGATTTCAGTTCCTGGTTGGCCGACGAGAGTTTCGTGATTTCCTCAGCACCAGCCACAATCCCACCAAAAAGCCTCCGAAAAATAATGTTACCAAGAGTCTCATGTAGGTGTGCACTGAATGTTCCTGTCTGGGAGATATGAACATTGAAGGCATGCATTACCTCAGCCGCATTCCATCTGACTGTTATGACGTCAGCTCCGTTCCGCTCTACTTCGATGTTCTTGGCGGACACAAATGTGTCCAGGAGTACTACATTGGATACCAATGGAAGAGAACCGTTATTTGAAGACCAGTATTGATTGAATGAGTAGGCGTTGAGCGTTACTTCACCCTCCTCGACGTAGAGGAATAGGAAGTGGTCGTCGACGCAGCGGGCGCGAAGCGTACTCATATCAGGACCTAGTAAATTGTTCCAGTTAGCTAAATGTAACCGGGTAATGGGACACAAGAAGTTGCAAATTGTGCGTTTGGAACTAACTGAAAAGCCGGAGGTCATTTAAGTAATTAGAAAGTTATTCGACTAGTGGTTGAACATTACGAGACTTACCAAGATTGCTGATGAACGATGCTAAGGTCAGCGAAGAATATTCACCCTAGACCCACAAAAATGTGCGACAGCGCAATATCCTCATCAATCACGCGATTTTCGAGTGGACGCAAACTGGCTTAGCGTAACTAGTGACTTCCTGTATCCTCACAGTGTCCGATCAGGGTCCACTTCCACTCTTCGAGGAATAAATGCGAGAAAGCACATCAGCACCAAGCATTAACCTTCACATGTCGACCCATGAGCCCAATTGGCTAGAATGCAAGAAAGTATTTAACGCAGTATTACATGTCCTTAGGCAAAGAAATATAATAAATCCATTTAAACGGCCCACTGTTTAGTCGCAAATATTATTCATGGGCAGTAACTAAGCAATAAATCCCGTTCTTCAAAATTCAAATGAAATAGACAATTCTAGGAACCATTCCTCCATTTCTTCCTTTCCCTTTTTATCAACCATGAATAGAGGCAGATGCTTTTGGGCATTCTTATTCATCACGCAGCTGATATGTGGTAACGGAGCAGTAGCAGTTACGAAGGAAAGGTTATCACCGTGCTCGAAGAAGCATCCTGATCATGCACGAGTATGTTCAAATTGCCCACCCGCCTCTTATCACCAAAATCATTTTTAAGCAACATAAAGCATTGACCCAATATGCATCTACGATGCCCTGCCCACGGCAATGCCAAACAACCCACGACGTGCACCAGCCACGGAACTCAAGAAAGCGCACCCACGACGTTAGCACATTTATTAAAACTCCCGAAGGAGACCGTTCAATAACAAAATGCACCGCAAACAGTGAGCTAACGACGACAAAAAAAGGCTTAGCGACGCGGTTGCTGGCGTTTACGAGGTGCAGCACGCATGATGTCGTCCACCCGAATAATCATCTCAGCAGCCTCAGATGCCGATATGATCATCTGGCGTTTCACGTTGTAGGACTCAGTGATCCCCAGATCCTCCATATTGGCGATGCACCCGTGTTCCATATCTACACGAACAGGAATGGAAAGACTGGGACTGCACAAGGCCATGCGCAAAACCAGATACAAGAATCAGCTGATGCCGAGAGACGCATTCGAGAATCTGGCAGCAATCGACATTTTTTACACAAAACTGCAAACATTATTTCAACCTACCGAGACCCATATCCGAGTTGCCTGTGGCATGAGCAGCCCTAAGCTGAGAGACCAGTTCGGCACTGTCATAACCGCCGTTGTCAGCAATGATAGCGGGTAGACGTCTTAGAGCAGTTGCAAAGGCCTCCATGGCGATCGCCATTTTGCCAGGTGTCGAAGCGGCAGCTTTTGCAACGGCTTCAGCCATGAGCATTTCCATCGCACCTCCACCGCTTATGGTGCGTGGATCCTTCACCGTTTGCTGCAACACACATAGTGCATCGTGCAAAGAGCGCTCGGCTTCTGACAAAATCGAATTGGTGGCCCCGCGTAACACAATTGTGCAGGCCTCACCGAGTGCAACACCCGAGAACTTGATGAGACGGTCCTCCCCGATCGTCGTCTGAATAGTAACAAAAATCCATATAACCCAGCCCCGCCAGGGTCTGAAATAAAAAAAAAAAAACTCGGTGATGCTATTGACTCGATCTGCTTACTTCTTCTATGAGATCGCAGTGACCAAGTTTCGCGGTCTCGGGAGAGTCGAAGGTGGAGACGATTTCACCACCAGTAACAAGTGCAAGTCGTTCAACGCCCTCAAAGTCGGCATGCTCTATGGCCATCACATTTGCATCAGCAAAAAGTTGTTCAGGGTAGTTGTAGATAAGCTGACGGTTGATGAAAACATTGCATCCGTGCTTGATAATTTTCTCAACCTTGTCCTTCATTTTCTCTTTTTCAGCGATTTCCAAATCAGCTATTTTGGAAATAGCATCAACACGAATTTTGGATCCAAAAATTTTTATTTTGTCAGCATCCATCGGCGTGTTAGCGATGAGAATCTTGGCATTTTCAATACGTTTTGGTTGATTTACGCCAATTTTCTTATCCAACAGGAAACCTTCGTCTAGGTAAGAGTCAGACAGCGTGCCACCCAGCTTTTGAATTATCTATCAAAATAATGGATAGTCCAGTAGCAACGTTGATAAATGAGTGACTAATAAACCCATTTAGTAATACCTACCTGGATAGCGTCAAGATTTCCACTACCCTTTAAACGAAGAACAGCGTCGACAGCCAGTTTTGCAAAATGCTCCTTGTGATGAGTCAGCAATTTAGAGCTCAAGGTAGTTCTGGCGACCCTAAGAAGCTGTTCTTTAAAGCTGGCATCATTATGACGGTCAGAACTATCGCCTGGGTGGTTCTTAGCGGCTGTTTCAAGGGCATCCAAAGCGACCTTCGTGGACTCCCGCCAACCAGACACGATAGTTTGTGGGTGGAGCTTTGAAGAAACGAGAGTTTCGGCTTCCTAAAATACAGAAAAGATCGACTATGAGAGGTGTATCGCATGTCTCGTTACCCGAAGAAGCTCAGAAGCCAAAACAGTGACAGAGGTTGTTCCATCACCAACTTCGTTGTCTTGAACCTTGCTCATCTCTGGAAGGAAATAATCCCAATTGTAGTAAATACATACCAACAAGAATTTTGGCGGCAGGGTTATCGATGCCAATTGATTTAAGTATTGTGGCACCATCATTAGTAACCTCGAAAGTTTCACCAGAGAGAAGAATTTTATCCATTCCTTTAGGACCGAGGGTGCTTTTGACCAAATCTCCTATAGCAATGGCACCCATACAAGAGGACTAAAATTGCAAATTAAAAATATGGTCTGCGACTTACAAGACGTGCTGTTTCAGCTTTTTCCTCATCAGCACCTGGATTTAAAACTTGAACGGGTTGTAATGCGAACTACAGAACAAAAAGCAGTTTAACAAAAAGTGGTAAATAAAAGCAAAAAGACTACGAGTCTCCTAAGGGAACTTCAAGGATCATATTACGTCTAAGGCTTGCACGAATGGTGCGGTCAGGTACGAACAATCACAAATGAAACAATGCTAGTTCTGAGACAGCCAAAAGTAAATATTTCATTTGAGATACCTTTCCCACACAAAAAATACGTCTGAACTACCATTGCATACTAGAAAGTGCTTGCACAAAAGGTGAAACAATCTGGATTTCATGACCCATATAAAGAGCCAAATCACTCAGGGCCTTATACTACAAAGGATATCTCCATCCAAGATTCCTGTAAGTCTTTTTTGTAGTGATAGGGCACTCAAAAAAAGGAATGACGGGCAGACTCGAGCCTACCATGACTAAAACAAGAGCGCACGCAGCAAGTGAGGCGGAAAGGCGATAGCTGCCTACCAACCGGGCGGAAAACCGAAAAGCACGCAAACTAAACAGATAAATAAATCGTTGTAAGTAGCTGAGCAAGTAAAATGTGTTACTTAAGGGATTTTTCGAACTAAAGTTAGGGCGGCGCACCAAGATGTAAATAAAAGCTATACTTAGAATTTTTGTGACTGTAGCAACATCTGCTAATAAAATAGGACGTATTAAAAATAGCTGTGCACGCTTAAACATAAGAACGCTTATGTCTTCTAAAGTAGCAGCATTACAGATGGTGTGTCGAAATGTAAAGACAATTTCTTCATCTAGACGCAGCTCTAAAATTTATTACAGCAGTCAAGGCCTTATAAATTGCTTGAATATTATCAAATATACAAAGTGATTTAGGCGAAATTGTCAAAAAACAGCCTATTTAATAATAATCAGCAAGTTTACTTCAATTTTCGAAATAAGTAGGCGTGCTTTCAATCGCTCGTCCTATTTACTGTGACAGCAGCGCTTTGAGACCTTACTAGCATGTATCGAACGCACAGAAAAAATGTATTGGCATAACGCAGACTCAGGCCTACTCAACGAAGTTACAATGACTAACATAGTTGCACCTGTAGTACTTTGTTTGTTAGAACTGCTGGTTTCTGTGAAGGTCACAGAGGTGGCCGTACTGCCCTAGCTGCGTGGGCTGGCCTCTGAGCCATGCCAGCAGCCTTTTTCCCTCTGTCCGGTGAATATATATATTCTACCCCAGCATTCTGCCTTCTTTTGTCTTCAAGGGAGCCTCGGGACGCTGCAGCACCTAACCAAATCCAAAAGAAAAACGAGCATCAAACGTATTGTAGTGAATGTGGTGTAGACGGCTTTTCTCTTTCCTCCTCTTCCCTTCCTTTGCTCCTACTACTAGAAGGCTAAATACTCCTAGGCGCCTTTATTGCACGCCGAGGGAAGGTATAGCGTAACATCGTAGGGGACTTCAATATGGGGATAGGTCGACCTCAGAAGAGTCACCATAGGGCTTCACGACCAGGTTAAAATTGCTCTTTCTCCTCTAAATTACAAATTTCATTTAAACAATATAAGTATTACAGTGGCACGTCCCTTATTTGGCATCAGCTACCTCGAGGCACAAACGTGCTGACTTGGCTATGACTGCGTTACATGCTGCAGTGTCTATATCGCGAACACAATTCTCATTCCATGCTTAGAAGATTATTCGATCATTTTAGTGCTGAGTTAAACTCCACTTCCAGCTCCCTCTATGGAGCTGCATTAACACATTTCGTTTGAGGGAATAAACATTTTGTTAACAGTACATCCTTCTCGTGGACAGAGTAGTCGTCAAGATGATAAGGTTGATAATTATGGTGATGCACTTGTACTTTTTTAGGTACACCCTTTATGCAAGAAGCGAGAACATAACGCTAACCTCTTGCGCGAAGAGCAGGTCTATTCCCTCGGAGCTAACAGAGGCCATCCCACAATATCCTATTCATGCTCTCTCGACGTATACAACAATAAAGTAGCCTTAGACCAATCCATCTTCCACTGCTAGGGAAGGTCAGAAGAAAACTGGGGGAAATGGAGAAATCTCTATTATAACGTATGCATTGACTAGCATTCATTCGAAATAGTGCGGAGCTAAGGAAAACAAAGGACTAGACTTTTGTCTGCTTTAGAATTTTAGTGGCTTTCGCCTAGCTGAAACCGAATTTTTCGCCTTCATCCCGTCTAAGTGTTCAATGCCAAACAGCAGATATGTAATACTTTGGTTGTTAGAACTGCCGTTTTCTGTCAAGGTCACAGAGGTGGCCATACTGCCCTAGCTGCGTGGGCTGGCCTCTGAGCCATGCCAGCAGCCTTTTCCCCTTCTGTCCGGTGAATATATGTATTCTACCCCACCACTTTGCCTTCTTTTGCCTTAAGGGAGCCTCGGGACGCTGCAGATATGCTTTAAAATATATGTCAAGTTGCGCAATGCTAATAAGTTTGACAAATCAATATAGAATTATAAATTCATAGCTAAAAATAGTTGGTTACATAGGAAAACTTATTTTAAATGGATAAACCCAAATTGATAAATGCTGTTTTACGGATTCCATCCTCCGCACCTACTGACCGTAGTGTACATTCACTTGGTCATACGCTGCGCTCATGGTTTTTCCTGTCGAGCATTTGAAACCTGCAGTCGTTAAAGAGGTAAAGAACTCTCATGAATTACGTTTTAGATCGATTGCTTTATATCACCGGAGTTCTCCAAGCAGTTGCTGCTGCTTTTGGTACCTGTCATTTGTTGTGCATATACTTTAGCACAAAAACCGGATTAAGGAACGACCACTTGAGACCGAGAATATAAGAGGGGCTCGCATCAAAGCTACACTAGATCATTTAGAAATAAATGTTGGCGACGGAAGGTTGGACAACGTTAAATCCAGCTCTGAGAAAAAGTTAGTATTTAGTCCATTTGTTACCTCGACATAGAGACTCTTACACACTCAGATCTCTTCCAACAAAAAGGGAGACATCGCTTTTGGGATATTTTATAAATGGTAGATTTGGTAAACCATCCATATTTTCTTGGTAGACGAGTGCCATTTTGTTCCTCTAAAAAGTGATCCTCTCATAATGGACAACGTTAAAGAACCGATAAAGCGTGAGTTTGCTCGTTCCTTTTCTTATATGTTTGTGTTATCTATGCAATGCATTTGCAGTATCAGAACTCACTGATGGGTCTCATGATGATTTGGACAATTCTACCAATTCGATGTCGTCAGCAAAGCCAACCGTAGTTTCCGTACGAATGCGATCTGAGGCTGAGATATTTGGAGCAAAACGTGCCGCGAGTCGGCGAAAAACAGCAGACAACGATGATGACTTAAAGTATTTGTCGCAGCTCCATTTGGTACCATGGAAACCAGCCAGATTCAGAACACACAAGGTAAGGTTGCGGTTTAAATTCTCAACGTATAGCCCATATATGCCTTCGAGCATCGCTCAATTCTCATGTGTTCTGTGGAACATGCTTCAAGCAATAGCTCTGAATTCACCCGAGATAATTGGGAGACACTACTTCTGTCATCGCTCCACGAGGAAGCCAACGAGTATATTTACTGCCATTATATATGCTTATTTTTCCATAGTTGTACTTTCATTGTATAGTAATTCGCCTTGTGAAGTGCTAGTCACATTGGTTGCCATAAAAGGGAAGGCCAATTGATGGTTTTATTATGATAATACGCATCTCCACTCCATTATAGGACGACTCGATTTGGAAATGAACCAAAGAAGAAGGCTACGTTAGAGGATCATGTCCGAGCTCTTCTTTTAAAGGGTGTGACAAGTTGGATAAGGCCTTGGTTTTTTTGTCTTGATCTTAATTACAGTTGTTTGTTTTCAATTTTAGCCCGAGTAATCAAATTCGATAAGTTGCTTGAATGTCTGCGTGAGCGCTCAGCAGACAAAAGTCTCGTCACTGCAACTGCTGTTATACCCATCCTCAATCGACTGGCTGTCTTGGTTCGTGGTTGGTGGGTTGTAAGAAGGTAACGGACTCGTAATTTCTTATTTGTTTGCGATTGCGCCGGCCTAATATTCCGCACTACTCAGTTCATCATATCTCGTCTTCCCAACTCTGTGTTTGATTTCAGTGACATCTTGTATCCTCCGAATACGCACAGTGAGCATGCATCAGTACCAAGTGCACAACTCATTAGAGCTCGTGATTATGTGGTAAGGAGGCACACTGCATTATACTGGGTTGTTTGGTCTATACATCTTCATTCTCTTTTCCCTTTTTCTGTTTTAGATGGCAGTATTTCACCAGGGTGATCATCTCACCAGGAAGACCGTTTCGTCAATTACAAAAGTGTGTCTGTGGTCCATACAACCTTTAAATTGGATTATACGTACTTAACTGATTGCACCAAAAAATTGCGTCATTTATTCCTAACTGTTTTGTAGAGTTGTGAAAGTAATTGTTCTTAATCCTCACCCTGAGCTCTCCAAACAGCCCCTTGCTCATGTTCAGCTGGGGGTTTCTTGTCCTTCCTTGAACTCATTGTTGATGTACTTTTGTGCCTGCGAATTCATCAGTTCTATTCATATTTTGACAAAGGTGTTGTTACTTGATAATGAATGTTGACAATTAGGTGTCCTTTTAGTTGCCTTCACTCGAAGTCACTGAAATCCTTGAGCAACTTGGAACTCGGATCGCCTCCGGTCTCGAGGGACATAGCAACCATTGGGAATTTCGACAGCCAGACATGAGTTTCATTAACAGGCATGTTGGGTTGACGATAAAAATGTTGGCCCTACTTTTTATGGTACTCATGCGCGTCTTAAATCTTAGAGTATCAGGTATCTCGAATTTCGAATCCAAATACCCTGTGTTGATTATAGGCCCGTGTTAACTAGTGCCCTGATGTGTTTCAGCAGCCTTATCCTTATTTAGGTATCAGGATGTCGTTCATCAACACGCAGGGAACTGGGAACTTCGAATTAGGCAGCTGTGCGCCCAGCTTAAGCTCGAGGTTCTTGTTACAGGTTAGTTTCTGCTTTCCGCTGATCATGCAGCGTTCCCTTCTCCAATGCGCGGCTTGGCCTCATTCTACTCCTTAAGGCAGACTTCTTGTGACGGACTTGCTTGCTCCGTTTTCTGGTGATGTTCCAGTTTCCCTAATTGGCACAGCCATAAAAATCTTTTTTGCTCTCATCTCGTAGCGTCACTGGATCGTGGATTTCGATCATTGGTTACCACAAAACTGCACCATAACGTTTTTTTACCTAAATACACTGAAATTTCCAAATGGGCTTGGCGTCTTCAGTCTATGAATAAACTATTGATGCATTGAAACGAACTTATGAATATATTTGGATTTCTTTAAAATGTACTCTTATCCAGACGCTACACAACGACGGCGACGGTGTTCGGGTCGCCTCTCGGGCAGTGACTCGGACGAGGTGCTGACGCCCCTAAGCCCAAAAGTGGCGGGTGCCAAACGACGTCGCCATCGCCTCCTCAGCCTCTCGCCGGAGACTTCGGAGCCAATGTCGAAGCGAGTGCGCACCCAGAGCGCGTCGTCGACAAGTCGTGGCACCTCTCCTCGTCTATCTGGCAGCCCCCACAAGCCCCTCCCACCTAGCCGGCCCACTCCACCTCTCTTCTCTGCCGGACCACCTAACAAGCGGCACGCTCCACCCGCCTCTCAACCGACTCAGAATGGGCCACCGCCGTCCTCGCCACCGTTAGCTGACTCTTCTCTTAGATTGGTGAATGACCCCTCAACAGACCGTGAGTTGCCTTCGCGATTAGGTTCTCCAATTTTCCACATGAGTAAACGAGAGAATAAGGGTCGTTGATCTGAAATAGTTCTCAAGCAGGAGCCCAGCTCCCCCGGGAGGCATCGTAATGGCCCAGAGGCGCGGATGCAAACAACCCCACCTGCACCTACGGAGGTATTACCGCCCATCAACGCGACCGTACCAGAAAAGTTAGAGGAACCCGACAGCATCACTGAACGGCCCTACTCGATAGTGGATGATCCTGCAATCTGCAACTTTGTGCGGGAAAAGTTGCATTCACATCCGATCCTGGCGCTATCCGAATTAACCAAGGCCTGTCAGGTGATATTAGCAGAGTTATATGATGGATGCTGTGATGTCAACTAACGCTAATTTTTCTCACTGGTTAGCCATTCCTGACGTCACTGGCTAATCAAATGACCAACAGCGGCAAGTCAGCACCACCAGGCTCGGAGGCGGAGAGGGAAATGCTGAAATCTGAGCTCTACAAAGTGGTTCTCGCAGTGGGGGGTCGTGAGTTGCACATCCAATGGCCCAACGTGCCCTCGGCCTTACCCAAACAGCCGCTTTTTGTGGCGCCTGTTGCAGTCGAATTTGGCGACCCCAGCAGCCCTCTACACCAGGCAAGCCTTCGCAACACACATATATTTTGCTGCTTGAGTTAGAGCTGCGAAGGCTTACACCTTCTTAAGCACATTTATTTGATTCGAGGTGTGGGGTTCGGTTTTTCTCACAGTCAATTGCTACATGGTCGCGCATAAATAAACCAGTCATTTTTACGTATAACTAACGTCGTGGTACTCTCATCTGGCATTACAGGCCCGAGAGGCGATCTTGGAACGATTTGAGACGTCTACTTTTGTGACTTATGGGATCATAAAGAAGAAGCTTGCAGACGTTGGCCTCAGGATTCCCGACAACACGCTAAGAGCCACTATTAAGGTATAGGCAATTTGCAATTGACCCACAATTCTTTGTAAGATACTGATTGGAAGTTTCTTCCTTGCAGAGGTACTGCGTCTACCGTTACTCCAAATACTTTCTGCGATTCACGGTCACCGACTAACATTCGCTGGTGCAAACTTCCAAAAGAAATGTGATTCTGTAATTATACTTGATAAGTAAAGCGTCATTGCAAATACAGTTGTATTGAATCTATCAGAAAACTAGGGAATCGGTGGGTGGCGACGCACCTGTAAGGTTTTTTATTTCCTCCATATTCAAGGGCATGTCCTTCGGCGAAAATTGGGGCGGTATAGGAAGGCTTAGAGGTGACAGGGAGGGTCGGACATCTCCATCTACACCTTGCAACTAAAGTAATGGAATGTTAAGCAGTTTCATTAAATTGCCAATTGGGCTTTGACCGTTTCCTGACGTTGTTTGGTCAGCTCTATAACTCTCTCTCTGCCTGCCCTTCTAACTCCAACCAGACGTTCCAAAAGGGAGTTTAAAGTTTCGTTATCTGCCATCTAAAAGGAATGGCGTAAGCGGTCCAAAGTAGAGCAAACGTACCTGAGGATTCACAGGTTACAGAACCTTATAAACCAGTACCCCACACGAAAAAGAGGTCAACGGGACAACGCGGGAAAAGTCAATGTCAAAGCTCTGACCGTGAACAAGAATGCACATCATTATAAACGAAAGATCTTCCCGAAGATTTGTGCGTTTTAAAATAAAGTTTTGCACTAAATTAAGCATAAAAATGTGAAATTCGCGTGTGCTACAATGCATTATGTTCAGAATGTAAAAGGAAACCGAATAAGTTATGCTACTAATTTTTTATTAAAACTTGTAGTTCCCTTCAAAACTTGCGTTTTTGCTGTTATTTAAAAAGTGCAGGGAGCATTAATTACAGCAACCATTTTTTTAGATTTACTGGTGCATACAATTTGTCAGCATGTCACATTTTGCAGAGTCGTGAAGCAAGTACTTAAATGTATCTGCCTATATAGGGTGGTAATGAAACCCTTTACTTGTTCGCATTAGCATCCTGCGATTCTAACTGCAACCCCAGAAGTCCTGCGTCGTATGCTTAATTATAGTTAGGACTTAAAATAAAGTCATAGATTTTGCAGGTGCTTCTGTTGTAGCAAAAAGTCTTGTAAACTTGTTTTATTACATCAAAGGGTTTTCTTTGTCTTGACCTTTGCAGCATCTGAAGCCCAGGTTCTCAGTGTCTGCCATATGTTGCCCATAGGTCCTGCACGATGACTACGGGAAAGTTCTCTCTTAAAAAGCAGAGCAGTGCCGCTGAGAAATGGTACGATGGTTTTGCTTCGCAACGCATACCAGATTCGAAGGCTTTTTCCGAAATTTGGTCTGAATTGTATGCACCGAGTTGTACCGTAATTGGAAATTAAGTTCAATTAATGTTTTCAAACAGAAGGAGTTAGCCGTTCACTATGGTAAACTGCGAGAAGTTACGGAAGTATGTATGGCGGCAAAGACTAGGAACACATGTGTCGCAGTTCTTACTGGACCTTCGGGCAGTTCCAAATCAACGTGCTTGTTGATGGTCTGTCGAACACTGGGTTTCTCACCCCCGCTTATTTGGGCAGAAAGTGATTGCGAAGATGGTGCCGTCACTTTAAATGAGTTGCAACAATTTGAGGAGTTTCTTTTTAAGTCGACCCATTACAATTGCTCTGGTGATGTATCGAAAGTTGATTTTAGTTTTTCCATCTCTAAGCAGCAATCAAGGGCTCCGCAGTTGGTGCTCATTGAGGTTTGCTTGCATACCTTATGCGGATCAATTTTTCAGGCGAAACCCACACTTTCTTGCGTTTATTCATTGGTTATAGATGCTGTTTTCTTGATGTCATTCTAGCCAGCAAACGCTTTGATTCAAACCCTCAATCTTAGTGCCTGACTATTTTTTACAGAGTTTGCCGCCTGGATTTAGTGATACACCGCTCCTCTTTCACAAATGCATTCGTTCAGCTCTGTCGGACGTTCTTGTGCCTACCCTTTTGGCCTTTGTACTTACTAAATCCCCGTCCACTAACAGTTTTGGGAACTCTGTCACGTGCAATTTCGACAATGCTACTTTGAACCGGCTTTTCCCTGAGTGTCTTAAACAAGAATTGGGAATCAGTATGATTGAGTTCAATCCTGTTGCACCGTTACTCATGACGAAGGCGCTTTCCCGTATTGCGGAGCTTGTATCCAACGAGGTATTTTCGATACTCATTTTTAATAACAACTGTGACAGACTCTCACACTCTTTTTTACCGTTTGTGGCATACACTATCCAGGGAACACGTGTGTATGTAGCTCACTTATAAGATGGTCTGCTTGTCATGCCTCAACGTTGAAGCAGAGCACTAGCTATATTGGGCTTTCAGCTTCCTTGTGCCCATCCACACTTTGATACATGCACCTAATAGGTTTTTTAACGCAACGTGTTTCATGAATGCTCTGTCTACTATGGCTGTTTTAATTTGTTCCAGACGGGCGTTCGAACACCGCCCAAATCATTTATTCAACGTTTAGCTGCCTCCAGTTCTGGCGACATCCGTTCGGCTATCAATACCCTTCAACTTGCTGTCATGTCCAGTCAGTCCTCTTCGTAGTTCATTCCTTTTCAATCGTTGACCTATCTTCTGTTGTGTGCATGCTTCCTCTTTAACATCGTCAGTACTTGTTGTGTAACTTTTTCTGCAGTGAAAATATTTTTTTCATTTAGAAACGAAGTCAGGAAAGAAATTTCGTTTGGACAGTGTTTTATACGAACGAGATTCAGGGCTTCCCGTTTTTCATGCATTGGGGAAGATTCTTCATGCTAAACGTACGCTCTCTCCCATGATTAAGCTTTTCAGCTGATTATCTACCACATTTTTCACGTCCTTGACTGCTTTGAAAAGCAAACCATTTACTCTAATTTGGCTTTCTTTGACGTAGGACTCAGTGATTCCACCCCATGTAGTGAGTCCTTCCTTCCCCCTCGTTTGCAATCTTGGAAGCGAGATTCTTTGTCTTTCAACCCTGAGGTTTGTTTGATTACCATTTTCAAGCATTCCTTTTGCTTCAAGCCATTAAATAGCATAACTTTTTGGTTCTCTGGAACCGCCAGTCTTGAGGTTGGGTAAATTATAAAAAGGGTTTCATACAACTCTCCTGCCCAAGGCCACGCTACTTTAACTTCTTTCAGTAGTTGGCTTTACTCAATATATTTTTTATTCCTATACCTCAGTCGGTCCTAGATTATAGTGGTCTGGCTGGCGATGATGTAGTAGCCTGGTTGCACGAGAACTACCTGGCCTTTCATGACACTCCAGAGTCCTTTGGAGCTCTGGAATGGATCAGCTCTCAGGTAGGATGGGCCGATGCTTACCTCTCTGGTGGAATGAATTGGCGCCTCGGGCTTGTCCCCGCTGCGGACCGCAATTGCCTACCTTCCACTGGCGCTGCTTGTGCGGCTGGAAGCCACTACGCTGCCATGGCAGTGGCCCGCGCCATTGCTATTTGGCCCTCGCCAAAGGTGGTCGGTGCCACCGGTAGCAAATTTCGGCCCCTCAAAGCGCCCCAATCTAAGCAGGTAGAGACGCGACAACGTAACTCACTGGAGTCACTGAGAGCCTCCTGGGGGTTATCCGCTGACGTGCATCTGTTGAAGGATGTTCTGATAGACGGATTGAAAAGGAGTCTCCTTGACCAACTCCCGCTGGCACTTACTATTCTTGGTTCAAGATTTCCCGGTCAGTAGATGTTTGTATTCTTACATTCACTGATGTTCTCGCCTGGTTAGCACTCTATTCAATTACGAAAAGCCTCAATGATTTTAAGTCAAGCTACCGGCTTTGTTGTTAGCCATTTGAGTTAGTAAAAATGGAGGCGTCTTTCATTAATAACTACCCTTTGATAGTCAGCCAGTATAAGTTTTGTATGCGTAAATCTAGCGGTAGTTACGGTAATTTATTGCTGCCTGGACATGGATCCGAGAGACAACGCATGCATGACTGAAATGATTTCTTACACCATAGGTGGGGACATCTTTTGGGTCTTGCTGACTCACTTTATCAAAATGTTTCTGAGCCGCGTTGCTGACGGAACTGTTAGTTTTGTGTGCTGTGAGGAAAATCGCTTCCAAGCTTCCCATTCGGTATTTGATTTGACACACATTTTTTGTAAAATGATTTATTTAATAGGAAGCTTCGGGTTTCTTATCTTTTTGCGTAGGCGTGGAACACTTCCATGCGAGATGAAACGCTACATCCCATTTGCTTTCGCTCTGAATAGGAAGCGATGGGTATTAGTAATCTGGTCAAAAAACCGTCATAGGTTGCATCCATGGGCGAAGTAGCGCAGGTTTTCAGTGATGTAGATGAATCACTAATTACATTCATGGTAAGACTGCCATGTGATCTTGATAAAAGGTATTATTGTACGGTTGGTACTATTTTAAGGTTTCTAAGGCTGTTCTGAACTGCTCGCACTTCGCGGTATGGCAACCTGTCTACATACGGTTCACGAAGGACAGAATGGTGCATTTCTAATTCAAATATTCCTTAAAGTTTTATCCCCATGCGTCCATCTCTTCAGAGCACTCTCCATTCCGGGTGATCTATTTCAGTCCTTGTTTTTGATCACCAGTTCTTCTTTGTCTAGGCAACATAGAACTCCTCTCCTCAATATGCCGATTTCAAAGCGTTGGTGGGACCGCTGAACGTGATTTCCGTGCAGTAAAACGAAGTGTCGAGGTCAGCAGTGTTCCCACGACAGGACACTGTCGCCTCTACGATACCGTCACCGATGCTGATGCGGAGGTAGTAATTGACGAGAACTTCAGTGATGAGGAGTGCCCTCTCTCATCCCTTTAGAACCATCGCTCCAGTGCCTTTCAACACCTTTCCAACTCGTCATACTTTTTTGCCCTATTTTTGTAGTCCCTGTTTTCTCTTTGCATTAAAAAACCCTTGCATTTATGAAGAGTTAAGAACTTTGAGTAATTCGTTTATTATATGGAAACCATTTATAATTATTGCCACTCCCTGCCTCCACTTGATCACATTATTGATAAACACAACGGACAAGTGACGATGTTTATAGCCGTCTCTCCAACTCACCAACCGATCATTCGGTGTCTTTAGGTTTACCACACCACTTCGTGCACCTTGTTTGTGTGGCATTTGATCTAACTGAAATTCATCTTTTTTATTGATACAAATCCTTGTAGAAGTTGTGTACACACGCTTCCTAGCTTCGCTGAGGGCGACTAATTAGTGGGGTTGCTACTAATGCCAAATAAAGTGGCAGAAGTCGATGCATTTGTTTGCTAAACGAGACTATGAATAGCAATGTGGATACGTGTTTCATCCGCTTATCACATGACCTCTGTGACTGACCTCGAACATTTGTGGTCTCGCACTACGAGGTATTACCTCACGCTCACCGCCCCCTCCTCCCCCCCCCCTCCAGATTTTGGACAGCCAGCAGGACTGTCCCACGACCGCGACAGACGTGGTCTATGTAGCCCCAAATCGGCCAGTAGGATGTGCTGCGAATTTCGGTGAACTAATCGGCTGAAGCTACTGATGCTACCTCTTTTGTGGGTGAAACTTTGTTCTTGCCAAACTCCACTTTTAAGCCCTTCAGTCCAAACTCAGTTTGCACAACTTAGCAGTTCCTATCATCGTCTGTCATTCCACTTCCGTTAACAATGCATCAATCCTTCCGTGTGCTCATGCCCTCTTAAGCTCATACGTTTGATGGCGTTCAGTACCTTGGTGGGAGCAGCAAGTAAACTCGAACTAGCCGGATACCAAGTCTTAGCATCATTGAGGTGGCATATCGTTGATAAAGAAATGTGCTGCATCATATTTTTTAAAACGGGAGAAAGTCCTGCGCGGTTGAAAGTCAATCAGATGGATAGCAAATTCGATGAGGAAAGCAAGTAGACGAAGTCAAGCCATGTTTATCAGTCTATTAAAAAGCTTAATTTCGGAGATAGAGTCTTGCAAGCACCAATCGGCTCGTGAAACGTTCGCAACAGCGTTCCGACATTGCAGCGAACTCTTACGACAAAGTTCGAAGAGAGCCTTCGACAAATTAACAACCAACGTGACGAATTCGCAAACGGCTTCAAAACCACCACTTTCATCGCGACAAATAGAACTCAAGCGACCACAAGAAATATCAGAAACGCTCAATAGCGATTGATATTTGTTAAAATCGAATAATAAAAATATAGGCGTCACTTTAATGCCACTAGGCTCCGTCCTAGAGAGAAAATTGCATTAAACGCCTATTAGCTGCATCGTACACAACAAAAAATTGGTTTAATCATCCGCATACAATATCAAACCACGGAGGCTACAAACCTAATGCAAACGATATTCAAAGTGCAGAGGTCACAAAGAAAGATGAAAACTAAAAGGCATAGAAACAGAGGCGAGGACGTTTGAGAAACTCCGTTGGTTCCAAGCAGGGCTGTGATTCATAGGCTCTATAAACTCACATCCCCTTGGAACGTAGGGAGGTTCGGGGCGTCTCTACTAAGATCATGCACAGGCAGAACTGATAATTGCAAATTTGATAGAAATGGAAGTAAAGCAGAAAGCCCCGCCGTCACCGAAGTTCACCGCCCCAAACCGCGAACACGACGCCCAACAAGTAAACAGAGCACAAATTCAAACCCAAATAGTTTACAATTGCACTAGATGCTCATTGGTGCACTTAAACAAAAAATTAAAGTCGTGCTTAGATTAGTTTATGTTGCAATTCTGAGTCAGCTCATCATAAACAGCATTAAAATGGGTTAAGATTTATAGTTTTTAATCAAAGAGCTAATCTCGTTACACATTGAAAAATTCATGCCTTCAAAAGCATTAATTAAAGTGCCTTATAATTTGGCCAGGTAGGATTTTATGATTTAGCTATTTAGTAAGTACTTGACCAAGCAACGATTTAGAATGCCAGCCTTTTAAAGCAAATGGATTTCTAATTAAATGATCAAAGAACTAGGGTTTCTAAACCATGACTTCTGCAAACTTGTACGCGTTTTCATTTTTATTGGCCTTTTCTAAATGTGTCCTAGTTCCCCCTCTCAGCCTACTAACCCATTCGCTTAGCTGCTGCCTTGTTCTGGTTCGCAGCATTTATCTTGTTTTATAACTCCACTATCTTTGCAATTGTCTTCAATCGCATACTCGATTTGGTATTTTTTTTTGTCTTAAATTCGAAGATGCTGTTAGTAACTCTCATATTTCCTCGGAATAACTGTCGCCTAGCCTCTGTACTGTTTTATATCATTTTCAAACATAAATTGCTGCACTACATTAGATTTTTTTTAATGCGCGATAATCGTAATGGTGCAACTTGTTTCTAACGCTTGACTGCTTTTTTGAATGGGTTGTTTCTAAGTTTTCTATCATGTTTATTCTCTGCGTTTTTTGACGCACTTAGCACTTTTGCATGTAGGTTTTTATCTGACACATCTATGCATTCCTCCATGCTAAATATTACACATATTTATAAGTCAAAGAGCGCAGTTCAATAATTTCTGATGTCTGGAGTCTTTTACACGCCATTTTCCTGCAGGTAACGGATCTTCTAAATCGGCGATATAATACTTCCTGTCGTTTCAATGTCACCATTGTACCTATATTTGCCCCTGAGGCCCACCTTTCTCATCACCTGAAGTTCGCTGGTCCTACATCCATTTGTGTTTTCTGGGTGGGGTAATTTATTCTCTCTCCCTTATCTGTTTTCCCCGTTCGGTAGATTTTGGTCGTGTCCTATTACCCAGAATTCAAGCAAACGAGCCTATGAATTTGCACCTCGCCAATCGGCCCTTTGTCTGTTCCTTTCCAGGCTGTAGTTATCGTGGGAAAACTAGTTCGCAGCTAGCTCAGCACAGAGCCACTCACGGTCTGGGTAAGTACTGGTACACGTTCACACATGTCTGAACCGATGCAGATTCAGTAGTCTTAATATTTGTCAGGTTATGTGTACGCCTGTGAGTTTTGTGACTACCGGGCTACTACTTCGACAAATTTACGTCGGCACTCGCGCCTCCATTTGGACACGCGGCCTTATCGGTGTCCACATTGCCCGCATACTTTCGTGGAGCTCTCGGCGCTGCGTCGACACGTCCTCGACTCTGCCTACCACCCAGGGTTACCACTCTACGTGTGCCCTTGGTGCTCGCCTTCACCTGGCCATCCCTCCGTCCCCTCATCTGTCCCAAGCATTAATTCCACTCCTGCTGCCTCTGCCTCCCTCATCATTGATTCGCCCATCGCGTTGCAAAGATCTGCCGATTCCGGTGTCTGCGGTTTCAACTCCTCCTCCCTGGCCTGGAAACATGTGGTGCAGGCGCACGCCGATCAGCTCTCTAATCCTGAGACTCTCCAGAGGCTGGGGCGAAAAGCTGGTGAAACATTGATTGAGGTAGCTTTTAATTTATTTAAATGAGATCTGTCGCTACATATATTGCTCGACTAAAAGGTGACAGCATGCGTGCAATATTGCTGAAAAGTACTTAAAGCGTCATTTCCATGGTTTTCGGTCTTATCCTTTGTACACGTGTTGGAAGAACGTTCGTATGAGGTCGATAATCGATAGGTTTAATTTTACTTGGATTGTTACTGTGGGGCAGTTTCTTTGAAATTTCGTACTCCGCTTGGTTAAGCATGATGTATCACTCATCTTCGGGCTTTATCACCCCAACGAAGATGGCAACTTCCGTCCATCATCGGCTGTGCGTCAGTTCAATGCTGTTGCCACCGTTCGAACACACCAGCGGATGCGTTCAAACACTAATAGGCTGAGGAATACGAACACCAGAAAGCGTCCTCCGCCGCATGACACATCTTCGGCTCAATCAGGTACTACTTGCATGACCTCTTGATGGAACGCACACATCCCTGTCTTTAAATGAGGTTTCAAGATGTATTAAAGGCATTTCTTTCGTCGTTCTCAGTACTGATAGTCAATTCGTCACCCATGGCAAATGGTGACGCGGCATCAGCCAGCACTGCAGAGACCGCATCAGGGGGAATGGAGAACGTGGAACCACTGAGGTTTCCCCAAGTCCAGGATTTGGTTGCACTTCCCGGTGGTGTTCTGTGGTCCGCGTCAGCTTTCCAGTCAGAATTAATCAGAGCTACCGGTGGAAGTGTTTACTGTCAACAAAAGTCACCTCCTTGAGAAGTGAACTGTACACATTTGGTCATTGTCATTATGTCGCATGCACAAAGCTACCAAGACCGTGTTGTTGTTCTATGCCTCCGGCGAGGCGGGGTTCGGTGGGCCTTCTTGTGTCGTATGGTCGTCAAGTGGTTGGCGAGCTGTTGGGTGTTGTGCTGGAGTGGTAGGCGACGAATGATTGTTAAAAACGCGGGGAAGTCGGCTATTGCAGTTTTTAGAAGAGTTGGTTGCTTTACAATTGAGTCACAGCACGCATCAATTTATGTTTATTTTAGGCATGTGAGAATGAGCCATTATTGATTAATGCTTTGCTATAAACGCAATACGTATAGGCGCTTTTAAACGTATAGAAGATTACTGCCATTGGGTATGTCTGTTTTATGACCAAATGAGCTTTTCGGGATTGTAATTAGAATTTTATTGCAAAAGACTGCCATTTCAGCCTTTTGTCACTGACCCATGAGATGACCCTCAATGAATCGGTTGATAAAGCGTCTGTTTTAACTGAAAGTGCTATTCGGGTAAGAACTGCTTTGTTTAGTAAGTAATTTTCCAGTACCGATCAATCTTACATGGTCTCGATCACCGGCGCATTAATGTTTATCGTGTCTACTACTCGAAGTCGTTTTCGTTTATAGCGAATGTTTGCTTGGGGATACTTTTCATTTTACCGTTTCTTGAATGGCCTTCATCTCTCACACGTTCATCATACCTGGGAGATTCGATTGAACGGCCCGTTGTTCCGTGTGGGGTTTTAGAAGTCATTGAGACCATGTGCTTATCGGTATTTTTAGTTCGGGGCGTTTTATTGGTAAGATATCCCGACCTCAATTCCTTTACATCGTATTATCTTCTATTAACCTTTTGACATTTAATGTTTGTAGGCGGCCTCGAATGGCCATGATTGTTAATGAATAAACTATGCTTGATTCAATAGTATGATTCCCCACCCGTAACTTAATTTGAAATCAGATGTGTTAATTAAGCGCCACTTTTAGTAGTATGTTTTCAAATCACGGAAAATAAGCAGACGAGTTCTAATTTGGTTAAAAAAGCTATTTTGTGTTAAATCCACTCTACCTCACCCTGCCAACATTTTTTAAAATTCATTTTGCTTTTTGCGCAAAGGCTTTCTTATTCTGGAGGGAAGAATTTCTGCGAAACAAATGGCTTATCGGTCAGTTTGTGGTGCTCGCAGTCTCCTTTATTGACCTACTTGTGTCGATTTCCACGGAATGCTCCGAGGTTCGATATTCCTACTGACTTCGTCTTTACCTTTTGTTTGTAACCCCTTGTTTGGCTCTAGGTTTAATTTGAATCTGATGCGCTTATTAATTTTTTTTTGGGTTCTGCCCTAAAATTTATTTTTTATATGTTACGTTTCCATTCTATTCAGGTTATCATGGTGTAACTTTACTGAATTTTTTTTCTAAGTATCAAATTACATTTCTTAATCAGTCTTTTCAGCTCTTACATTTGCCCACATTTCTTTCTATCCATTTCAGCTATTTTGTTTTGGATGATGTTGCTATTTAATTTTTCCTACTTTTCTTATTTTTCTTCGCTTTAGTTTTACCGTATTCGGAGATTCTTTCGTCCATATTTCTTGATCTCTGGAAGTCAGATGCTGAAGAAGACTATCAAGTGCTTGTGGAACACGCTGCCTGAACTATTGGGGTGTGTTTTATGAAATAATAAAGTCATACATGCTTTCGTAAAGTTCTATTTGCTCCCTCATTTCCCTTTGTTGTGACGAAGGGCCCTGAATATTCAGTTTTTTTTAGTTTCTTGCTCCTCTTGATGCTGTGGATTCTTAGTGCTACAGTGGTCGCAATGTGCCTCTTCTCTGGACCTCTGCGTCAGAAAGCCTATTACTCTGTGCGTTTTCTCACTCTTACCTCATATCTACTCCTTAATCGAGCTATCTGCTGCATAAATTTATGCTCATCCGTGCCATTTTTGTTCAAATGGCGACTATCTTCAGTTGCTAGGCTTTCTAGTTCTACAACCACTCCCTTCAGTGTTTTTTTCCAGTCTTCGCGACCCAAAAACCTGATAAAGTGGGGTCGATGAATACACTGAATTTTCCGAACTCTGTTATTGCCCTAAAACAGAAACTTGCTTCCGTGCAGGCGACAAGCCAATTTTACAAACCTGATCGAGCTGGTTTGGGCTGGCTTTATGAAACATTTTACAATCTCATCGTTCTCCTCACCACAGCCAATCATCCAGACAGTGAGTTATCTTCGAACCTGTATTTTTTAAAATGTTTTTGAAGTCCATATCCATGTGTTAATCCAGTTTTTGAACATGGCGAGGTGTCTATTTCCATGGTGCGTATTGAGTCCAGCTGTGTCAACTGAAAGCATTTCTATTTGTAAGCACAACTTCCATTTTGAATAGCTAATACCACTCCTCCAGTATCCCTCTTCAGTGACCTCTTGAAGGCTGATTTCAAATTGCTCTGTATTTGCTCGAGCCTTTGAACTTATTCGATTCTAATTTCAAAGGCGGTTTTACAACGATCACTGAAATACCTTCTTGATCTCTTGAAGCTATTCCGTTTTTTTCCGCTGTCTGGAAATGCTTAAATGCTAATTTTTTTTCTCATGTGCTATTCCTCATAGCCTCTACACGTCGCATTTTTCGGCTCATCAAATTCACAAACACGTTACTTAGCTCTTTCCATGATCGACTGCTCAATATATATTACTTCAGCTAACATTTATTTTCTGTGCAGTTGCTTGTTAACTGTCTATTTTGACCCTTCCACTTACTAAATTACATTTGTTAAACCTGTGCTACAAAATATTAGCAACTCATCCCTAGTGCGATTAACTTTACCTCACGCCTATATTTCAAGCGTCTTCTTTATTTGATGGCTTCAGTCATTCTCCCAAACTACAGCGAAAATCGTGCGGCTGCCTTCTTTGACATCGGCTTTCTCGCCGTGGGGACGTATATTTTCATGAACATCTTCACTGCCATCATGTATAACCAATTTCGCGGTTACCTTCTTGTACGTTGCTAATGTTCATCGGCCATTGCTGGAAACACGTGCAACGAGTTTTTGGTCTCATTTCATTTCGTTCCCTCCCCCTTTTAGTCCTCCGTTCACAAACGCATTTTCAGGCGACGTGTTGCCGTCCGTGCTGCATTTGAAGTTCTCAAATCGCGGGATCCGTGAGTTGTGATTCACTTAATGCTGTCTTCAACTTGTGTCAGCGTTTCCTTCGAAAGCCTACCACAACTTATGAGCCAACGAGCATTGATGAGCTGTCGAAGCACTAGTTCCTGAGCTTCGCTTGGTGCCTGCTTAATTTGGAATTCATTAATAATTATTTGTGAATATTTTCCCTATCAGCGGCCATTTTTGGATTCTTTTGATAGCTTTATGACCTCGTTGTGCGAAATGACGGTCTGAAGTCACGAATTTAACGGAACTTCCCCACACTATATTACTTTAATTAAGTACAGGTCATTGTCCAGCTTCTGTCAGATTAATTCGGTGATAAAATTGGTCAACGAATCATGATTTTTAGCCTCCAAGTTCTCCTCATTGTTCCAAGGAACCCATTGTAAGGAGGAAAGAATTCAATGCAAAACTTCATTGTACTCACTTAGAAACGTGCCCTAGTATGGTGAGGTATTAGATAAAGTATCATGAATCCGATTATACCTCCCTTTTACTTCCGCATTGTTATGAACCAAGTGCAATAGCCTGGAAGTAAAGATATTTCGTTACTGCTTTGTAGCCGAATGAAGCTGTTGAGTCCAAATGCTAATATATCCTCCACTGCATTGAGGTTTTTTATGGTTTTCAGTGTCCCGGTCGTTGAGGCGGATAAGGTATTACAACTTTTGGAGAAGATATCCTTGCCTGCCTGGAAAAAGTCCGCAATTTCTACTGTGAGTTACAGTTCAAGTAGTCAAATATCTATTAAAGCCTGATGTTTCATCACATCAGGTGAATGGTGGCACTTACTACAAATTGTATGCTTTTAAATTCCTTTTAAAGCCCTTGCTGCTTACTTGAATGCAGGTCTTAAAAAAATTTAACGCTGAATTCTCCTGATTACTACAGTTTTCACTTATGAATGCGTCACCAAGTCGGAGGACCGAAAACGCTCCGGATTTCCAGGACTAAAACTCGAAGACATGAATTATGGGAACTCACGTAGATCTACTTATTTTTTTTCCTCCAAGTTCTGGGAAAAGGGTCTGAAATCGCATTATTTGATACGAACTTTACATGTGATGAGAAAGGATTGGCCTGAATTAATTGCTGGAGGCGGTGTAATTCCTCTGTAGACGCTAACTGAGCCTAATAATCCAGCCTTCCTATTCTCACAGCATCACCTCCCAATCAAGCCTAGCTATAAAGGGAACTAATTTCTCTTCCGAAGGGGTTATTACATACTTCTGAGGAATGATGGTGATTTTAGGAATCTGGAATGCATAAATCGAACGAAAAGCGACTGATATCAGACTTTTTTGCCATATTATTCCACTTATACCCTTCTTTTCCTCATTTTATTCACATCCTATAAACTTGGCTATTGTCTATCGCACAGAGACTGATGACGCAATACGAGGGAGGTCCTGTTGACCTGAAGGAGTTCATGGACATCTTCCGCCTTCTCGATTTGTCTTCACAGAGAACAGTGCGTTTTGCGATTTTCTTCTGGAATTATGTTGTTCACTACCGGCGGTCGTCTCATTGCCAAGCGTTTATTGCAGCCTACTCTTGTTCGGCAATTCAACAATCCCATGGCCTTGCGAATACAGTCCTTCTGCCTCTCAGACCTGTGCAGAAGGATTGAGCTCTTTATATCTCTTGCCAATGTGGCCTGCATTATTGTACGTGTCGACTTGCCTATTTTTTGCATTAAAGTGGGGGGAGAGAAATACGTCTAATTTTTTTACTGAAATTTCCATTTAAATGCGCATTATGAATATTCAATATTTAATGACGAAGTTGTATTTGGTCACCGTCATCTCACAGCTACTGAAAAGAGCCTCCGTGCACTGAGAACTCCAAAAAGCAGTTCAATTTCTCTCAACGTTTGAGTCTCTGAGCACCGGCATTGCGAAGTGTGTGCAGACCGTGCCGAATTCGTTTGGTTTATTTCGCAAGCCGTCGAGTAATTTTAAATCCTACCTATCAAATTTAAGAAACGGCCCTTTGTCCCAACCATTTTCCCAATTTAACGGCTTCGTCCTCCTCAGTTTATGTGCATTCTACAAGGAAAGCATCGGTCCATTTCATCTTCTTGCCTTTTTTTATTTGTTTCCAGCTTAGTGATTGCTTATCACCTGATAAGGGTGAAATCGTTGTTGAAATCGTTTCAAAAATTGTGAAAACTTATGGCACGGGAGGCGATATTTTCCAAGTCTTTTTGTTACCCATTCAACCACACAATCGTAACTGAAAGCACCTTGTTGTAAGACTCGGACTTAATCATACGCCCTTTTCCTTTCCAGTTACAACTTGTGGCCTTTGAAGACGCGGACGAACCCAGTTTTGCCTTTTTGGTACGTCTTTTTCTCATTACCCCTTAAATCGGTTATTCATAAGTTTATCGGGCGGTTCGACCACATGCTCAGTTTTATGAACTTTAAACTTCCTTCAATTTACCGATGACTCGAGGATCTGTGCACCTACAGTAGAATTAAGCCTATCCTCAACCCTCTAATTACCTTTATCCCTACAAAGACTCATGATTGCGTCATCTGCCTTCCAAATGTCAAGTTGCACCTCCCAAACGCTATTATTGCACTTGAATTTCGGCATTGGGCTGCGTGATGGTGTTTGCCACCCTAAAATACTGCCACCTGGAAGAATTGTCCGGTTGGTTTAAACTAATTTCAAGTTTTGCTTCCAAGCTACTTCCATTGTTTGGTTCTAACGCCTGTTTAGTCGCCCAATTTGTCAGCTCTACACAAGCATTCTCGCATTAAATCTCACTTCCCAGTTTGTTTCCTAAGCTATAGTTTGGTTCGCCACACCGTGTGAATGTTTTAGGGATACCTAGAACATCGCACATGCTTTTAATCCACTCGCCTGCTACTACGCCGATTCCCTCTCTTGTCACATTTAGATAATCAACACGTGTTTTGCGACCCTCTACATTGTTGAAAACGGCGTGCGTCTTTGGGTTCACGGCTGGCGTAACTCACTTCTCATGCCCCTGACTCTGTTTGATGTGTTTGCCTCCACCGGCAATCTGGTATGTAGGCATTATCCATTCGCCTACTTCACCTCCTATTTGAAATACTCCTTACGCATTTATCGTGTTAGGCACTGCGACTCTGTGAAATCGGACTCATCGCCTGTGGAACAGGGTGAGCTCTCGCTTTTCGATGCTAAGTTGTATCAGACTGCTAAGACTGACGTATCCACTTTAACTGTCGTCTATCGTAATATCACCCATAGTTGCGAATGTAATGGTGATCGTGCTTAAAGCAAAATGTTTGTCACTTTCAATGACAGTATCGAGGTTTATCGCAAAGCGTTCCATCGTTTACTCCCTCTTTAAATGTTCATGCTCAAGTCCCATCATAACGCGTTAGGTCTGCGGAAACATCCGAAGTAGGGCAATGGTTTCTCTTCCCTCCATCTTATTATCATAAAGGTTGACTAAGCTGTGTCTTTATTGATGGCTAGTAGATTCCGTGTTTTGTAATTAGCTGTTTTAGTTCTTTTAAAGAGGCGGAGGTGAAATCAATTTTAAGGTGATGCAGTAGTAGTGGTAGCAGGATCAGGAGCCAATGGCATTTTAAAAAACGACAGTGATAATTACACGGTAAAATAGCGGCGAGTATTTGCGTCAGAACTGTCCTCTTTCACTTTTTCCCCTCCCGAAACCTAGCTATTTCCGATTGTTTATACTATGCCTCTATCAGGTTAGAAATTTTCACCCCATAGCTTGATGCGTAAAATTGGGGGATCCAGTTGACTACTACATAAAGCTGAGGACTCGTGCAAACTCCTCTATCGCCACGTTTCACCTCTACTTCACTGGACCAGAAATAATGTCCACCACTCCCTTCACGCTATACTTCATTGTTTATCGGAAATGTGTCACTTGGTGGTTAAAAATGCGGGAAAAGCCTGAGCTTTTAGTTTTGCACCTATTTTGTCTAACCTGTGTGTAACTGAGTAAATGACCAGCTCTCCCCTCCTTTTCCGGTTCTGCGGACAGCCGTGTGGGACCAGAGAAATGGTCGCCTTACGACTTTGGGCAGTTGGCGAACCTGTTGGTGATTCTGCGCACCCTGTGCTTCATGCAGATCTCCAGCCTGATGACCAATGTGCTCTTCCAGATGCCCCATCACCTAGCCCCAGTGCTGGGTGTCCTCATTTCCTTCTACTATGTTTATGCCCTCCTCGGATTCTCTCTTTTCCACGGAACCATTGAACATCCCGCCAATGGATCCGCCGTGTAGGTGTTTATCTTACTTAACAGTGTGTTCTGGGGTAATCTAGGGAATCACCACATTTGTATATCAAAGTACTGGTAGGATTCTTCGTGCGGGATGGTTTCATTATCAATAATCACTACTCGGAGAATCTCTTTTTGGGATTCTGATGTGGATCAGGGCTGTTTACATCTGTGTAACAGTGTGACCGTTGGTATGATGTGATTCTCACATAGGCCTTTCATTGTCCTTCAAATGGAGTTGCAGTGTGAACCTTTGACAGTTCTGGGTACATTGAAGTTTTATGTTTTTGAAGTACCACTTTATCTTTACAAAGCATCATTCTGTATCCGTTCAATAAGCTATCCCTACGGTGTCTTTTTTCGCCTTTTTTACTCACGTCATTTTCCTCCCAATGCGTTTAGACTGAAATGAGTTTAATTACAGAAGGTATCTTGAGAGTTATTTTCGAGGGACCTTTGGTAAGTCGTGCTATTCCACCTCAAATGGCCCCGGTTTTTTTGTTCCAACTTTTGGCGCCTTCGTTTTCTAACGTGATTGTTTACTTTGAGTCCTCCTTAGCAAGCTTTATCAATTTGAACTTCATCTTCAGCTTACTTACTGCAATAGTGCTTCTGGTTTTTTTTATACAGGTCGAATGAGACGTATGTTTGCGGAACTTATCAACAGCTCAACTACTGGTCAATCAACTTCGACGACTTTGCCGTGCGTTGACCTCTGTGTTGTGTGCTTCATTAATTTGTGGTGAACATTCCTTCAACCTGTTTCCCCTCTCAGGCCAGTATATTCACCCTCTGGAGCTTGATGGTCTTGAACAACTGGCACGTAATTGTTCGTGCCTTTACCGAGAAAATTGGCAGGTAGCTTCACTTTTACCATTCTCCTCTGCTTATGCAATTCATTCCCCATACAACTGTGTTTGGAACACTCTGACTTGCGATAACACTATCTAATTAATACCTTTTCAATCCTAAAGTTTTTGGCGGCTTCCTGTCGACGCTTTTATCTGTAAATCATATTTGGTGCAATGCGACCTTCATTCATTCTTATTTTTTAATAATAAAGCAGATAGCCTTGTAGGTACCATACAAATTACCACAATTTAATAATAAATAATCTCTCAGGCTTATTTAATTACATTTTTCGCACTGCTCAAAATTCCTCTCACTATTTTGCCTTCTAGATGGGTCCACGTCTACATGCTGAGCTGGTGGCTCATTGCGTCGGTTATCCTCCTCACCCTCATTACCGCCATGATAATCGAGGTCTGTCGAACCTATTAGTTGCGCACTCTATTCCTGCATTTTTTTAAAGAAAATTGTCTTACCCACTTTGTATGAGGGGTTGAAGGCGGTACTCAAACCTAGTGCTTGGATTAACAGGCCTCACGATTAGCACTTCGCCGTTCATCCAAATGCAGCGCCGATTTCATGCATTTACCACATTCCGGGTTGAAGTGATTTCTCTCAAAAGGTTTGCACAACTCCAACCGACAGAGAACACTTTTAGGTCGGATCACGTCACTTTTTAGCGGGTTGGCTGAATGATTGTCGCTTTCTGGGTTAGTCTAATCTAAGTCTACATTGAGTAACCGCTTGAATGCCGTCTGAAGGGGATTGTTTGATGTAATTTGAGGTCTTCGACCATAAATTATTTTAAATAGTTAGGGTTACAGCCAACTATAAACTTTGAAATAGGGGACGGCTTTTCTCTCTTTCGTTACAAAGTTGGCAAAAAGAATTGATAAAGAGGGAAACGGGGTGGATGGTTCTGTGCCCAAGCCTTGAGATGGTCCTCAAAGCTGACAGTTGGAACATTTTTTGTGGGAAATAATCGTCACAGACGCACACACAATGCGGTTCTGCCTGTCTTAATTCTAACTTAATTTCACGGCATAGCAATCCAAGTCTATTGAGACAGGCTTATCATCACCTTGATCGTTTTAATTACCTTCCCACCCTTTAGCAGGGCATAGGACAGCTGTCAGAAGACTGAGAAAACTTCAAGTCTGTAAATAAAATGTTTATTTATTTCGTCCTCCCAATTTCGCAAAAGGGTGTTGTCTTTTTCCTACGGTCCTTTAGTCACTTAACTATGGTTGGAATCCCTCCAAATTTTTTACATTGTGTTTGGCAGAGTTTCCTCTTCGCACGCCAACTGCATGCCAATCAAGCAGACATTTTGCAGTTGAACGAGCTTCGTCGAACCAGCGTCCATCGCCCTGCTACTGTGAGCAGATCGCGATGCTACGACGGCAACGACGACCGCGGCCGTCTTATCGATGACAATGGAGTGGAGGAGCTACTGCCAGCATTTGAGCTCTCCTCCCATAGGCGCTCCTCGGCAACAGCAACAGGAGAAACGGCAGATGTCTTGATGACCCCGCCTTCCGCTACGATGGCCTTTAGTTTTGTTCAAATGTTTGGCGGTAGTTTTGAAGAGCCCACTAATGAGGAGTTGGTGCGTCATCTCCAACGCCACACAGAACTTGGTGTCTTGATCTCGTCCTGACTACTTGAAAGAGGCGCTCTACCCTCTCCGAGTTTTACTACCTGATCCGCTTTCTTGAATCTCAATCACCAAATTTCTGCACTTGATTATTCTCCTTTTTTACTAAGATCAATAAATGAATCGGCTACCGTTTCTTCTGTTCCTGCTTTTGGCCCGTCTTAGCGTGTGCCGACAAGGTGCTCAGAATGGTGGCTTGTATAGATGATTTCAAGGTGTCTTGTGGCCTACTTCTTTGTTTCCTGTTGGTTTTTAACAAAAAAGTAACTTCTTTGTCGGCCTTTATGCGGTTTGAATTCAGTTTATTTGTTACCCTGCGTTTATTCTTTAATTTATTACTCTCAATGCTTCTCTATTTGAACTTACATTCACCATCAGGTGGAGCGGCATTGACGGGTTTTTGGAAGACTCAAGTTAAGCCATGCTCTGTGTTTGACAGAAGGGAGCAAGCACGAGGATTGCCGTATAAAACTGCGTTTGAAAGGAGTGAATATCTTGTGGCAGTGGGGGCAAAGGACCTTTCGAAAGTCATAACGAATCTCATACCGAATCGCTTTTTTCGTGCGCCGTAGGCAATACTACGGATCGTTCGGGGAGTCTCACAAACCGGACTGCGGTTTATTTCAGCATCGACACAGTCCAGAGGGCTGAAGGTGTCTCGCAGAGGCTTTGACCTTCAAGTAGGCCTCGTGGAACTCGACCGCCCCGACGCCTTCAACGCTCTCTGCCCTGAGTTGGTGAAGGAGTTAGCTTCCGCGGTGAAGCAACTGGATGCCGACTCCTCGATTCGTTGTCTCGTCATCACCGGCTCTAAAAGAGTCTTCTCGGGTAATGCAGACACTGATTTGTTTTTCCAGATTTTTCTTGCATTTTAGGCTCATAACTATCTTTTCAGCGCTAGTAGGTAATTGAAGGCGGTATCCTCTTCAAATTTAAAACCTTTTTGCGCAGTTTTTTCCTGTGTCATTTTCTTTTCCAGTTTACTACTAGAATAGTAGATCAGGAAACATGCTCCTCACGGTTACAACAAAAAATGAGCTGTCCTTGTTTAAGTAAGCTCGCCAGACTCCCGTCTCCTCTGTACAATCTTGTAATCAACCCATTTCTGCCAACCAACTTTCTTCGTTCTTGTCCATTTTCGGAGTGCAGCTTTGCATTTCTGATCCCACCTTTATTCACTACTATTGCTGTTTTCAAAGCAAACAATAGTTCTTAGATTAGGTTGATTTTCTTAACGACTTCTTGCCAAGCAGTCGGTGCTGACGTGAAACACCTGAACGATCTGCGGAAGCCGGAGGCGATGCAAAGGTGGGGGGCACTAGGGTCGGTGGAGAAGCCCACAATTGCAGCGGTGAATGGTGCCGCATTGGGCGGTGGTTGCGAGCTTGCGATGATGTGCGATGTAATATACGCGGGTGAGCGGGCACGGTTCGGGCATCCAGAAGTTGGACTTGCCCTCTTACCTGGAGCCGGTGGTACACAGCGTCTCGTCCGCGCTGTTGGCAAGTCGCGCGCTATGGAAATGGTCCTTTCGGGTGAGCTGCAATGAATTGCCTCTCCGCCTCCTTCCTCCCCTTCTCCATCCACCTTCCTTTATCACTTGCCTGTAGGCAAAGCTATCTCAGCGAAAGAGGCAGCCGCCTTCGGATTGGTGAGTTGTGTGTATCCAGTGGACGAGGTGGTGGACAGAGCAGTCGCCTTGGCTGAACGTATCTCGGCCCACTCTCTGGTCGCTCTGCGGGCTATAAAGAGGGCCATCAACGCTGGTGAGTATTAACTTTCTTATTTCCTGATTAAATGCATGCCTGTCAGTCACTAATTTCTCTCTATTACCTCATCGAGCTTCTTGGTGAGCATTTGTATTGGAAGAGGATAAATTATTCGATCGTAACGATTGTTAAAGATTTTTTTTTGAGTGACTTACCTATTCATTACCACTTGTCCGTTCCATTTTAATCATTTGCTCCTATTTAGCTTATCAACTGCCCCTTGACGAGGGCTTGAAGGTGGAACGAGAAATGTTCCTTTCTACACTATCTTCAGTAAGTAGAGTATCGGTTGTATTCACAATGACTTCTAACAAACTCTCAAGGCACATTTGCAGCTACCCAGTAGGGCTAATAGCGAAATTCTCGGTCAAAACGTTTAACCAGGTTTCATGTATTTTAAAATGTTAGACATAATGCGAGGAGCTACAGAGTCATTAGCTGTTCCAGAACCAATTCAAAGCAATTGCCTAGAGAGTTCTCACTCTTCGAGGTACACAATAGCCATCGTCAGCCTTCTATCGCTGTGTCAGTAACACCTATTCATATATTAGTTAGCGCTGATGGTCTTTTGTGACATTGAATTCTCTGGTGCTTACTTCTTCCTTCTTGTTTTAGAATGATTGTAGAGAGGGGATTTCGGCACATATTGAGAAAAGAAAACCAAAATTTATCGACAACTGAGATGCAGTGTTAAGAAAGAGAAGTAAAGTTGTAAAACTTTGTTTGTTCTGACTACCGGTTTCGGCTTCGGTCACTGAGGTGGCCATATTGCCCTGGCCGCGTGGACCAGCCTCCGAGCCGTGCCAGCAGCCTCACCTTCTCTGTCAATTTTAACATCTATATTCTGCCCTAGTATTGTGTCACTTTCATTTTGTTTACATGTGGCTTTAAGGACTTGTCTGCAAAAGTACGAAGGAAAGCCGATGCATTTCGATCGTCAGAAATAAATTTAGCACCCCGGGTCTCGTCTGGACTCAAAGAACTGCAATGAACGTACGCTAATTATTCCAGAAGGGTTGGGGGGGGGGGGGGGGGGGGGGGGGGGGGGGCGATTACCATGCCTCGAAGGCTACGTCGTGGGGCAAATTCACGGCCTGTGTGCGCATTTAATTGAGATAAGGGGTTGGTGCATGGGCTTGCTCTCCATATCACGGTATCACGATGTCGCCATATTGTGATGTTGAGATGCCAACTGCTCTAGCAGTTTGTTCGGCCTGCAGCGCGGGGGCTTGCGCCGACAAGGTGTTAAAGATGTGCTGATTTGCTTGAGTTCTGTCGATTAGCCACCACGTATGTGACATGTCTGCAAGGGCGTGGGGGTGATGCCAGGTTACTTTGTTGAATTTAACGCAGGAGTAGACATTACGGGTCGAGTTAAATCAAGAATCTTAGTGCTCTACCTATTCAATTTTAAGTTAAGTTACTTTTCCCATTTTCATAGGTAAAGTCCTATAAGCAACTGCTTCCGGTTATTATGAGTCCATTTTGGTTCGTTAGATGATTAAAAATTGTACAGTGTGGTAAAATGCATTTCGACTAAAATATGTGCTTATTATATTTTATAAGCTATTGATCAATTAAATGCTAGCGGTAAATTTTATTTCGTAAAGGTCAGAAGCGCTCGTTATGATTCCGAGTCGGGGGTCGTTTTCTTCTCGTTGGTAACGTTCTACTTTGCTAATGGACCCGGCTACTGTTTTCCCCGATGAAGTAATGTTGCGAATACTAAACTATTTGCCACATTCTCCGACATTTGCTTATCTTGCATGCTTATCAAAGCGATGGCGTGCTTTGGTTTCGAGTACGTTCAGAGCATTTCAAAACTAGTTAAATAGATGCCCTTCAATCTAGAATAAGGAGTTCCCTTCTCGGTATTGGAAGGCATTCAATTCAGTGGCACTCACTGCCTATGTACAGTGATATAAATGAGAGGTCAGGAGTGTCAGTTGCAATTCACGGTCACACTCTGTATGTTTTCGGTGGTCGTACTGATGATGAAACGGCAATGAACGACCTCTCCACATTTGATCTCCTTACTGTAGAATGGAAGCGGCTTACAACAAATGGTGGGTTCTTCTTAGATCAATCGTTCCTCTATGCTGCTGGTCAACAATGTCAATTCTTTGCTGAAAGTTCTGTCGCTTAGTTCACCTACATTTCAGTCGATTATAGGAATCGATCATATTCTTAATATGTTGTTTTTATAGCTGTTATAAAGTTGTCTTTTATTTGTTGCTAAGGCCTGGTTTTTATGGTAACTAGGTTCGCGACCTCTGCCCCGTTCAAACGCCATTATGGGATTCATTGAGGGTCAACTCTTCCTTTACGGTGGTCATAAATGTCCATCGCAAGACTTTGGAGGTGTGCGTCTTCTTCTTTCTAGTCATCATGTAAGGGTTCTTATTTTTGTGTTTGCTTATTCTCTTTTGTCGTTTGTCAGCAATTGAGTTCGGAATCCTTTAGGTTCTCGTTTTGCATACTTAATTTGCCTTATTTTACACAATTGTTTGCTTCCGATGCATTCAACAAAAGCACAATCTATTAGAATATCGGTTGGGTGCCTTGTTACGGTTCGGCTTAACCAGCGATGAAATCACATTTCTAGTAACCCCTGACATTTCCTTCATGGGTTGCTAATATTTTATTGCTTTTATGGATGTGAACTAGATTTAAGAGGGTAATGGCTCCCAGTCCTCAAATTATTAGCTTTTCGTATGATCATTAATCACCTCGATAACATCAATTCAGTCAGTAGTTTTTAGAGTTCTTTTCTGCCTCCTTAACTCTTTTTTGGTGAGAATGCATAGGTATTTAATAAACATGTAAGTATTCGCTTTTATCAATTTCAATCCTACTATGTGTACTAATGAACTGGTATGGCCAAATTCGACCTCCTGCTTTGATTTTAGTTACATTTTTGTGTTTTAGCTACGGACGCTGGTTATGAATGACCTATACAGTTTCTGCCGAGGGACGAACACGTGGAGGCAGATACTAAAGGACACTGAGGGCCCTCGGCTGCGTGGTCACTGCAACGGCGCTTTTCTGCCACCGGCGGCTTCTGATCCGGAGACTCATCCGGGTTTGTTGGTTCTCTTCGAGGCCTCTGAAACACAGTATCTCACTTTCGCGCTGGTTCCCGAGACGGGTTTTTGGGTCATCCTACCCCAATGTCCTCAAAGCCCTCCCCAGACCTCAAATGGGAACCCATTTTTGAGGCCCCCCATGTGTGCTCTTTCTGAGAAGGAAGTGCTCATTCTCACCCACCATTCTTCCACCACTTTTGTGTGGGTTCTCAGTCGCAGAGCTCGTACATCCGACTCAGGTGGGTGTGCAGATGTGGAAGTCCAGGGACTGCATTATTATTAGCACCCAGTACAGGTGGCATGAGCGATTTATTGTAAAGACATGCACAGTTATACACATGCAGCTAATAGATTTAAGTCCGTTGACCTTTTAATTTTGAATTATAGGTTTCGTAAATATTCTTCCTCGCTCTCAGGCTTCTTATATTTTTTTGCGATTTAATAAAGGAATATCAAGCCGGTTTTGCTCGATAAGTATGTGTTTGTGTAGTTGCGGCTGAATATGAAAAAGGAGGCGTTTCAAAGGGTGTTTACGTTGCGTTTCCATGTTTTTTCCGCCGACAAAGCGAGATCGAAATGAGTTTTTTTCAAATACGGAAAGTTCAGTGCTGCCCTTGAATGTTTAGCAACCAAAAAACATCCTGGTATATGCTTTTTCAAACAATTGGCTGTCTGTAGTAGTTTATTCAAGGGAAATTCTGTCGCCTCTAGCCTTTATGTTGTTGCTACACCTTTTTTTGTCTGCAAACAATTTTCCCATATGATCGCCAGAGGTGAGGAGTGTTGTGCTGGAATTAAAGCGCCTGTACATGCTGTGACATTTTGAAGTGACTTATGCCTAGCACCAAGGTTGTGTGAATAAGGCTAGGTTGACACCAGGGTTGAATTTAAAGCAAACCTTCAGCATCACTAGAAAAGCTCTGTTTAGATTACTTGATCTAATCTCTCAGCGAGTCATTCGGTGGGTTGGACATGGACCGAAGTTCAGCTGCGCACTCGCGTGAACAAGGTGAATTATCTCGAGCCCCTGGCGGCCTTGGGAAGCGCCCAGTTGATATGCCTCCCAAAGCTATCCCACCAAGAGTGGCCGACAGTGGCAATGTTGTGTGGGATCCGCTTCAGCACCATTCGCGCCCATCTAAACCGACGACTGAGAGAAGGTCCGAGGCGCTTGCCTGATGTTGGCTCCATGTCCTCATCCCCCTCCTCTCCCTCCTCCGTAACCACTCAATCAGAGGCAAAGCCCAATCCTCTGGTCCAAGTGTTTGACGAACTTCATGGTGAGCTTCTTATCACGTACCTATTTCTGCAACTTTCTGCGACTACATTGACTGCCCCTTTTTTATGTTCTGCTCAAGGAAGCTGCAAACAGTTGAAGTGCCGCACTAACTTTCTTCCCTGGTTAATTGTCGTCGCGCAAGGGAAAGCAAATTTTAGTGCACTCCTTTGAGAAATAATAATTTGAGGTGGAATTTGACTTCCAGGGATGGCACTTTGTTTAGCATTTCTAATCCCTGCGTCTCTGGAGTAGTCGGTTGCACCCGCAATAAGCTAGAAATAAGTGTGAATAAGTTTTCGGCGGCGGGTTACAATCGACTCATTCATCGCGAAATGTTGTGTGTTCATTGGATGAAGGTTTGAATCTATGAACTTGTTGTATTATCCTTCACGTATGGAGTGCATTCCTTTGGGTATAAGTATAGAGTTTTAAATTACATAAAGCGATAACCTTGCAATGGGGTTCAGAGCCCCGGGTCTTTTAGATGGTTGCATAAATTGTACAGTGTAAAAGCGACTAAAGCACTGTGAGAGGATCTACTAGCACTTGAATTTTTTTTCAGATCCGACACAACCCGCAGGCGCTCCAGGTCAGCCGCTTCGCGGAGCCATAATACGACGCGTCGCCTTGTCCTCCTCTTCCTCCTCCCTCACCTCCCTGCTAAGGCATCACTCTACGGCGGCGTCCAGGAAGCGTCGCTCTTCTCAGGTGTCTGTCACTCGCTTTGCGCCGAGCATGGTCAACATCAGTAGTGACGAGCCGGACAGCGATTCGGACCCTTTGGATCCTGATATTTTGGCCTTGTGCACTCTGACCTTATCCGGCAGGCCTACCCGCTCCAGGCCCCGCATTATGCTGTGTGAACTAGATGGCCCATCAGATCAAGATTACCACCTAGATAGCCTTCCACTTTCTCGTTCTTTCGCTGCTTTCACCTACGGTCTAGGATCACTTCTTGTCTTCGGTGTACCGCAGGCACGACTAGTGAACGCGGAGTACATGAACGGCGCAAGGGACAAAAGGCCTTTCGTGTGGGCGATTAGTGGCAGTCGAGTAACGTGTGGATTTGAGGCTCCTCCCGAAACCTAGATAGATGGGTCATCTCTCTTCCCATCTTCCCCTTTCCTCTCAAACCTTTTATACATGTGCGTGTATATTTAAGCTTTTGGAGTTTTAGGCATTTGTGCTTTCAAATAGAACGATACTTATTTATCATTAGCCATTCACATCGTTTTTGTAAGGGTACCTTGGTTGTAGAAACATGTGTATGCAATTCGCTTTTAATGCCATCAGCAAGTTCATACTAAACCGGGAGATGAAATCAAAGTGATCTCCAGTCCGACCGTTTTAATATTTTTAACGAGTTTTCATTAGTGTAATGCCTAACACGAGTGGGGTTGCAACTACTCCCATGACTATTTCACGATCGTACTTGATCAAGATGGAGTACCTTAATACTATGGTAACGGCAAAAACATGCAAACATCGCCATCGGAACGTTCATTGTTGAGTTCATCTAACCTTTTTGTTTTTGTTTAATAAACCAACCATTAGAAATGCTCTGAGTGTCTATTAGTTGGAGAAAGAGGGGCGCATTAGTAGCACAAGCTTCATGCTTTATCCAGACATGGTGAGATGGGAGATGATGGAGTCATCAACTCTTAACAGGCGGAAGTGACTCCACTGTTGAGGGATGAATGGGCAGAAAAAGATCTCACGGAAAACGAACTCTATGGTGTTCACAACACTGACTGCTTGGTGAAGTGGTAATTTGGTGGTACCCCACAAAGCCTCCTCAGGGATGAAAATTGTACGGTGTACGGCTGACACTTTGATGCCACCTCTGTCTTATTCTTGGTGCTGATTGACGGGCAGTTTTGCTCCGCAATTCACGCAATTCCCTCTAACCAACTATATGTGCTAGATGAGAAGGCTTACCGAGGTTGGATCGCCCGGGTGACCTACTCTTGTACAATATGTAACCCACGAAGGTTTAAACAAACTGGTAAATGAATTAGGTACTTTTTCAAACGAATCAAGAAAAGCTTATAAGCTTTAAAATCCATCTAAGTTGTCCCTCAGATCTTAGTAGTCACGGTCTGCTTAGAAAACAAGTGTAGGTTCTATCATGGTAATCCTCACTACCACCATGGTTCGTTACTTTTAAACTCATACGCATTGCAATTGATTGAAAAGTAAATGGCCCACACATCAGTCATTCAAGACAGCTTAGATAAGAGTTGTGTACAGATAGCCAGGCGAGCATTTCAAGGCTTAAATGTATACATTCACATACGAAGAAGGACAATGAGCAAAATTATTTTTGGTCCTCATATGGGCTGCAGTCACTTTAATTTGAGGTAAGCATTCTTCAGCATAGCCTTTCCTTATCGCCTTTTCTACTTACTTCGACTTTCCCTGCTTAATTCGACTTATAATGTGAGGAGGTATGCCTGGAAGTCAGTTTCCTTTAAAACTGCGGTGCTAAAAAGAATTTATTACCTAAAAAAAGATTGCATTCAAACTCTTTATGCTTGCTATTTTAATGTGTCTAAGCAACCGTGGCAACACATCTAACGATAACAGCAAGATTTTTAAACTCCGATTAGGGGAGGGGGGTGAAGCTTGCGTAGCAGACTGTCGAAAGTAGAAAATTTAGTCACAAAGCAAGATTTGCCAGGTCTAATCTGTTCATAATCATTTTTTACTAAAGGCAGACCCGATCAAGCGCTCACCTTTGGAGGCATAACGCTCACTTTACGGGAAGCTACTCATCATCCGAAGCCAAGGATTTAGTGCCTCTATTTGTTAAAATTAATTGTGAAATGGGTTAATTTAGGCTTGGATGGGAATCAAATTGGAACCCAAAAAGCAAAAATTAAAGTTTTGAGCATGACTTATGAGGGGAAAGATGGTGATTTTCATCACTAGCTTAAACCACCAGGACTTCCGGATCAATTACAATGCCACTGCAATACATTGTCATAATTGTCGGCTTTTATTTCGTTTACAGAGGTGGCCGTATTGTCCTAGCCACTTAAGCTGGCCTCTAAGCCATGCCAGCAGCCTCATTCTTCTGTCTCGGAACGCCAAAGCCACAGCTAGTCTTATTGCTGAGAGGTGTTGAAGGTAACTCAGCCACTCTAGGCCTTGTAAACTTTATTAAGGAAAAAAAGCTAAGTTCTTGACTGAATCGCATTCAATTCTTTCAAATGTTCAACTGACATTCCAAAATGCGAAAAGGTGTCGATGGTTTCGATAAAAACTCCCAGAACAAGGCGCAGGTTAGTATTACGTCCAGATTTTTGCTCAATTGTGTCCTCTTTGTTGATGAATTTTCAAGTGGGCTGGCAGGTTGGACCACTTTTAATTATATGGATGCAGAAAGCGTTAAATTCCACTTAAGCGAAGTCGTCCAGCAGTTAAAATAAGATTGGCTTCAAGTATTAATGCTACTTATTTTTATCAGTAACAACGATTTTCCGGAAATCAAAATTTATGCATTGGCAGTTCTTTGAAAACTTTAGCATAAGATTTGACAGCGGAGGCCTGATGGCACGTCTCCACACAAAAGTGCCTTACAGCATCACTACAGGGAAATTTAATATTAAAGTGAAATTCGCAGCTCAAAGGAAATAAAGGTGATTGATTAAGAGTTCGCGTCCCCAGAGGGTTCCCTGACGATTTGACCACTGCGTAGGTAAGGCAGCGCATCACGATTGAGGGGGATGCGTTTCTGTTCGTACCTCGAGCGAGGATAGATGCAGAGCAGACGATCAAGAAAATCGCGTACCCAGAGGTTGACAGGATGGCGCTCTCTGCGCCGCCACTTTTGCAGGCTGCGCTGTAGGTCACCGGGCAGCCGTCGGTAACAGGTGTTGCAAATGGGCCGCAGGTCAACGTTAAAGAAGCGTGAACTAAAAAAGGCAATGATGCTCTCAAATAAGAAAATAGAGGTTAATCCACCATGTTAAGTAAGTCGCTTACCCAGGCTGTAGTAGTTTGTCGCAAAATTCGCAAGTGAAGTGCTTGAGGCAGTAAAGCTTGTTAGCGAATTCGACCAGACATTCGGGCAGAAGTTCGCGACACTTGTGACAAACCTCTTGCTTGAGACCGCGAAAATGGTGGAAACACAGGGGCTCCCCGTTGCGCTCGTAGAAGTGACCTCCACCGCCTAGAATTTCCTCGCATTTGCTGCATTTGAGATGGTGCGGGTGCCAGACTCTGCCCAGGGCTAGCACCACGCGGTCCTCAATTGTGTGACTGGATTGAAGGAACTGATCCATTAAACCAACTGGGGTTATTTATTTTCGCTGATTACACAATTGAGTCATCAGCCTGGCAATTTAGTTTCAAGCCAAATTCGATGCAATTTTGAGTGTTTCCTACGAACAAATTTTTTGTTTATTCTTTTAATGAAACTATTGGCATCGTATTCTACTACTGCCCAGGTAATCGTCGAATAAATTGTCCGTATCCTAAATGGTTTCTGCCGATTGTTTAAGCCGTACTGATTAAAGTACAGGAGGTGGAAGTGATTATCCAGCCTCCCTGGTTTAAAAGTTGTGGTCTCTCTATGAAAGTTTCGGCTCCGAAATGTTCTACACATTGCTTTTCACAAACATCACTCAAACTGCGTAAGCAATATGTTTGGCATTATAGGGACGGCTATAAACGTTTCAATGCAGCTAAGACGGCTTTTTATTACAGTCAGTATTAATGTTTTGACCCCGTTCTTCCATAATTCTGCGAACCTCTAGTTTCGCCTTATTTTCATTGAGCACCTAATTTTTAACTAGTTTTAAGTGTTCGTGTGCCATTTTGCTCTTATTTGGAAAATCAGAATCACCCCAATTATATCTCAACCGACTAGTACTAGGTCCAAGCAACCTCTGTTTTCATCAGTTCTGTAAGATCTTTGATTTGCCTGCCAAAATGGCTTGTTCTGTAGCCATCAGAGGCGAATGATGTTGCCATAAAAAGTTTTTAAAAGATTTAGGTGCAAACTTACTGACATGCGCAACAAACGGCGATCTTGGGAGTGGTCAGGAAGCATTGGGAGCAGAGGGCTTTACCTCGGTAAATTTGGCACAGACTGTCGAGTTTCTCGTTACATTCATAACACCTTAACATTTAATTTAGAGACATTATTATTGTCTTCATCCTGATTCTTCCTGCTCAATTATAAATTAATTTTATAAATCGTGCGAAAATTCGTGTTTTTGGTGAATAATGTGCGATTTGCAACATTATTTGTTTTTCCTTTCTAACGATTATTTATTTGTGTGGAACAGTAGCTAAAAGTTTTTTTTGAAATTCGGCGACCCAAGTCCTCTACAAATTGTAGCGATAGTCAATAGACTTTATGGTGTCCGAAAGGGTGAGCGTACATTGCGTTAGAGTGATTTGGTTACACCTTCAAGCATGGGAAATTCGCAGTAAAAAGTACAAAGGTCTGTAAAAGTGCAACCCAGTTAAACTGCATTAGGGTCAACGTTTATTTAACTTACGCAAAATTCACGAGATGCTTGCAGTTTTAGTCGTAGGGTTTGGATGAAGTTTTATGTTAATATTTCAACGGTTGCCATCAGTGCTTTTAATTTTGCGTCTTCTTGTTGCTCAATGGTTGAAACAGTAATGCGAATGATAATTTACAACCCCTTAACCGAGTCTAAAGTATTTCATCATGAGTAGGCCGTAATGAACTGCACAAAATATTGATGCATCTACGTAAAGGTGTGTAATGTAAGCTAAATGTGCTCGCAATAAAGTGTGCGACCTCAGATTGGAGATGTCAAACTATTCCCCTTCGCACATCTTGGCACTGTTATCGAACTGACAAGAAATGGGACATAATCAGATGTACAACTGACGTCGCTGATGACACTGATGTGGAAAAGTTGTACATGCAAGAACGAAACAGTTGCTACACAAAAGACATGTGTTCATGTGATTCGCTACCTCTGCCTAGCGTTTCCCATTTATTCATAAAGACGTTCTGTGGCTTATATAGCGGAGGAAGGAAAAGGTGCATGTGTTGATTGCTAAATGGTAGCAAGTCATTACAAAAACTCGTCGCCTTTTACAGAGATCGCACGTGAAAAGCTTTTTAACCTGAGAATGAGTAAACGCTGGCTTTGAAAATGAAATGTAAACCCTGCATGAATTACTCAAAAACAGTTAAGCGTCGTATCTGAAGTGTGACTGAAAAAATTGTGGTCCAAAACTAGGCAAATTTGGTTGAGAACTTTCTGATGAGCAGGTACAAAGATCGGAATAGGCTTTGCTAAAACAAAACAATTGCCAACTGCCTAACGCTCGGTTCAACTGTACAAGCATGGGGGATGCAATGAATTAATAAAAGAGCATAGCCAAGGTTCTCGAAAAAGTTTCGTATTAAATATTAAGAATTTGGCTAGCCAAGTTGAGCAGTAGTGAAGAAAGCTGAGTCATTGCTAGCGTTTGCCTTTCAAGCAAAGAAACTATCCTGAATTAGTGGCTTTTCCGTCTAAAATAGCAGTTTTGGGTATAATCAGTTCAGTTGAGACACAGATATGCAGAAATTCTAACAATGGGCGAGTGCAGCAATCGGAATGGTGAGAAAGTGAGGCCCTGCGCATGCGCCGCCGATTCATCAACCCGTTCTCTCTCTGAAAATCAGTACAGGCTTGTTGGTGGCACTGATACATCAGTTAGCAACAATGCCGCTAAAATAGAATGCCATTTTTGCTCTTTTTAGTATAAATCATTCATTCTCCTAACTAAGAAATTAAACCGGATGGATTGAGTCCTACCTTACATCTTTAAAAAGACATCAGCACTTCCTTTACTTTGGTTCATCTATTGGTTAGCGCACAATTATTTAATGACACATTTGCAGCCAACATTTTCTTTGCAAAGAAAACAGGGCAGTCAAGTAGTTGATTACAAAAGTCATTTGTTCGTAACACGGCGGCGTTTAGACCAGCCACTTTAAAACCACAAGCATTAGTAAATGATACCGTCGATGGTACCAAATTCATAGGAATTTCCTTTCACTTAATCAGAAGTTGTGTTTTTGGCTGTTCATTACCAGTTTGCAAAGTAACGGTGAAAAGGTGGTCATTTTAACCACCCATCCGTTAAAAAAGCTTTCAACCTGATCATGTCAGCAGCAATGCTTGTTAATCACAGACAAAAGGGGCTAATCTGTTTGTTCCCCATGTGCAGCTTGGCACAGATTAGAGAAGCTTAAGGTGTAAACAAATTCGCAAATTTCGGAAGCCAAAATTGTGCAGAAAGCTTTCGAACAAAATTCGTCGGTCAGCTAGTAAACAACCTGGGATTAAGTCTAGCCTGTCACAGTCGTCAACACAGACTTCTGTAAACAGCGGATCGGGCGATATGCATAAGCGGTACCCTTTCATTCATTCACTCAATGTGGAAAGCTGTCTGTTTTATAACATGAATTTTGAATGGTCAGAGGAGATGCAGATGTAGGCGTGCAGTCTTAGTTGTTACCAGACCATTCGCCTAATTAACAAGACCACCAAGCATTCGTTTTGATGAGAAAGAAGGCCTGTTTTAGGGCTGTCAGAAGCATTCTTAAATCGCCTATCCTGAAGGACATTTACGTGGCAGTCAAAAAACGTAGTGTAATTTGGAGTGAATCCTGAGGCGAAAAATGCAACCTGTGATGTTCGTTGCATCGTCTCAATCCACTTACCGTTCTTGCGGTTCCTCATGGTACTCATCAAGGGGCGACTGAATGGCCCAGTGCTTGGTGGTGTCGATACTCGTAAAAGCCTCCTCCCGATACGGTGTTCGAGTTCGTGGAGGCTCCACCAATGAGGCACTGAGGCGGTTTAGTTGATATTCTAGGTCTTGCAAAAGTAAGGAAAGTCGCCTCTCAGCTGGTGTTCTGCCTCGACTACCGACCCCGCCTTCCTGTTGCATTTTTGTACTTTGGAAAAGAACTCAAATGTACTTATAAAGTTCCCTGTAGCAGACAGCATGGGATAGGATAACAGAATAACCTCTCCCCCTCTCTCTCTTCCCACCCAGGATTGGCCAGAGGTGGGGACACAACATTGTATGGGTTGGATATGGTTTAAATATTACTTTTTATTCGTCTTTTTGTGAGTAAGACACAGAACTGTCGTGAATCAAGTGCTTATCAAAGCGCACTCCTATGAAAAGAAAAGGATCAAGTTTATAAATAAACTACAACCTCGTCCCGACACCTCAACAGGCCACAATACCTCCACTTCTCTTTGATAAGTGAATAAAGTATCCGTGAAGTGACGATAACTAGAAACCAATTTGGTTCTCTAACCACTTCAAGGCGGAAGTGCAATCCCTGCATGCAGCCACACAATCGCCATTGCATGCCCCTGTGCTTTGGACATCTCGCATGTCCCATCTTCTGCTTTCCGGCAGATTGCCATGAAGAAATGATTTACTTTGGCCCCTTCTTTCGCCTAGTTAAATTTCCCACTCTCCCCATTCAAACTCCAAATCCTAAGTGACTAAGTAAAAGATGGAGTATTTCAGAAGGAGAAGGACATGTTGAGGTATTTGCGGGAGACACAAGGCAGGATAACAATGCGGTGCGACGACTTACTTAGGAAGATGGCATCTCTGCCTCGGGTACCATAAACCACAAAATCCAGTAAAGTGTATGTTGATACTCCTGACATCAAGGTTTGTGAGTGATAGAATGTGATGAAACCATGGACATAATCGACTCCAGACACCGCGATGCCCTCAAAACACACACGACGGATTAATGCAGAAGTTGTATTTTTTAATAGAAGGCGTCCAATTTCATTTGTTTTCCTCATCATCCCATACCTCAGTGGTCGATGGTCAAGGTCCTTCAGAAACACTTCCAATTAGGAGCACCAATGGAATCGACTCTGCAATTTCTTCCCAAGCTCACATTCTGACTGGTGCTGTTTAAGAAGCCGCACTGCAAGAATGCCAGATCAAATTGCCTTTTTCGTCTTCTTAATTATGCTATCAAGAAAATAAGCTGAACTTTGTAGTGCGCCATAATTAGTGTTTACTGAAAAAGGCATCAGAATCTTCTTGTCTTGCCTCATGCTTTGAAAGGGACTTAAGTATAAGCGCTAGAAAATGAAGAGGACATGGCATCCAACGATTCCGAAAGTCTGCCAAGTACAGATACGCTTGATAAATGACACTTTGTACTTGTCACTACTCGCGGCTCATCAGCGCTATGATGTCTGGACTAAAATGCAAGGCTGTATTAGTTGTAAATAGCCTCCTCTTGTAAGTTGACGTGTTTTTATGGTATTATAAAGCTGTCTCATCGTTTGGCACACTTGACTAGCGGCTTCACTGTCCACTTCGGCAGTGGTGGAGGCGGGACCCCACTTCCAGCGGTCAGCGGGGCGCGCCAGGGGGAGGGTCTTCTTTGCTCAACCAAAAAACAAGTAGGCTAAGATTTCCATGCAAAATTTTACTTCAAGCATTGACAAGAACATAAGGTGGTGATCAGTCCGTGACCTTGTCATTCCAATGGAAACTGCGATTTTCCCACAAAATTCGCATGTTTTGTTGGCATTAAATGACAGATGTGACATTTTAGGCATGCAATATTTTAAACAGTGCATTTCGCACTAACTTCACATTTTTTTAAGCCATTTAAGGTCTGATGTATTCAAATCTTCAAGCCGGGTGGAGTTTTATTGCTTGCCCCTTGTAGGGCTCCTACATCCCACCAGGTGTCATCAAAGCAACATGCCTGTCTGCACTTCTTCTAGCAGATAGATTTATCATCGATGTTTGAAAACCTCTAAAACATCAAAGGAGTTATGCAACTGCTAAACTTATCGAAGCAACAATTTCTAGTTGCAGTCCTACCACCCGGACATGTGGGAGGACTAATGCAACAGAATCACTATCCCACCACCGCAAAACGTTTGCGATGGGTGGATAGAAGATCCGCAGGAGTGTTCGCCTGCAGAACATGTAGTTCAAGAGATATACGCTTTAAATGGAGCTTCGTGCTGTCCGTCTGTCATTCTAACCTGGCTAGAATGGTAGGCGTAAGTGGACCCCAGTGTCTTTGAGCTAATCAAAAACCCTGCTGTCAACTGCATTCATTTAAATGACGTTTACAAGACTTCTTATAAATGGAACTAGATCGCCTGTTCCCGTCCATTAAATAAAACACTGAAAGGGCTTCGAGACTACATTGTGATTCAAGTGTTTGTTCACCTACCACCGCCTTTGTCCCGCCCATGAAGTGGAACGCAAATGCAGTCCGAAAGGAAGGCCACTAAGCGGTAAAAATTGCGGGCATTATAAATGTTTAGCTCTTACTGGGACAGTCACCGGGTCTGAGGCTGGCGTAGCTATGGCATATTCATGACAGAAGTGACAGCTCCCGATGACAACTAACTCACGGTTACAACGCACAACAAGCGTAGCATAAACACTCGTGGTGACGTTGACAAGGCTATCACGGCGGTCTGACTTCCGCATCTGGCGTGCAAGGACTTGCACAAGTTCCAGGATGTTCAAGTCATTATTCTGTGTTATGAAATAGTCTACTCCTCAGTCATTTTATTCAATGGATGGTGGATAGTGTTCGCATCTCTTGATGCATTTCTTCCATGGAAGGGGCTTAAATAGCTGTTACTTCGATTTCTGGCTCTTCTGTAAACCCTCACGGCTTTTTCTTTAGGTCTTACTCAACAAACAGAAGTGGAGTTGATGATGGCCGAGAGCAGACTATGGCCTACGCCTCAATGATTCGCAATTTCTTAGTTTGGCAAAGGTACTCAACAAATGCCGAACTTGGTGTGATATGCGTTGGCCGTGGTGGTTTACGACCACTAATGCTCCGTGATAACCGCTGTTGTGATTTTATTTCACTTTTAATTACCAAAAGCGCATCTTCGCAACCGCTTTGCAGTTACACCCATTGAAGCTTGGAACAGGAAAGTACAAACGTTTTTCTCAGTAACTGTGATTCTATGCTGGCTTCTCGTGAAATGCAAATATCAGAGAAGCAGAGGTATTAGACCACTCTCTAGTCATGACTACGGCCTCTCTCACACAGTGACCCAACAGACTAAATCATTTCTAGTTCCCTTGCAAAATTATAAACTGCATAAGCGTGGAAAATAAATTCCCTTAGGATGCACTAATTACCGTTTGAGAACCATGACTTCCTTTGAATAAATCTACATTTGCTTTCAAAATCTGCAAACGTACCAGTCAGAGTGTCATTTGAATGTCGATCGTGATTTTTGCACAACTTTACTTTGAACTGGCTGTTTAAAGGCGGAAACAAAACCGGATGTAATTTTTCAGTGACAGTGGTACCCACAGTTAATAAAGCCAACGGTGCATACCCAAGTCCATAAACACAATCACACACATGAATGTAGAAGTCGCAAGATGTGGCGGATGGCGAACCGACTTGACGGCGCTCCGACCAACAGCCGATGGCAATGCGCGCAAGCATCGGTGATTTCGCTGACAGCCTGTATCTAAATAAAGAATAAAGATTGGATCTGAAGAAGATTAAATCATTTGATAGGCATCAAGGGTAGTGTCTTCGTAATTAGCAACTTGGAGACATTTACTTGGTTGAATATGCACGTCACTAAGGTCTGCATAGAGTCGACAGGCAATGATTTGTAGCGTCCTGAAGATCAAAGAAGACAAAACACTTAGGCAGAACATTTATCGCTGATGTACAGGAGGCGTGGAGAGGCTGCCGGCTGGGCAGCTGTGCAGGAGTACGACGGACCTCGCGACCCAAACCGAGAGTTAAAAAACAGTGCCAATATTTTACCATTTACTTAGGCATACGTAAATGAAGGCTATTCAGGTCCCTCATCAGTTCCATCTGCCTAAGGTGGTATTCAGGTGGATGTCCCCAGAAATAAGCATTGCCGCATAATATACACGGTCGGAGTGTGTACATTCCTCTGTGTGGAACGCGGATAAGTGCCTTCAAAGAGGAGGTGAGCCACATAAGTGAAATACAGTGGAAAGTACGCAGTCATGGGCTGTCTTTCTCTAGATGTAGCTGGGCGGCCTGACGGAACTAGCCTTTATGGTACCGGCTACTGGAGCCCACTCATTACAGATTCCAGGATAAAAGTGGGGCGTGGGAATATACATTTCGAATTTCTCAAAAAAATAAGGTAAACAAATCCTCAGGATGCAACGCCTCTAATGTCGTATCACATTTCGCCTTGTACATTTTAGTTTTTGCCAAGATTTAATCGTATGACACGGCAGTGTTCACAATGTCCTATCACAGTGTCCATGATCCATCACGGGTTCAGTTTGTTCACCGAACACAGCTGCCAAGTCCCATTTGATTGGCTTGGAAGATACCATGTAGTGTGACGCCTCAACATTGTCCGAAAGTGCCTTTTGCCAATGTTTGTTTGAGGAGGCAACTAATTTAACCCCGCCATCAATAGAGCTATTTCACTTCTTGTGTTTTATTTAGTCAAGGCTATTTTTCATTTCCACACCCACATTGAACCATCATGACCTCTTGTGAACAGGGCAATGAGCCGACCTCGTAGGACATTTCGCCTACTTGTGGTGACTTGAAACGAAATGCCAGGTTAAAAGGCCAAAGCGCTGATTGGTGGGAAATGCATAGGATGGGCAGACCGAGCGCTTCAAACAACAGCTGAGTTTCTTCAGGCACTGATATTTTATCCAAGTAGTGGTAAAGAATTAAGACCCTCCTTCCATCAAGACCTACGCATTACAAGACAACTGCCGTCAATTTGAACAGGCTGATTCAACGCAGGCAATGGGCTCGGCCAATTGCTGTCTCTGTAGTGTGGTGAAGTAGTAGCAGACACCAGCGGTCAGTAGGAAGTAGTGGGGCGAACCAAATTTAGCCAAGCCCTTCTGCTGCCCCACAGTCCAATTCTAGGCGTTTTCTGGGTGAATTCAAGGGCCTCTTCAGAGCCGCACATGACGGCGTTGTTTTGCCTAAGAACAGCTTCCAAAATGTTTATGGCTGCCCTAATAGAATCGTCCCAATACGGGTTGCAGAACAACAGTGTTTTTCGCACCCACATATCATAAACACTGGTCACAGGCGATGCTTTCTTAAGCGGCGTACTTTGCCCAACTTTGAAGCTGATTATTTTGAATCGTACACAGAAGCTGCCCTCTGACCAAAGGCTAAATTTCGATAAACTTATAAGCCTTCAATTGGGTTTTGGGATAGTGGTGATTTACTATGAGGAGACGACAATTTTCCCATGCTTTCTCAGAACGGTTCCAATTCGAAGCTTTCCATCCCTATGCTTTACAAAATTGTTTATTTAAATTTTGGGCGCCTTCTTTTGGAGAGGAAGAAAATTGGGTTAAATGTCACTACGAGCTGTGATACAGTCGTTTAATTCGGGTCTCACTAATGGCATTGGGCTTTATTCAGTAGTATATTTAGAGATGTAGAAGTGGAGACTTCACAGGACCGAATCGCCTGCATTTAAACAAATGAACAAGCGAGTGGCTTAAAAATTTTTCCATATAAAGGCTGATAAATCTTATAGCCAGTTCAGGAACATAGCTAGAGCTGGGAGCACTCCTGCAGGAATCAAAGTAATGTTGCCTTCAGCTTTTTGCCGTCAAAACTCCCTAAACTACAGAAAATCCGAAGCCATTTGAGGTATCAGAGCTTGCCAGAACTGCTTTCTTGCCTAGTGATTTAAGTTACCTAAGAAAAGCATGATTAAATGCATTCTTCCCTCATTGATTTATGGCAAAAAAAACAAAGAAGGAAACACGTTTAATTACCTTTCCCAAACAACTGGCATCACGCCCCCTTGCTAAAAGTTCCGCGTAATGATCTATTACTGGGAGTACATTCCAGTGCTGAGAATTAGCTGCAGATAGGAAAAAAGTGGTGAGCCTAGAAGCTGGGCTTAATTTGACACGCAAACCTCCGGGCCTTGTCGTGACCTTACTCGCCGGACGCCGTTTGACCTTGGCGCTCCAGGTGACGCGAGAATTTGTGGGAGAAGAGCAGCATAAAGTTCATCATACCTTCAGTAATAGGTTAATCATTTTTCGGGCTTTTTTAGAACTGAGAATGTAAATTAATTTTTAACTGGACCATCTCATTGTAAGAAAAAGCGAGGAAAGAAAACCTCATTCAAGATTACTTCAACAGATAATGAACTTTCATTGGGGTGTGATCCTCCTAAATGCCTCAATGCAAGATTGGAATCACGTATTCCCTTCCCTTCAACGCTTTCGAAATGCGCTTTTCACGACCAAAATGAGATGTTCTTTGCGGGTTTAAGAAGAATCATCTGAGCTGCGGGAACCCGCCTTGCTCGAATTGTGTGGGTCTGTGAATAAGCGCCGCTCTAAAATAGTAGCCGCAAGTCAAGATGAAGGGCATTGAGTGCAGATTGAGGGATTGCTTGCGCCTTTATCATGCTGCTCTATCATTAGCCCCCAACAAGTAATTTAGGTTGATTAAAGGCTAATGTACACGCCTCCTTCTAAAGATGGATGTCAGGTGGATGATTCAGATAAGGGCATGATTAATCTCTTTCACAGCTGCTAAATTTCTTCACGGTAGTAAGGAAGTCGTGTGTAGATCTCTAATACAAAAAATCCCACAGATGACGAACAGGACATTTAAAATCTCAAACTGATGGTCTTTGAATACACTGCTTTGTGCATCAGCTAGTTAGGAAGTAGATGGAGGGCACTAGGCCAAACTCCATGCTCGCTCAATCTGGTGGTTGGAAGTACATTAAAGAGGATTCTAGCACACTTTAGGAACCGTTCGTCCGGCCCAAAGTTTGAATCACAAGCCATCATAACTTGCATTTGGAGTAGTTCAATGGTGAGGCGACTTCGGCAGGTAGTGATTGAGTCAGCATCAACTAAAAGTTCCTTCCGGGACTAAAATTTGAACACCAAGTTTAAGTTCAAATGTGTGCCGAAGAAAGTGAGAGACGCTTAGGGATGTTATTCACCAAGTGCTACAAAATGGCAGTGGAAGTGTACAATGGAAGCCGGGGCGTTTTATATTTCATCTCCAACGCAGTTTAGTCTTAAAATAGGCACTTTGAACTAGGCCAAAGAATTTGTACTGTAACGCCTCGTGTTCGCCACAATTTCGGCCAAAGCTGTAGCAAAGCCTCTGAACAATGTCCTTTCTTGTGCTGGAGGAATCAGGCAAGCGAGTAATTAAGGAGCGCTGCTGTCGTTATAGTCGAATCGCAACGGCCACTGTTTAGGCTTGATTAGCATTATTTGAAACCGAAAATTCACTCCATATCTGTACTGCTGAGCTCCAGACCTGCTGGTGACTGGCATTTACACAGCACCTTTAGGTCCAGTAGTTAAATTTAAATGTAAAGGTGGTTTTTGTGCATGTTTTTGTAAGAGAGGAGGAAATACTAAGCCTGGGTCAGTTCCACGAGCTGGTTAAATTCAATCTTAAGAAGTGAAGTAATTGAATTTTTTGGAATTTAGAAAGTCTAGCATTTACTCATTCCTTCAAATCAGTCAAAAGACTTTTTTCTTCACCCATTATGGTTTATAGTAGAGACTCACGGCCGCAAGTACTGGTTGTGCTCTAGTTTGCCCTCTAAGTTAAATTTAATTCACTGCTCTTCTCCTTTCTACTTGCTGCTGCTTATTGCATTCCATGGTGTTGTAAAACCCACGATTCGTGATTAAATATGGTGAGGGATTGGACATTTACAAAAAGGAGGAAGGTATCTTATTCTACCCCACGGCAACCCGTCCGCACTGCATTTCTACCTGTCCGTGGGAACGGATAAATCAAGCCAAACTGCCCACGCAAACGCGCGTACGTACGCCTGAGGCGTTACACGATTCCCGATCTTCCTCACAAAGAACTCCTCATACACTGGAGCCACCGCGTCCTCTATGAGGGATGTTACTTCAAAATGAGCGCTGAGATCCGTAAACAGTTACGTATCCGTCACATTAAGAGTTGAAAACATAGTCGAAAATAGCATTTCAAAATACTTGGTTTTAACTTACGCCAAATCAAAAAGGCCTTAAAGCCAAAGCAGGAAATTTTATTCTAGGTGTACTACAAAGTTATCTTCTAGCATACCACAGGTGAAAGTCTTCCCTATTGATAACCACAAGGATTTCGTAATCCACTTTTAAGTAGTGCCTTTGCTAAACACATTTTTTGAAGTCTTAATTCTCTTATTTAATTTCTTTATGGCGATTGCGTCCTTCCAGCGTTAGCCATTCGGTCATTTAATGCACAAAATTCCCTCGGTCCATTAGACAGGATTTGGTGTTTTCCCAGTTTTCATTCTATGTGGCCTCATGATTCACCCGTGGAAAGCTTAGAATTATTTCCAATTTGACTTGCAAGGACGCGAAATAGTATGTTTGGATAATTAGTGACACTTTATAAGGAATTCGAAGGAGTCCTGTGATTCTTCTCTCGGGATACACATTACAGTAGCTTGGTCACTATAGCAAAATTTACTAATTAAAGTCAACGGCTATTGCCGGGTTTGATGTTTGCATGATAAGTGTCGTTGCATTGCTTGAAATAAAAGTGAGTATGTTTACGAGGAGTAACTCTAACTTAAAAGCCGTTTTGGGTCTTCCTACCCGACTTCTAGTTAGGTTTCTACTAAAATTAAAGATGATTCAAAAATCGAGTGTTGTAACAAGGACACTAAACTCCCATGTGCATTGGGTTATTTACATAAGGCAGTTGTGCAATTCTTTTGGTCTTAGATTATTAAAAGCAACACTTATTCATGTTCCACCAAATCCGATATTATTTTGAACCAGTACTTACCTCTGTGTAGTTTGCCCGCAACTCCGGAGATGAGTTAAAAGCTTTACAAGGAAGCAAATCATTAGCGCCAAACTACTAAATCCTGTTACTATTCTCTGCCATCATCAAGCAAACTTTTATTATTTGTTTATTTATGGAAAAAAGGCCATTCTTTACAACCTGTGTTTAACCGCAAGTGCACCGGATGGCTAAAGAAGAAGTGTTTTGCGTATTTTGCAGTAGGTGTAATTGCCACAACTGATGATGAAGTAAGCCGCATCATCATGAGTCACACTGCAGATGGAGGAATTTGATATCTGGGCGGAATACAATACCCACCGATCGGATCGAATATTTCGGATTCGCGCACATCCACACCACAGGACCACCTGGCCAATGGGAAAGACGTCTTCGCAAGCAGTCAGCCTGCGGCCAATGAGATTTAGGGTGCAGAGATTAACAAGCGCACAGTGGAATCCTGTGTAAATTGGCGTCTCCATAATTTCCGGTCTCCGTCCGGATTGTGCATCTCAAAGCAGACGTTACAACATCGGAGACTACCACATTTCACTTCTTCTGCATTACTGTTAATCACAATGCGGTCCTTCATGGAAATCTGGATTGCCGTCTTCGTACTAACTTTCAGCCTCCAAGGCCATGCTGTCTTGGGTAAGTCACACTCCTACCGCTTTCAGTAATTCATCTTGGCATAAGTCTTTCTTCCGTGTTTCAGGAACCATTAGGTCGACACTGATTGGGCCTAGGGGCTGGTAACTTTTGATTCCAGTACTTCTTCGTTTTGTGCCAAAAAATATACTGTAATCTTGGAGGGCAGTTCCAATCGTTCGTCCGAAGTGAAAGCTAGTTACCAAGGCTAAGGAGCGTCATTTCTGATGTTATCACTCCGGTTTGGTCTACCACCCAGTGGATTCATGTCTATACGAAAAAATGTTTTGTGCTTGGCCCAAATATCCCTTTCTGTGACCTTTTTTGCCATATAAATGCCGGGAAAAAAGTAAGTGAAGGAGTGCCGAAGCCGGACTGCCTGCAGTATCATCCACAGCACATCAGACGTGCACCGTAAGATAAACAGAAGTGAATGTTCTCTTGATTTAATCCACATAAACATTAACGTCAGCATACAATGCGTACTTTTGTTTACTGTACTCAAATGCCATGAAGGGTGCATGTCAAGTACTTAGTGGCATAGTAAATAAACTCTCCCTGGAGGTAGACGCTAGCCCAATTCCATGCGAACTTACACCGACTTCAGCAACTCCATCTACTTGAGCAGATGGTTTCAAACTGTCCCCATCAATGAAGTGTAAGTCTCAGATTCGAATCCCGCTGCTCCTTCACGTTGAACCACAAGTGGTTTTCCATTCAGGCAAGTAAATGTGTCAGAGCCTTGTTACCCGGGCTCCTAACTTTGTGTCGATGGGGAATCGGGAGTGTACAGTCTACCAGTGCCTCATTCTCTCCATATAACAATCCTTTTAGTTTTCTGGGTCAAACAGTTTATTTTATGCATTAATACTTTGTTCCCCTTTGAATGGAGGATAGTTGGAATGCATTCACCTTCACGCACCTCTAGGCCTCCAAAGTAATGTAGAGTGAATGAATGGATTTTTTCTTGAAATTTCTGCACTAGGCCAAAACTGGCGAGACCATGAGGAGTACTATCGACGAGATGCTCGTGATTACGATGATTACTGTAAAGTTCTCGCCAGCAGTTGATTGTTGATAATCATGTTATTTGTGCATGGAAAAACCATTCAGTCTTACTAAATGCATGAAAATGGCTCACAACTTATTACAATCCTCTTCTACCTCATTGCTCGTGTCGGACTTATTATTTCAGTGTTCCCAACTCCTTTATCTGTAATCCTTGTCATATAACCACTGAAAACCTTCTTCCCTCCCATCAAAACCGGGGAATAGGGTGCCGAGGCTGAAGGCGGTATAGCACACCTCCACCGCAATTTACCGGTAGAACGAGTTGGACTACTGTGTGATCCTTGCTCCAGTAAAGCTATGAATCCGAAGGTGTACAGACAGCCTCCACGTGTTTGCCTGGTGAAAACCGAGCCACTAGCTGCTTCTCAGCCTCATACATTTGAGATGCCGCTGAAGCAGAGTGAGTTATGCATTAAAAGGTGAGCCTTTTTGTGCCAGATGAGGTAATCTCGCTGGGCGGTGGGCTAGACGATCCGACAGTTCGCCTTACCAGAGGCGAAACCTCCCCAGAGCGCGTCAACGAGGGTGGCACTCTTGAATCGACGTGCTATCTGGAGGATGCAAGAGACGAGGAAAATTATCAATTCACCTGGGTTTCACGCAAGGCCGGCGAAGAAAATGTCATCTCCGAGGGCAAAAATCTCTATCTACCCAATGTAAACGCCGACACATTCAGAGATCCCATCTTCTGCGTCGTTGAGCGTTTGGACGACGGCGAGATCTTTGAGAAACAGATCGCTGTTGAATATTGTAAGACTGTGCACGCTACTCTCTGTGCTACGCTAATCCGATGTGGGCTGAACTAGGGCCTCCACAAGCTTTACATGTTCCTTTTATTTCAATTACACTCTCTCTTTTTATTTTCTATGTCCATGCCAACTTATTCTGCCTGCATGGCTTGTTACTCACTTAGCCTTGCTGGAGCTGTTGTTACTGCTACTGCTATGGTTGCTTATTTTGATCCTCCCAATCACTCAATCTGTTCTTGCTGTCGGCCCACCTTCAGATTGTTGAATTAGCAGTTTGAACTTTGTAGAAGTACTTGTAAAGAGAACACTCGCGGTTTAAAAGAGTAGCTAAGGTGGAAAGTGTTTTAAAAAGCAAACAATTTAAGGTGAGGTCTGACAATGAGGCAGGTGGTAATGCAAAGCATGTGCGTCAGCATGTGCGAGTGGAATGAGGCTGAAGGCAAAAAGGTGCATTTTTCCCTCCCCACCGCAGATGGCCCAACACAAACGCGAAATCTGGAGATTCGACCCATGCCGTCGGAGGACATGCCAAGCGGTCGAGTGGTGCGCAGATGTGAAGTGGTGCCAACTCCACCACCCAGTGAAGTCTGGGAGTACACCTGGTCCGATCCCAGTGGACGCATTGTCTCCCCCAGCGACATCCTCTCCATTACGGTCAGCAGTCTCTTCATCATTCACTCGTCTATAACTCAAGCTTTACACTCCCTTAGTTTGGTTTAATTAGTTCAATTCTGACAGAAATGTACAGTATTTTGAACTGTGTGCGATTTTTAGAGAAAATGGCTTTTAAAATAGGTCATGTGAACAAAGAGGCGTCCTTTGATGTGCTCCGCGCCAAAACGCAGTTCCTTGTCGATGAATGATCACCTCCCCTTAATTACTATCATTGACAGCTCCTGTTAATAGGTTCCATCAAAATGGATTGTAAATAATAAGTTCCTTCAGGTGAATAAGACGTTGAAAGTGCCAATTTTTTGACCGTCCACTCTATTCAGCATTCATATGAGACTCAGTGATGGCTTCCATGAATGGGGGCATAGAATGAGTATTGAATCATCTCCAACAGCGGATTTAGAGTTGCTTCATTAACTACTCTGGATGGTCAACCCGATTCTATTGAATGTCTGTGAATGCTGCCATGATATCAGTAGGGTGCTATTATTAGTTGCCTTGACATAATCCAAGCATTTATTATCCTTACAGGTTACAGGAGAACAGCCCTCTGTGACGTATACCTGCAGAGCCAAAAACCTACGCACCAACGAACAGTTGTACGGCTACTTTACCGTCCACGCCAGAAATGTTCCAGGTTAATTTGTCGCCCCATTTTCCGGCTTAGTCAGCATCCAGCTTTTAAAGTCGATGGCTTAGTTTCCTTTTGGTCCCATGATAACTGTATTTCGGTCAAGTTGAAACCAAATGGGACGTTTAGGTGAGGTCTTTAATTATCTTCCTAATTAGCCTGTTCTGAATTTAAAGCATGAGTCGACTCAATCATTGATGCAACCACTGGAGCAATTTTGTTGTTTCGGTCACTTAGTTTGAGGAGAGGAAGGATGCTTTAGCTTTGGAGTAAGCGGTGGCCTTGCCCTGAAATCTAGAAATAGCTCATTTAAACGGCTGGCGTAGGTGCTTTGAAAATCTTCAGGTTTTGAAGGCGAGTCATTTCCTTCGCCTTCATCAACTTTTTCACCATACAGTAAGTGCTGGCAGTTAGTGAAAATCACCAGTGCTTCTACATTCCTAAGAGTTCTCACTTTTATGAGCTGTTTTACTTGGCGTATGCTTGGGTTGCTTCCGTTTGACGTGGATTAAACGTGTATCCAACAGGTTCAATAACCTACAGCACGCTGATCGAACCGATTTCACGAGTACTGGAGTTCGGTCGGCCCTATGAGGCGCTATGCAAAGTTCAGCCGACTCCTCCAGAACCGGTAGCATACACCTGGTACTTCAGGAACCGCGTGGTTAGTGAATCCGATCGTCTCTACCTTCCCGACTTCAACCGTAACACTGCGGGCGAGTACATCTGCACTGCGCGACCTGCTTACAATGGACGTGGACGCAGCTACGCCAACGCTACTCTCAGCGTACGACTCAAGGTCTCCAGTGAGCCCCGCACAGGTAAGTCCCATCTACCATTTAATTCTGTAAAAAATTAAAAATCAGCACACTTTTGAAGTAAAGTTATAGATATCATATTACATTGACACATCGTCCAATGTAACAGCCAATACCCTTGAATCTTTTTGCGTGAAGAACTGCGCAGACCTCCAGGCTCGACACTGATCACCAACGTTGGTGAGAGGCGAGAGCTTCACTGTGAGATCCCTGCTAACGACCGTAATGCCATTAGATGGTATCTCAATGGCTCTCTTATCGATGCAAATTCACCCGCTAACCGAACCGGACATCTACAACGCATCGACTACAGCCGCGTCAGTATCATGTCTATCGACGGTATTGAGGAAAACCACGAGGGTCAGTGGGAGTGCAGGACCGACACCGAGAGGAAGATTGTGGATGTTATTGTAGTCTGTAAGTAGGCATTTTATATTGCAACGTAGAATTGTTTTACTGTGCCATGCTTATTTCGGTTAGGCGTCGTAGGAACCTGTTGCTTTAAGGGATTAATGGATAAGCTATCAGAATAAAGTGAAAAGGTAGATTAATTGTACTTATATAAATGCGTTTTCGCACAGCCGAATACGATCTGGAGGTGAATCCACCGCTATATGTGCTGAATGAGGGGGAGAAAATGGAAATCCACTGCAGCGCTCAGGGCGCCCACGAGATTAGCAATACAGACTTGGAGTGGTTCTTCCGGCCGGTCGGATCTAGTAGCCTTCAACCGCTCGACTTCGGACCTGGCGGCTTTGTGCGAACGGATGACCCACGCGCTAGGTACACCAGTGTCATCACCAAGTACCACGTCACCGCCCTCGATGAGGGCGAGTATGTCTGCCGCGAACCACGTGGACAGACTGGCTTTAGCAGTCTCCAAATTCGTGAGTTTATCTACTTTTCTCTCTCCTCTGATGTCCTACTAAATAAGCATTTACTTCCACTTTGGTGTTTTCCATCCCAGAGACAAATGTGCCATTCATTCAGAAAATGCTAGAGCAGTAATGAACGAAGAGGGTATTTTAAAAGCCGAATTGTTAGCTAATGATCCAAGAGTTATGATCAATTTTATTAGTCCGTTTCGGAATCGTTTGCATGGATTAATATTCTGCCCTTCGCTGTGAAAATTGATACCATTTAAGTTTTTCTTGTGTAAAATGGTTGGGATACTAACCCTACTTTTAAACTTAAGTAGCACTTTTAAAATAGACGCGATTGCTGTTCTAATGACTGCGAAAAGTTACGAGATTTTATCCCTGACCTTTGATTTACCCCTCTCCAACTGTTTGGCTCTAATGTGTTTACCACATAAGTTAAAAATGCGTTTAAATTTGAGCATATTTTTTTATTAAAATAACCTATTTACTTGGCTTTTTAAATAATGGCCCAGCAATACAACTTTTATCGCTGGAAAGAATGTCAATAGTTTCGTCAATGGTTTTTCCGGTTCAGATATATGATTGGACACCTTTAAAGAAATTATTCTTTTAAAGGTCGACCGATGCCGCACACTCTGCACATCACGCCGGGTGTTTTAAAGGTGCGACCCGGACAAGATGTGACTCTTCTCTGCTACTCCATGCAACTGGACCGACGAACTCGTGGACCTCGTCCAAAGTTGCGAGCCTATGATACCCGTCTGCCACTCCGCATCACCGATGCTGCTAATGACGCCGTCAGCGGCAGTATCATTCGCATCGATCCTTCCTTCAACGGAACTATCATTGAGTGCTACTCCGATGTGAGTCCGTAAAAGGCTTTTAGAGAAGCGAAAACATGAACTTGTAGTTATTGCTAATGTGACAGTGATTGAAGGGGTAGAACGGGGGTATTTGTTGTTTCATACTCTTTGTCAGTGCAGATAGATTGATTTTTAAAAGCAATTTCTAGATGCTTCTAATAGGAAAAAAGGAACTGAATATCGGAATTTGATAGACTAGTTCCACAATTAATAAACATTGCTGTGGTCAAACAAATACCAATGACGCTAAAATAATCAGCTACTATATTTGTTAAGATCAATTTCACCTGTTTTCTTAACACTATACGTTTTTATTGCGTTAAATAAGATGCCCAATATAGAACCGGTGAGAGCGACCATTCAAGTTGAAGACGTCTGTCCACCCGGTTATCGCCGTTGCCGTAATGGCGAATGCCTCGAGGCCGGACGTTTCTGTGACGGAAATCGTGACTGTGCTGACGGCAGTGATGAGGACCCGACTCTCTGCTGTAAGTCTTTTCACTCCTTCAGCCATCTTCTACCATTTTGAAAGGCAGCCACGTTGATTGCATCCGGCATCACTCAACTAAATTGGTGCACTTCTAATACCAGCTGTTTGTGACCCAATCGTGATGAAGTGTGAGACGTATCGTGGTCAGCCGCCCCGCAAGGCGTCCTACATGGTTCACTGGCAGTGTGATGGCGAAGATGACTGTGGTAACGGTTATGACGAAGCCAATTGTCAAGGTAGGCCTACCGCTCTTGCTAAATCTAGCGAGTACACCTTATGTCTGCTTAATTTTATCCAACTACTCTTCGTGTTTGCAGATCCAGCAATTAACTTTTGCGTAAAGCAGCAGTACACTTGTCCCTCCTCCGGTCTCCAAATTCCTCGTGCCTTCATGTGTGACTCCGATCCTGATTGTGACCGCAATGAGGATGAAGAACAGTGCAGTAAGTTGTACTGCTTGCAAGAAAAACAAAGTAGGGTTTCACTTGAATAAATACGTAATTACTCTTCCGGGGAAAATTCACAGGAGAGCCGCAAATTCTCGATGCACCAAGAGGCCAGTACGCTCACCGTCGTGGTGATACGGTGACCTTGACCTGTGAGGTCGCTGGTCGTCCCAACCCTCGCGTTATTTGGCGTTTCAACTGGGGTTGTCTACCCGACGACGGTCGTCGAATGACTGTGCGCAACTTTGCAGAGAATTGTGGAACCCCCAACGAGAAGACCATCTCCACACTGACTATTAGCAACTTCATGCCAGGCGATGATGGCATCTACAACTGCGAGGGTCTCAACGGACTCAAGCGCGCGATGTCACGGGACTACACTGTCATTCTCACCGACTAAGATGTTTTTCACCTATGCACCGCAATCAAATGTGAGGCATTTGATGAGAATGTCTGCAGCCGACACAATGATCTCCACTCTTCAAAGTGATAATGTTCCAACTCTTTTTTTGTCTTTTTAGGCGTTTCTTCTCACGTAGCGGCTTTTCCTCGCATGCATCACTACCCCACCTAAAATAAACACTCTTCTAATGCTAATAATATGAAATTTGACAATTCAATGTTTTCTTTTTCAAAGACTGATCTCATTTCAAAGCCCCTAGACATATTTCTGTTTGTTTTGTTAGGGCTATTAGATTTCTATGGTTTTCTCACTCTCCTTCCTATCTATGTTTCCGTGTTTTCACTTCTTCCTTTAATATCTCTCCTATAGGCAATAATCACCGTTGATAATGCGTTACGCACTTTACCTCTGAGTGTGTCCCAACTGCACGTCTTCAACTTTTTAGCAATGTTATATGTCGGGGGGTGTGTTTGAGGGGCGATGGAAAAAAAAAGATTGTTTTATTCAGTTAATGGTAAGCTTCTAACCCAGGGGTACGTACAGAAGAGCTGGAATGGGAGGGAGCCTGCGGACTATGCCGACCAACGATGAGAACAAAAGTGGAGCCCTAAGTGTACACAAAAACGAAGCGTTTAACATATAAGCAAAATTTTAAATATCCTCATCGCCTCTGGAAAGGCGTTTCGGGCGCTTACCTAGGCCAGTCTCTCGCGTCGGCCATCACAACGTAGTGTAAGCTGTAAAGGAAAGCATCCGACAACCAACTTAGACAGAATCTGTTCGCAACACCACGAGTTCCTCTTGCGATTACATTGGATCTAAAGTTTCGCCTCGTTTGAGAATGTGCTGGTTATCTCGTACGTCCACATGCTTAAGAAATGAATCTTTTAGTAGAGAACGTGATTTAAAACGGAGTCATGGGGGCGGAGGTTTACATCCATTCCCCTTGCCTCCTCGTTCCCACTTCAGTGCTGTTCAACCACATCCATCTAGGGTATATCCTAGTAGTAGGTCAGTATCTTTCTAGTACCTTCTTACAGGTGCGGTATGCAGTTCCATAGTGGATTTTTCTAGGTGGTTTACGTCTAGTGTCACTTCATTTGTTAGTAACATTCCTTCGGAACACGAAACTGGTGTAGCTGTCTTTGGTAGACGTCATTTTTAACCCTCCTCCCCAAATTGCACTTTATGTCAATATTCTATCACGTTAAAATTTGGCATTTAGGGCTAGAAATCAGAGTTGCTGCTTTTTATGCTCGGGTTCGCTTTTGACTGACAACAATGTAGGGCCCAGAGACTTCATTAAAGGTGAATGAAGGCATAATTTTAAAAGCAGAATATACACTGCCCATGCACAGAAGCACCAGAGGGTGGTGGAAGGCAGGGAGAGACCGGCCTCTGACATGGCTCGGAGGCCAAGACGCCCAGCGGAAGTACAAAGGCGAAGTCTTAAGTGCCCACAAAGAGAGCAAAAATGGTTACATAAACATTGTGTCATAATATCAACATCTCGTCGCTTCACTCTCACAGTGCTTCGATTAAGCTACAGAATGGAGGCAGGCATGTGATATTGATCCACTTACCAAAATAAAGCTCTAAACGGTTTTAAGTGTTAGATTCTGACGTGACGACAGGTGCTGCGAATGATGATGCAACCAGACCTGCTATGCATAACACGCGAGGCCGTCTGTGATAGTGTGCGTGTCTCATCAAACAATATGTCCTCCCACTCCGCCTGCCATCATGGCGACTTCAATAGCAATGAGAGGTTTCGGCACTAAGTAAAAGCATTTTGTTTAAATTTTGTGTTCTTACATGAAATTGTGCATTTTATTGCCGTCGCATTGGCGTGATGGCAATGAAGGTCAAAAACGCTTTAATTCTAACCTGATGCGGTGCTAAGACATATTCAAGGCGTACGCCAACGCAATATTTCGCGATTTTGGTAATCCTATTGAAATTTATTTTTAATATAGAAAAGGAGCTTTAAATCTAGACCGCTAGCCTCAGTCTTGGGCGAAACTTTGTTAGTCCGCTTTACACCAACGCGCAAATCCGCCCATCAAAGAGAGAAACGGTGGTGAAATCGGCTATGAGAAAGGCATAGTCTAGCTCTAACTCATCTTTCCTACGCCGGCTGTAAGCTCAAGATAATGCATCTCTTCTCATTGATTGCTAAACTGGGCTAAGGTGAAAGAATGTGAGGAAATTAAGCCTCTTCACATGTTCAATTTATGGGGATTTATGATCGTTTAGAGGAGGAAAGAAGTCATAATACCCTAGTAAAGTATGTACTGTGGGCGAACACTAGGCCTGAGGGAGGGAGAAGGGCCCTGGCACGGCCTTGAGGTCCGGTCGCCCTACAGGGGTTCAGTAGCAGAGTTGCCTTAGTGACCCGTTACTAATACCGCTAGTTGCACAAACAAGAACCAAAAATCACCAGTTAGCATCAGCACGGAAGGCTAAGGGTATATGAGATGAAGATTTTCAAATTGACTATGATAAACCACTGAGAATCACTAATCGAGATCGCTTTAAAGATTTTTTATCATATCAGACCCAAAGAGCTCACTGAATTGACTGAAGGTGTTGACATTAACAGGGCTGCTTATCATTTGAGGGAAAAGGCTTTATCTCCGGAGTGCATGTAGAGAGTAGAGGTATCGAGGTGGTAAAAGCATGCGCGAAATATTGATGAAACTCGTAGGCAGCCTTCAGTTTGCATTCTCAACCAAATTATCATCCACTTGGTAACCGAAAATAACTGATGCTAGCATTGATACAAACTGTCACTTTCGAGGCGATAGCGCTGTAGCTGCTATTTTCATACGTATCCATGAGAAGAATTATGTTGCAAGCTTAAAATATTGCACCTACACCTAGGTGCAGTAATCACCTTCACTGCAAAAATTGCTGTAGAAGTTTCATTTACCTAGTCCCATTAGCACCTTTGCCCTCACTCCAATTACAGTCTGTCGGTAAGGCCAGACTTGTCTCGGCATATACCACTCTAAATAGATTAGTCACCGGAATAGCTGCTAACCTGGTATTCCAGACTCTTTGCTTAGTCATTGGCCACACGAAGTCATCCTACGGTCCATTGCCTGCGTTTTTGTGCTATTCTAGGCCACAGCTATTCTCAGTTCCACTGTTTGAGACAGTGCCACGCTAAACTGGGTAAGCCTTAAGTAACTAAGGCCAGGACAATAAGCCCAGTGAGCACCCCTTGCCGATTCAATTCGTCTGCTACTCGGATTACACTTGCAGATGGTGGGTGGCATCCGGGTGAGTGTCACGTAAAGTCGGCTTATCTGGCTTTTTTGTCCGCATTTCGACGTCACTGCTAACAACGTCTTCATGACTTGCGAAAAACGGAATCACTTAAAAATCAAAGTGCTTTGGTAACGCCTCGTGAAATCCTGTTTCAGGAAATAGGGTTCGAGAAGAAGAAACTTCTCCAACCGTAGTTAGTCACGGTTGTTCAACAACAACCCCAAATGGAGGACTCGATGAATAAGTAACTCAATAGCATAAGCAAACAATTCCGGAATTAAAATTTATGGGCTATTTAGATAGAAGGTGGGAATAAAAGCTCCACATGAAGTGCAAAGAGCTTGTCCGAAATACCATCTGCTTTGCTCGTATTCAAACCGTCTGTATGTATAGCCAGTATTTTGTTAATTTAAACGTCCTGTTGAATACATTTCAACAACCTACTTAGTGTACCGTGCTAAGTAAAACCGTATTGGTTTGAATGGCCCACATTTTCGTCTAATCTCGTTAAGAAAAATCTAATTCTACAAATTCTAAGTTTCTCTATCCAATCAGTGATGGCTGGGATGGGCATAACTGTGTCCCAGCGACACACAAATTGCAGGCAGTCGCGAGGGCACCCATAAATGGGGGAAGGAAAGCACTAAGGGGATTTTGAAATCCCATTCACACAGACGCATGCGCAGAGGACTGTCGATGTCCGTCGGACACGCGGCGGTCATCGATTTTTCCCCGCCAGTGTGCACGCCCGTCCGCCCACACGCTCTAATTGGACGCTGCGCGAGAGGGCTAAATCAGGGTGTGTGCGTGTGCAGCTATCCATAAATGGACATAATGGAGAGGTATAAGAAGCGTTCCGTGGGACACCAGTGGCACACTTGGACAAGGCCAGCGGTATGGGTGACGAAGAAGTTCAGGCTCTCGTGGTTGACAATGGCTCCGGCATGTGCAAAGCCGGATTCGCCGGGGATGATGCTCCTCGTGCCGTCTTTCCTTCCATCGTTGGTCGCCCTCGTCACCAGGTTAGTTCCAGTGCTCCCTCTCTAACTTTCCAAATGGCCTCCCTCCTATATACACTTGTCAAATTTAGTGGCAGCGATACTTACATGAACCAGCTACTAAGTTGTAAGTGTTGTGTAGTCGTGCCAGCAGTTGATTTTAACGTTAAGAAGCTTTTGTTGGCTGAAATATCTGCATAATAAATTAAATACCTGAGAAGATAATGAACACGCCTTATCGCCATTTATGCGTGCAAAACTCCCTTCCTTACGCTGCCTGGTGGTGTGTAACTTAACCAAGAGGTAATTTTTCCTCCTCCAGGGTGTCATGGTGGGCATGGGCCAGAAGGACAGCTACGTCGGTGACGAGGCGCAGTCAAAACGTGGCATCCTCACCCTGAAGTACCCCATCGAGCACGGCATCGTGACGAACTGGGACGACATGGAGAAGATCTGGCATCACACTTTCTACAATGAGCTGCGTGTTGCCCCCGAGGAGCACCCTGTTCTGCTGACTGAGGCGCCACTCAACCCTAAGGCGAATCGTGAGAAGATGACTCAAATCATGTTCGAGACCTTCAATACGCCCGCCATGTACGTTGGCATCCAGGCAGTGCTGTCGCTCTACGCATCTGGTCGTACCACTGGTATCGTGCTCGACTCGGGTGACGGTGTCACCCACAGCGTGCCCATCTACGAAGGTTACGCTTTGCCTCATGCCATCCTGCGTCTCGATTTGGCTGGTCGTGATCTCACTGACTACCTCATGAAGATCCTCACAGAGCGCGGCTACTCGTTCACCACCACGGCAGAGCGTGAAATCGTGCGTGACATCAAGGAGAAGCTCTGCTATGTGGCCCTCGACTTCGAGCAGGAGATGGCTACTGCTGCCTCCAGCTCCTCCCTCGAGAAGTCCTACGAGCTGCCTGATGGTCAGGTCATCACCATCGGCAACGAGCGCTTCCGTTGCCCTGAATCTCTCTTCCAGCCCAGCTTCCTGGGTATGGAATCTGCGGGTATCCACGAGTCAACCTTCAACGCTATCATGAAGTGCGATGTGGACATCCGTAAAGACCTCTATGCCAACACCGTGTTGTCTGGCGGCACCACCATGTACCCAGGTATTGCAGATCGTATGCAGAAGGAGATCACCTCACTGGCGCCAAGCACCATGAAGATCAAGATAGTGGCGCCACCTGAGCGCAAGTACTCTGTCTGGATCGGTGGCTCCATCCTCGCTTCACTCTCCACCTTCCAGCAGATGTGGATCTCCAAGCAGGAGTACGACGAATCTGGCCCTGGCATTGTCCATCGCAAGTGCTTCTAAGCACCGTCAACGTCAGCTTTACCGTTTTAGCGTCCAACTTAATTGTCATTTCGCTTACCACATGGTTTCGGTCAATAAATGTGTCAAGCAAAATTTTGTTCTCATTCGCTTTATTGCCTTTTGGGGCTAGGTTTTAGGTGCAGAGATAATGCGAGAAGAATTATTTTCGTATTCTACAATTCGTGAAGCTGAACATGGCTTAGCCGCTGCTGCATTAGCTATCACATGCGTCGCCCGGACAAAGGCCTTGTGAACGTCCGTTGTGGTAGGTGGGCCTGGAGCCTGTGGATCCTACCTGCAGGACAGGCGCTAATACGTGCCGTTGGATGCTTGCCAAAGCCTGCCGTCTGACCGAATTAAAGGTGAAAATCAAAAACAAGGTTTTCTTATCAGGACGAATGCAAGGAACCCGATTAGAAGATGGTGGGCGCCAGCGGTAGTGTAATGACTAGAAGATAAACGGAAGTCAGGAGGTCTGTCAATTTTTTCTTACAAGAGATAAAGTGCTGCGTTTCTGCCGAGATTTTCTGGGGTAAGATCTGTTAAGGTACAGCTTGGAAGGAGCTAACCTGATCCAAATGGTTATAGTTCCCTACAACACTGAACCTAGACCAAAGGTCATTTGAACTTTTAGAAACCTGTTTAGCTAGAACTGAAGTACTTTAGATGCTTGTCTAAATCGTGGTTTGGATAGTTGGTCACTTGGGTATGGGCTGGAGCCCGGCCTCTGGACCGTGGCAGCAGATACAAAGCCCTTCTGGAAGTCTCGGGCGGGTTACAAGAACTACCTCCTACTGTGCTCATTCAGTCAAGCAAACTCACTGACGTGGTGAGGAATTTTTTAGAAGATGAGAACGTTACTTGAGAGGTGGAATCAGTGAGATTACTTATCTTGGCTGCGTGGTGACTTCCCAAGTTTGGGATTTGTAACAATGGCTATTAATGGGACATATTCGGAGAAAAGACTAGAGGGCTCTAAGGCGCACCAAACGAAATAGCAAATGCAATTATACCACTGATAGTTGACATTTGGCATTCCTCCATGAAGTTATTTTGAGCTTTTATGACAAAAACACGGCTTCCGAAACTTTGATAAATTAAGTCACAGTATTATGCCGGGTATCAAAAACCAATGGCATTTTATCTACGATGCTCTTTCACCTTTGCAATCTTCTCCGGGATTTGGCGACTCAATGCTTATCATTTCTTCTTGGGTTTTTGCTTTAGTGTGCTCAATGAAGTCATTAAAATAGCGTCAACTTATTGCTAGATCACAATAGCACGTGCGAATAGGTAGCTGTTCGCATACTTTGCTCTGCTTTAGCCCTTAAAATTGTTCTACTGCCAAATGAGATTTTATGCGCCTTTCAGGCTATACTACTGATAAGTAAAAAGGCAGCACATTAAGGTAAGAAGGGGCAACTATCCATAAATCCTGCAAACCTACATACAAGCTACTTGAATAGCCTCTGGGTGTGCGGAAGTGAGAAAAATGCAGATGTGGTCCGATTTTATTCCTTTTAACCCAGCGTCTGTACACGTGGGATGGTAGCATTTCACGATTTCCGATTAAAGCTCTTGAAAGTAGAGCAGCCAAAACGCCTAAAATTGACTTTGTAGACAAATTGTAACTAATCAGGCCGACAGAAACGCACCTACCTGGGGTAACCATCCAGTAGAACGATTGACCTCACGAGGTTAAAGAAAAATAATCAAAGAAACCGACTCCACCTTAAAATTTCGCAGCTTCTGAGCAAATCAGCCTACACATCGAAATTTTCCGGTAGCGGATAATAGCCCTGTTTCAGGGTGTTGGGTTTTGCCGAAGGAGTGAGAATTTGGAGTAGGAGGGGTATACGCAGAACACCGCAATCTTTCTCCTACATTTGCCAGTAAAAATGTCATTTTTTCCCCTGTCTTAGCGATAAATGCTCTGTCCCGGTACTGGCGAGGTCATCTCACCTAAGCAGCCTCTATTAGAGGAAGGACAAAAACGAATGCAATGCAGATTCCATGATATAAAGTGGAGATTAAATAAGCTCGACGCACACAAGCTCACGCAAGCATTTTAGCCTGCTAATTAATGCGCCTCCAGATATCTGTCAATTTTACATTCTTTGGGAATAAAACCGCTAGCGGATCAGTCATTTACTTGTCAAAATAGTGAACCTAGCTGACATGTCAAGGAATATTTGCCTTGAGCTGAGCCAAAAAGTTCAGCTTTATTAGCTACGCGCATAAAAAACGCAAATATCACAAAGACATGAACCAATTTGTATTCCGTCAGTTCATAACCAAGTGGTGGAGGCATAACAACACGTGACACCTTTCAAGCACATCTGTGCAAACGATGGTGTGTGACACCACAGTGTGCCATAGGCAGAGACAGGGGCTAATAATTGCGTTAACTCAGATTATTCCATTCACAATAGCTCCTAGTGGTTAAAATTCCTTGTAATTGGGAGAGTAGAACGAGCAGCATTGAAAGTGCCATTGCTGGATGGCATTCCATGAAATGATCTGCGAGACTGATGGTGTTTGGCACCAGACTTGGTCTTCAATCCGCCCTCTTTTCAAAAGCACTGGTCTGTGTCTTTGTAAAAGTTGTTCACTTCCTTTGTTCTCGATAGTAAGGGGATTAGGACAGGAAATTTTGTCCATCTTCTTAAACACCTGAGGATGTTAATAAGGTTGGCGCCTTGTGCCACGGGAAGGAGCTAGATGATAACGCCAGGAAAGGCGACTTTCTACAATAGAAAGCCAATTAATTAATTGAGCCACATGATGCATGTATCAAGCCAAAGGCTTCTCTGATGTCATCACTTGTGGTAAATGAAGGATTAGAAGTTTCACCTTATCACCACCACCAAAACAAAGTGCTCTTAGCAGACTTGTCTAAACTCCTGTTCAAGTGGAAGACGCCATCTCCTTCAAGAACACCCTGATGAAAGAACCAAGAGGCTTCGAAGCGAAGGTTTGAAAGACAAGTTGACGTGTTTATGGCGTTGTAAGTTGTCAGCAAATGGTTTTCTGATTGACCTAGGAGGCTTACTAGGAGGGGAAATGGATAGCAAGGCATGTCACCACACTATTTGAAATAAAGACAGCACTGATACCCATTATACAGCAAAGAAAAAACATTTTTTAAGCCAAACAGGAGAAAACATTAATCTTTTCCTGTTTGCGAACTGCTTTTTTGGTCGCACATCAATTCGCTTTAGCAGAAGGAAATACGTGTACAAACTTGGTGTGTAACTTGAAACCTTCGTAACCTGACAACAGAACACCCACAACCTCAGGAAAGCATAATCCTAAGCTAATACACAGAGTGTGCTCGCCATTGACGGTGATCGGCAAAACCGCGGTTCCAGGCTCTGACAATGGGTCTCTGATCACTACCAAAATAGCCTTGTCAGCATAAATCCACCGTCCAAATATCTACTTATTTAAATAGCATGCTGCCAAGATGATGTGAGGCAGACAGTCTTCTCTACTTCTTTGTCGATTAAAGCTAACGTTTTGATAATGCGTTTGATTATGTAACATGGTTTAATCTAGCCATTCCCCACCACACCATTTGCCACTGCTAAAAGAAGCTGTCTTACGTTGTGAGTCTATTCAACGAAGTGAGCATAAATTGCAACACCTAGGTGCAAGTTTGCCAGGTCGCCTTTAGTATCAGTAGGTGTCGGCGATTGATCGTCTGGTGTGAAAAATGTTAAACGCGAAGGTATTCGTGGCAATTTGGCTGACGATGAATGCAGTTTTCCCCATTGACTGCGACGATTACAAGGCCTTACCCAGTAGAAGTGAAATCCACTTCTGTCGCCTGAAACACACTCCACGTTCACGATGTGTAAGTAAAATTCAACTAAGTAGTTTGCTAAAATTCCCAAACCCAACAATGTGCATCGAGATAATGCTGCTTGAGACTCCTCAGCATACATTACGCGACCACGGAGGGAGACGCCGATCTCCATCGGTCTCAAGCTTGTTTTATGCACCATGGCCGTTTGATAGCCAACCCGCGGTTTTGGTTTTGCCGCGCTCTGCTTCGTGAGGCGGTAATACTCTTAAGCGTGGCCAACTTTAGCGAATATTTTGCGTAAAACTCTCACAGCAATGTTTCTTACTTTCCTCTTTCCTTCTATACTGCAATTGTTTATATTACTATGCGGCGCCAACATCATCGACACTGCTGTCGCGTAGAATCGGTTCAATTATATTGCCGTAAGCCTTCTGGTAAAATCGCCAAACTGTTAGAACGCGATTTCAAGCTTAAATTGTTTTGCTGCCGAGGGATCGAAGCAGTGATTATGGAGGTAGTGCCCTGAATTGCAGGATCTTAAGAGTAAGAGCTCACTCTCTAAAGCACCAAATATACGGGGCGTACACGACGCAGATTTCAAAACCTTGATTCCCTTGAGACTTTCGTCCACACCTATGATCACTCTGTGTCTGATTGTCAATTTAAAATGTAGCCTTTGCCCTTTATGCTGTGGAATTCTGTGGTGAACTACATAACTCCAAGAGCCATAGAGCAATGTCAATCAATGACAAGCACAGAAGCCTTGTTTGCCGGCTTCTGCAGCCGATCTCAGTGTAGACATGTCGATCAATCTCTATACAGCTACAATCATTCAGTCTTCCTTTTCCATTGCTCGGCTTTCTATTTGTATTTGTGTTTTGAAAACGAGGCAAAGTGCGCCACAGAGACTCTTTGAAGTCGTCATACTCCGCGACTTGGTATTTAAAAGCGCCCTGGCTGTGTTTCGTAATACTGCTTTTTTTGAATGGATGTTAAACGGCTGTTAGCAAGATTGCGGAATCCGAGCGAACATGAATATGTATTGCAATCAAAATTAGCTGTTTTATTATTGAGACGTGGGGACTCAATTAAAAGCAGTCCTCCTAAATGAGAGCCTTTTCTACCCTTAGATTTGGTGGTGAAGTAGTGAGAAGAAACTGGTCCATGTGAAAATTAATTTCAACTCTCAACAGTTACCTAAGGGGTTTAGTAACAGCCTCCGAAATTCTCAAGACTGCCATTGGGGGCAAAGTAGTGAGAGGAAGCAAATTAACTAGTGTCGCCACCATTTTATGCAATTCGGCCTCACTGATCTTGGACGCTGCATCCTTATCCCACGTGTACAGCGGTTCCTTTTCCCACAAAGATGAGATCTCTGATCATTGACTGACAGTTAGCAGCAATAATCACCACTCACTCACTTGATCCCGACACCCGAAGACACTGTCTAGATGTTGCAATGGATGTAAAACCACACCCTTTTCCACCTCAATTGGTGCATATTCCATCCGATGCACCACTTAACAACTTCAGCATTTTCCGTAGAGCCGCGCACTGTGAGAAGCTAGAAGGTGAGCTAGTCAGTCAACCACTTTATTCAAGTCCTCTAAAATGTCGAGGAACATCTATAAAGTGAGCTTACCTGAAGAGAATTAAGGAACCATCCGATTTGCCACACAGATTTTTCCCACCCTATTGCACAACAAGCAAAGGAAGCATAACGCTAAGTTAGTTTTTTGTTGTTAATTTTGCTGATGGTCTTAACTTCATCTTAAATTCGAATTAGTCCTGATAGTAGGCAAGTTCTAATAAAAATAGTAATGAGACATCCCTGGTAAGATATCATGCCCCATCTCATAATTCATTTGCCAATCAAATTGCACCAGTGTTCTCAGCCAGTGAGATTGTTTGGTCATCCTCTAGACCTTCTGATTTTCAATTAGTTTAGAAAAGTAGTCATAGCCAAGTGCTGGGAGAGAATCCAGTCCTATGAATTGTAAGGAGTGGTATGCATGAGGGATGCTGAATAGCCATTAATTCATTTATCCGAGTGGGCGGTAAAAATTGTGCTTTGCCATATAAGGCAAACGCCTAATTTCAAGTGGTGGAGAAAGCTCGCGTCTTGTTTGGTATGGGCTGCAGCACCGACTTGTCAAGAATGGACACATTCAATCCCACCGTTGTGTCTGTCGATTGGCTCTAGAGAATGCCTTTCGAGATTATCTGGTTTTATGGTCATAGATTTGAAGAGGGTGCTGATATAGAACGGACCGAGCGGAAGCGGATTTGGAGAACGCGAGCCTGGTGAAGAACCCTTCAAAATCAGGCTATCACGCTCAGGAAGACTCTCCAATCTTGATGACACATGATCGGATAATTTGAGGTTGATCTACCAAGAGCAACTCCCACACCGTTAAACTCTCTTCAACTACTCGTTTTAATATGATTAAGTATTATAACGGCATTAAAAATGTCGGCCAGCTAGGGGTTCCTCGAGGCTGATGTTGGAATGAAACATGGCTACATTCCGGTCACTTGTTGGTGGTCAAGCAATTTACCACTGAAGTAGACATCACCACCTTTTGGAATCACACAGAAAAATCCACTCTAAGACCGTAATCCTCTCAGCGCAGAGGCTGAAAGCAACCGTCAGTGCTACTTCACGTCTACCCACTTCGGATGCCGACGTTTTCCACTCGGTTGCTTCGCCTTGAAATGTTTTGGGCCACTTCTCACCTTAACGTCAAGCTATCAACTGCCAGCGTGTGATGCATTGGGCCTCTCTATTAGCTCTCTTCGCCATAACTGGTTGTTTGATTCGTCATAGCAGACTTCACCTGCCTACTCAAGGCGGTTTGTCATCCCAAACGTGTGAAGAAATTAAGTGACGTTTTTATTAGTCATTAATTTTACGTGTTCGGATGTGTGTGTGTGTGTGTGTGTGTGTGTGTGTGTGTGTGTGTGTGTGTGTGTGTGTGCGTGTGTGTGTGTGTGTGTGTGTGTGTGTGTGTGTGTGTGTGTGTGTGTGTGTGTGTGTGTGTGTGTGTGTGTGTGTGTGTGTGTGTGTGTGTGTGTGTGTGTGTTGTGTGTGTGTGTGTGTGTGTGTGTGTGTGTGTGTGTGTGTGTGTGTGTGTGTGTGTGTGTGTGTGTGTGTGTGTGTGTGTGTGTGTGTGTGTGTGTGTGTGTGTGTGTGTGTGTGTGTGTGTGTCAACTCTGAGCTCAGCAACCACAAAGGCACAAGTTTTGTCATTGTGACGTCGACAAGTCTGCCTTAGCGGATAATCATGACCTCTGCTGAGATAAGGTTTCATACCAGATGCACGCCTTGCATAAACTGCCTTTCACATCCATTAATAACGTGGCAAGAATTCAAACGCTCCAACGAAGGCACGGTTGACTGTTCACAACTCCACTTCGCTCAGCTAAATCATCGTGGCGGATTTATTATCAACTAGGCTGTAGGAGGTCAAATGAGCTTTTAAATGGATTTCCACTAAAACTATGTAGTAGATACGAATTTCGGGCACTGAAACCAGGTTTCGATTTCGCTGTGCCTGCATTACGATCAGGTGTAATTCGTTCATCCTCTCTAAACTCCGCTTAAAACATCCAGGTACGAGTTTTTCCCAAAAGACAACTAAACCAGGGCTCGCTTTGTCAAATCTGATCCAACGATCCGGTGGGGGAAATCCGCCTAAGAGGTAGCATACAGGTCGATTAAAAGTTTATGGGTTCCTTTCAGTCCCTCTTCAAGCAAAGTCCGCTTTATTTGTGGGAAAATTCTTTCATACAGGAGTACTCAAGATCTCGACCCAGTAGACAAAGGGTGAAATCTCACTAGGTGTGCAATAAACGCATAATCGTTTGCATTTTCCATGTGGTATGTGTACAAGTGATCTCAACTCCTTAGTATTTGGCTCGAAGTCCTGTAAGGATTCAAGTTGATTTATTAACCAGCGATAAGAGCAGTCTGATAGATGGCAGGTAAAGAAGCTGATTTAATGCGTAGCCAAACAAGCTCTCGGATTTTTGTGTTTCAACCAGAGCCTTCTGTTGTAAATACCCACAGCGAGATTGTAAATGAATCAATCCGAGAGGGGATGATCAATCACTCGACTCATAAATTATGCTATTAATTTTTGATGAGTGGCTCCCCAAATTCGCATAAATTTTAAATAACCCCAGTAATCTCTCCTCTCTTATTCATCTACCCTCGTTTTTGGCAATTGAGATGCCTAAATACCCGCAGACTATTTGTCATGATGCTTCGCCGACTGATGTTGTTGCACAGTCTCATTTCAGAGTAATAGATTTGTCTCCTGCGTCTTTGCCCTACAAGTGTAGTTAGAGCAGGTAATCGAGTTCACACCGATGCAAGGGGGGACGACTCGTGGTCCTGCTCGAGGTGTTGACCTGACACGAACACATGTAGTTTTCCTGTTGCGCAGACAACGTCTCATAGACCACGCAGAAGACATGCACTCTTAGTCCCAAGAGCACACCACAGCACAGCACAAAGCAGCACATCGACGTCGGCAGCCAATCGGTGTGCTGAGCAGGTGCTGTGGCATTGCCATGCACCAATTGGGACGATCGCAGTCAGACCTGCTTGCACGCAATGACTTGTGGAGCAGGATAGGATCACTTTCTCTTTCGGTGCCCCTTCATTTCGTACGACATCTCTATATCCTTCTGACGTGAAAACCCATACAGGGAAGGAGGAGTTGAGAACATTTAGACTTCGTTTCTACCAAGCTCACTTTGTCGCCTATTTTCACTGCACATCAGATCATAAGAGCGCAGATACATTTAATCAAACAGAACCGCCAGATCAAAGCATACTTTCGTTTTTGCGCTCTCAGTCAGAGAAAGAGGAAAGTGCTAACAGCTCCTCAAGATGACGACAAAGCATGGAGGTGGGTTTGTTTTCTTTTCACTAATTCTTGTTCTTTTTTTAACTCCAAACTGCTGCACATCCTCGAACCATTTAGTTGATATTTTTTTGCCATTTTTACATCATACTCTACATTAACAGCATGGAGATTTATGGTAATACTTTGTAGGCGTTACTTCGTTTCGTCACATTGTAGTTCTCTTTTCGGTCACAAATGAACGTACAAAGTGTTGAGAAACATTGCCAAAATGATGAAGTGAAATAATTTTTTCCGAAGGCAGCAATCCCAATTTACTGCCCCTTGCATTAACCTAGGCATAGTAGACAACAGCGGAGTGCACATCATTCCCTTAATAACAACCACAGCACAATTAAGTTGGCAGAGATGCTGACTTACTTGACAGTTTTGCAGTGGCTGTCTCATACACAATCAGGAGAACTTTTTTAATAGATACGCTGCATAGAGCTTGCCAAGTGCTCCGGTATCCACAGGTTAATGTGGGTATTTCGGTGTTACTTTCTGCCATTCCTGATGCTTAAAGAAAGATACAATCAGATTCTACGCGTAATTTTTGTGCATACAAAGTCCCAAAGTGTAAATATTACTAGTTTCAAAATAATCGGGTGAGGCACTCAACCTTGAGAAAAACCGACTTGGTTAACAAAAAACTTAAGGATTTTTGAAATTAAGAGTGAATAATTTACCAGCCTAAGTTCCGTTAGAAAAGACTTTTAGAGTGAAATAAAAGGGAATCCTAAAAACACATGCATTTAAGTGATATTCTAGATGACGTCACTTAGGCCTCACAAATTCTGCGTCAGATGTACATCCCTCAATTGTAGAGGTCATCAACTCATCTTTGAGTGGCCTACCTCATGCTTTCCGCGATTTTATACCGCCATGTGATGTGAGTGAACGGCTCTTACACAAACACTTGAACTATTGAGGTGTTCGCGAAAATGCAGAAAAATTTTAATTTTCAAATTGACAGAAGTATCCTAGGTGCGGTGCTTGAGTTTTATTTTACTGTCCCTTCTGACGCCGGTGCTGGGCACGCTCAGAAGCTTAATGATTTATAAAATGCAGAAATTCGATACACTGTTTTCCCTTATTAAACTAATAGAACATCATGACTGTCTGACACGATGTGACATTGGAACTCTAATTTTCACAAGTTGGAACTGCTGTAATGGCTATGGTGAAAAACATACTCATAAGTTACAGGAGTGGAAGTTTATTAGGCTCCCATTATTTAAGCCTATGCTCTCCCCCAGACCGCCCAACAGGGCCTACTGGTTTCTTTTATTTTCTCTTACCAATGCTAAGTGGTGACTGGAAAAATCCGAACTGTATGTACAACCAGTGGCTCCATTATCGCTCTTAATACGCATTCAGGATCAAGATTACCAGCTGCAAAAGTCATGGTCGGCAATTTCATAAATAGACTGGAGGCATTTTGAGTGTTGTGAAACTGCTAAGTCTAAAAACGGTTCTATGGTCATTGCAGACATCTACCAGAACAGAAGCTAGCCTCAAAAATCGTCCGCACAACCTCAACTTTACCCCCTTATGCTTTTTAGATGTCAAAGTGCTGGAGCAATGCCTCCAAGACTTCAAGGTGAGACTCACTTTAAAACCATACTCCACCAAATCATTTAACAGCTTATTAATTTTTTTTCTAAATTTCAGTTAAAACTTTTCTTCACCCAGGAACGGTGTGCATTTTTGTGCTCACAAATTACAGACCCAATTTTAACATTGGTAGTACTAACTGATGCAATGTTGTTTTCTATGGGAAAATTGACTGCGGCAAAAAATGTCTATCTAGAGAAATAGGCTGTTTACCGATAAATTTTTTTGGTCTCATTACTTTTTAATCCAATTTTAAAGTAATAACTTTTATGGCTTGCCACACAATTAATTATGTGTTAAGCTAGCACCAGACTAAGTGATTGAAGTTCTCGCTCACAATTCCAAATAAGTGTGCTTTTGAGTTCATTTACGCAGTAGAAATTTTAAAACACATTTCAGTGCCACTTTATTTTCCTTCAAATGGTGATAATTTGTGCAGTTTTTGAACATACTCTAGACATAACTTGTGTTTCCAAAATTATGATGTGTTTTGCATACTCTTCAGTCAAGAGCACAGGAGATGAACGTGGGTGTAAACTTCAGTGCTCTCGACGAAGAACGACAACGTCAGGAGCATCTGCTCCGAGAGTTGCAGGAGATCGAGGCAGAATTGACTGCACCAACATTGAGTAAAACCAATTTACCCCACCTCGCCTCTCTGGTTGGCGTAAGTTATGATGCTTTTTTTGCTTAATCACTTCTCAAATCAATGTAGGTGGAACTTGACAAAAACACTCGGTGTCTGCACTACCTTACCGGGATCTCCGAGCTCGAGCGATACGTCACCGATGTGGCAGCACACTTCGCTGAACGCTCCATTGAACTGAGTGACCCTCAGGCGCTGGACAAAAATGTTTTCACCAGCAAGGTGGGCAGTTGGATGCATTCACTTCATAGGGCGTATTAAGGTGCTGTATTCACTCATGGCACACCCTAAGTAGAGCAGCCAAGATGATGCATCCTCAAGCATGATGAGTAAAGCCTTTAAGTCACTATCCGCCCCACAGAGACAGGAGGGTGTGTGTAAGAAATTGATCCAAAAGTATCTCTTACTACCTTGAATTTTCTTTTGTTTTAGACTCTGTCAGACAACGTGAAGAGTTGCTGGGAGTACGTGGATCAGTTGACAATGTTGGCACAGACCCACATAAAAACTGCGGCGGAGTATCATCAAGTATGTTTACTAATTTGGAGGATTCTGAACAATTAATTTCCCCTCCTGCTCTTGTAGTTCTTCCATGAGGCAAATGAAGTGGAAGCAAAACTGGAGAAGCATTTGAGAATAGCACAGAGACGGCAGCATGCAACAACAGGACAGGAAGGCAGTCTCAAGGATGTCAGCAAGATTGCCAATGAATTGAGGGTGAGTGGATGCTCTGAGCGCCTACTTCACCCTACTTGTGGAATTCATGCTCTGAAAGCTGGCAAAGATGGCGCTTTAGTGGTGATAATGTAAAAGTCTATGAACACTTCATATGTGTTGGTACTTGCGCGGAGTTGCATTTATCTGCGCCAAGCCTGACCAAACTCCAACACAACCACTATCATTCACCATTCTGTCGAGCACAATGACTATCAAAGGGAGCAAAAGAGTGTACCTGGCGATACGCCCACGATTGTTCCTTTACTCTCGCACATTCGCATACCATCCCGACCACTATAGAGTGGATAAACTCCTCCACCATTGCTGAAAACTAATCTCATTCTTGGTGAATAGGCTGCCTGAGGAACCTAGCACTACAAAATTACTTGTGAATTTACTGAAAGTTGGCGTTGTTTGGGTAATTACATGCCCCCTAAAGTGTTTTAAACTCAGTAAGCATTCATTCATGGTAGTATCTCAAGGCAATGTTTCACAGACAAGCTACTAATAGAAATGTACTGAGGATAACCAGACAAAACAGGTTAAGAAGTGGGGTTTTTTTAATGGAATTCTGTGTATTCACGCATATGACAGCTGAGTAACATTGTCTTGACACCTTAAGGTACCCACCCAAAAAGCTTCCAAAGTGTGATTTACTGAGACAGTTTAAGCACGCCGCCTCCTCATACTAACCAGTACTTATGTCACAGTGGTAGTGAATTAACGTTACGAGGGGAACGGGAGACACACCTAAAGATGGGATAAGAAAGCGCTCCATGCTGGTAACCCTTGGTCATTTCCTTTTCCGGGTTTTAGGAACAACTGGAAAGCATGCGCAGTCTATGGAACCGATGCATTGCTTTGGTAAAGCGGAGCGAGTCTGTAGTTCCCATGCGGTTGAGAATGGGCGGGGTGAGCAAAAGCCAAGTGACTTTGGATGTGGCGAATGGTCAAAGTGGTCCCATCATGGTGCGAGCACTGATCAGTCTCACTGGGCCCAATTATCGAATTCAACGGGGTGAACTGCTTCCTCTCATCGACAACCAAAAGGACACACACCTCTGGAAGGTTCAAACATCCTCGGGAGTCGTGGAGGTCCCCTCAATTTGCTTCTGGGTGATGGGGAATGATGCGGAAGCAACGGAAAGAGCAGTTGTGTAGGTGACCCCTTCTTTACTTCCTGTTGTTATCACAATTCTGTTCAATGGATGGGAGGTTAATTGAAATATGATGTCACTAATTTTGTGCCTCCATTTTCCTGGTGTGGGTAGAAAAGCCGCAAAGAAGACAGTGACTTCGACGTGACAGCTTTTGAGCCAGGTGAACTTAAAAGGATCAGCTTAATCTCACACCGCACCATCAAAGGATTAAAATACCACTGAAATAGGATCCAGAGGTCAAAAAGTGATCAGTTTAACTAAAAGATTACAGTGAAATGGTAAAAGTAGCGTTTTGTCAGATTGTATACAGTCTTGAATAATTCCATTCTTGTAGACTTAAACAGCAGTGCAAAAAGGTCTGGTTGGAAATCATCAGACTATCTCGACAAAGACTCTACCATGAATACATTGACATTCTGTCTCAACTCACCGCAAAAAACGTGAGTAAATTACTTGGTTCTTTGAAGTACCCATTTAGTTTTATTTAGCGTTGAACGCTGTGGATTAAACCACCTGTGCTTCTAACAAGAACAAATTACTTTGCACGAAATATCTCAATAACCTTAACCTCGTGGGTCACGCCGAAGTGTGAAAAGTTGGAATAGACTATGTGAAATGGATTAAGCCTAGCGGATAGCAATTTTACCCTCCCGAACGTATCTTACTCACTGTCATTAATGCACAGCCAAGTTTAACATCCGCTGCCCATAAAAAAATAAAAGTTAACTGCGGTTTAATTTATGATAATGAATCAGACGGCTTACCTTTTTGAATTTTTAATCGTTTTTTCTGAATAGGCCACTTGCACTAAGCAGGAAGCGCTGGATGATCTTGTAGCCGACATTCACAACCACCTCATAACGCAACTTGATGACAAAGGAAGGCTCCAAACCGTAGTAGACAACTTTCAGCGAAGCATAACCGACTCAAGGCGTAAGTCTTCTTAACTCAATTTTCCAAGTAGAAAGTGGCATGAATGTTCGATTGGCTGTCAGTCTGAATGTCCCGAGTCTTGAGAGGCACCTACGTTAGTCGTTCCCATCCTCCACAGCACATAGCTCTCCAGTCAACAGTTGTAGTAGTGGAAGAGACAAAGTATTCCAGTGCCGTTTGCACTTGGCCAAAGGCATGTGCGATACACAGTCGAGATGAACTAGGTCCAATTGAAAAAAAAAATGTTTCATTGTATAAAAGGCACAAAAAGTACCTTTTTGTTCTGCTGACTTAGAACGAACTCCTGAAGAAGGCCTTGTTCTACGAGAATCCGACTTGGTGCGTCTTCGGTCGCCTTTGATGCGATTGGAGGATCACCTCATGGCAGTTGGTTTGATGCAAGAGGACATGAAGCGACTCAATGAATACATTGAGAATTACCTAAGTGAAGTGACAACGGAACAAAACCGCATCGCCAAGATGGTGGAACAACTAGCGTATGTTTCCTCGCAATCTCATTCCATTGAAATCACACGCGCATGTTTTTACAAGGCTTTAAGCAATTGCATTGTTAGGGTATCCCGCCGATCTTCTAGGAACCTGCCCACTTTCAGCACTTCAACAGTATTTGTAACCGTCTAACACACGAAAACGATTATGCGATTTTGGTAAATAAGTTCAAGGAATTAAAACCATAGCCTTACACTTAGTACAATCTCCCATCTGCAAGACACTAGACAACCAAACCGTAGAATGACAATGAAATTTGGGAGAAAAACTGGTGACATTTCTTTGTTTCAGGCGAATAACTACAGAGAGTCAAGCTCAATTGGCCGATCTTGTAAGCCACCTGGGCGAATTTGCAGAAAATCCTTCTGACGGATCGCAAGCCGCCAGACCGAAAATGGACTCAGCATACCGCAGCAGGAGTCAGCCATTTGATCTTGAGTTCAAGAAGAACCCAAAAGTAGGGGGACGTGGAAAACGTGCACGGAGTCAGACCATCCATCTCGTTGATGCAATGGTTCAAATCGGCATCGAAAGCAAACCCGCCGAGACGCAGTGTCGAGACGCTACGTCTGTGACAGATCTGCCGTTGCGAGAGCCCAAAGACATGGCTGTCCAGCTAGATGCACGTAGACCACCGGTCCAACGATGCGTCGTAACTCAGATTGGACCTATCAGCAAGGAGACCTGCACACAAGTAGATATTTCGGATTCCTCATACTCGGAAGATTGCTACGTGGCTGAGGACATGAAGGGGATTGTGAAACGCGGCGCAAAAGAAGCGATATCTGATAGACGGACGAAAGCGCGGTCAGCATCAGGATTGCCGAGACGACCGCCAGTGGTGCAGGTAAATACCTGTACTCAACTTGGCCTCATGACTCACGAGAGGTCAGTAAGCCCAATTCATGCTCTACTGCAATTTTGTCCTAACTGCCAGACAAGTGAATTTTTGGAGGTTCAGAAAGAGTACGAGGAGATAATCAGTGGCTCTCAACGCTGTCAACCAGTGGCGTATGGCTCAATTCAGTCAGAAATGCATGGAAATCACATTTGCAAGCGCGTACAGTGCGGATTCCCGTGTCTGAACGATAGAAGTAATCTCTATTGTCAGGTGGACGTTCTTGGACCGCTAATCGATGATGCAGCTGTTCAGTCAAGGGCTCTACTGTGTTACGGAGATATTGGAACCATCGAAGAGGTCTTTGAGGTTAATCAGGAAGCGTTCTGTGAGACAAGGTTTGCACCCAGTAGATGTCACTTGGTATGCAAACGAGTGCAGACAGGAATGCCTAAGATGTGTGACTTGGCAGACTCATTCTCACAAACCATAAGGACTTGCGCTCGCCCGATTTGTGACCATATAGCATCGGCGACCCAAATTGGTGTAATGACTAGGGAGTGTGAGTGTAGTCCAGTTTCATTTGAAGTCTCTAGCCCAGTTCCTTCGCGATATCAATACATTCAAGCACGGGTTCGCCAGCCTAAAGTTCACAAAAGAGAACATAAGGTGATAGCGGAGGCCTCAAGGATAATGGATTGGGATTCAACAGCTACATCGTTGCAGATGACACATAACGAAAACATATATGTCGAACCCATTAGAAGGGACCTGCATGAAATGGACTACAGTGGTCATTTTGTCGATTCCTCTACACTACAAAGCGCAAACATTAATAATTCCAGTCCCGACCTAGATCGCATAGCGAGAAAAGGAGTCTTCTCTGTCAATTCGCATATTGGGCTACGTCCCAGAGACGGTCGCTTTGAGACCCGGCACCGGCGACACAAAGCGATGCTGCGAACAGCGTCTACTGCAGAAATGGAGTATCCCATTGAGGCGCAAGCTTCCGCCAGTCTGTGTCACATAGCCTCAAGCCCAAATGTCGTCACTCAACCGGTGGATAGACGTACCGCTCGTCTCCAAACAAAAAGTCTCCCTAATCTGCTAAAAGGAGAAAGCCAAATTGAAACTCAATCTACAGATCTCTCTTTTGTAAAGGTTGAATCGACACGCAGCACATACAACGACGCGGCCTACCGATCACGCAACGCCACGTTGCAGGCCGTTTCGAGCCCAGTAGCACAAAGAAAGACTGTTCGCGTTCAATCCAGCAGTCTTCCAAACGTCATGGACACTGAACTTCAAATAGGACATGCAGTGGGTTTGGGTGAAACGCAAACTTTGGAATCGATTTCGCCTGAAGGATTTTCAAGAGAAAAACTCATCGGAAGCTGTTCTGCGAACGCTCAATACGTACAGCACACTCACACTCTTCCCGATATTGTTGATGGTTACATGCATACAAATCGTCGGTCCGTTGGTAGGTCTTTTGTAGAAACGCACACCTCCGAGGTTCCTGTTCGTCAGTATTCAATCCAAGCATGCAGAAGAGTTCCGGACGTGGCGATTGCTGAGGTCTCACAACACGCAGCACATATGCCTGACGTTGGAATTGCCGAGGTCCAAATCCATCCAAAGGTCTATCAGGACAATAAAAAAGTGCAAGTTCATACTCGCGTTAGCAACCCTGTGCGTCTGGTTAGCGTGGAAACACCCTCAATAGTTCAGTATGATGTGAGCTGTGATGCCATGATTAGACCTTCAAGGGTGTCCAAGAAAGCGCAGGTAGAATTGCTTGAAGAACCCATCCTTGCTGTACCGGTGAAGGAGCCAAACATTTACGCAGCGCCTCCAATGCCTAAAATCACCTCAAATATAGCCATTCAGATGAGCGAATCCATGAAAGCTGTAACAACGCAATCAACACCCGAAATGTATGAGAAGGAATTGCAATGTGAGCCCCCGCTCCCCTGTGCTGTTGTAAGCTGCCAACAAAATCCTCAAACAAGTAACAAGAAACTACAGGTCAGCGTACAAATACCCACTGGTATGCAACTTGGTGGTGCTGAGGTTTCACCCGCGCCGAAAACTACATACGGAAAAAAACTTCAAGTGGATTTTGCAGCGGCACTACTGACCAGCCAAACGCAAACAATTCCTGAACCGGAGCCGGAACCAATTTTAATCTCAGCTCCAATTCTTCAGTACGCAGCACCAATAACTGATTTTGAAGACTTCAGTTGTGATGCACCAAAACCAGTTGAGGTCCTCAGCAAGTCAAGTCAATCGGATCCCATCAATGTGCCTGAAACCCTAGGCAAGAGGCTCCAGGTTAGCATAAAAGAGGCTCTGGAAAGCTCTGCGTGTCAATCTTTTATAGTGGGTGTCGATTCGTTTACCCAGTTTGAGCCAAAGCCGTTAGCAGTAGGTGTCTCTCAGTCAAAGTGGGAAGAATCTGAACCAATAATACTCAAACCACCTACACCTACCCCAGTCGTTATGGCAGCTCCACCACCATCTGGTATCGACGACGGCTGTGATCCAATTCACGCACCAACCATAGAATCCTCTTCCCAAGCCGAAAAGATAGAGACATTTGGAAAGAAATTGCAGGTTATTCCTGAACCGTACTCGACCGTCACTTTAAATACACGCTACGAATTACCTATAACACAGACCGTTTCGACGCAAGTTGAGCCTGTACAAACGGTAGGTAAAGATGTACAGATAAAACCGGATCCATTGGCTTTGTGCAAATCGCAATCAATATGGACGGACGAACCACCGATTATGCTTCAACAGGAACTCACTCCGGTTTATTCTGCACCACCGAAGAAAACCGAGGACTTTTCATGCGATGCACCTCTTCCACCTCAAATGATGGGCAAGAAACTCCAGGTCGCACCACAACCATTAATTACGAACGTCTCACAGACGGCTTATGTTGAGCCAAAACCAACTCCACTAGCCGTCGGAAGCACTCAAGCACACTGGACTGAACCACCACCAATCGCATTGAAACAGGAGGTGACACCAGTGTATTCAGCACCACCAAAAGAAACAAAGGATTTCGCATGTGATGCTCCTCTTCCACCTCAAGTGATGGGCAAGAAACTCCAGGTCGCACCACAACCATTGGCAGCAAACGTTTCACAAACCACTTACGTTGAACCGAAACCAACACCTCTTGCGGTCGGTGGCTCACAGTCAATATGGACGGAACCAGAACCAGTAATAATCAAAGCACCATCCCCCACACCCGTGGAAATGGCAGCACCACCGCCTACAACTCACGAGTTCAGTTGTGACCCTCGTCCAGTTGAAACACAAGGCAAGAAATTGCAGGTGGCCCCCGAACCCTTGGTGATCAGTAGTTCTCAAGCAATATACGAACCCAGCAAGATATTGCTAACTGTAAGTCAGGTAGTCCACGAACCTGTTCGATTAGCAATGTGCAGATGTGAAGCCGTATACAAGGAGCGAAAGCTAACCGAGTATAAAAGCAGCGTTACGCAGTGCCGAAGTATTGAGACCATGGGCAAGAAAATGCAAGTGTCACCTCAGCCAATGACAGTGAACGTCTCACAGACGGCTTATGTTGAGCCAAAACCAACTCCACTAGCCGTTGGAAGCACTCAAGCACACTGGACTGAACCACCACCAATCGCATTGAAACAGGAGGTGACACCAGTGTATTCAGCACCACCAAAAGAAACAAAGGATTTCGCATGTGATGCTCCTCTCCCACCTCAAGTGATGGGCAAGAAACTCCAGGTTGCACCACAACCATTAACTACGAACGTCTCACAGACGGCTTATGTTGAGCCAAAACCAACTCCACTAGCCGTTGGAAGCACTCAAGCACACTGGACTGAACCACCACCAATCGCATTGAAACAGGAGGTGACACCAGTGTATTCAGCACCACCAAAAGAAACAAAGGATTTCGCATGTGATGCTCCTCTCCCTCCTCAAGTGATGGGCAAGAAACTCCAGGTTGCACAACAACCATTAACTACGAACGTCTCACAGACGGCTTATGTTGAGCCAAAACCAACTCCACTAGCCGTTGGAAGCACTCAAGCACACTGGACTGAACCACCACCAATCGCATTGAAACAGGAGGTGACACCAGTGTATTCAGCACCACCAAAAGAAACAAAGGACTTCGCATGTGATGCTCCTCTCCCACCTCAAATGATGGGCAAGAAACTCCAGGTCGCACCACAACCATTGACAGCAAACGTCTCACAAACCACTTACGTTGAACCGAAACCAGCACCTCTTGCGGTCGGTGGCTCACAGTCAATATGGACGGAACCAGAACCAGTAATAATCAAAGCACCATCTCCCGCACCCATCGTGATGTCAGCACCACCCCCACCGACTCACGAGTTCAGTTGCGACCCCATGCCTATTGGTACACAAGGCAAGAAATTGCAGGTTGCTCCCGAGCCTCTTTCAACAGCCATCATGCAATCTGCTGAAAGCTTCATTCAGATAGCCGTATCAAAGTGGGAGTTTGGCGAAGCTGAACCACAGAAGTTGGTAACAGGCATCTCACAAACAGGGTACATGGAGCCGAGACCCGCACCTCTTGCGGTAGGTTGCTCACAAGCAATATGGACGGAGCCTGAGCCAGTCATCATTAAAGCACCAACACCAGAACCTATGGTGATGTCAGCACCACCAACTTCCACTAATGAATTCGGCTGTGATCCAATTCCAGCAGTAAGGCAAAGCAAAAAACTTCAGGTGTCACCTGAACCACTATCCTTATCGATGACACAGTCCATCTACACTGAGCCTCGAGCGACTCTTTATGAATGCGTGAATGCTCAAGCAAGAGAACTGCAGAAGATCGGCAAAAAGTTGCAGGTGGGTCCAGAACCTCTGTCTACTGCAATCATTCAAGGACCTCAAGAAACATCCCATTTGGCAGTGACAACAAGTCAAGTCCACTACACCGAGCCAAGTATACCTGCTTATGCGAGCGGCACTGCACAGTGTAAATGCAGTGAGTTTGTGGGTAAGAAACTACAGGTGACACCACAGCCATTGGCAATAAACGTCTCACAGACGGCTTATGTTGAGCCAAAACCAACTCCACTAGCCGTCGGAAGCACTCAAGCACACTGGACTGAACCACCACCAATCGCATTGAAACAGGAGGTGACACCAGTGTATTCAGCACCACCAAAAGAAACAAAGGATTTCGCATGTGATGCTCCTCTTCCACCTCAAGTGATGGGCAAGAAACTCCAGGTCGCACCACAACCATTGGCAGCAAACGTCTCACAAACCACTTACGTTGAACCGAAACCAACACCTCTTGCGGTCGGTGGCTCACAGTCAATATGGACGGAACCAGAACCAGTAATAATCAAAGCACCATCCCCCACACCCGTGGAAATGGCAGCACCACCTTCCACCAATAGCTTCGGCTGTGACCCTATCCCAGTTGAAAGGCAGGGCAAGAAACTTCAGGTATCACCTGAACCACTGGCCTTATCGGTGACACAGTCCATCTACACTGAGCCTCGAACGACTCTTTACGAATACGTGAATGCTCAAGCAAGGGAACTGCAGAAGATCGGCAAAAAGCTGCAGGTCGGCCCGGAGCCTCTGGCGGTCACAGCGGCGCAAGCTATTTATGTGGAGCCGAAATTGCCCTTGTATGAATTGTACGCAGCTCAATCTCGCGAACTTGAGAAGATGGGCAAAAAGCTCCAGGTGGGTCCAGAACCTCTGTCTACTGCAATCATTCAAGGACCTCAAGAAACATCCCATTTGGCAGTGACAACAAGTCAAGTCCACTACACCGAGCCAAGTATGCCTGCTTATGCGAGCGGCACTGCACAGTGTAAATGCAGTGAGTTTGTGGGTAAGAAACTACAGGTGACACCACAGCCGTTGGCAATAAACGTCTCACAGACGGCTTATGTTGAGCCAAAACCAACTCCACTAGCCGTCGGAAGCACTCAAGCACACTGGACTGAACCACCACCAATCGCATTGAAACAGGAGGTGACACCAGTGTATTCAGCACCACCAAAAGAAACAAAGGATTTCGCATGTGATGCTCCTCTTCCACCTCAAGTGATGGGCAAGAAACTCCAGGTCGCACCACAACCATTGGCAGCAAACGTCTCACAAACCACTTACGTTGAACCGAAACCAACACCTCTTGCGGTCGGTGGCTCACAGTCAATATGGACGGAACCAGAACCAGTAATAATCAAAGCACCATCCCCCACACCCGTGGAAATGGCAGCACCACCTTCCACCAATAGCTTCGGCTGTGACCCTATCCCAGTTGAAAGGCAGGGCAAGAAACTTCAGGTATCACCTGAACCACTGGCCTTATCGGTGACACAGTCCATCTACACTGAGCCTCGAACGACTCTTTACGAATACGTGAATGCTCAAGCAAGGGAACTGCAGAAGATCGGCAAAAAGCTGCAGGTCGGCCCGGAGCCTCTGGCGGTCACAGCGGCGCAAGCTATTTATGTGGAGCCGAAATTGCCCTTGTATGAATTGTACGCAGCTCAATCTCGCGAACTTGAGAAGATGGGCAAAAAGCTCCAGGTGGGTCCAGAACCTCTGTCTACTGCAATCATTCAAGGACCTCAAGAAACATCCCATTTGGCAGTGACAACAAGTCAAGTCCACTACACCGAGCCAAGTATGCCTGCTTATGCGAGCGGCACTGCACAGTGTAAATGCAGTGAGTTTGTGGGTAAGAAACTACAGGTGACACCACAGCCGTTGGCAATAAACGTCTCACAGACGGCTTATGTTGAGCCAAAACCAACTCCACTAGCCGTCGGAAGCACTCAAGCACACTGGACTGAACCACCACCAATCGCATTGAAACAGGAGGTGACACCAGTGTATTCAGCACCACCAAAAGAAACAAAGGATTTCGCATGTGATGCTCCTCTTCCACCTCAAGTGATGGGCAAGAAACTCCAGGTCGCACCACAACCATTGGCAGCAAACGTCTCACAAACCACTTACGTTGAACCGAAACCAACACCTCTTGCGGTCGGTGGCTCACAGTCAATATGGACGGAACCAGAACCAGTAATAATCAAAGCACCATCCCCCACACCCGTGGAAATGGCAGCACCACCTTCCACCAATAGCTTCGGCTGTGACCCTATCCCAGTTGAAAGGCAGGGCAAGAAACTTCAGGTATCACCTGAACCACTGGCCTTATCGGTGACACAGTCCATCTACACTGAGCCTCGAACGACTCTTTACGAATACGTGAATGCTCAAGCAAGGGAACTGCAGAAGATCGGCAAAAAGCTGCAGGTCGGCCCGGAGCCTCTGGCGGTCACAGCGGCGCAAGCTATTTATGTGGAGCCGAAATTGCCCTTGTATGAATTGTACGCAGCTCAATCTCGCGAACTTGAGAAGATGGGCAAAAAGCTCCAGGTGGGTCCAGAACCTCTGTCTACTGCAATCATTCAAGGACCTCAAGAAACATCCCATTTGGCAGTGACAACAAGTCAAGTCCACTACACCGAGCCAAGTATGCCTGCTTATGCGAGCGGCACTGCACAGTGTAAATGCAGTGAGTTTGTGGGTAAGAAACTACAGGTGACACCACAGCCGTTGGCAATAAACGTCTCACAGACGGCTTATGTTGAGCCAAAACCAACTCCACTAGCCGTTGGAAGCACTCAAGCACACTGGACTGAACCACCACCAATCGCATTGAAACAGGAGGTGACACCAGTGTATTCAGCACCACCAAAAGAAACAAAGGATTTCGCATGTGATGCTCCTCTTCCACCTCAAGTGATGGGCAAGAAACTCCAGGTCGCACCACAACCATTGGCAGCAAACGTCTCACAAACCACTTACGTTGAACCGAAACCAACACCTCTTGCGGTCGGTGGCTCACAGTCAATATGGACGGAACCAGAACCAGTAATAATCAAAGCACCATCCCCCACACCCGTGGAAATGGCAGCACCACCTTCCACCAATAGCTTCGGCTGTGACCCTATCCCAGTTGAAAGGCAGGGCAAGAAACTTCAGGTATCACCTGAACCACTGGCCTTATCGGTGACACAGTCCATCTACACTGAGCCTCGAACGACTCTTTACGAATACGTGAATGCTCAAGCAAGGGAACTGCAGAAGATCGGCAAAAAGCTGCAGGTCGGCCCGGAGCCTCTGGCGGTCACAGCGGCGCAAGCTATTTATGTGGAGCCGAAATTGCCCTTGTATGAATTGTACGCAGCTCAATCTCGCGAACTTGAGAAGATGGGCAAAAAGCTCCAGGTGGGTCCAGAACCTCTGTCTACTGCAATCATTCAAGGACCTCAAGAAACATCCCATTTGGCAGTGACAACAAGTCAAGTCCACTACACCGAGCCAAGTATGCCTGCTTATGCGAGCGGCACTGCACAGTGTAAATGCAGTGAGTTTGTGGGTAAGAAACTACAGGTGACACCACAGCCGTTGGCAATAAACGTCTCACAGACGGCTTATGTTGAGCCAAAACCAACTCCACTAGCCGTCGGAAGCACTCAAGCACACTGGACTGAACCACCACCAATTGCATTAAAACAGGAGGTGACACCAGTGTATTCAGCACCACCAAAAGAAACAAAGGACTTCGCATGTGATGCTCCTCTCCCACCTCAAATGATGGGCAAGAAACTCCAGGTCGCACCACAACCATTGACAGCAAACGTCTCACAAACCACTTACGTTGAACCGAAACCAACACCTCTTGCGGTCGGTGGCTCACAGTCAATATGGACGGAACCAGAACCAGTAATAATCAAAGCACCATCTCCCGCACCCATCGTGATGTCAGCACCACCCCCACCGACTCACGAGTTCAGTTGCGACCCCATGCCTATTGGTACACAAGGCAAGAAATTGCAGGTTGCTCCCGAGCCTCTTTCAACAGCCATCATGCAATCTGCTGAAAGCTTCATTCAAATAGCCGTATCGAAGTGGGAGGTTGGTGAAGTAGAACCACCCAAATCGGTTTACGGTCGAATGATGGCGCAGGTTTCACCACAGGCGTTGGCAACAAGTATCGCACAAACAAGTTATGTTGAGCCGAAACAAGCACCTCTTGCAATAGTTCGATCACAAGCAGTATGGACGGAGCCAGAGCCAGTGGTTATCAAAGCACCGACACCGGAACCTGTAGTGATGTCCGCGCCGCCACCTCCAACTCACGAGTTTAGTTGCGATCCGATTCCTATTGGTACACAAGGCAAGAAATTGCAGGTTGCTCCCGAGCCTCTTTCAACAGCCATCATGCAATCTGCTGAAAGCGCTATTCAAGTAGCCGTATCGAAGTGGGAGGTTGGCGATGCAGAGCCACCCAAATCGGTTTACGACCGAATGGCGGTGCAGGTTTCACCACAGGCGTTGGCAACAAACATCTCACAAACTCGTTACGTTGAACCGAAACCAACACCTCTTGCGGTCGGTGGCTCACAAGCAGTATGGACGGAGCCAGAGCCTGTAATCATCAAGGCACCATCCCCTGCACCCATCGTGATGTCAGCACCACCCCCACCGACTCACGAGTTCAGTTGCGACCCCATGCCTATTGGTACACAAGGCAAGAAATTGCAGGTTGCTCCCGAGCCTCTTTCAACAGCCATCATGCAATCTGCTGAAAGCGCTATTCAAGTAGCCGTATCGAAGTGGGAGTTTGGCGATGCAGAGCCACCCAAATCGGTTTACGATCGAATGATGGCGCAGGTTTCACCGCAGGCGTTGGCAACAAGTATCGCACAAACACGTTATGTTGAGCCGAAACAAGCACCTCTTGCGGTAGTTCGATCACAAGCAGTATGGACGGAGCCAGAGCCAGTGGTTATCAAGGCACCGACACCGGAACCTGTAGTGATGTCCGCGCCGCCACCTCCAACTCACGAGTTTAGTTGCGATCCGATTCCTATTGGTACACAAGGCAAGAAATTGCAGGTTGCTCCCGAGCCTCTTTCAACAGCCATCATGCAATCTGCTGAAAGCGCTATTCAAGTAGCCGTATCGAAGTGGGAGTTTGGCGAAGCAGAGCCACCCAAATCGGTTTACGATCGAATGATGGCGCAGGTTTCACCGCAGGCGTTGGCAACAAGTATCGCACAAACACGTTATGTTGAGCCGAAACAAGCACCTCTTGCGGTAGTTCGATCACAAGCAGTATGGACGGAGCCAGAGCCAGTGGTTATCAAGGCACCGACACCGGAACCTGTAGTGATGTCCGCGCCGCCACCTCCAACTCACGAGTTTAGTTGCGATCCGATTCCTATTGGTACACAAGGCAAGAAATTGCAGGTTGCTCCCGAGCCTCTTTCAACAGCCATCATGCAATCTGCTGAAAGCGCTATTCAAGTAGCCGTATCGAAGTGGGAGGTTGGCGATGCAGAAACACACAAATCTGTTTACGACCGAATGGCGGTGCAGGTTTCACCACAGGCGTTGGCAACAAACATCTCACAAACTCGTTACGTTGAACCGAAACCAACACCTCTTGCGGTCGGTGGCTCACAAGCAGTATGGACGGAGCCAGAGCCTGTAATCATCAAGGCACCATCCCCTGCACCCATCGTGATGTCAGCACCACCCCCACCGACTCACGAGTTCAGTTGCGACCCCATGCCTATTGGTACACAAGGCAAGAAATTGCAGGTTGCTCCCGAGCCTCTTTCAACAGCCATCATGCAATCTGCTGAAAGCTTCATTCAGATAGCCGTATCGAAGTGGGAAGCTGTTGAAGCAGAACCAATCAAAACGGTTTATGACCGAACTAAGGTGCAGGTGAAGGATGTGCAGAAATCGAGTAAGGAAATGCAAACGGCACCACAGTTGCTGGCATCAAACATCTCACAAACACGATATGTGGAGCCGAAACTTACGCCTCTTGCGGTGGCTCGCTCACAGGCAATGTGGACAGAGCCTGCACCAGTGGTCATCAAAGCTCCAACGTCGCAACCTTTGGTAATGTCCGCGCCGCCACCTCCAACTCACGAGTTTAGTTGCGATCCGATTCCTATTGGTACACAAGGCAAGAAATTGCAGGCTGCTCCCGAGCCTCTTTCAACAGCCATCATGCAATCTGCTGAAAGCGCTATTCAAGTAGCCGTATCGAAGTGGGAGGTTGGCGATGCAGAAACACCCAAATCTGTTTACAACCGAATGGCGGTGCAGGTTTCACCACAGGCGTTGGCAACAAACATCTCACAAACTCGTTACGTTGAACCGAAACCAACACCTCTTGCGGTCGGTGGCTCACAAGCAGTATGGACGGAGCCAGAGCCTGTAATCATCAAGGCACCATCCCCTGCACCCATCGTGATGTCAGCACCACCCCCACCGACTCACGAGTTCAGTTGCGACCCCATGCCTATTGGTACACAAGGCAAGAAATTGCAGGTTGCTCCCGAGCCTCTTTCAACAGCCATCATGCAATCTGCTGAAAGCGCTATTCAAGTAGCCGTATCGAAGTGGGAGTTTGGCGATGCAGAGCCACCCAAATCGGTTTACGATCGAATGATGGCGCAGGTTTCACCGCAGGCGTTGGCAACAAGTATCGCACAAACACGTTATGTTGAGCCGAAACAAGCACCTCTTGCGGTAGTTCGATCACAAGCAGTATGGACGGAGCCAGAGCCAGTGGTTATCAAGGCACCGACACCGGAACCTGTGGTGATGTCTGCGCCGCCACCTCCAACTCACGAGTTCAGTTGCGATCCTCTCACTGTTGGCACACACGGCAAGAAACTTCAGGTTTCACCAGATCCTTTGACGTCTGTGTTAGTACAAGCAGAATTTAGTGAACCCAAACTTCGCATTTATCGTACTGCCTTGACACAGTCGAAGGATGTTGAAAAAATCGGAAAGATGCTACAAGATGCACCAGAACCTGAAAAACCTATCTACAATGTCGCTACCACACAATCAAGTTCTATCAAAACTCTTCCTAAGGAGCTTCAAGTTGAACCCCAGCAGTTGGCTATTGCAGGTTTACAAACATCTTGGGTTGAACCGGAACCGGTCGTCATTGAATCTCGAACTCCTGAAGCTATCGTGATGTCCGCACCTCCAGCAGAAGGAAGGGATTTTAGCTCTTCTACCATTCCACTCCCAACAGCTAATGCTTCTGTTCAAGTTTCACCATCTACGGCACTTGCTCATGGAGCTGTCGATCCTCTTCCACCTCCTGAACTCTTCGCCAAGAAACTCCAAGTTACTCCTGAACCGCTAGGTATAGCCTCCATGCAATCAACCCACTCTGAGTCTCCCAAACCTACGGTTTGGCCGTTGTCAGTGGGTCGCTCACAAACAATCGAGGAAAGTGTACCCTTCAGCCATAGAGAACTTCAAATTTCACCAGAACGGCTCGCAATAACAACGGCTCAATCTGTGGGCGTTAAGAGCTTTGGCAAGAAGCTGCAGGTTCAACCGATAGGACTTGCTAGAGCAGCAGCACAAACGCCTTGGGAAGAATCTGTCGTTATCAAGGCTCCAACTCCCGAACTTACTGTGATGGCTGCACCGCCAAAAGAAACTTTCCAAGCGAGTTGTGGGCCTTTACCCGCACATATGATTTCAACAATCGTTCAAGCAGAAATCCAGCCCGCCATGCCGATGGTAGGAAAGTTGAACAAAAAGTTGATGGTTCGACCGCAAGCTATGGAGGCGTCGGAAGTACAGGCGGCCGTAACAAAGCTAGGGTTAACCTCAATGGAAATTCAGGGTGAAATGCCTCTTCCTCTTCAGTCTACTGAACCTTCGTTTAAAATCAAAGAAATACAGGTGCATGGTGATTCACTTAAGACCGCCACAAGTCAAACCAAATTTGTTGAGCAATCGCTTATTATTCAGCAACCATCGTCTCCAGAACCGCTTTATGCAGCACCTGCAATGAAGGAGACCCTTGATTTCGGCACGCAGTACGAGCCCAGTGTGCGAAGCGTGCGAATACAGAAAGGTGCTGGTGCATTGGAGAATACGGTCCACATCGCCATCCAGGAATCGCTTTCAGAGCCGCGAAGATCACCTCAAAGTCCCAGAGTGCACAAAATTGAGTGGGGAATTCAATGTAAACCAACAGTAATGGTCGGAATCACACAAACAGCAACTGTTGAGCAGATCCCACGTCCAGGAACACCACAAACATACACAGAAAGCACTCAAACAGAGTACGTGGCACCGCCACCATCAATCACTAAAATCGAGGTAATCCACAGGCCTATTAAGAAACGCAAAGAAAATGAACCACTCTTCTCATTTGTTCGAGAGACAACTGCCCATGTGTCTAAGGAGCGGAGAGCCAAATCACATGGTCTTATTCCCTTCAAGACACAAGTGGCTACACAGGAGCATGATTATTCCCTTAGTGTTCCAGCCATGCTTCATCTGAATGTCCCGGAACAAGGTGCGGCCACCATGACTGAGCAATACTCGTACCAACAGCAACGTTCAACCTCCATGAACATTCCCAGACGATACACAAGCCGAATTCGTTCTCCTTCAGCAAGAGGGACAAATTATGATAGACGAAACCGTTCAATGGATACCATATTCGAAGGCCTCAGAACTGGACACAAGCAAGACAGTTTGCCTAGACACAGCGAGGGTGATCTCTATTCCGAAAACGCTTACGTGGGGGAACTTCTGAGAACGCAGCAAATGGAATTGAAAGAACGCACAGAGGAAAATCTCCAACGCTGTGTTCAGGCAGTTGGGTTTGAAAGAGTCTACGCCATGCTGCGTCAAATTTGGGAGGAGACGGAAGAAGAGAAGGCTATTTATGAGGAGATTCATAATGGATTCTACACTTCACGTACGTTCCCAGGTAGAAGATACACTGACGTCACAACCCAGTACTCGATTCCGTCATTGGGCTTCCACCGCAGCTATGGTAGAAGGGATGCAGCAATTCAAGAAGGTATTTCCCACGTGCAGTGGATACCGCTTCCACCAGGACACCTTGTCCACATCGAGAGTGATGAGAGCACTGATATCGATGAGACCTATGATTGGGATCCCGACCTAACTTCTTGGCATCCCAGACGCAATCTCTTCAAATGGTTGGCTAGGACACCCCTCGACTTTGGAGCACAAACCGAAGTAACACAAGCTGAGGAAAACCAATACATTGACCGTTTGCTGAGGAGTCGAGCATTGAGCGCCTACACTAGCGATTTCGAAATGCAGCAAGCAGGGCTTAAATTAAACTACCCTGAAAGTGGTACGGTGAGCGTGGTTTCATGGAGACCGCGTTACTTGGATGGTGAAGACCAACTCGATGTTGACACGATCGGTCAGTTGTTGAGAATCTCATTGGTTGGTGCAAGGGTGCCAGGTACCGGTGAAGTTATCTCAGCAGCGGATGCATTCTACAGAGGCATCCTTCGAATGGTCTACGTGGATGACACTCGTGGGACCATTATGCCTCTTCCGACAGCCATTACAGCAAATGCGGTGATTGTGGAAAAGCAGTACCCACGTGGTGTGGGAATCGCATTGCACAGCACTTCACGTAAATATCCAGTAGAATGTCAAGTACTATGGAACACTGCGACTCTTCGAAGGAGAACTTACCGAGTGAATTTCATCCAGAAGTCGACTGAAGAGCGTGTCGATCTTTCAACCGCACTGGCGGAAGGGCTCATCGACCTTACAAGCGGAGAATTGATCAAAATTTCTATGCCCTCGACGTCTACTCTTCCAGATCCATTGTTGGAGTCTAGAGAATCAACGTTAGGTGCTGGTGATACCACTCCCGTCATACCTCAACCGGAAAGATACAATGTACGTGAGGCCATTCTAAATGACATACTTAATGTGGATCTATTGGCACCAGAAGCAGTCATTTTCCCGAGCACGGAAGTGATACAAGAAGGTGTAGCTCGAGAAGGCGAAGGCTTCTTCTCAAGCCCCGGTCCCGACGAAGAGTCTGACATGGAGGTATAAGGCCACGCCTGCCAGAAGTTGTGTAGAACTTTATTTACTAGGATTAACCTATTATTTCCTTTCGCTTATTTTGTACTATCCACAAAACTTACAGCTTACTAATATAATGTATTGCTACTATATTACCCTCCTGCTAGTAGCGTCCACGACCGAAAGGCAATAGACTTGGGTGATATAAAGTCCTATGGGGGCGGCTAAAACACAATTTAGAGCCTTTGTGTAGAACGAGTAAAATTACACAAGGCTTCTACCCAGTGGGCAAGTTTCATGTACGGCAGGTACCTACATCCAAGCTTGTCGGTTTTATGTCCATTTGCAAGTGTTTGGTTGTTGTGAAGAAAAAAACTCGCAGGCAAATGATCCGCTTTACAGCAAGAGCAAAACTTCACAGTAAATAGGGGAGCTCTTAGAATGAACCTCAATCCAGTAACCACTGCAACTGAAAAGTGCATGAGACCCACGACGTCAAGGAGCTCATTTCCATTGTGCAGAAGGCGGAGGCACTAATCATTACAGTACTCCGAATCAACCTGCTTGTCCCAATCGCTTCACATTTATTGGTTTATAGCACTTCGCATCTATACAGCCATAGATTACGTGGATAACGCTTGAAACTCTAATAACCGAATCAAACATTCGTTGTGGGATTTGGTAGACGTGGTCACACCTCGCGCTTCAGTAGAGTTGCTTGTACTTGAGCTGGTTGAGCGTAGGCGTAGGCGCCGTCATCTATGCTGGTCGGCAGCTGGCAGAATTTGTCGCTCAGACGAAAAACAAATGGTAGCTATGATGAGCTTTGTGCTGTCTTAAAGTAGTAAATGGGAAATGCGACCATAACGCATACGATTAAAACAGCACTGATATCTTGCGCGCCTCATGGGTTTAGGTTAAAAATGAATGCTTGTCACCAGCGTCACGTATATGTGACAGGAGTACTCTATAATGCTAAATTATTGCAACGATTCGTGTTGCGAACGATAGATGTTTTTTTGGTCTTTGAGCAGAAAAGCAAAGCACCTAAATTGTGATGGTCGGTCTGCCTCGGAGAGAGAGCCTAATAGAAAACTCACAAAGAATAGTTTAAATGCTAGTAAATCTTTCGCAAATGAAGTAGTAAAACGGTAGTGCGCCTCCTATGAAGTTCGAATTTGACAAATCAAAGGGAAATAGAGGCATTACTGTAGCTCTCCGGGCCTTCCCTGAAGTTGGAAGGAAACGTGATACTTGGGCAGAACACATATTGCCGACATAGTGAAAGGAGTTGGGGGCCACTGGCATGGCGTTGCAGACACGCAGCCCTGCGGAAGCACAAAGGCGGAGCCTTAAGCGCACGCGAAATCAAAATGGAGAGTTAAGCATACAAGCCAAGCAACACACCGCGATTTAAAAAATGATCAAATCGCTCAGAAGATGCTCTTTTTGCAGGATTTGAGGTAAATCAGGAGATCGCTATAGAAAAAAATTCCTCACCAGAGAATTCTGCTAGTGAAAACAATGGAATGACACTGCAATGGGCGAAAATGCTCTAGATTGAGGCCCAAGAAACATCTTTCAGGAGGAGGGATAGTCAAAGGACCACCAAATCGATTTCAAAGCTGTACACAAAAGTAGAACAATTAGATGTACACAAATGCCATGAAAAGTGGGTGCAGAATGCAACAGGAACATTTTATGCATGCGTATTAGCAAAAAGCCGTCCAGAAAATTGGATGATGTGAATGGTGGTTATAAATAGCTTTTATTGGAATTGGCACACCCTATGGGAACACCAATGGACATTTGAAAATGTTAATAAAAAAGTCAAATGTACTGTTCTGATTGAGACAGAATAAAAAAAAAGGTTGATGCATTATGATACGGCAAGTAACCCAAGTCCAACCTACCTTTTTCCACCTTTCAATGCACGGTGTGTGCTGGAACGCAAATAAAAATTCACTTTGAGATGGAGGGTTTTATCGGCACTAAGCCCGGAGGTAGGCTGTGGGAGGTGGAGCTGAGTCTTGGCCGTGGGCGTCATGTGACCTGTGCCCAAGTCCTTTGTTTTGTCCGCGAGCCTAGTTGGAGGAATCACGTGATCATTTGAGCCTCCCCTTCCACCCAATCTTGTCGGCTGGATGGTTTAGCTAAACAACAATTTGTCCATTTGTGACACCCCTTAGATGCCTTTACCCATAGCAGTGGGGTTTCCCGTGCAGCCAAGATTTGGCTGCATGATAAAGTTATGAGGAGACCAAAACAAACTGCTTTACTAACAAGCCTCTGGAAATTCATCACTTGGTGGAATAAAACTTTAGCTGTGTTAGACATTTCAGTAGAAATAATTTTGAGATAGAAATTGTTGCCATTACCGTCGTATACATTACCAACGTTGCCGCGGAATGGTGTTAAAAGCCACGTAACTTTCTTAGGTGATGCGACCAACGCAATAGAGCTTTGGCATTTTTCTACAAAGGCAAGTGCAATACTTTGGTTGGTTGCTTAAATCTACATTTGTATTTTTCAGGCACCTAAGGCCTTCTTTGGGCGGAATGGCCTCCGGCCAAGGCAGTAGCGCCCAAGCCTTTCCCTTGTCGGCAGTACATGTTCTACTCTGGTAGCATGTCTTCATTAGTCCTCCGAAAGGGCTCAGTGCGCTGCACTGGTGACCGCGGAGAGCGAATACGATCCTATGGAAAAACTGCCATGGTTCCCGTTACTGAATGCTGAACCTTGATGTGAACCTTGACGTGCTGTGGATGGAAGAATCTGCGATGATCCCTAACAGAAGAGTTAAAAGTGACGTTCCCCTCGGCAATTACTTCACTCTCGTATTTCGCATTAATGCTATTAAAAATTAAGGCAGCGCTAGCCGTAAACCACAGAAAAGGTTCGTCACGGAGCTGCCTACGGTATCTGTATGAAGTGAACACGCGATGCATCTTCCACCTTCCCATTAGCCGGTTTGAACCCGGATAGGTACATTGTTAAGCAGCGCTGAAGTGAGAACCAAGTGGAAAAGCAAAAGAGGTGCGACACCCTGTTTCCATGAAACTAGTTTGAATTCCGTTTTTTATTGAAGGACTTCCTTTTTAGGCCAGTCTTATTCCGGCTGGTGATTGATCCACGAGATAGTCAGCACATCCTCCCCTTTCCCAATGCATTTCCATAACAAAACGAAACTCCAGATCCAGTAAAAACGTCAAGAGGGATCAGTGATGTGGCAGTCGGACACAAAATCGATGACTGGCGAAGATGGTTCGTTGGTGTCGCTCCTACGGCACCGACTACGTTGGAATGGCTGGCACAGAAGGTTGAAAAAAGTAAAGCGTTAAAGACGACGCTCAAAGGGAGGGAGAAGGGTATGCAATGCTTTGATCATTTATTTATCGCGTCGTGAATGTACTTCCACTGGGCCCCATGGCCTCTGAGGCATGCCAATAGCCCTCCAGACCTTCTGTACGTCGTTAAAGGATTCGAAGAAGGCTCAGAGTGCAACGCAAGTTTCAAAAGGAATTGGGATCATGCATCCCACTATAAAGCCAATTTATAAGTAAAAATACATATTTTGGGCTGTTTTATTGAGTTTGAAGAAAAATCAATTTTATTTTTGCAAAAACCGTTAATGTAACGGTGTGCAATGCTGCAGGTAAAGTCTATTTCTTAATTTTAATACAAAAGGTTAGTAGTACAAAGCAATTAAACCTTATTAGACTGCAAGAGGCATTTAATTTTAGCTCCTAGGGGCAAGCATACTAGCTGACGGCATCCATTAAAGTAAGTTTTAATTTAGATTACAACGTGTTTGTGGCCCCGTGGATCACCTTAGCCTCATATTCTTCATGTAGCTATTTAAACTAAAAGCTAAACGTATTCTGGCCAGAGTCACGTAGCTTCATGGGGGAGCTAAAACAAAGGGTGAGTAACTATGCCCCAACGTACCTCGCTAGGAGGCTGCCCCTCCGGGCTGTATTAGTGGCCCACCTGGCCCTTCTGTTTAGCAACAATACATATTCTGCCCTAGTATTGCGGCTTCTCTCCTTCTCTGGATGACTCGAGATGCTTTTTCTATTGTTTAATAAGTATTCAAGGGCTAAAAAGGTTTCAGCATTGCCTTGACTCGAAATTTGCAACAAACTACTTATAAGGTGTTAAGTAACATTAGCCAGCTACCCCTCTTTCCAGGAAAACACTTCTTGGCATTGGACAAGAGTATCGACGCTATTCATTTTCTTATAACTGCCGCTTTTGAATGGAGTTCTAATGTTCCTTTTAATTGTTACCTGTGCCTCAAAGTTGGCACAATGCCCCTTATTTGAAATGCAATTTTCAATTGTTCGCATACTTTTAATTACTTCTTCCACAGAAACAAACAAATCGTAAAATTATAAGAGGTTTTAACAGGTTCGTTGAGTGAGTTGCTAATTTGAAAGACTACCCCAATAGACCAACTTGTTCAAAGCATACACTGATGGCTGTCACAAAACTGAGGCAGAATCGCGAAGACAATTCTTGGGGCAAGTTTTGTGCTCTTCAGTAGCATTCAACTGGAATGAATGCCACCACGCTGGATTTATGGATAAGTGAAAGACATCTTAACTGATGTGTTGTTGATAGAATCACATGATTCATTTATGCGGTCTATGATACTTGCTTGCCCTGGGCTAGAAAATTCCAGGAAAACTTATCGCCGCGCAGACGCATTGGCATAAATCTTTTGATCAGTGTGTATGAAGTTGGTACAGTTCCACGAAGACCTTAGAAGGGGTCTGACGCCTAGTTATGTGGAACAGTAGCGAACAAATCGTCATGTGGCGAGACTACGCTTTGAAGTTGGTGAGAAAAACAACATTGTTTGCTTATCCTTCTCTGGGTCGTTTCTCATAAACTCAGCTGCGTTTTTTGTCTCACGAAAAAAGCGACCCCACTGAGCAACTGCACATGACACGATTTTTAAACAAGCACTTAAAATGTTTCAATGGCCTTAAGGGACGTTTGCACGCTTGTACCTCGATCACCATGACAGCTGCTCTTACATTAAAAATACCAAATGACGCTGATAGTCTCAAAAGCTAAAATATCAACTTAGTTTTGATAAATTTGCTTTAAAATGCGTTATTGATAAAGCGTACTTGATCGGCCGATTATTAAAAGAACTGCCCAAACAATCGTTAAATAGTGCTAAGCCGGTACCATAAATGTTGAGGTGCATTTGCTGTCTGCGTTTTCGTGACTTTACGAGAAACTTTGATTCTAGAACTGATGCGGCATTAAGGCCTTTATTTGCAGGTCCAAATAGACACCTCCCTGAACATGTTTTCCCATTGTCATGGGGTTGGTGCAAGAATGTTTGAGGTTACTTGCCTCAGGTTTTGAGGTGCTAATGTAGACAATGGAGAACTTTTTTTGGAAAAAAGAACATGAAGAGCTGTGTTACCTACCCGCATTTGAAAGGGACGTCCTGCGGAGAATAAAGAATGACATCATTAGGATTGTTAAACCCCCTTTACAGATAGCGATCATCGATGGTATGGGTGAGAGGCGAATTCTCGATAAGAAAGTAGAAGCCTCGTGCTTCAGGGAGCAGAGACGAAGGTGCAATGCAGTGATGTTAACGTACACCGAATAGCTACCACGATTCACCACGGTGTGCCACTCGGGCAGAATCGATTTACTGACGGGAGCACAAATCAATATTTGAAAAAATCAATGGTTCACTGTACCCTGGGGAACACCAGACCTCATTATAGGCGAACAGTTTGTTCCTACATCTTATTTCTGCCTTAGACGCAGATAGACTGTCCCCAATGCCACGAGTTATAATACCATGGGAAAAGCAAATGGCAAGACTTCAATAAATGCGAGGCGATTCGAGACCCTCTCCATTCTTAAAACGCAAATTTTTACACGTTCTTGGCATTGGACAAGAGTATCGACGCTATTCATTTTCTTATAACTGCCGCTTTTGAATGGAGTTCTAATGTTCCTTTTAATTGTTACCTGTGCCTCAAAGTTGGCACAATGCCCCTTATTTGAAATGCAATTTTCAATTGTTCGCATACTTTTAATTACTTCTTCCACAGAAACAAACAAATCGTAAAATTATAAGAGGTTTTAACAGGTTCGTTGAGTGAGTTGCTAATTTGAAAGACTACCCCAATAGACCAACTTGTTCAAAGCATACACTGATGGCTGTCACAAAACTGAGGCAGAATCGCGAAGACAATTCTTGGGGCAAGTTTTGTGCTCTTCAGTAGCATTCAACTGGAATGAATGCCACCACGCTGGATTTATGGATAAGTGAAAGACATCTTAACTGATGTGTTGTTGATAGAATCACATGATTCATTTATGCGGTCTATGATACTTGCTTGCCCTGGGCTAGAAAATTCCAGGAAAACTTATCGCCGCGCAGACGCATTGGCATAAATCTTTTGATCAGTGTGTATGAAGTTGGTACAGTTCCACGAAGACCTTAGAAGGGGTCTGACGCCTAGTTATGTGGAACAGTAGCGAACAAATCGTCATGTGGCGAGACTACGCTTTGAAGTTGGTGAGAAAAACAACATTGTTTGCTTATCCTTCTCTGGGTCGTTTCTCATAAACTCAGCTGCGTTTTTTGTCTCACGAAAAAAGCGACCCCACTGAGCAACTGCACATGACACGATTTTTAAACAAGCACTTAAAATGTTTCAATGGCCTTAAGGGACGTTTGCACGCTTGTACCTCGATCACCATGACAGCTGCTCTTACATTAAAAATACCAAATGACGCTGATAGTCTCAAAAGCTAAAATATCAACTTAGTTTTGATAAATTTGCTTTAAAATGCGTTATTGATAAAGCGTACTTGATCGGCCGATTATTAAAAGAACTGCCCAAACAATCGTTAAATAGTGCTAAGCCGGTACCATAAATGTTGAGGTGCATTTGCTGTCTGCGTTTTCGTGACTTTACGAGAAACTTTGATTCTAGAACTGATGCGGCATTAAGGCCTTTATTTGCAGGTCCAAATAGACACCTCCCTGAACATGTTTTCCCATTGTCATGGGGTTGGTGCAAGAATGTTTGAGGTTACTTGCCTCAGGTTTTGAGGTGCTAATGTAGACAATGGAGAACTTTTTTTGGAAAAAAGAACATGAAGAGCTGTGTTACCTACCCGCATTTGAAAGGGACGTCCTGCGGAGAATAAAGAATGACATCATTAGGATTGTTAAACCCCCTTTACAGATAGCGATCATCGATGGTATGGGTGAGAGGCGAATTCTCGATAAGAAAGTAGAAGCCTCGTGCTTCAGTGAGCAGAGACGAAGGTGCAATGCAGTGATGTTAACGTACACCGAATAGCTACCACGATTCACCACGGTGTGCCACTCGGGCAGAATCGATTTACTGACGGGAGCACAAATCAATATTTGAAAAAATCAATGGTTCACTGTACCCTGGGGAACACCAGACCTCATTATAGGCGAACAGTTTGTTCCTACATCTTATTTCTGCCTTAGACGCAGATAGACTGTCCCCAATGCCACGAGTTATAATACCATGGGAAAAGCAAATGGCAAGACTTCAATAAATGCGAGGCGATTCGAGACCCTCTCCATTCTTAAAACGCAAATTTTTACACGTGCTTTCGAAAACGGATTATTCAGTGTTACTTTTATTATTTGATTTTGGTTTTGAGGAAACTTAAGGCCTAAACTTTGCAATTCTGCTAGGTGACATGCCCTCCGAGCCAAGCGAGTAGCCCCTCGGAACTTCTGTTCTTGGGCATTATACTTTCCGTCCTAGTAGTACGATTTCTTTCCACTTCAGGAAAAACTTAAGGCGTTGTATCGGTGGCAGTGGTAAGAGAACGTGATCCCAAAGGACTGCCGTTTTGATTTTTATTACCGAATGCTAAATCTTTTACGGGAGAATTGGTGACGACCACCAATAGACAGCAGTTGGGCCTAACCTTGGCAGCGACCCCATTCTCGTGTTCCGCACCAATGCTATTAACAATTGAATCCACACTAGCCGAGACCTATCAGCAGAAGCTCGTCACGGAGCTGTCTACGTTAAATTCGTTGATACTTCTTTCACCCCTCTACTAGCTGGACAGAACCCAGATGGATCTGGCTAAGCAGCACTTGAGTGTGAACAAGATGGTGCAGGAGATTGTACGCAAAAATCAGCGCCCATGAACTCATTTCAAACCTGTTTTTATTAAATGATTCTACTTTACGCCAATGTTGTGATGACTAGTGATTGACATTCGTGACGGCCGGTACATTCTCCGTTCTCCCCAACGCAGTATCTAAACAGGGCGGAACTTTGGACTCAATCAAATTTTTAAGAAATATCAGTGCCGTTGCAGGTAGAAATCGTCTCAGTTGTACAAAAATCCGATGCATGGCGTGGATAGTGGATGGGTGTTAGGCTTACAGCGCTAATACAGGAGGCTAACCAAAGGAGACGCCAGAGAAGACACTAAAAAGGGGAAGAAGGCTATGTAACGCCTTAACTTTAAGCTAAATTATGCATTCTGATTAGGCGGGCATCAAAGGCTTCGCCACCATGCTTCCGCCGGTCACTGTGACCCCCCGGGCTAAGCTGGTACTCCCTCTGTTCCAGTATTTAAACTTCTTTCTAACTCATGAAAGACTTCGATTCCTACAACTCAACTGAAAAAGTAGCTGCACCTTCAGTACTGATGACGACTTATTCACCAAAATTGAATTAAATCGGTGCCACGTAAGTAAAATCAGAGAACGCACAGGGTGCCTAGCACGCTCTCATGGTAATAGAATGTACAGTTGATTGAGCTCATGCATCACTTTTGCTACTTCAAATTGAGCAAACAATGAAGACCTAAGTATGTTTGTGTATGTAATGAAATGGGAGATAGAAAGGGGCATCAAATGCCAATTAGACTATTGTGGTTAATCAGGGAGGTGATAAAACTTAACACCTGAAATCACGTTACCCCAGTACACTTTGCAAGCTAATTGAGGTAATCACTTTAAGAATTGTAAACTCAAAAAGGGGCAAAGGTAAGCATAGCGAGGGAGGCTGTAAAAGTCAATATTGAGAAGGCCTGTTTGTTACATCGCTGCCTTGCACTGCGCCAACCATTGCATTGGATAATTCGATTACCGCCGCAGGCTGCATGAAGGCACTCAAGGTCGCCTACAGTAATAACTTTGATACAGCGAAATGAATATGCATAGCGGGTTGGCTGATGTTCAAAATAGGTTGAGTAGCCTCAAAACTCCTGAAAAGGCCGGCACAATAAGTAGTAGGAAGTTAATTGCCCACTCAATGTTAGAATGATCTTAGATGCCAAACCAAGGTCCATTATTTGCTGAGATTTCGCAGAACTTACCTATGATTGCCGTTTTCGTGATTTGGGGTGGGGTTTGTTAAATTACGTAGTTACGAGGTTGAGATCGACGCACTCAAAATGCGATCTTTAACAATCATGTATAATTATAATTTATTTGGTAGATAATCATGTTATAGTGGCCTCCGATCTAGGAATTACAGCGTATTTTTTACCTAGATGCGTGTGAAGGTGTCCTTATTTAGTCCACGGAAACTACAGCTTGCTGTGCATTTAAAGTACCACCTTCAAGGAGTGAGAATGCCTTTAACTGACTCAGGTCTGGCCTTTATGCACTGCTCCTGGTAACTCAACATCAACAACGGTTTCAAAGCAAACAAAGCCTAATGCAATCATCTCGGAAGCGCCCCTCAACCCGGGACTTTAATTGATCCTAAAAATATTTTGCGCATCGTTGAAAAAATATTCGAAGTAAATACCCATTGTTCAAGTGAACTGGACGTATGCAGGAAATATGGTTACTGTGACTAAAGTTTGTCCCCCAAGGTCAGCAAAACGTCTTGACGATTTTGATCTGTGGGAAGGTTTGGTGTTGAATCTCAAGTGGTAGAAAATTCAAAACCGCTGAGCTAAATAATTGCAAGAGGCGCGAGATTGATTCAACCAACTTCTTCGAGTGAGAAGCAAAGTTAAATAAGGGGCGAGAAAGTGGATAAAACAACTCTTCCCCGAATTTTCCCTCAGAACAAAGGTAATCGGGCAAAAAATGCATTTTTGAGGTAAAGAAGGGCTAAAAGGGGGGTCCGCAGACGGAGCCTGGGCGCCATGTCGACCGGTGGAAGCATAAAGGCGGAGGCTTAAGTGCCGGTGGAATCAAGATGGAGAAGTAAACAATTAAGGCATTACACTAAAAGATCAAATAAAACCAAGCAACAGAAGTTAGCATTTGGCTTGGATTCCATGTGGGACCGTGGCCTCGCAGGAACTATTTTCAATCAAACAACACTTCCCACCCTGGTGTATTGGCAAATTGAATTGTAATTCAAACAACAGTCAAGCATTATGAATAGTTTCATTTTACAATGCGCTGAGAGGTACTTTAATTGTTTGAAGATCTTGTCTTTACCTAGGCCTACAAACTTATAGCAGAAGGGTAAATTCGAAGCATTCCTTTCTTCATCCTAGACACGATTGGTGTCCGACCGACTAGCTAGGAGGCACCGTCAATGATGGAGACAAAGCTGAAGCATTGGTGTTGCCCAACACCATGCAAGCCCACTACACACAAGGTGAGTAAGCGAGGCATCGTGAACATCACCACCCCTGCCTCCTGTTGGCTCAGCCACCGGGTCTGCAACACGTGAGTGGGTGGTCGACCCCTCCTCCCCCCCTCTCCACCTGCTTGCGTGCGTGAGTGGTTGTGCGTGGGTGCGATGTGGTGTTCGCGTTACCACTCATCAGCTTTATTTCAGCTACTACAACAGCACTGCTATCCTTTAAATTGACCTCCCTCTCGAATTCATCCTCATTTTGTCCGTCATCGGGGTAGACTTTCATCAAAAAGTGCCAAATTAGTAAGCTATAAGCTATACCTCGTAAATTTGTTGTGCTTTTGCAGTGAAGTTTACCTCTTGCATCGTCTTTGTACTACAAATATTTTTTGCCACCGTTTTATGTTTCATTAAGTCGATGCTGTTTATCTGTCGTCGCACCTGATGCAAACACCCATGACTCCGAGTCGTATGAGAGGTATGACTGTGCCTCATGGTGCAATGATCGAACACTCACACACCTCAAGGCCTAATTCGTGGAGCTTATAACTAACAAGTGCCTTTCCTCTGTAGGTAGTAAATTTAACTCATGATTTTGCCACCCAATTTACAGATGTTCTGAAGGATTATACTGTGTCGAATGCTCTCAGGGAAAGGGAACGGAGCCATTCAGACAATCGAGTTCATCGGGGTACAGGTCGCAGTCTGCCTCAATAAGACTATATAATGAAAAGGAAGACAGCTGCAGGGTGTTGTTCAAAGATAAAATTGGTGGAAAGAAGTTCAAACTGCGGCTCAGCGTATGAGATCTGAGATTGACAAGAAGTTATCAAAAAAAAAACTACAATTTGATAGACAGAGTCCGACAGCTCGACCCGCCTGACAGAGAGGTGATATGAAAATCCATTTATATTAGCGCGCATGCGCACTACGACAGCGATGACAGCGGTTTATGGAGGTTGGACCACCGCCTCATTGCCGTGCATGTATATCTGTGCATGTTGTGGTGTAATTTATGCAAATGTATTTCCTCATAGTCCTCCTCATTTGTGCTTGCACAACTGTTACCAATGCGTCGGTATGGCCTCACCTAATTACTTTAATAAACTTAAAGCGGCTGCCGGGACTCTGAAGCGTGGCAAGGTCGACTAGCCTGAAACTGAGGCATCCATTTGGTGTCTAAGTCGCAGGGAAGACTACACGCTTCGGTGGATCAGCCTTCCCAGATCCATCACCATCTTGTGGATGTTATTATTGCCAGAGTTTGAAAAAGATCTATCAAACTTCTCATGTAAATCGAGGCTTTAAATGGGGTGGGTGTTGAAGCTGAGAGCAGACAACCACTTGTCGGACTGCGTGGACGGTCTCCATGTCAGAGATCGTGGAATGACTAATCATGAGGAGGTCATCGGTCTCCCATCTCACCTACTCATAATGCTTATGCTTAATTTCCCTCAGACGACACGAAAACGGTAGACGCGTGAATCCTAGGCGCAATGGGCTAACTTGTGTCTGGAGGACGGAGGCCGTGACCTAGAGAGCATCTGACACTTTGGTGGTTATTGTTGTGCTATTACATGCCAACACTGGAGACGCGTAAAGTCTTAGCGTAGAGTGGGACAGGTGACTGTAGGGGGACTCAAGACAAGAACTGCAGACAGTTTGACGCCTCGTAGTCAAATGGACACCGCAGAGGTGAAGTGAAAAACCGAATGAGAATGGCGTGAAATTAAAACCACAAGCTCACTTTATCCTTTTTTTGGGAGGGAATTGCCCACCTGTAAATTCCTGTTGCACATCTCATTGCGTAATATGCTGGTCATGACTAATGACCTGAGTTGAAACACATCGAGTTGACTAAAGTGACAACACCTCACAAAAAAGTCAAGGAAAATAAACTGTGTCTGGTCTTTTCAAAGTAATAGCGATACGATTAAATTTCGCGCATCCAACCCCTCCTTTGCGATAATGCTTGGTAATTTCCATTGGAAGTACAAAGTGTGGTGATGAGGTGAAGTACAAGGAATTCACACGGGTGGATACCTTATGTATCACATTACGGATACTCTATAGCGCCATATCATTCGTCTGTAAATCAATGAGGCGAGTGTAATTTTTATTTAGCGGAAATATGCGTCTCATATTGTTATTTAAGATTAGAGGATGAAATCAATCCGCATTTGGTAAGGGGAGGTCGAAATCGTCTACCGCTTGCAGAAAAGCAGGGCCGAGGACGGGACCTACATTCAACTAATTCACAAACCACAAAGATTTTCACGACTGGAGGGGGGAGACAAAATTTTCACCTAATTTACTCAAAACCGTTGCAACTGATACTTCTGAGGGGCATATTTTAGCGAGACTAGTTTGAAAAACAGTTGACAAGGTTGAAAAGTGTTAAGCGTAGATCAAAGTAGAACACCTTTCGACAAGGCACCCTGTCATTGCGTGTGGCATGGGGCCAGCATTTGCTTTGTGAGTGCGGACTTTCTAAGACATTGTGTACACTCATCTGTGGTGAGGAGGCTTGTTTTTTAAAAAAAGCGCCAGAGAAGCCTTTAACGGGTCTTATTGCGTGAGCAAGGTTTGATTGCCTGCGTAGTTGTCTGTAACCGAGCTGGCGTGTGTGTGTATGTGTATGTGTGCCTCTCGGGTTGGAGCACGGGGTCAAATCGAATCGCCAACGCTTTCTGCACACTGAGCATCACGCACACACACACAACTGCGAAACCCGCGCGCTAACCACCCGACCAATCAGCGTTCAGCACGGAGGATGGCACGGCTCACGGAGCCGTCTTATTCACTTGGCGCATGCGAGACCAATTCCAAAGCATCGACTATTTCATTCACTCACTCACACACACGCTCGCACACACCCAATAAATATCAGCGGGAGCGTAACAACTGATTTTCTAAGGCAAGAGCCTCTTAGACAAGGAATTCGGTCTTTCGAAACTCTTTCGTGTTCCACTGACAACCGAGAATAGCTTGAGGACTTTGTATTTCGCATCTGTGAGCCATAAATCTTAAACATGGCGATGCACCGAGCTGGTAAGTTGATACCTTGTGATGTTCACAATTGCGTACATTTGATTGACTTACTAAAGCCTGCAATTTGCTACCAATTTTGTGCCACAAAGCTTCTCTTAGTTTTTAATTTAGCTGCCAATTGTTGTAATATTAAGGGGGGTTTTGAGGCTAAGATTTGTTTTTAATTCGCTCTTATCCATGTTAGATAGGCATTCAAAAGCACTTTCTTTTACTTTTAACGATGGATATTAAATGAATAAGAGAAAGAGCTGCAAATTTGGGACTCGGGAGTGGAGCATTCGCATGTAGTTCGTTCTTACCGGGTAAAAGAGAAATTTTTGGTCTTATCCTGTATAATCCACTGCAGAATGTTAGTCTCAGTGGTTTTCCTAAGCAGTCGGTAATTGTTTCTTACTTAGCTCACCAAATGACTCTTTGCTTGAGGGATTCCTGACTTCCGTTACCTTGCCTCGTGTTATTCACAGGATATCATGAAGGTTCATCCATTGTAAAGGGATCTTAATTTGGGCTGGATTTAAGTAAAACATCAGGACGGGGTACTCAAAAACCTACTTACAGGTGGGAAGTCGCCGTAGTAAACGCGAACATTTTCGATCCACTTACATAGGACCCACGTTAGCGCCACTGCTGGGTATCCCAAGGCTCTCGGTTTCATACCCTCAACTCATAATGAATGGGAATTTTCCAATTGAAATATTTTGCGTAGGTGACAAGCACAACTTCAAGGTGAATGGTTATTTGGGTGTGGTTCAGGTTTAGCAGAAAGCGCACACTTTAAGGCTCTTACCTTATCTCGCGGCGCCACCCCATTCTTTCAAGAATGTAACAACGATGCGACCCATCAGTGTTAGTCAACTCTACGTTGTACCTGACTTCATCCCGCCTAGTCGAGGCTTTTCCATTGCCGAAAAATCACATATTCGTGTACCCGCAGAGGTGTGCCGGATCCCTCTTTGTCATTTAAAGTGCTGTACTAAAAGAAGGCCTCGGTGAAAACGCGTATAGGGATGGGCTTTATGGAGTGCAAAGGGTATTAATTTTTATGCTTGTAGGAAAATTAATGCGCAGAAACAAAATGACACACTGATGATTCAGCGTCATTTGAAGTAAGGCAATCCCCATGTTAACCCCTGCCACCATAGGATGCATGGGAGGCAACAAAAATCCTCCTTCCTCATTAGCACACTTGTGTGTGTGATCAGAATCTGTGTCAGGTGAAGAGAATATGTGGGGATCACAATCCTAGACCTTTTTTTCAGACGAGGTGTTTGTTTTACTGCACCTGGCTAAGTAAGTGGTGCTGAGGTGGGTTTTAAGGCACTGTGGAGGTGAAGAATTCATGCAAGCGCTGGCCCTGCCTATATGCCAAGTAGGCGTCTATGCAAATTGTGCGCCCTCTTCATCGGAGTCAGGTGCGTAGAGAGTTGGCAACGCGACCCCTTAACACACACACGCAAGGACCTCTGCTTTTGAGAAGGCATTTTTATGTATTTATGCGTGCTGATTTATTGAATGGTGACAGCGATTAGGGAGGGCTTGGCTAGTTATTACCATAGGCACCAAAATTTGTCAAATATATACCTAGAACCGTAAGCACCATGGCTAGCCTAGTGCTGATTGACTTACAGTTCTACTTTTTTTATATTTTAGACGTTGGGGTAATTAAAAAGGCGCTCGCAGAATATGAGGTGAGTCTCTCAGCTCTCATTCAACCTCTGTGGGAAGCATTCTTTAATGCTAGATTTAAATGACATGTGAAAGTAATTTACGCCCTGACGACAGAAGAAAAGACTTGTAAAACGCCAAGATATTTGGGCATGGAGCGTACCGACTCTTGATGGAGTCGAATGACACCACCATTCTTTTGCCTCCTTCTAGCTCAAAGCTCAGGAGATGAACGTGGGTGTAAATTACATGGCACTGGATGATGAACGTCATCGACAGGAGCATCTGTTGCGAGAGTTGCAGGACCTCGAAGTGGAGATAAAAGCGCTCAGCCTGAACAACCCCGAACTACCCCACCTGGCCTCCATTGTAGGGGTGAGTGGACGCCCCTTAAGGATGATACCTGACTTGCCTTGATTTGGGTGTAGCTAACCTCCTGTCGTTGAAATACAATCATTCAGGGGTTCACAGCGCGAGCTAATGCGTCCGCATAGGCAGGTGTACGCAAAGTCGAGCGCCAGCACTCATGAGAGTAGCGAAGTTGCTCGCAACGTGCGAGTCAGCTCAGTTGCAATGTATCAACTGGATGTGCAGTTGATTTGTGCCATTACTCAATTTCACTTTTCGAAATTAGTTTTTAATGCATAGGAATTGGAGTAAAACATTGAAATATGGTTATACACTTCGCCTATACGACTAATTTTGAAAGCCCCACGAACCATCCCACTTTCGGTGGGACATTGACGGCTCTGTTTGCGTCAGCGTAGGCGGAGGGAGGAGTTATAAGTACACTTTCCTTAAACCTTTCGTGAATAATTGTAAATGATGATTAATATCACTTTGGCTGCATACTTTCGCAAGTTGTTGCAAAATTTACTGGGTTTGATCCCTATCATGGCCTCGTATCGCATTCTACTTCCCCATCTTTTTAGGCGGAGTTGAATCATAACACAAAATGCTTGCAATACTTGACGGGCATCTCAGAACTTGAAAGAAGTATCGGTGAGGTGGCTGCTCACTTCACGGAGAGGTCTGTTAAATTGAGTGACCCCACTTCCCTTCACAAGAGCGTTGTGACCTACAAAGTGAGTGTCAATCAGCACAGACTATCATAATAGGTTAATCAAATCACAGTGCTGCTATTTTCCATTTATTAGTGTGTGAATGTTTTCTAGCCACCTATCAATGCGTTAAAATTTACTCTTATCTTATTTACCTTATCCAAAACGATTTCTCCAAAGTGCTGAAGATTCTCAGAAAGCGGAAACTGCATTCTAATCACACGCACGTGCATAATTACTTGCAAAGTACACTTTTGCGTGTGATAAACGTGATACTCATGTGAAATTTCCCTCTACTTATCTGCCTACTCTTCTTGTTTGTCATGGACTTTGTAGACCCTCACCGACAATGTGAAAAGTTGTTGGATGTACGTAGATCAGCTCGCTGCACTTGCTCAAATCCACCTCAAGGCCTCCGCTGAGTACCATCAAGTAGGCTATTTCCTAGACTTGTGTGGACACCGATCCGACATAAAATGTGTGCATTTTACCTGTTACTTTTATATTAGTTTTACCACGAAGCAAGCGAAGTTGAAGCTAAGTTGGAAAAACAGCTCATGATCGCCCAAAAAGCACATCAATCTGCGACCATGCACCGATCTCACAAAGAAGCCACCAAAGTGGCAAATGAGATCAGGGTACGTTCATTTCTAGAAGTCGATTTAGGAGGATATGTTTTGGCATTACCTTAAGTGCCTATTATTCATTTAGGAGCAGTTGAACATAATGCAAAGCTTGTGGCAACGCAGCAAGAACTTGGTGAAGCGAAGCGAGACAATAGTTCCCATTCGGCTGCGCCTAGGTGGTGTTGCCAAAGGCGTGGCAACTGGAGATCCCAACAACCGTCCGGTGATGGTGCGAGCGATGGTGAGCCTCACTGGTCCCGACTACAAGATTCAGAAGGGAGACCATCTGCAACTCATCGATAACAGACAAGATTCCCACCTCTGGCGTGTCCAAACCCCCTCTGGCATCGTCGAGGTGCCCTCCGTTTGCTTCTGGCTCACGGACACTGATGCTGAGGCCACTGAACGGGCAATCAGGTAAGCCCCCGTGCAGCCCGTTGGTTCACCCATTCTTCCTAGCTGCAAGAGCCTTCACCATCGCCACGAAAAGGAATATAAAGGCAAAGTGAAGGATTGTAACACAATAATGCAAAGAAAACAACTTCATTTACCAGCTCCATGCAATTCAAGACCACCACGACTTTAAGTTCTTGCCACTGCACTACCCTTTCAGCTTCATGCTGGGGTTACTGACTACAAAGCATAAACTTTCAAGGCTTGTGAGGAACTTTAGACTCTCCTATAGAATCGCCAGCCCAAGGTAAAGGCGAATAGGAGGTTTTATGACCAAAGTGGATTGAACAACACCAAATGAGCCTTTGTGGAGAGTTTTAGATGAATTCCACCTTCAGAAGTGTTTGGTGTAGTAAATTTGTGTTTCTTGTTTTTCAGCATAAAGCAATTGTGCAAGAAGACCTGGCTGGAGATAGTCAATCTGATTTCCCTTCGTCTCTACGAGCTATACGTTGACTTGTTGCAGCAGTTCAATTCACAAGAGGTCAGTCTGGTACCCCATGTCTAAGTCCGTTGCATAAAACAGGGCAGTTATTCTGTAAATAAAGTGTAGATGTCAGTCTCAAAAATGCTCCAAACTGAACCTCACCTGCAATTCTACCGAGAGTCATTTTTCCCGTTGACAGTGATTAGTACTGACGCTTGTACGGTGCTAAGGGGTCTCATCTAACTACGAACTTTCCCATGTGAAATTTTTTCCCACTGTTTAATTCATTTCATTCCATGTAATTTGAAAAGGAAATTTAATTGTTTTAATCGTTCGCACCAAACTAGAGGTGAGTAATTTCACTTTGAAACGGTGTTTGTCGTCTTTTAAAATAGGTGCTCTGCTCTCATGAGGGAGCGCTGAATATGCTCCTCAACGACCTGCAAAAACAGCTCATTGCAAAGTTTGGTCAGGACGGACGCCTTCAATCGGAAGTGACTACCTTTCGCAAAGGCGTCATCATCACAAAACGTATGTTGTTTTAGAACACATTAAGAATGACACCTGGTTTTTTATTTATCACCTGTCAACAAAAGTAAATGGAATAGATTTCGCCACTTTAAAATTCAAATTCGTGCCGTGAAAGCGTTGGACACTTGACACCTGGATGGTGGTGGTGGTGGTGCCGGTCTAAGCAAAAAAGGAGCAGCCAGTGTTGTCCAACTTGTCAACCGACCAATAGTTAGAGCCGTAAAGTCCGGCATTAACGCCCGGAGTTGGTACAGATTTTGTGGGAGACGATCTTATTCAACTGTCTGCAAATGCGATTGAAGTCAGTGGATGAGAATCTTGAGCATATGAATAGATAAGACAATGAAATTCATCTGGACACAGCGTGATGTTAGACGACCCCTATTGCATCACCCACAAATCGCATACACAAAAGCAAAAGTCTTTTAAAATGTGGCAAAATCTAAGCAATTAAATAATTTGTCCGTTGGCAACTGATACAACCCTTTCGGTGACTGCACCGCTGAATTGACCTCCCGAATGCATGATATCTCCCCAACTTCTTTTGTCCGCAGGGCTGGAACGACTTCATTCTGGCGACATTAATCTGCGCGAGCCAGACATTGTGCAGATCAGGGCTCCGCTGCTGCGTTTGCAGGACCATCTTATGGCTGTAGAGCAGATGCAACAAGAGATGGTACTACTCAACGATCACATTGCAGATTACCTCTCTGAGGTGAACAATGAGCGGTGGCAGATATCTCGCGCCCTGGATCGCTTAAAGTAGGCGTTTGCTACATGTTGTCCATTACCGCATGTTTCATGCGTGCGTAGGTGTGTTTTTCTTTGTTGCCCTTCTAGAGAACCACTTGCTCTTCAAAGTTTTAATGGGACAAAGAGAAGAATACACAATTCAATATGTGAGCTTGCAAAAGTAGATGGCCAGTTTCGGTTCCGGTAGCACGTTTGCGTAGGCTAAATAAAATCCACCGAATTCAAATTGCAGTCATTCAAGTTAATTTACCTTAAGCCATTTAGTATTGGACTATTTTGAGTGGCTAATTCTTAAAAGAATCCGCTAAACATGCCTGATTCCTTAAACTTTGTGTCCTGTAAAAGTTGCTACTATCACTTAAAAGTGTCTGGCCTGGAATGACTGCATTTATCTAATGCTTATACCTTTTCATCACTTTTTGTAGTCGTTTGACAAAACAGAGTGAGCAAGAGCTGAATGACATGATGCGGGAGATGGATCGGCTGAAAACCGTACAGGAAAGGAGGCTCTATCAACAGACACCAGGTCATCTGAAGGTGCAGCCGTTGCTTACCTCTGAGCAGAAGAGGCAACCTAAACGGAGTCGTAGCCAACCGCGAATGACTGTGGTGAACGCGATTTCTAGCTCCACCGGCTCCTCTGACTCCGAAATAACTTCCGATCACTATTTACGAGGCGGTGGACGACGGGCTAAAAGTCAGGTGATGCAAATAGACGCAATGGTACAGATCGGCACCAAAAGCAAGTCTGCCGAAACCCAACATCAGGACGGAAAGATCGAGGTAGGCAAAGGCTCTTCGCAGCAGCACAAGTCGGTCCAACCTATTCCAACACAGCCAGCAAAAGTCGATGCGCAGACTCTTATCAGCTGCATGGTAAATGATGACGGGGTTCAGGTGGACACATCATCTATGGAATCTTACAATATGGTAATCAAACGTGCAACATCCTTGCAACGATTGAGAAGTCTGACATCTAGCTCTGAGGATGATGAGAGTCATGAGTACATCACAGAGGTTGCAGCGGCTGTTCCCTTGCAAGCAGACAAGACTAGGGGTAGACGTAGATACACTGCTGCGGCACAATCAGGTCCATTATCAAAGAAAAAGTCGTCTTCCCTCACCAGTATGATCCACAGTTGCACTCAACTTGGCTCAGTGACAACTGACAAGGCTGTGAGTCCTGTGCGAGAACTTGACTCGACGCAAAGTTGTCCAAATTGTCAATCAAAAATCATCCTGACCTCTCAAACCCAGGTTGGTCAAATCTATAGTGGGTCTGAAAGGTATCAATACTACCCTATTTGTGAGGTTAACTCTGAAGATAGTTCACGACAGCATCGCGTAAGTAAGAAGGTTCAAAGTGGCTATCCCTGCCTGACAGATAGGGCCAACCTCTACTGTCAATGCGACGTACTTGGGCCCATAACAAGCCACGAGGGAACGGAAGTTGGATCTGATCTCTACAAAACCAAGTTGAATACTTATACTCAGATTGGTGTTCTTTATTCGAACGCAAGACAACAAGCTGGAATTTCGGATTATGATATGGCATCAGCTTCAACACAAGTGGGGACAGTCAACAAAGAGCTATATCGACGAAGTGGACAAGCTCAAACTAGACGCAGAAGCGTGCAGGAATTAAGTTCCTTCTCGGGCGCGATAGAAAACCTTCCACCTGAGGCGAATAAACATGTCACTATGGTTTTGATGCGGCCTCAAGCAGCCAGTTCATCAACTCAAATTGGGACACTCCTGTCGGGGAAATCCGTACAGACTGACAAACACGATGTTGCTGATGTTATGTCTAAGCGTGCACAAATCGGCTATTCACAGCTTGGTAAACGTTCACATTCGTACACGCAGGTAGGGCAGCTTTATCAACAAGCAGAAGTACAGAAAGGTCACGTTGAGATCAATGTTGAACCTGATATGGCGCCAATCGCCCAAGTTTCATCCTCAATGGAGCGTTCCGCACCACCCTCAAAGGAACGTCGAAGTGGGATGTCGGTTCAAGTGACACGGAAATTGTACGATGACACAACGCAAATAGCTCATGTTCTTTCGCATGACGAAGTGCAAACTCAAAACCTTCCGAACTTCAACGCCCAGGAGCAGAATCTTCAAGTGTATGATATACACAGACACAAACCTCGACGATCTTCCTCTGTACCATCAATTCAATTTTCAACTGAAACCCAGGTCGGACCAGTGGTAATGCATGAAAATCTTAGTCCAATTGATGTAGGCGCGTATGTCACTAAGATTCGACCAACTGAGATGCTAAATGTACAGGCTGCACCTAAGGCAATGCGGAATAAACGAATACAGTCAGTGAGCAATCCGTCTGCAAGGAACGTTGAAATGCAAATTGGGCAGCTCCTTCAGGAGTCTGGAACTCAATCACTGGTGGGTCTCGAGAACTTCGATGAGACGCCAATTGCACCAACTCTCCTTTCGGTCCAGCAAAGAGCAATCTCAATGCCAAATGTGGGCGTTACGGAAACCCAGGTTCATCCGTCAGTACGTGGCAAGAAATTACAGGTCTCAATCGCAATGGATGTGCCGATTCATGAAAAGAAGCATAATAAGAAATTACAAGTTAGCGTGATCCCCTCTAAGGAGATGTATGATGTTCAGGTAGAAACAGTTCCCATTTCGCAGAAAGAACAATTTGACGTCGGCTGTGATACAAAGATCCAACCAGAGAATATTTCAAAGAAGGTTCAGGTTTCTCTAGTGGAAAGTGGACCAGAGATCGCAATGGTTGAGAATCAGAATCCAGTTTACGCAGCCATGCCACTAGTGCAACCTGAGACGACATTGCAAGTTCGATCTGCTCCTCCCTCTCAACTCATAGACGCTTCCTGTGAGGCAATAACCAATGCTAAATACTTCGACGCCAAGTGCCAGTGCGATGATCTCAAACCCATAAGGCTTGGTAAAAAGTTGCAGGTGCAGCTGGGAGGGCAAATGACAACACCAGACAAAGTCGACATTGCTTGTGATTCAAGTGATCTGGTCAAGACTGTTGGCAAAAAATTGCAGGTTGAATTGAACGGGCCCAGTCAGACGACTTCGAAAGCCATGAAAGACGAAGTGTGTACGCCCATGGACGAAAAGAAGATGTTTGATGCAAACCAACAAACAGCCATGCTCGAGGAACAACCACCAATATTCTCTCAGGCAACTTTGCAACCAGTTTATTCTGCTCCACCAATGTCACAAAATGCTGATACGTGTGATACCGCTTGCGAGGCCCCACGAACTGAGTCACCTTGCGATGGTTTTACACAGTCGGAAAAGATTAGAGGCGTTGGAAAGAAACTTCAAGTGTCCATCACAATTGAGGAGCCGGAGAAGTCAGTATACGAGATTGCCTCGATGCAAGCCTATTCCAAAGACACCTTTATCCCCTTATCTGAACCTTCGCGAGTGCAACCGGTGTATGCTGCGCCTCCAGCAAAGCCAGCTGTCGATACAGAGGATAGAGGATGTGATGCACTCACCAGAAATGATTTCTTCGATGCGAGCGTACAATCTGTGGAATTTACACAACCCAAGCCAAGTGTTGTGGGCAAGAAGTTACAAGTATCCTTACCAAATCTCACAAGTTCTACGATACAAATTGAACAGCCCAGCGTTGTAAAACCACAAGGATTCTCTAAAGCTGTTCAAACGGATGAGTTTTATGCACAGTCAATTCCACAACTTGTGCCCCTTCAAGAGGCAACAAAGGTGTACTCTGCACCACCACCCTCACAACCACAGGCTTCAACTGAGGATAGAGCATGTGACGCCATCGCAAGTGCTAGCACATTCAACGCTGCGGTTCAAACTTCAGGAGCACCAAAGCCGGAAGCTTTTGGGAAAAAGTTGCAGGTGGATCTGATGCCTCTGGTCGTCATGAGTTCACAGTCAACCGTCGAAGTGCAGCCACCATCACAACCTATACACATGGAAAATGCAACAAAGGTGTTTTCTGCTCCACCTCCGCTGGCACAGCCAAAAGTTCAAACAGAAGATAGAGCATGTGATGCAATTATGAAAATATCAGTGTTTGATGCTGGCGTTCAAATAGCTGAGCAGGAGAAACCGCGAGCCGCTGTTGTAGGCAAAAAGCTGCAAGTGACACCATCTTCTCTGTCTCTAGTGACTGCCCAAACAATCTTCGAACAGCCTCCTCCACAAGTTATTCACTTGGAGGAGACACCCAAGGTATGCTCTGCGCCACCAGAACCTCCACAACCGAAGGTTCAAATGAATGACAAATCGTGTGATGCGATCGAACCCGCGAAAGTATTTGATGCTGGTGTGCAGGCTGCGGAACTCCAACCTCAAAAACCTGTTATTGTGGGCAAAAAGCTCCAAGTGACTCTGCCAGCACTGACTGTCATCAGCTCCCAAGGTACCGGCGTGGTTGCCGCGCCAGAGAAACCGCATGTGACTCTGGAAGTGTCTGGTATTCAGACAGTTCAAGAGCCGGCTGTTGCTCCTCCTACGCAATTAGTGCATGTTCAAGAAACCAACAAGGTGTTTGCTGCTCCACCACCGCCAAAACCGCTTGCCCAAACAGAGGATAAATCCTGCGATGCAGTTGAATCCACTAATTTATTCAATGCTGGTGTGCAAGTTGCAGAACTTCAGCCTCCAAAGGCTGCAGGTGTGGGTAAAAAACTCCAAGTGGCACCACCTTCATTGGCAATCGCCAGCTCCCAGTGCACCGGTGTGGTTGCCGCGCCGGAGAAACCACTTGTGGCTCTGGAAGTGTCTGGCGTTCAAACAGTCCAAGAGATGGTCGCTGAGCCTCCGACGCAGGTAGTACGTGTTGAACAAACCAACAAGGTGTTTGCTGCTCCACCACCGCCAAAACCGCTTGCCCAAACAGAGGATAAATCCTGCGATGCAGTTGAATCCACTAATTTGTTCAATGCCGGTGTGCAAGTTGCAGAACTTCAGCCTCCAAAAGCTGCAGGTGTGGGTAAAAAACTCCAAGTGGCACCACCTTCATTGGCAATCGCCAGCTCTCAGTGCACCGGTGTGGTTGCCGCGCCGGAGAAACCACTTGTGGCTCTGGAAGTGTCTGGCGTTCAAACAGTCCAAGAGATGGTCGCTGAGCCTCCGACGCAGGTAGTACGTGTTGAACAAACCAACAAGGTGTTTGCTGCTCCACCACCGCCAAAACCGCTTGCCCAAACAGAGGATAAATCCTGCGATGCAGTTGAATCCACTAATTTGTTCAATGCCGGTGTGCAAGTTGCAGAACTTCAGCCTCCAAAAGCTGCAGGTGTGGGCAAAAAGCTCCAAGTGACTCTGCCAGCACTGACTGTCATCAGCTCCCAAGGTACCGGCGTGGTTGCCGCGCCAGAGAAACCGCATGTGACTCTGGAAGTGTCTGGTATTCAGACAGTTCAAGAGCCGGCTGTTGCTCCTCCTACACAATTAGTGCATGTTCAAGAAACCAACAAGGTGTTTGCTGCTCCACCACCACCGCAACAACCGCTTATTCGAACAGAAGATAAATCCTGTGATGCAGTTGAACTCACTACATTATTCAATGCTGGTGTTCAAGTGGCTGACATTTCGGGACCGAAACCCAAAATCGTGAGCAAAAACCTTCAGGTGTCATCGTCATCGTTCGCCTCTGTGAAATCAATGACAGTGGACAAGGGAATTCAGTTATCGCCAATTACTCTAGAAACTTCTTTAGTTCAATGTACTCTAAAGGAGGCAACAAGTCCCCTTCAATCCATTCATGTTGAGGAAACAAACAAAGTTTTTTCCGCACCACCACCACCACCGTTACAAGTTACAAAAATACCTACGGTAGATCAGGCATGCGAAGCTGTAATAAACTTACCGATGTTTGATGCGGATGTCCAGGTTAGTGAATTACCCCCGTCGAAACCAGACACAATGGGAAAGAAACTACAAGTTGCCCCCGCACCCTACGGCATTTTGAGCGTTCAAACTACGGAAGTAAATCCTTCAGTGGCCGTGAAACCAGCTTCACAAGGGAAGAAACTTCAAGTATTCCCACCACCACTTGCAGTGTCCAGTGCTCAATCAGCCCCCCAAGTAGAAACTGCTCCAGAGCCGTTTGTAGTTAAAACCGAATTAGCTCCGAAAGTCTTTGCAGCTCCTCCTCCTCCTCCACCAAGAGCGTCAATGGTAGACGTAGGAAGTGATGCACTTGAATTGGAGCAAGTATTTGACGCTTCAACACAATCAAGTCCCGTGGCGTTTGCGGATACAATTGAGTCACCGAAGAAACCGCTCACCTACGGGAAAATGTTGCAAGCTGACCTGCGTGCTGAGTTGGTAGAGAGTAAGGTTCAGGTGCCTGGCAAAGTGGAGCTAGAAATTGTCCGTGTTCAAACAGAAACTTTATCGTCAAGTAGGTCTGTGACTAACGACATGTCTACTCAAGCGGACTATGTGCAGCAGCACGAAAGACTAACTACATTTGGCAAGAAGTTGCAAGTGGATATGCGTCTACCAATGGATGAGAAGTCGGCACAAACACAGCTACCCCAATCTCTTGAACTGACTACTGTGCAAACAGAAATGGCTGCTCCAATACCAGCGATGATAGTACAACCAGTCAAGGAATCTGCACCACTATATTCGGCTCCACCGAAGTCCAACACTGTAGATTGTGGTCTTGATGCAAAACCTTTACCACAGATGGGCGTCACCATAACTCAAACCGATTCTTTGAGACCAACTGTTTCCTACGTTCAATCTACATTCCATCAGCCCGAGGTCCCAGCAATCAAAACTCAAATGAGTGAATTTGGTTGCAATCCCTTGCCAAAATCAACGAATGAAATAACCACGCATTTAGAAGAGGTGGCTAAATTTGGCAAAAAAATGCAGGTGGCCCCGTTGGCAATGGAGACTGGGCTTTGTCAGACAACCTGGCAAGAGGTGGCTGCTCCTCCAATAATCGGAGTTACAGAGGCACCGGTGGTTAAGTCCGCACCACCACTGCCTTCGCAACCTTCAATGAAGGATGCGGCCATCGATCCCCTGTCGAGCGCACCATGCAATAACGCATTTACTCAGGTCTCGGCTCTTCCTATGTATGGAAAGAAGATGCAAGTTATGCCTCCCCCTCTATCTAGTTGCACCTGTCAAGCGGTTCCTGTTGAGACTTTTACACCTCCACCGATTATTGAGTCTAGAGAAGACGCCGTAAAGGTATTTGCTGCACCGCCAGTCAAAATGCCGACAAAAGAGGATAAGGCCTGTGAGCCAATGTTTAAAACACCCGTGAATAACGTCTCACTGCAGTATGATACACCGATCCAGAAACCACCGAGCCGCAGCGTAAGAATTCAAAAAGGCGTTGGAGCATTTGAAGGAATGCGTGCAATTGGTATTCAATACAGCGCACCTGAATCGCGTCGTTCTCCAATGTCACCACTGCTATCCCGCGGCGGGACTGGAATCGAATGGGGTGTCCAGGTCGAGCCAACCACATTGGTAGGAACTACACAAACCCCACCAATGGAGACATCTGTGATTTTCACTTCGTCCAAGCCCGATTTGTACTCCAGAACTACCCAAGCGGATCTAGGGCAGCAAAAGCCTGTTATACAAACAAATCTTCTTTCGGCTGCCACTAATCCGGTAAGGCAGCAGCAGAATCTTTTCTCCTTTGTCCGTGAAACCAAAGCAAAGGTTTCTTCACGCCGAGCAAGATCTGGATCACAGGGTCTGATTCCTTACAAGACTCAGGTCTTCAGTCCGCTTGGTAGTCTTTCTGTAAGTGTGCCAGCAATGCTCAATGTTCGAACTGACGTGCCGAGCCCTGCTACGATTACCGATTGCTACGGATACTCAAGTCGCGTCCCTGCCCAACCGCTGCCTCGTCGCTATGCCAATCGGTTTAAAACGCCTTCCGGAAGAGGTTTACACGATAGGCGAAACAAGTCCATGGAAAATATTTACTTCAGGAGTTCCCGAACCATGCCTCGTCAGTACATCAGTGACAGTGATCTCGCTATGGGTAACAGACGAATACAACAGCAAATGGAATTGGAGGAGCGATGTGAAGAGTGTATAACCCAATGTGTGCGTCTAATAGGTTATGAAAAAGTGGCCCAAATGCTAATGGATGGCCAGTACAGAGATCTGGAAGGCGACATCAGGAGGAGACGTCTCCAGAATGCCCGAACACAGTATACATCGACAACGACAATCGCGTGTCCTTACTGCTGTCAATCTAACGTGCGGGAAGGTGAAGGTAGGACAAGGTGGCCTTCTGGTGCAGGGGAGGAAGAGTTTTACAGTGGAGAGGATGGAGGTGATTGGGACTCCATGCAATCATCTTACGGCTCCACAAAGCACGGTAGCTACAGGTGGATCTCGAGGACCCCTATCATCAGAGCTATGCAAACAGAACCGACAAGTGATGAGGTGGATAAGCTGATGAAGAATCGAGCATTGAGCGCCTATTGTAGTGATTATGAGCTACAACAGAGCGGGATAAATGCTAACTTTGAGGAGAATGGAGCATTTACCTTTGTTGCCTGGAAGACAGATCAGGATGGCGAGGATAAGTTGGAGTTGGATACAGTAGGCAATCTTCTCAAGCTCACTGTGGTCGGAGCTCGTGTGCCTGGAACAGGTGAGGTAATTTCTGCTGCTGACGCATTCTACCGCGGCATCCTGCGCGTCATCTATATGGACGACGAGCGTGGTGCCATTTTGCCTCTCACGACCGCAATCAATGCTAACGCAGTGATAGTTGAGAAACGCTTCTCTACAGGCGTTGGTATTGCCTTCCACTATTCCCCTCGTAAGTATCCCGTTGAATGCACGGCCGTGTGGCAGACTCCAAACATGCGTCGACGAACCTACCGTGTGAATTACATTCGCTTGAGTGACAGAGAACGTGTCCCAGTCAGAAGAGCATTAGAACAGGGCATAATCGACAAGTACAGCGGTGAGATTGTTGGTGTGCGGACGCTGACAAAGCCAGAGATGGGTGATCCCCTCCTGCAGATGCGAGAATCCAGTGTTGGGACTGGCGATACAATGGCTCGAAAGCAACATCCTGATAGATTCAATATTCGTGAGGCCATTCTAAACGACATTATCAGTGTGGATCTCATTCAGCCAGAAGTTATTCTCCTACCCGATCCCGAAGTGGACTCCGCAACACACAGTCGACGACGTGAAGGAAGCATCTCAGCGAGTACAGAAGGCAATTCGGATTTGGAGGTCTAAAGGTTCTTTCATTAACAGGTGGCGATCCTGGACCTATTTCTACTTTACATGAACACACCCTTTTACACACAGATGCGGGAATACAGCCACGCAGCCACACACACACATCCACTATTATCATCCCCTTGTCGGCATCCACTAAACTGGTGATTTTGCATCGATTTATCCTCTTATGTATGACTGAAACTTTGTGAAGAAATCCTTTAATAACTTTTTTCGTGATGTTTGCCTTTTGGCTGCTAAAATTAACTCGTTGACTATCCTAATTAAACATTCCTTGAAGGCACTTTTTGAACACACAGCACCTACAGCTAGCCAAAGGTGATTAGTAAATGCGGAGAATTATGAGTTGATGGTTAATACTAATGATGCGTAGAAAAAGACTTTTTTCGTGGAGTTCACACAAATGCCAAGAAAAGAAAATGAAGGATTATCATATGCACGATTTTCACACGCAGTAACCTGTACTTGCATAATCTGTTGGCAGTTGGTAATGTGTGCGTTGTGGAAGAAAGCAGCACATTGGAGAGGACTTTGCAATTAGAATAATTTGTGAGTTGCTGCGCATTACGACACTAAGGGCTTGCTACTGTCGATGGATTCATTGCTGTTATGTAATGCCTGATTTTACCACAAATCCGGTTAGCGATCTAGGTGAGTAAGTAATCTTCAAACAAGAATTTAAACTATTAGTTAAAGTTCAACATCTTAATTGTGCTGTGCTGCTAGTAAAAGTGTCTTTTCAATTTGCTTTTGTCGTGGCTGCCGTAGTGGCGTATGGAAGGGCTGGGGAGGAGTTGTGGACATGACCTCTGGGAAGTACGAAAGTGGGCAAATAAATGATCAAATAACGCCTTGGCAACCTCCTTGGTTAATCTCCCGTGATGGCCGTCATAATGGAGTCGGTGCGGCAGGGAGAAACACCCACAAACCCAGTCCCACCAGACATCAAAGAAGATATTTGACCACAACACCACTGGTTTCTTGGCAATCTCTTTGAATCTGGATCTTCACCGTGTTCAGGGACTGTGATGGGAAAAGAAGAAATAAACGGACCATCCCGTATGTCCAGCATTAGTCGTAAGAATACTTGCCCAAAAGCAGAGTCATTATATTAAAGACGGTGTTGAAAGCAGTTTAATTAGGATAATGTTTTGCATCTATTCCTCCCTATCCCCTTGCTCCCATTTCACTGCTGTTCAGCCATATCCATCCACGTACTTTCCAGCTAATGGAGACGTGAATGCGAAAGTATTGCATGTACCCTTCATCGACCCCTTTATACAGGTATCGTTGGCATCCCCAAAGCATTGTTGTTTCGTTTTTTAATAGCATTCATGTGCGACACGAGACTGGGGCAGATGGCAAAGGTAGATGCCACTCTTTGCCCTTCCACTAGGAGTCGACACCGATTCTCTCATCCGTGGCACATAAACTTCCTCCTTTCCATCAAAGATTCAGCAGTGAGAAATAAATATCAAAGCAGTTGTCCTTTGGAATTCGTTCAACTTTCCACTGTCCTTACTGGAGTCATCGAAGAGAGAATACTAGGGTGGATAAAACATTGCCAATGGCATAGCTTGGCAAGAGGTCCAGATGCTCAAGAGTCCAAAATAAAGGGTTAAAATGTCATTTTACAGTCCCTGATGTATACAAGAGCTAAAAAATGGGGTAATGCAATCACTACCATTAAGTTGGTTAAAACTTAACGAAAAAGGAGGCTATAGCACAAAAAAAGTGGTAAAAGAGTCTTAGTAATTGTTATCCTACGCAAGGTAATGGCGACGCTGAGTAAATTTCGGTCAGCTAGGAGTTAATAGTTTCCTAATTTCCACTCATCAAGGTGTTAAGGTCTCATTAACACGGCAATTAAAATCACAAGCACACATGCACACTTCCAAAGACACAGAAACGATAATTGGATGAACAGCCCGAGGGGATCAGTCAAAGGGCAGGCGGTGAGGCTTTCAGTGGCTCGCCTAGAGAAAAAACGGATGCAACAACTCTGGAAGGTGCATCTAAAAGTTGGACGCATGGAAGTCCTAGGGAGTCAGTGTTTCGAAAGTCCAAGGACTTCTCCGCTCCGGAAGTTCAGAAAATATACATTTTGGTAATCCGTCCAGTGGGGCAACAAATCACTTTTTAGTGTGAATTTTGCTACTTAGCTAAGAATTTTACTTTGATCAAAATGCTTTTCGGTTTCTAGCTTCAAAGTATTTTTCTTCTGGTATAATACCTACCGCTTTTTATTTCGAGTATTAAGGCAATTCTTGAAATTTGACAGGATTTATCATTAGAACTGACAGCAGTGATAACATCGAATTCAATCGAATAGTAAAAGAGATTGGCTGCTATACTGCCAAAATCTTGACAAGTGAGTGAAATTACTTCTCACTTCAGCACTTTTGTCATTCTTCTTCTGGAGCGTTACACTGCTTTTGAACAAATTTGTGTGGCCCGAAAGAATAGGTAACAATTAAACAAAGCCTAATTGATGAAAGAGTTTGAAATGGTTCTGGTGACAGGGTCCTGCTTACTTGAAGAGCAGGCATTACTTAAAACTGTGCCCACTTGACAAATCAGAGGAGTGTGCTTTGAGTGCCTCTGAGAGCAACTGCTAGACTATCAAAGGCAAATCGTTGACTCACTAGTGACATCGTGATCGAGGCCTGTAGACACACTTACTGACAGATAATCGGTTTTCAGAGCAGAAGGATGAAAAAATGCCGCAATCTATCAAATCCATCACATTCATGTTCCATTGAGCCTCCAATGTTGTTTCACTGCCGCTTGGTTCGCCAAAGAGACGGATTCGGAGGATCATCATGGAGCGGTGACATTTACGTAAAGGTTTAATTACATACGACACATAAAAAAGTAATAATAATCCATAAGATGACAAAAGCATCGAAGTTTTAATTTTGCTACGCTTTGATTAATGTCAAAAAGAGCCTTTGATCTCACAATCTTCTTTGAAAGAAAGCTAAAAAGTGGTGGTGCGTAGACAGGTTTGAAAAAGTTTTTATGGGGTGCCACAAACCGTGACATAATTGATAAGGCTACTTTATAGCCTCCTATCCACTTGAGGCTTTCAACAAATGACTTTTGACAATCACACGACTGTGAGCAGCTCATTGCCAAAACCACTTGGTACTGACTTTTGAGCAGCCACTGGTGAAAAGTGATGTGTTTGGTGGTAGGTAGTGTGCTATTTAGCTCCTCTGGATGCTTATCCAAAAGTTTACTTATCCTAGAACCCAACATTCTCGTATGTCCATTTTAGATGGTCATATTCAAGCACAAACTAAATAACGTGTTAATTTTATTTGACAAGATTCGTGAAAGTGTGGAAAATCTTGCTTCGTTCTGGTTTCAACGAAGCGCAAATGGCAAGACATTATCATCATTACCATCAATCTATTTCATGGTGGGGTTGGGGTGAAATCGCCTTTAATTTTATTTTAGCTCACAAATCCACAAAAGCATGATTTACTAATCGGTGTCGAGCGAGGAATCATTACAGTCCGAGGGCTATAAAAATTTTTGCCCCAACTGATCACAGTCTCCTCCACTTGTAATGTACCTACTCTAATATTTAAGTAACGAGAGGCAAGCTGAAACCAGAGTTTCTTTGCAAAAAGGGTGTTTGTTTCCACTAATCTACTACCTAACGTAATCTTTGCCTGCCTCTCCTAAACCTATTGTTACAAACTTATGCAATTGAAGGGAGTCCGTTCATAGAAAACTTACGATGAGTATCAGAGTAGTGGATAGCGTCTAACTCAAAGGATGAATGCCGGGAGTAAGTCTTCTCTTTACAAAACCAACACAACTTTCATTGCATTTCTGTGGAAGTGTATAAAACAGTTCACACTGAATGGATTACTTCAGCCTGTGCTATTTCCGGTGTCTGCTTGTTTGAATGTACCTTTCGTGCAAAAGGCGGTTAGAAAACATGAACATGGAGGTGGAGACGCACCCTAAACACACTTGGTCAGGTTATCTGTAGGTCTTCTCTTATCGCTGCCCCATAAAGTCTGTCCTCGCCCAACTCATCAGCTTGTTCTAAGGACACGAGGGTTGAGGTGAAAGAGAGAACCACCTTATGAGGTGCCGGCAATGTTAAAACACGTCCTACAAGTACTCATGCCGATCTAGGAGAGCGGAAGCCATAATTCATCTGGCGAAATCAAGTGTTTCCATTTGTTACAAATTTCAGCTATAAATCATTATAATTTTGGCAGGTACAATGGGGCCATAGTCCCACTTTAGTCCCCAAAAAGGGCATAAAATGCCGCAATTTCAAAGAAAAAACGCATAAATAGTATCCTCGCGGATTTTTGATCCATGTGAGTTGCCAGAGTAAGACCATCTTTTTGATCAGAAAGCCTCTCTTTTAGTGTAGTTGGGGTGTTTATTCTTCTGAATGAAGTTTCTCCTTTCCAAGAAGTGGATATGCTTAAATTCAACTGGACAAATCCTGAAATAAATGAGAAATAATTCGATAAGTTGCATGTTTGTTTAACTCTCGGGTATTTGTTTCCAGGCAGTGAATTCTCCAACACTGTACTTTCACTGGGTGGAATGGCCTCTGGGTCATATCAGAAGCCTTCCAACCCTCCTCTACCCTAGCATTATGTCTTCTTTCTTTTTCAGAGGAGACTAGAGGGGCTAAATTGCTGGCAGCAGTAAGAGAATCCGATGCCAGAGGATCTCCAACCTAACGTGACGGAAGAAGAGCATCTGCTGCGAATGAGGGAAATAGTAACAACGGAAGGAATAAAAGTGACTTAAACTTTTGCTAAGCACCTCACTTTCGTGTTCTGTAGGACCGCTATTAACAATCAAAGCGACACTAGTTGCGAACTACGGATACCTGCGATATCAAAGAAGTGAGCACTTGATACCTCCCTCACTTCACTGTCAATTGGATGGAAAGAAATGAGAACAGCTTGAATAAGGAGGGGTATTAAATCCCATCCTTTAGTAAATGACTCCTCTTTTAGGCTAGTGTTCTTGCTACTGGGAATGGCCACACGATACAGTTACTTAGCAGGTTGCAACTCCGGATCCATTGAAATTGCTGAAGAGGGTTCGTTGACTTTGTGGTCAAGCATTTCCTCAACTACACGCACATTCGATTATTGAGGCGATTGTTTTTTGAGCGCTTTTCCCTAAAAAACCGACTCTGGGGGCTGTTTAAGAGGAGCGCCAAGGACGACGCTCAAAAAGGACTCTTTGACTCTGTGTCGGCCATGATGTCGCTGAAGGCTCCGCTTTTATATTTCCGCTGGGTGAGGTGAATTTCGAACCATACCACTGGTGCCCAGCCCTCCTGACTGTCGATAATACACTTTGCATCCCAGTACTCTGACCTTTTACGCTTTCGGGAAGGACTTGGGGCGCGGCAATATATTTAAGGGCGCCAGTCATTATCTTAGACATAAACGAAGGAGGAATTGCGGAAGAGATTTCGTCGGTGATGCGATCAAATCACTGCCGATTGCTCTCCTCTATGGAGCCACCCTTACATTTCTATGTCTCCACTAATACTAGAAACATGCCATCTTCTCTCGTGGTTCTCGTAGATGCGTCTTGCAAATAAAATGCGTCCGAAAAAATAGCTCTGGAACGCCTTCGTTTTGAATACTCCACGAGACAAAATTACCGAAAAGCAAAGTAGGAATGCATGCATGATTGTGAATTAATTACATTTCTAATGCTAGTTTGTTTTAGTGCAGCCCTTTGCGAGAGGCTGTCAGAAAATACGAACCTCTCGACAGATCAGACGCTATCGACCTCCAAGGCGGAGAAGAAGGTGTATCTTTGTCGCCCTACAAAATGTCTTCGTTTAACTCGTCCACCCGTTCCAAGAGTAAAATGGTTGAGGTGGAAGAAGGGGACGCATGGAACTTACCACATCGCTGGTAGGAACGACAGTATTTCATCACATTGCAGCATAACGATAGCGGCAATGATCAAAAGAATCCTTGGAGCCTTCTTAAATGACATAGAAAACCAAAGTTATGTTTACAGCAGCGTTGGTCCTCCATTCAGTTACTTATTCCCGCTGATACGTAAATTACACAATAGAAGGAGCGATTGTATTTTATGGCACTGCTAATCAGGGAGAGATGGCTGGGGCCAATGCCCGAGATGTAACGAATTGAATTGAATTGTTCTTCCCACCTCCAGTGCCTGATAAAATTGCCCAATTGCATGTGCTAGTGGACTCAGTTAACAGGATGGTTTGGCGGTCCTTAATAAATTATCCAACTCATGGAGATAGGTTAACCTTAGAAATGGGGAACAATTTTACTCTGTAATGACCTACTGATATGTGAGCACGGACTACGGAGGATTAACGCCTTCAAGTAACCAATTGAAATCCTCGTCAGAACACTCAAAAGGCGAGGAATTCAGCCCCCGTATGCCTGCGATGCTGGAGCATACGAGGGTTTCCCCAGCTGTCAAGTGGTAATATCTTCTTGCATGGCTTTTGGTGGATTGTGTCTATCCGGCACGACAGGAGAATTTAACAGACACTTTTAGAACGTGGGTTTAGAAACGGTTATCTGGGAATGCAAAATTTTCTTTTGCAGATGTTGTGAAAATCCACAGAGCCGTACACAAGGCGTGAGTCTGGAGGAGTTACCATAACCGCCTGCGGTTATTAAAAAATGACAACCTACTAACACTGTGCGATTTTTCCGCCACTGACAAAAAATACGTAATATGTACTTCTACGTATGTCTACAGTCTTCGAAACACCTTTACTTTAGGCCCTGTGAATCTAAACTTCTCAATTCACAGGGCTTGGCAAGATATTTTTGACAAGATGTGGCACATATTGAATGGTGCCCAAGAATCCAATCATGCATAACCACATATTTGTCGTTTTATCCTCGTTATTGAGTACTCAGTGAGACCCAACTGAGATTGTGAAAACACAAGCAGAAAAGACAGCATTACTCACCTTGCGGGTGTATGCACAGCCTTGCATTGTCAACCATTGTTCAGGCAGCATTTTACCTCTTGCCAACTCATGACTAGGCCTAGCAGCACGTTATAACTTTGACTGTATCTGGCCTCTCGTCAATCCCGACTGGGTGTGGTGAGTGGAGTGAAGACACCGCCATTCCGACTGTGTAGGCCTGTCTCGGCCATCCATCACCACGATCGGTTCGTATGCGCGCACGCGCCTGTGTGCATGTCAACGAGAAGACACCACTTTCTAAATCATTCACCCAACAATCGGGCGCCTGACGCGCGTTCTTGACTTGATGGCGCTAATACCGCTATAGAACATTTATTTGGTCGAGCAGAAAGGAGGCAAGGCATCACGATCTGTCGAAGGTTATGAATTTAATTTTAACATCCGTGTCGGAGAAAACTGAGCCTAATTCCGCAACAAAAATAAGGCAACGATTTGTGACATTGTTTGACTAATGGCATTGCAACCAATTGAAAAGGCTCGTTGACCCGAGCATAAACTATCAAATAATGCTTCAGACTACATCACTCATTGATTCAGCATTGTGGTAGACCTTTGGTGTTCTTTCTTTTTAACTTATGGGTTGTTTGAACCTAACATTACTCCCGAATCCTAGTTATTACGAATACGGAATGCGCGAAGTTCATGGCTGGTAAATATGGAACATTTTTGTCTTCCATCCATTCGTAGTAGACAGTGCCAATCAATGTCAACATTTTGCCCTGAAACAATAGGGAAGCAATCGCTAATGCACATAGTGAAGACAAAAATGTCTCACAGACTGGCGTGCGCATCAAATTCTACCAAAAAAGGCACGTTTTGAGGCTGCTTTGTGGGTGCTCTGTGAATGCGCAAATCGTGACTAGGCTGTGGCATCAAAACTGGTCTCCCATAGCAAAATCTTATAGTCAAGTGGTCATCACAGAATCTTCCATCACCGTAAATGAGGCTTTTCCAGAAAACCTCAACACCACAAATTAGCTTTCAGATGTAAAAATTCAAATATGGAGGCCCATTTCAGGCATCTGCATTATCTTTACCAAAGCGCTCTGTTTGAAATGATGTGAAGATGGGAAATTCTTTGCATAGAGCTGCATTTTCTTCTTACTGATTTTCAAACAACCTTCCTCGTTTTCTAATTATTTAAATGATGGTTCAGCTAGTTTTCCTGGAATCCTTTGTATTCAGAGTAAATTATGCACGAAAAGGTAGAATGAACAAGTACTTTTAGAGGACGACTAAAGTCCCTGAAATGACCCAACAAATCAGATTAATATTTATTTTATAAGCCGTTACAAGCCAATAAAGAGTTTTAAGTTTGCAACAAATCGCATGAAACAAATTGGTATTTTGTAGAAATTAGATTAGATTGTAGCGTACCTGGAAAAACCAAGTGACTCCATAAAACTCGAGGTGGAATATGTGCTGCCAACGTACAGAAGGGTTGAGGGGTTGCTTCCACGATCCAGAGGCCATAACGTCCAGCCAAAGTGCAAAGACGGTGCCTTAAGTGACTCTAAGGCATTACACATCACTTCTCTATTTTTACGTGCCGTCCTCAGTCCTCTTCTTGGACAACCTCTCGCGTTGACTACCACGGCGTAGTCAATACTGTACGATGGAAATCCACAAACCAGCCAAGGCAGTTACCGAATTTGCTTACAGCTGAAAAGACATTTGACAGCACTATTGCCTATCCTTCTTGAAAAGTTCACCGAATCTGAAGTCTCTGCAGGTTTCGTAACTGTATTGAAGGAAGAGTGAGATGTGCATGTCATCATGTATGCCCACAGCCAGTAGTGCGAGCCTTGATTGTAGACAGCTCTGCAACAAACTTTTCCAAGTGATTCGCAGCTGGCGTCGCTTCAACTATTAATAGCATTCCTGTAGAACATAGAGCTGGGGTTGTCACAGATTCTCTCACCCCCAGGAGACGTCCTCCTTCCGATGCTAAGGGTAGGCATTCAGAAATAGAACTCAAGGTAGATGTCATTTAGGACAGGGTTCACTTTCCACTGCTACCACTGTGGCGCCTCAAGTCTTCCCCAAAGTTAAGAGGAGTCATACTACTGAGGTGGAAAGGTTACTGACGGTGTACAGAAGGGCCAGGGGCAACTAACATGGCTTACTTCACTTTTTTAGGTTTTGAACTTTTCAAATGCAAGCTGTATTAACTACATTTGGAACACTACACTTATATCTCTTACCATTTGTCTAACTGGTTCAAATGAAATGCTCTTCTTCTTCTCACGGCCTTCAAGGCCTCCTCGTGCATCCAACAGTGCCAATGCAGAAAAATTTGTATTGCAATAATGCTAACATTTAGTTTAGGGTGTATTTTTTAACCAAACAAAAAGCTTTCCTCTCCCGCAGGTAGAGTATCATCTTATCAGTTTGGATGCTCCTCTCCAGAGGGGCAAATTCTGTCACTAATCCCTCCCTCTCAAATAAATGAGCACATTGCCCATATCACCCTCGTAAAATCGCCTCCAGTGAAAAAAACTCATTACGCAAGTTATTAATAGGATGATAGTGGTATCTGATGGTGGTGGTGGTGGCATTTCCATTCCTTTAATAGTAGGGCAAGTCAGGCCCACCTCCTCCATCACAGGGTTGACTTCAACCGCCTCGCCAATAAAGCGATGATTGCAGCAGGACAATGCAAGTGGTAGAATTGACTGTAGTTTAGTAAAGTGCTACTCAAATAAAACGTGATTGTCACTAGTACCTTAGCCGAAAGTCAAATGCTCTATGTTGACTGACAGTATTGGCAGCTCACAAGTCAAGTGGCTACAAGACTTGGTCAAACAGCCTCATGGTCCGCCATGGAATACTGACCGCCGAACAATTCTGCCTCATTCCTCGTTGGAGGTACTTCGTTTGAGGAAAGGTGATATTGACCTGAGAACTGGCAAAGGAACCCAGACGCACCTAACGCACTTCCAACCTGTGTTTGCGTATTCTGCATATCGCAGGTCACTCTTCGAAGCCCCACTGTCATTTCACTCGTAACTTCACCGAAGAAGCGTTGCCACCTTCCCTGATTGGGGGACTCAAAATTAGCTCTCCAACACGTTATGCGGCAACATAGGTTAAATCGGTCCGTTATGCAAATTTACAATGATTATATATAATTCCTAAGTCACGAAGTTGTTACTTTTTTGCCACACTGCGGCCCACAGAAATGCTAACACCCACTGGGAGCTGGCGTGAGGCTGCATTGAGATGGTGGAGCGCTGTATCCTCGTGGGGCGCAAATCATCCAAATAAATGCCTCCATTTAGTAAGACTTGCACCCACCGTAAAATTTGCCACCTGGAGCTTGAAATAAACGTGGAATGGCAAAACAAACCAACGCAAATGTTGCAAATCCGCCCTAGTCTGAGCAGAGGAGTAGTGACCAAGGGGTGCTCAAATGCTTTATTTTTGAAGCTGGACATACTCGAGAGAATATTCACCGAGTTCACTACTAATAACAATCCCAAATGTGTCAGATTCGACGAGAAGATTACAATGGCAACGGCAAGCTGGTTATTCACACGTGTGCCGAGTTGTGGGAAAAATGTCTGTTACACTGATAAATGTAACAGTTCAGGCTCTTCAAACCCGACTGTCCGGCCTCATCTTGGTGCTATAGGATCTTGTCCGTTCCAGTAGCTATCAGTTTCTCCGAACATCAACAAGAAGCAGTCTTCACTACTGGTATTCCTTACTACATCTCCGGGTGTTAAGGTTACGAGTCAACGATATTCTGACCAACTATACATGCATATTTGACAAAAAACGATATTTTCTAAGAAGAAAAATGCAAAAAAAGAGACATGGAGAAGAAAAGAAGAAGAAGAATAAGAAGACGGTGCATATGTGTGTGGGAACGAGGCAGTAGAGGCGATGCTGCGCTCAGCTGGTCCTGGCAACCGGGTGGGGGGAGCGACGCTGCTCTACAACTAGCTCCTCCTCGATCGTGAGTTTGGGTGACGGGGGTAAACGCCAGGTCCGATCGGAGAGCACCTCCTTGGGCACCACAAAAAGGAGCTGAGAGTCGGGCAACTCCTTTAGGCGTCGTTCAATGTATTCGGAAAATTGGGCATGAGACCTGGCAACCAGTGCTGGTCGCCGCAATTTAGAGTCAAAGTCATAATAATTCACTGTGTCGGGGTCTGAGGTTGGAAAGCCACGGAAGGCTACCCAATGCCGTCCACCCACGGAAGCGAGGCTTTTTCGACGCGCGTTTAGAATACACCCGACGATTTTGTCCCAGTCCAGACGGTGTTCCGCGAGGCTAGTGCGTTTGTCAAACCAAACAATATCGTGGCCAGTCTGCTGGAGAGCTACTATCAGAGCGTTGGCGTCAAAATTTCCCAGACCCAGGATGTTGCGGTGGGGGTTCATCAGGGGTGAACAGTCGGGAGCAAGTTCCTCGCAAATCTTATTCAAATCGGCCTTAGTGACAGCATCCCGTTGAAGAACATTATTGATTGCATGAACAGCGCAGAGCATGAGAGACTGGCGTTGGTGATAGAGTGGAGGGTGAGATTCACTATTTTTCTCACTGGTCATTTGGGACGTATAGGCATTACGAGTGGGAGTAGAAAGATCGACTAAACGGACAGCATCCAAGGGCATTTAAAATTATGTCAGGTAGAAAATCCATGCTAACGATAGCAAATTATCAACCGATTCAAATTACAAAAAGGGTCGGAAAAAACGGCAATGCACAAAGATATCACATTCGAAAACCTGGATTTTACGTCACAAGAAAATTCACGCAGTACAGATAAATCCAAGCAGGAAAGAGCACATACTACAAGGTTTCTATCAAAAACTTAGGACACGAACCAAGACCTACACAAGAACCACAAGCCACCTCACATGACGGTCAATAAAATGGTATCAGTCGACCAAACCAACCTTGATATTTGATTAAGTGCCACTTAATTGAGGCAATTAAAAAGATTGACACTATTCTCAATACCGCATTAAAATAATCCAAATAGGCATAAAAGCCATCATAAAAACAAAAAAGAATGCGGCCCTATCGTTATTTCTAACTTTATCAGACCGCATAATGCACAACTAACCTAATTAAGCATATCAACTGCTGTTCAAAGCATGCATCCCAAAAAATTCTTGCCCAGAAAAGTTTGAGAGTGTACACAGTACAAGCTTTCCAAACTCACTATCAATTGGAATAGTTAGATCAATGCAGATGATGAAGCTATTTGTCTCTTTATATAATCTAAAATTCTTCCAATTTTGTTCAAATTTTAATTAGAATTAGCAATGATTGCTCAATTTTCTAAACAACCCCAAAAATAAACTTATGTCTTTGGTGTTTGCGTTGAGCAAAGAAGTAAACGTTACGCGAGATCGAAAACTGCTGACTAAGTCGATTAGAAACTAATACTTAAAGCAACAGCAATCATGAAACCGTCGCTGCTTGTACTGACCTTCTACTTTGAGGCGCCTTATTAGAAGTCGGGCCGAACGTGTTTATAGCCTGTTTCAGCGGCGGTCAATGCATCGAGCGAAATGATCAAGATCTCATCGATTCGTCAACCCCTTTGGAAGATGTCGTGGACATATTTGTCCAATAGTCAATTTAAGAGGTAGTTTTATTGTTCGCTTACTGGGTTTGTATTAAATAGCTTTGCGAGTTCTGCAAGTTCATCGAAAAACTATTATAAGGTTCTCGGTGTTAAATCTAATGCAACTCCCCAAGAAGTTAAGGAGGCCTACATATCACTCTCTAAGAAGGTAAATTTTAGTCAACCTTGATAAGAAATCCTAGTACCACCCCGATGTTGCCGGTGGAGACCCCGATTTACGTTCGAAGTTCGTTGAAATAAACGAAGCGTTCGCTGTACTTGGCAAAGAATCCAGTCGAAAGGAATATGACTTTCAGCGCAAAATCAACCCCTTTAGTGATATTGAGTCGGGCTATAAGATGGAATACCCAAAGCCTGAATACCTTGATCCTAAGTTGATTTCGGCCTACGAGGAAGAGATGCGTCGGCGGTGGAACGCTAGGCTGATGGACTGGATGAGAGGACAAGGCGAGTATGAACTTGAACGAGGACATCATGTGAGACCAGTTGCCACTATTTTGCCCCACTCCTACACGTCACAGGAATCCGTCAAATACGACGTCCTCATGCTTGGCGGATTGCTCGCGTTTGCCCTTGCCATGGCCTATGTCTACCACGATATGTACGTCTCCTCGCACCATACTTTTATGCCCCTCTCGTATCTTCAAAGTTGAACGAACCCATTGGTTATTATGTGTTCCATCACCGAAAATTCTCCATGCCCTGGGTTTACCTCACAAACTGTTTATTAGAAAAACAGCCATCGATAATGTAGGTCTTGATGGCAGCTTGCAAGTGCATTTTTTGTCCCGTCTTAAAACCACTCAAAGTAAGCTTTTACTCATAGATGAATTTGAGCTTTTGTAGTTACTTTCCTCTTATTCTTTTATTCTAGAAAATCCGCATCTCGAGGCCAGTCCTGATGAGAACAAGAAAAGACCGAGACTTGTAGATACGAAAACACCTCATTATTCTAAAAAGCATCATCACTATTAGCACCAATCGCTTCTACTTTCTCCCCACTTTCGCTAGCATGCGTTCCATAAAGGTAGCATGCAAAAAGACGGTGGAAAACTCCCATATCTAGATCAGTGTACTTGGTGTTTCGCAACATGCTGCGTTTGGGATAACGCTTCCGCACCAACTCATGATCGCCGTCCACCCAGGCCACATTCATAGGCCCCTGAGGTGCAGGGTCCTTACTCCAGTCGGGCGCCGCCAGGGTGTTCAGTTGGAAGGCAATGAAATCGAAGAAAACTCCATCAGTACACACCGCCTGCACCGCTATCGGCTCGGGAAGTGGAGCTTGAGCGCACTCGACGCCATAGAGACGCTTGGCAGTGGCAACGCATGAGGCGTAGCAATTCATCAGGCCTATGGCTTGGCGCTGTGCTACTGTAATACGGTCCTTTTCGGGAGCCGTGAAGTCCGACCAGGTGTTGGGCAGGGCAATGTTCACCGTGATGAGGTGGGGATAAGGGTATTTGGTCGACTTCAAGCAGAAATTTAAAAAGTCTAGGTGTGAGGATATCGGCTACTGTAAAAGCTAATAAAAGGGGGCAAACGTACACGAATGCCGTCAGAGCTGTCCTGTCTGTATTGCGTGGTAGAGGTAAGGTCGATTAGGGGCGAGATGAGGTGCATGCGCGCCTTGAAGGCCTCAACAATTTGTGCTTCGGTGGCACTGAGAGAGGCAGTTGGCTGATCAAAAGGGGGTGTCGGGGTGGGCGAGAGGAGGACGAGATCGTTGCGCTGGTTGAACTGGACCCGACGCTGCTGCTCTTCTCCCCATAGAAACGACGTCTCCAAGAGACGATCACGTAACAGCCAACGTGGTGGTAGACCTGTATGCGGGTCACTTGGAGGAGTCAAATGCATCTCCAAAGACTAAAGTAGAAAGTAGGGATTTTGAGCCTGAAGCTTGCTATCTCCACCAGATCCAAGTTTACTACTTAAAATGTTACAGAGGTAAGTCCCACATCGATTCAAAGGTTTTATTACTGGATGGAAGTCCTGACTGCGGGCCAATATAACTAATTAAGAAATAATTGTATCAGAGATGAAACCATCATTACGCGTGGTACATAATCAAAGTACCTTTGGTTTATTCCAACCACCACAAGCATTTCTCGAAAGAGAGCTTTCGAATACGTCTGGAAATGAGGAATGGTAGAATGTGTCTCTAATGCTTCAAGAGATTAAAATTGAAACCTGTAAAATTGTACTGAAGTGATGCCAATTGTGGGGAGATTCGCCCACCTCAAACCACTACTTCGGTTAGTGTCTGTGGGCTAAGTATCGGGCAATAGTGTTTGAAACACTAGCGAAATAAATAAGTGAAAAGCACTCTCTCTATCGAGGGCAAGACATTACAACCGGTACAGTTCGAAAGACAAATAGAAATGCCATGAAATAGGAATGATCTAGGCGCATACGCATCCGCTCGCCATACTAATTGACAATACTAAGGACGCTAAGATAACAAAACCTGGTTTTGGCAGACGCGAAAGAGATTGTGAAGGAGGTAGCGCGCCACGTTGGTGGGGTGGATGCCAAACTCAGCCTTAAATTTCCAGATGAGCAGCTCAGGATTATAGCGTTTGGGCAACTTGTCCTCGTCCGTGTGCCATACATGGGCGTGCAATACACTCCGCTCTACCGCCGAAAGCAAAAACTGCGTATTAGCCGCTGCCGATGATACCACCTCCTCGTAGATTGACTGCACCGCAGAAGGAGTGCCTTCATGAACGACGGTCTACTTAACAGAATGGAATGGTCCTGAGTGAAGTTGAACTGATAAACAGCGTCTACGCAATTGATAGGAAGAGGTAAAGCCGATGAATTGGTGACTAAGTACAACTTATAAATCCTGACTCACTGACATTTTAAGAGCCAATAATGAAGATGCGACGAACTCCATTGTGCTTTGAGTTCAACTATGCTTAACATCTCGCCCTTAGAGTGAATATCAAGAAACCTGGTGATGCTGATGCAATGTATCAAGAGTATGAAGAAACTACGCAAAGTCCTTTCAAAGCTTATTTACATTATGAGCTAAAAATTCCCACCACAGGCAATCAAAACGCCTTTAAGTGTTTCTTCCTCAACTAATCCATCATGCAATCATTATAGTCTGGTATAGGCCTGAGCAACGCTACATTCTATCAGAGAGTACCGGTTACGTTTGTTTCAGAAGGTCGATACAAAGCAAAAGCTTCTTGAAACCGACAAAGATTAGGTCTTCATAATGGCTTCACAGTGTGTTGAAAGAAGTCAAAGTAAGCCATGCTTAAATGGAGTTCTAAAATACCCTTTTCTGAAATTTACCGTGGGAAATCAGTTTCTCAAGACGTAGTGACGAGAAAGCCTCAGAATGAGTTCTTAAAGGACGGCGCAGAAGTTGTAATCTAATAGACAATAATAATCGCGCCAAATAACATGCCATTACAGTTTCTAACAATTGCCATTACTGTTGCAGAGTCCGTGAGGTCAGAGTTGGCTAAATTCCATACTTTTTAACAAGGGCAAACGAATGACCAGGAGTATGGAGCCCGAAAGCTACGAGGATGCCCAGTCACTGCACGGAACCAAAGACAGATTTCCCCAGACTCCGTAACTAACAGCTCCTATATACTTTTAAAGGACAATCACCCACCTATTACGCTATGAATAGCAGCCGAACGGGCCGACATTGGCAATTAACAAATAATTCCGAAAACCTCAATCAAACTTTGGGAACTCAAGCTAAAAGCTGATGCAATTTAATTTGAAAAACCAAAGTTCGCATAAACTTAACGACAATAATCAGTGAGAACATATGATCAGGCCATGGATAAAAGCAAAAGAGAAAAAGAATTACGCACAATAAGGGCAGGAAGAAACTTACATTTGTGAGCGTAGCGACCTGTGCAATGTCTCTGCAAAAGAGGCGAGAGGGTTCAAAGATGAGGCTAGGGGGTAAATTGGATACCGCCTCACTTCTCCCACCGAATTGAGCCAATCGCTGAGAGAGCTGACGCTCCCAGTCGGCTCTCTCCTCAGGTGTAGCGCCAATTTCGATTTCGCGTGCCAGAGCATCGCGGTAACGGGTGGAGACGAAGGTGTCCTCTGCCTGCGCCGCCACTTCTGCAATCCGCGGATCGGCAAGAGCTTGTTGAGGCACGCGGAGACGTCGTACGGTCATGATGGAACCCTGCTCCTTCCACTGTTTTTTAATGTACACCGGCAGAAAGTCATGCCGAATTCGACGGCAAAGTGAGAGGGAGAGACGCATTCCTAAATCGAGCAGACAAGTCGATAGTGTTACCAAGACCCAGCAGCACTCAAACAGGCCGTTACGGCATCAAATTATTATCGCGGTCAGAAATGGCCAACCACCAGGATGCAAATTTATGCAGATACGGAGAATTGCGACGAGGACACTCCAATAAATCTTGAGATATCAGACAAATGCAAGTACGATAGACGCTCTTTGCGAGCCACACCAATGACGACACATGATTTTACAGCACTTTTGGCCGGTTCAAATGGCTATGACGCGGAAAAGATGTCTTGAAAAGGGGAATTTTTAAGATCTGGAAAACCATGCTTAGTTTGGTAAGGCGAATTCAAAGAGAAATGAATGCATTGGGGATTCGTGCTGAAAAGGGAAGATTAGTGAAAGAAGTGTGGAAAATGCCGCGCAGCAGGGTAAATGGGGCACCAGACTTGAATGTTGGCAATGTTGTGGTATGCTTTCAAATAACCGCTAGCTCTTCATAAGTTAACGCTAAGGCAAACATCCTTTCAATCACAAGCAAAAAACTAGTGAACACATTTTATTTATTTCGCAAAGAACATAGAAAAGGCGAAAACAAAGGAATGCAAAACCATAGTTCTAGTTTAATGAAATGGTAAGCAATGGGGAGAAATGTAGCTACTTAAAGAGGAAGTAAGCTGCCACTGCCCCAATCGCTATGACAACCGGAAGGAGAACACCAGTCCAGCCACTGCAAAAGGAAAAGTCCATTTACACGGGCCCCAAGATAACCTACAGGAAATAACCTGAGTGAAAATATGCACATTGAAGCGGAAATGTGACATTTAACCTTGATTAAATCATACGAGCATATATGATTTTCGATTATCACACCGAAAACGTTAGTGAAACTAGGGTTGAGATGAAGCGCAGGGACGGTTTAATTCAATATTTTTGCGAGGACTACAACAGAGCACTTCAAACAAAGCATTAAACAAAACGTTGTCGGGTAAAACATCACAAAAAACAGCGGATCTAGGGGGCAGCAACTTTATCCCAAAGGATATGGGCGAAAAATAGGACCAATCAAAATTAGCAAATTCCTGAATGAGGTACAGGACCGAAACACGGCAAAAATGTGCATGATTGAGCAGAGGGATTGATGGGATCGTCACAAAAAACAAAGGATTCTTCGGATGGTACTGGACAGGACTTTGATAATCCAAAGTTCTAATTTAACACAGTCCCAGAGATAGCCAAGCATGCGATTCACCAGATTAATTATTTTGTATTCCAACATGATGAGCACATAGAAGAAAATAGTGATGGTTTCATCGGAACCGAAGGAAACGCATCGCGACGCATGAACCAGCTAATAACACAGAAATTGGCATTGCGAAATTGATCCAATTGTAACTATAAAAGAGAACGATATGTTCATTGGAGGTTATTCCTCCACGATCGACCCACTAATTACAAATGATGGGTGTAATGGTTATGATAACTGAACGATTAAAAGAAAGGTGACGTGAAAAAATCACGTACCCAGATAAAAAGATTACATACAGGGTGACAGCAGACTTACGCGAAGCTTGGTTTTCTATCTCGAGAGTAATTTGAGGAAAATTTCAAAGAAGATTCCTTATCCTCCTACAAGTCCCAAATTGATGAAATACAAAACCATACATCTTTAATAACTCCAATACAGTATTCTTTCATAAGTCTTCGAGCTGCTTCAGAATGGCCGACGTCTTCAAAAGGTTCCGTGGCGTACCCACCCCCGTTTTCGAGGATTACAAAGTCTCCACCGGGATGCTAAAATAGAAATAGGCAAAATTAAAGTGATTTCGAATTAGTTTGAGACATCATATACTGACCAATGCAAGTATATCATGGCAAAGGGAATCGAAAACATACTTGGTCCAGGAATTTTGAGACATCGTACACCTTATCGTGAATGATAATCCAGCAATCATTCTCAGAATTATGTTTCTTGACCTCCTCTAACGAAAACGTGGCAACCTCACCCATCAGCTCAGCTCAACGCCAATAACCGAGGCGCGGTCAATTGTAACGCGCAATAAAACTGGGGTGCATCATTACACAGTGCACACACGTGTAGGTTTAAGTGAAGTATTCGATAACGAAAGTGCAATTATTCTAGATCGATGGACTTTCCTGAGGCGTCTAATAATAATAATTTAATGGTCATTGTATTTAGTGTCAAAGCACAATGATTTAGTCAATTTTCACGTATTATAAGATCTAATTCGATTTAGTTGCATTAGATTGCGGTATTTGGCCATAATATAGACGTATTAGACATTGGTATGCAGGTTTGCCACTTAATGATAGAAGGAGCGCACCCTAACTGAGGAATTAACTAAATATAAACAAATAGAGGCAAATCCATAAATTGGATTCAAGGATAAGATTGTCTTGCTTTCAACGATGATCATTTAAGATAAACGAGGATGGCAAATTGTCTTGCCAGAAAATTCGAAACTAAAAGCAGTAAGAATGAAGACATTATGGTGCTGTAATGTAGCTGCAATCCTAAGCACTCAAGCTAACCTTGGGTGTACAAAATTAAACGTTTCCTAGTTTGGGGGTAATTCTTAGCCTCCCATAAAATGTTACGCATTTTACGGAGCTTTAATAGAATTCACCCAATTTTTCGTTTTGTGACCGATTCTCACGAATTCATTCACTGTTTTCTTATGTCGCCCTTTTTCTCACGGCCGTATAATACGGAAATTCTAAAGTTGTAATGATAATGTGCATTTTCTATTTTGCTCAGTAGGAAGAGCCAAGGTCATACTCTAAGCCATCTGAAATGCGGATTCCGTTTTTCCGCGCACCATCTCCCTTCCTCCTGGGATAACAATGAAAGTATATGAAGTGTCCAAAGTGGCATCTGGTCTGTCTACTGACCGTGCATTACGGAAACTGCATCAACAATTACAGAGTATTCGATTTCATAATGAACTTTACACCAAATTGCACTGGAGAGATTATCGCCAATTTACACCAATTCCATATCCACTTGCATATGTGCTGACTGTACTTTTATTTGCCGTAATGGCAGTAATTTTAAGTTGCGAAATGCCTACTCGTATGCCGTAAGTGTGTTTTTTGTAACAGGTTCCCTTCAGTATAATTTGGAACGCCTTCGCAGTGGTCCTGTTAGTTTCCACAAGCGTTTTTGCAATTGTAGCAAGTATCAAGCGCTTAGAAGCCCACTTTAGTGTCACTACGACTGCAGTGAAAAAAATAGTAGAAGATATCAACTGTAATTTGATTTCTTAACCAAGCGTATTGCAGATATGAGAAACCATGATTTTCCAAGGATATATGCGCCACTGTATTTACCCCATTCTCTGAGCTACAATCTTCAAATGACCTATCGGGATGGGAACCTTGCAAACGTCCCTGTGAGTCTTTTGGTCGAGGGCGATATAATCAATTTACGACCTGGACAAACAATCGGTTGTGACTGCGTTCTTGTGACTGAAGCGCCTGTAGGTTTTTGTCCAGGTACATTTCTCTTTTAGGATGAAGATTCAATCAGATATAGTGCCGGCGATACGTTTTTACCTCGTCTTGCAAGGGACTTCACCAATCGAAGTCCTTACCCTTCTGTGCATTTTGTGGACAACTCTCACCTAGCAGTCGTCACTGCTTCACCAGCCATCGAACAAATTAAAACCATCCTGAAGCAGAAGGCCCATAATCAAAAAACCCAAATGCAAAGCACATCATCTTTCGCTTTTCTCAGACGTTCCGTATTCTGTTCATTCGTGACAGCGTCGACATTTTTCATCCTTGGAATCATAATTTCGTCCATAAGAGTCTTTGTGCACAATCGCTCGATACTTGTATCGGTCGGTATCATGTGGATTGTCACAATGAGTGCTTTTCTTCTTATCACCGCAATCAGTCTGTTCGTTCCGCTTATATGGATTCTAACTCTTGGAATGAGTGTTGTCCACCTTAGTAAATACGCGAGGTCGTGCGGACTCGTAGAAGAGAGAATGGATTCATCCCCCCCTCGTGGTCTTTCATTACTGCGAAATTTTGTGAAAACTGTAAGCCTTGTTTTATGCCTACCACTACTTGCATCTTTCATCCATATACTCTGTTTCACTTCAGGCTCTTGTTCAGCCAGATTCGCGTATGGAGCAGCTGTTGTTGCACCTCGGTCGTGTCAGTAGAATGTGTTTTGTAGATAAAAAGGGAATAATAAGTCTTCCTATTCCTACACCGGAGAAACTCTTCTTCTTTCGTGAGCGTCAGAACCGACATCGTAAGGCATTGCGTACGCGCTCCCTCGGCCCCGACCCCACTCCCCCATCAAACGAATTTCTTGCTCCTCCGCCTCCCTCCTCGAGCCCTATCGGCAAATCCAGAAGTCAGGTTGAGACACGAAATATCACTTCCTATGTGAGTTTTTGCCTCTTGCCATCCGCGATTTTCAATCTAACAGTAGTTATTGGCATTTACTGTTCATTTTAGCGCGTCGCCGAAAGTGGCTTTGGGAGGTCACACGGCCGACGCACCTCTATTCAAAACAGCTCATGTGTTTCCGAAATCCTCAACATCAACTCTTCGCCTGATTGGTTTTACAAACCCCGTTTCGAATCTCCAAAATGGAGTAGATATTTGGAATGCCTCAAGCCTATTGGTCTCAACCTCCTGCTGAACAACTGTCAACCCCTAACTCGCAGGCATTATGCGGCTTTTGCAGACCACCTCACGCGAATAACAGCCGCCAGTCGGCAGCACTTTGCAAAAGACGAATCTCAAAGTGAGGGTGAAGCAGTTGCAGTGGTGAATAATCGGTGTCTTTGTGGTCTCGCCTATCATATGGGCTTTCGATCCTCAGCGCTGCGACATTACTCCTTCGCTGCTAGTTTAGGCATCTATAAGGCATTGGAGAAGAGTGGTAAATCTTTAATTCGACCTAAATCGGCTGTTTTTAAAAACGGGCAGAAAGAAAATTTGCTATACTTTCGAAGTCAGGCTCTTCGGATACAGGAAGCCTATGCTTCAGTACCCAAGGTAATGTGAAGGCTACTAAGCATTAGTCTGTGCTCCTAGGATAACTCGAATGAGCCCATACCTGTACCGAATTGCTTTTGTACAATCTATCGCGAAGCTATGAGTTGTGGATATCACGTGATGACCCAGGGTTCTGGGGACTTGGTCACAGCTCTGTGCACCAATTTTTGGAATGGCCGTGAACTTCTACCGCTCATGGACTCCGAACGCAGCAAAATGCTTGATTTTTATAACCTGAACGTCTCCACAAGCTACTGTCTAGCTTTCGCCTACATGCCCCTCTTGCAGTCAACTCCCCTTGTGCAGGACAATCGGCCAGATGGTGATTGTGCTAATCAGGCGCCCTTCCCCGTCCTCAAATTGCCCGTGGTAGGTGACCACTGTTCTCTCTACTGTTTTTATAGAACTTCGAGTTAAGAAGCCGACTGACCACGCGACCCTCCTCAACATCCACAGTGCGCCCCGCTGATGTACCGTTTGACTCACTGGAGTCCTTTCAGCAACATCCGAAACGACGGCTTACTAGAAACGCGGCTCTTCCTAACGCCTTAATCGCAGGTGGTTCGGGAATGGGGCCTCGGAAGGTCAGTAATATCGATAAGAAGCAGAAATCAAGAAATAGACTCCCTCGAGTCGCTTTCAGCTGCGGCTCCTTGCCCCGCCTCTCCCGTAAAACCAACAGGTGCGCTAACATTTTCATGCTAAAACAACATGCGGGGAAGGTGGTCTTGACATGTTTCTCTAACGTGTATTTCCCTCAATTTGGTCATTTCAAACACCCTGAACCAACACATTCCTTTATACTTGGATATTCGTGCCAGGCTCAAATGTCCTCTTCTCCGCGTGTGCATGTATATCCTTCAATCGAGTCAAGTGTTTATGCAAACATTGGCGCTACTCTTGTAAACATTATAGGTCCTCCTGAACACTTGTTACCGTGACTCACTCTGAGAATTATTTTGTTACTTTGCGATAATGGTACTTGAATGATTGCTTTTCTTCGTCGACTGCGACTCAAAAATACCTGGAATTCACATTTTTCTTGAACAAGATTCTCGTACATGTTATGATAGCATTTGATGGGGTTTAAATCGCTTTCGGTTAAACGGTCAAATAAACATACGACATTTGGTGTGTAAATCAAAAATTCATTTATATCATGACAGGGGTGAAAGCGTCATGGATTCACCCCTTTTGCTCTGGTGCAACAGAAGATCAGTGCTTTTGAAATGAATTATTTCGAGCATTTGTGTGAGATGGACTCTGAAATAGCTTGTCTGGTGGGATAGTTCTAAGAGCTTACAAGACGCAGTATCTATTCGCATCCAAGCTTAAGTTTCCTATTTTCTATCTATCTCTAGTCTTCCCCTAATCCTTATTTCCTGTGCTACTGCCACTCACCTTCCATGCCTAGGAAATGTATGGTTCCAGTTGTAAGATCGAATTGCGAACAAAAAAAGAATTACACTAATTAATATTTGATAGAAGTTGATAGTCTTCTCTCCTCGAAGTTGGCATTTCGTAATGAACTTCGATCTGCTCTTCTTTCGTCTCTCCTCCTCGCAATACACAGTTCAACGAGCACAGCCTCCGAATTTTCCGTTGACTCAGCCGCTTTGCAGGACGCTTTTAGCAAGCAAAATTTCCTCGGGATGGTAAGCCTGCAATACCAGGCGATGCCTGGCATTGTGGAGACCATTCGCAAACTGAATCAGGCCTGCATTCGCTTCGTGCACTTCTCTCAGGTGTGTTTTCACTTAGTTTGGGGCTTGGGTTTCTTCAAACCCTTTATCTCTCTTTCATGCATAAAGTGTTGCCAATATCTTCCCCTCTAGTTATTTCTGAGTGAGCGTTACTGGTCGCTCGCCTTATTTCTTATTTTTGAGCGGTGAGCTATTGGTTATGCTATCGTTTCGAATAACGTTTATCCATTTATTGTAGAAAAAATTCATCTGTTTAGCTTATTGGCTCTTCTATTAAAATTGTTAATGTTTAACAAATTCACTAGGGCTTTGTTCACAGCCTTCGCCTCACTCTCGGAGATTCGTGTGAATCTGACATTCCTTACCCAATCATTTCATACCATAAAACGTTGTGAGGTTATGCTTGGTGAGAGGAGTCAGAATTTGAGCTTAGAGCTTTTTCTTCTACAGGACAACCAGCTGCGCAGTCGGGTATTTGCGGAGCGACTGGGCCTGGAGGCAGACTGGAACTGCCACATCTCGCTGGCGGATCCGCCATCGGAGGTCAGTGGGACACCTTCACAGGGCACCTTCAGTGGCCATCTTACCTCTGCTTCATCTCGAACTTCCTCTACTGGTACCGGTCTGTTACGACGGCCAAATGCCTCCCTCGGCCATGGTGGGTGGCTTCCTGTCTTTCCCGCATTCGACGCTAATTTTGACCATCAAGTGGTATATTGTGCTTGGGTGCATATTTTTATTCTTTATGTTTGAGTCGGAACGTGTCCAATAGATTCGCAAATAACTTGTTTCATCCCTGTGTGGTTGCGAATTTTATTTGAATAGGTCTTTTCAGTTTTAAGTAATGAGTAATGTGTCGTAGTCATTTCAGCTGATTTGAAGTCTGGCGCTGTGTCAGAAACTATGCGACATGCCGGAAGAATATAACCTCGGACCTGACACGTGAAAGTCTGTGTCAAATAAACATGCGCCGTCCAAGCTTTTTTGTTCTGGATCCTCACATCATGTATGCATGAGGCGGAAGGTAATTAGATTTGATAGGAAAAAGTAATATTGGAATATGTGATGCCTTGAGCAATAGCAACCTGGGCTGAAGTTGTCGCTTTTCCCCTGAGGCAGATCTTGATAGTCAACATGCGGGAAGTTAAGTCCCAAACTTGCTTACTTTGTCGTTATTTCCACAATAAATTTATTTATGTCCTTCCTCATGTTCTTCCTAATCAAGTCTTTTCATCGACCACAGCGCTTGCGTTCTCGTATTAGATAATCTCAGGAAGGCTACATAGTTATACATTCACTTCATTACCATGGTAATGTGCCTGTAAGCTGATTGTTCACTTGTATAACATTTTGTCGACTTCTGACCCTTGGGTTTGCTACTGCGTCGGGCGCTTTCAAAGTCAATCGCATAATTGCACGTCTGCTTCCTTCTCTTATTCGATCCATTTTTAACTTCGGCTCCTGTAATCACCTATCAGGTCACTTTCAGGGCAAATTTTCAGTAACCGCCATGTGTAAGTGTGTATTTTCCCCATAACTTCGTTGTTTCTTCTCGAAATTTAAAGGCACCGTTTTTAATGGCAATTTTAAGCCAGATATTTTGCATTTTTTGTCTATTTAGGGGCAAATGCAAGATTTATCATTGATTAGAGCACGTGGGAGGAGGCAGTTTGTATGACTGGTCTCCATTGACATATTGAAAGCTTTCATTTTTTATCTCATCTCGTTCCACTACCATTCGAACAAGAATAAGATTAAGCTCCTCAATATCCCGCGATAGACTTTTGCCCATTATTTATTTAAATGGTTTTCCTGCTCTTTTGAAATGAATTCCACGCTGGATCGGTTTTGTAATATTTCCCTTGTATTTAAGAGAAATGCTCAATCACACGTTCATGCCAAAAAACTCTTTTTATTAACGCCTACAACTATACCATGCAAGTCGATTGTGCCACTAGTATCGATGCTTAAGCATGCCGGTAGCTTGACAGAACTTTGACCTTTCTGTCGTGTTCATCATGATCCAAACTTGAACAACATCGCTTTATTTGTATTGTCATCATTCTAGACCCGGGTCTGAATTCAAATTTGCTCATTCCTAAGGCGGAAACGGAAATGCTAAAATCTCATTAAAGCTTGCCTAGTTATGAAACTAGCCTAAAACGTAACATGTATTAGCACTATTGGTCTAGTCTTCTCTGCAAACGGTGAGTCGGTTTCAAAGTTTCCAGTCTAGACAAAGTAGGTACAACTAGACCACAGTATCTGCGCTCCCATTCGTCAGATGGAATGCTGAGACGCTTATGGGCACTATTCTCATGCATTTATAGCATTAAGAATTGCCTTCATTTTACTGTGATTATTAGTAGCATGGAGTGCCTCCACGAAATTATAGCTAGTGGGGTAAGCTCGGCAAGAATGCAAGAATACCTTGAATCTTCGCTGAATCGATTTCCAAAAAATAACCTTTTTTAACGTGGAAAACGAAATGTTTTCCTGTGACTTTAATTACCTCCAGCCCAAACCATTAACTTAGCGTTACTCTTAAAACAAAATTTGGCCTGATGGCCCTGTTGTGTCAGCTTGTGTGGAGTTAAATGGGATGTAAATATGCTTTTTACCTTTTTGTTCTTCCAATATTCAGGCGAAGTCGCAGTTCTCAAGCAGCCCTATTCTCTCAGCTCGCCAAACGTGACTCGTTCAGGTGTGCCGCCTAAGGTAAGCCTTCACATCCAGACGGGCTCGTGGCTGGCAGCTGTCCCCTTGTCTCATCGCAATAAATAGGCCTTCAAGGGTGAAGGTGTGTTCCAACTTGGTGCCCATAATTGTCGGGCGTCAGTCAACACTTTTGCGGATTATTTGGTGAACTGTAGATTGTGGTAATTGGCACAGGCATTCGTTCCTCCTGCACAGGAACGATCAGTGTTGGCGGATCCGGTGGTGGTGGAGGCTACATCCAATTCCTCTGTGCCCTTGATCGATGGTGAAGGCGGCCGAATGGCCACTGACGGCGTCTGGTTGGGTTTCGATCCGGACACTGAGCTGCCAGAAGGCCAACCTCATTGGGCTGCCCCGCACGCCAGTGGGGAGGTTTCCAACACTTCGTTAAACATCCTTCCCGACGAGGCGAGAAATCCTCTTGCCTTTGAAGGCTCCGTCATTTCAAGTTCCCCCTCCCCCTCATCATCATCATCATCATCATCATCCGATGTCAAAACTGCCGACACTGATGCACAAGAGGGATTGAAAGACAATCCACAGCTTGAGGAGGATGCTTACAACTATGTTTTCGCTAATAAGGTGAATTCTTTCATTTAATAGTAAAACTTACCAAAGAGTGAGGTTTACGTTCAATGCTTACCTTGTTGATCTTCTGCATCAATTCAGTAGCCAAATTTATCAACTTTTTCTTAGCATTAAAATATTTTTTTTGCATTTTTAGTCAAGATTGCCTTCCGGCATCAGAAATATTCGGTCGCATTTGGAGAATGTTGACAATGTGCCACTTAAAGTTTCCCTCTTTACTGACTGCACGCCATCAGGTAATTATCTTGGAAAGTCAAGCATTTTCGGCTCCTCTTTTTGTGATTTCAATGCATTATTCGGCTTTGGATTGATTGTCGTTGCCGTTGGGGGATAAATCATAGTCGAGGTTAACAAAGAGACGGAGGAACGGTTGGTGGATTCCTTTTTTTGCGATCCCTATTTAGAAGGTGTTGCTGACCGTAAAATTAGCGAATTGCTTCACTTCGCGACTTCACATTTTTGAGAACATTTCTACCAACTGGATGAGCATTGAACACCGCCAGCAATAATAGGGGCCTTTGACATACGTTGAATATGCATTGGAGAGGTTACTCAAGACCTCATTTGTTGAATCCCAGAAGGAACTAATGACGTCGTATTTGAGGTATTGAGGCTTCCCAAGCTGTGAGTCTAAGAGTAGAAAGTACATCTTATTGAACAGCTTTTAAAAGGGAGTGGACTTTCACAGCCAAGAAATGGGTATCCATGAAGCTTCATTCCATTAAAGCTCCTAGCGTACACTGGTGTACTTATTTTCGTTGTCTTGGGACATGATCGCAGGGCTGCTAATGTATTTCTTTCATTGCAGCTGTGGACGAGATGATGGAGATAATGCAGGAGTATGGCGAGACGGTGTGTGTGGTGGGCAGTTGTCTGTCGATGGCAAACGCAGAGCTCTTCTGTCGCGGTGATACCGCGATCGCCCTCTTTCCCCTCTTGCCACGTGTCTGTGCCCACGAGCCCAAACCTCCAGTTGCAGGCACCAAAGGATCAAATTTAGGCGACATGACGGACTGCGCCAATTTACCCCTCCTCAGTCTCGCGGGCCGCCTTGTCGCCCTCGGTGCTGCTCTCATCTCCCGTGCCTCTCTTGCCGACTTCGATATTCTTCAACTCATCTCGCAGGTTCCCCACTTTGTATTTCATAACCACTACCGCTTTGATGGCAAGACTTCCTATGACCGTACAGGAATTAATTACTTTGTTTAAAAAGTGCTGAGCCATTCTTTTTGCCTCTTTAATATTTTATTTGAAGCAGGATGCTAAAGGAGGCTGATGTTTGAGCCTTGATGTTTTGAGCGTTTGAATTTTTTTTTGTCCCATTGAAAAGCGGATGTTAGGCAAACTACCTCTTCTGCGGAACAAACAGCCCTTACACCCCCTTTTAACCTCTGTTTCATAGTTTATACTTATTTCTCCAAGTAAAAGTATCTCTTCAGCTGGATTGATTAACAAACTCACTAAAAAGGTGTGGAATGGCCTCCTTGTCGGTTCGAAAGCTGCCGTGGTTCCCCTTGTAGGCTCACGCCTCAGTCAACAACATCCACCTATGTATAGTCTTCGCCATTGCCTCCTCCTTCGCCGCCGCACTTTTCTACCTCCTTTCACTCGCCTTTCTACCAGCTTTCCCAGCGCCCTTTTGCATCACCGGCACCACCCAACAACCTGACGCTCTGATGTGGTTTCCGCCCATCCTATTGGGCACCACTGGACCAATCGAAGCGGCTGGCGGTGTGGCTGTGGGCTACATCGCCATTGGTGGGCAGGTGCTGTGGCTTATTGTGATCGTCATTCCATGCCTCGCCACTAGCATTTTCGGTAGAACTGTGGAAAGAAACCAACCTCTTCAGCAACCGCCTGTGAAAAGAAATGAAATGTTTAGTCGTGAGGTGTGTGAATAGGCTTGTTTAAAATGAGTGCAAGTTTATTTAAGCGATCCTCGTGGGCATGTATTTTCACCATTCCCAATTCTGTACTTTGAACTCGTACAAGTCCGAAAATACACATTTTCCAAGTTCTTGCGTTCCCATGACCGTTTTAGGGATTTTTGGTCACATTGTACTTTTATACTTCCTCTACGAATATTTCGGGAACTGAGATCGGCTTAGGCTTGATTTATTTTTGATAGTTCAGGTTTTATTCTTTCAGCTGGATGTGGATCTTAAAGTCTCCACCTCGCTGTATGATTCAGAAGCATTGTTTGCTAGGTCGGTTAGCTGTGCTACAGGGGCATCCATGCATTGTTTCATTAACGAGTTACATGAAATGCACGGAAAGTCAATACGGCACACACAAGCCTTTTAGATAAATAGAATTCGTATGAAAATCACATCTCAATAACACCATTTAATTGTTTTTCGTAAGATTAGAAGTTGTATCATTAACGTGGCATGGAAACTTTCTGATTACGAGAGAACCTTAGGCTCCTCCTCCCACTTCAGCGGATACTTCGACTTTTGTGGGTAACTACAGCGCGCTTTCTTCCCTCCGTTTTGATTTGTTGGACCGTGAGCCTTGTCCAAACCCTCATCACCTGTCCCACACCTATCGACCACCGTCTCGTCTGTCTGCCACACGCCCTTCCCAACTCAGCCCACTCGAAGTGAGTTCTTGATCCGCATTCCTTAAATACGCCATGCATAACTCCTATGCCTCAACTGGTCTTCCACATTAATTATACTTTAAATGCCCCATAAACGTTAATAAGGTTTGAGGATTTTAGTGACCTGGAGAGTATTTCTCGCCTTTCAGGTAGATGTGATGGTAAATTACGTGCCTTAACAACTAATGGACTTGCCGGAACTTGCTCACTTGTCACCTTGAAATTCAGCCACTTTTCACTATGGAGTTTAAATGATCCACTGGAATCGCGAACTGCGGCCTTACTTTTTCTAAGAAATTATCAACCGTACAATGGACCTGTTTCTCCATATTTTATCGGATGAGCTTTTGGACGCTCTTTCTCCTTCACGCAAAATTTTCCCAAGCTTGTTTCGTTGATCTGGTCGAAAATTTGGGAATTTGTTAAAACTAGAACTGAAGTCGATAAAAGTTGCGGGAGAAGTAGGAGAAGAGACTTCTAATGCAAGACGGTTATGCACCATAGCAAACAATTAAGCGTTTTCCATTTTCATTATTTTAGTATGTCTTTCGCCAAGCCTCCTGACTACACGACAGTTCTGCTGAATGTGACTGTTTCGCAAGAAATATCCTTTTTCCTTCTTGTCACCTACCTAGGTGAGTTTAGGCACATCGCCTGACCCTTCGAAATTTGCTTGCATTACATTCCTTTCTACTGCGTTTGTAGTGCTTATATCATTCAGCTATGCCAACTCTGGTCAATGGATCCACCGCTGGCGGTTTAGCACAAACCTGCCATGGTTCATTTTGGCCGTGCTTATGTGGGTCTACTTCTATTCTTGCTCATTTTGCGAACACTTTTATCATCACAGCCAAGTCTCACCCATCGTTGAGCAAAAGTTGTTTGGTCTGACTCAGTAAATTCTTTCCGATTCTGATCTACGTTGCCGTAATTTGGGCACGAGGATATCGCATTGAGCCTGATCATCTGCTTAAGCTGGAGTTGAAAAAAATGGTCTTACATGTGCGCCGATGTGATTTGGTAATCCTTAGGTAAATCAGAAATTGGCTTGAAGATGTAAGGAATGAAGCCGGTGAAACTATTCACCTCTTTCAAAATTGGAACCTAGACAAGGAGTGTCGTGGCGCTCATCCCTATTTTTAGACACGGACTCGGCCGAATTTCTAACTTAGGTGTCTGATTAAAGTGGTCCAGAGAGCCATGTTGTGGACCTTGTACCAGAGCGTTTCACGGGACCCTGTAATGCAATAAGAAAATCGGCTCTGTCAAACATCGTGCAGCTATTTCCAAGCACCTGGTGGTCTATGGAACCATCCGCCTCGAAAATCAAGTGTTGACTTTGTGGAGACAAGGCTCTTCGAAGCTCGTATTCAAAGCAACACGATATAAACACGTTGGGATTCAGTCCAGTAGCTGGGGCAATTGTTAAGCGCTTCCTTACTTGATTTTTGTTTTCAGATTTTCTCTTTGCGACCAACTATCGACGCTAAGTTTTCTTCCACCTAATAATTTAACAGCCCAACTCACTCTCCCTAACGTACTCCACCATCTACCACCGACCACCCGTGGTGGAAATAATGACGCCCTGTTCCCTCCTTTCTAGATTACTCGCTCACACAATTTACCTCATCATCGCCCTTCTATCGAGTGGTCAAATCCTAAATGGTGAGAAGCGCTGTCGCTTACTAATCACACTGGCTTGCGGCCTTCTCTGGTGCCCGATCCTGCTTCTCGTGAACGAAATCGTTAACTGGAAGGAACGCGTGTACGCCTCATGCTACTGTCTCATTATAAATAGATAATTCTATGCTTATCGCAGAGGAAAGGGTAACCGCGCTACCTTGTGCAGACCCATTGCTCACCTTCCGGATGAGCGACCAGTGACTGTCAGTAACCAACCCGACGGTCCTCCTTACTTTTTTAGAATCACAAACGCGGAGGACCGATTTGCCAAATTATTTTTCGATACCAAACTAGGGATGTACTCTCCTGTCTAGCAGAGACGCCCAAGCCACTGGACCCCACCCTAATGCGACTGTCTTTTGCAGCTAATCCAATCATGATTATCTAAAGCCTAATAAAGTGCGCCAAAATTAAACGCAGTCTTCTAACACGGGCAGGGGCAGTGGATTACACCAGAAGGAGCGCCACAGCCCATAATGAAGCACAGACGCTACGAAACGACTCACCGCAATGGTCCCGGCCCCCCACATTTGCCTCACACCGTGGTTTCGGAGGCCTTGAGACACCACTAAATCGACATTGGAATTAGGAACAACTCCATCCACGCCAACACATCCACTGGAAGCCTCACTAAACAACAGCTTCTGACCCAGGCAATCGACCAAATCATCCAATCACTAGAAGTTATGATGAATGTTCGATGACCGTTGAACCGCAACTGGGAGAGAGGCGGCTTCAGAGACATCAATCGATATCACTGGCTGTTGCACGTCATAGTAGAGATCCACAGGACGCGTTGAGTGCCAGTAAAACCTAAGATCTTGGAAACCAAAGCAGCTAAAACCCATAAAAGGGTGCATAAATCCGTAAATACATATATTTCTGAGAAATTTACGCTGTAGCCTTTGGACGTTCCAAATCCTTCTTCAGAGGGCCCTGTTAGGGGAAAAAATCGACATTAGTGGCAACACAATGAGCAAGACCTACCAAAAACGCCTTCTTCTCTGCGCGAGTTTGGAATCGGCCGTGACCGAATTTAGAGGAGGTGTCGATGAATTTGAGGACTACCTTCTCCAGAGCACGACGGCTAGTCTGTTGAATAAGACTCTTGCGAAGGGTGATGACACGCTTACGAGGCCCCATGCAACAGCCCTTGATCATCACGTAATCGTTATTGACCTCGCCGTAGTGTGGGAAACCACCCATCGGGGTAATATTTTTAGCTGTTAGATCGTACTCCGTAGAAGCATTGCCCCTAGGCTTAATAAGAGCAGCAAGTTCCTTGTTTTCCTCCTTAGCAGCCTCTATCTTAGCGGCCTCAATTTGAGCCTGAACACCTAACAAATGGTTAGAATAGGTGGGTAGGCAAATTTACCAAGACCGATGCGGTAGATCTTCTTGTTCATTTCGGTGCGATGGAAGTAACCTTTCTGGCCAGCACGGGCAACGGTACGACCCACACGAGCTGGATGCCAAGCCCCAATACAGGCAACTTTACGAAGGCCCTTGTGAGTCTTGCGAGGCAATTTCTTGGTGTGCCAACGAGATGTGACACCTTTGAAGCCTTTACCCTTAGTTACACCAATGACGTCGATCATCTCATCCTGAGCAAAAACATTTGCAACAGGAACCTGTTTTTCAAGGTGTTCACGAGCCCAGTCAACCTTCTGAGCAACGGTACCGCCATTGACCTGAATTTCCATAATGTGAGCCTTCTTCTGGCGGTGCTTCATCAACCTCATTTGAGTGTGAGCAATCACGCGGATGACAGAGCAGTATTTCTTCATCTTCTTAATGTCGTTGTTAATCGCCGCAAGACCAGCTTCGTCAGCCCACTTCTTAGAAGCCTTGGTAAACGCCTTTCGCTTCGACTTGCAGAAGTCCTTATAGAAGCGACGACGACAATCCTCGCTCAAGTGCTCAGCCCAGATGGTCTTAAAAGTGCGAAGACCCCTAGCCGTATGAATATAACCAACGATGCCAACAATGACCATTGGCGGACACTCGAGAATAGTAACGGGTTCAACAATTTCCTTTTTGTGAACTTTAGATCCAGGCCGATCCACATCACGAACAACGTGAGTCATGCCAGCCTTGAATCCCATAAAGGCAGTGAGATGTGGTGGCAGCGATCGGCGATCCTTAGGAAAAGCCTTGCATTTACCACGAATGCGACGACTGCGCTTCTTGGGCGTAAAACCTAGAGAACCATGTCGAGGAGCCGAAAACTTCCTGTGCGACTAAATGAAAACAGGGTTAAAGCTGGAGCCAGAAACGCAAATCTAGCACAGACCAAACCAGAACGCACCATGGTTGCAATCTCTAATCACGCTACGAAAGCAAACAAGTGGAGTTAAACAAACTGGTCAAAGGAAATTTTGTAAAGGAGAAGAATATTAATTAACGCACACTAGTCGCACAAGAGGTTTCGTAAAATTTTTACTAGCTGAAATACCATCAACGCAAAAAATAGTTCTTTAGGCATTGCAGATTGCAATAAAACAGTGGTGTCACCTTTGTTCTGGGAAAATAAATAATATTTTTACCTTGAATCGTTATAGGCAGGACATTTTTAAAATACTCATAATAGTTATGCATTCAGCAGGACAGTAATACCAATGTGCCTTATCGCATTTGTCGTGCTAAAATTTGAACAAAGTTTCGGACCACAAAAGATTACATATATGCATAGATCTTGGGTAAAATTTTGTAGCTTGGTAGATAAACTATTTTTCGCATTACTTGACTTTTATTATTTTGCGATACAGGCTCACATCTTTGCTCATTTTATGATCTAGGAATAAGCTCAACTACTCACTTATGCAGCGATTTAGTGCGCCATCCATTCGGTTACTTTATTCCGCAGATAGCACTCCAGCAACTCGGCATAGGCTTCGAGGCTTGTTAATGGTACCTCAGCTTTTCCTTACACCATTGATGTACTTATTACAACTTCAAGACAATATCCTAATTTTGTCCACGTAATTAAACTGCGAAATTTGGACTTTTACAAATCCCATACTTTCATATTACGAACTCGAATGCTCGACAACGCAAGTATAGACTCTCGCTGCGATTTTAACCGAGTAGGAATTCTTTTAATCACAATTTGTTCATTTAACTACACTTTTCGTTGTTTACAACCTAGATGGAACGTCTTCGAGTGAGTGACAGGCATAACCTCGCCCACAGTACTGTCACTACACTATTCCGTGAGGGTTGATTTATAAACACTAATCCATCAATGCATGGCGTACTACAGGTGGCATGCCATTTGGGATCCCTTTTTTGTTAACTAAGGATTTATCCGCTCATTCATATTCTAAGCCAAATGACATCTATCCTCGTGGATGAACGCGCTTTTGCGGTCGTTCGTACGAGCTAATTACAAAGGCGTGGAAACTGTTTTGTGACCACCCCGCATGTATAATGCGATGGTAAAATGACAAGCTGTGGCTGATCCAAGTCCCAGAATTTGGACGTCTGAACTCAGTGATGCACATGTAAGTGCGCAATCACGTCAAACTATTCCGTATAAGCTGCTTTTATCTGGCCTCGGGAGAAGGATTTCTGCAAATCAACAGCAAAAGAGAGTAATAACTTCCATAACTTCAATGCAGACCTATAAACAAGGAATCAAGGGGGAGAGGGCTTTCAGAGCGGGGACGAGATGAGAAGAGGGGTGTCAAGGTTAGCAAACCCGGTAACCACACCGCCCTCATTGATGCCCAGAAGTTTAGTTCGCAGCAGGTGACCTGCGTCATGGTTCTCCAACTCTTCTGTGCCTCGGCTTCAAAAAAGGAGCGAGAAAAAAGAAGTTGAAAAGACCTCAAATGAAATGCATCACACACCTCACTATTCCTTGTATGACTTCACCGAGGAAGCAGGAACAGTTATTAGTTATCTAAGCCACTATTTCAAGCATCCTTAGAGCACAATCTCGACAAATATGGTGTGGTGGTGCTGTGGTGTGCTAGCCAATTTTCCTCGTGCCTTTGATTATTGGTGGATTATGCGTGTTTTCATGAGACATAATTCATTTCCTAGAAGCTCGTTTTCGTTTAGGATCTCCTAGAAATCGCAACAGCAGTCCACTACACTCACCTCAACAGAACTCCATAGATGCCTAGCTCGGAGACCATTTGGCGGCGCAAAGGCGAGGGATACTCGATGCCGACTATGCAGTTCTCCATCACCGGTGGCTCAAGTCTCTCCATCAAGATGTAGGCATTAGCCTCCAACTTGCCCATCACCTCATCCAACTTTCGTACTATGTCGTCTACAAGGCAAGCATCACCTCTCATTAAGTCAAGTCTAATCATCCTACTCCTTACTGCTACAAGCACGCTACCATGTGCGCCTGAGGTGCCACAATTCTTGCTGCATTCAACCCAAAGGTGCGTTGTGTTTACAGCGAAAAGTGAATTACAGACACCAAGAGAGCATTATAAAGGGAATAATTTAGTTCCTCGATAACAGATTCAGCAAAACACAATCCTCATGGAGGTTGTGTAATCCTGGTTTGCGTTGCTCAAACGCTTAACCTCAGAATTACTTTAAAGCCTTTGGAAATTGCTCATTCCAGCAGTAACAGTGCGGTGGATCAAAATTGACCCTAAGATGAAAGATATGCCCTAAAACCTCGAGCTTCACTACGGTGCGCGAGAATAAATAGAAGGAGCATCGAAGAAGAGTGCGTGAGAGGGAGACATGTCAATGGGTTGAAAGTACCGGAAAAAATTGGCTTTTGAGTGAGCTTTCTCGGAAAGTTTTGTTGACACGCACAAATTTTTCGCCCTCAGATTTACCTCCAAAATGACGTCCGAATGGGCTAGTACCGAAACTAAAAACATCTTCGTTCCATGAAACCACATAGTGAGACAACTTCGCTCGCCTAATGCCCATCTTTTAGCCCTCTATTTCATCAGGAGAGGACCTACTTACAGGCCTTCACTCATTTCACACGAGATAAAACGAATGCCCGACTCACCCCCAAAGATGTTATTCCCACCACCCTCACGCTGGGGCTTAAGAACGAATTTGTCGGGATCACGGCGACACTCATCAACCATCTTATTGATGACAACGGGGTCGGCGAAATGAAAGTCGGTAGAGAGGACGGTCTGACGCGCAAAAGTGGCCGCGAGCCGCTCCGCCGTTTGCGGACTGGCCCCAAAGCGTGACAACACCGTGGGACTGGCGGCGAGAGCGGTCTGGACGAGCTTCATGTTCGCCAACAGGTAGTCAATCGAGGGACACTTGATCGCAAAACTTCGCTCCAGTCGCAGTTTCGTCCGCCAAGTCTATAAACAATTTATGAGGTGTAAACATCACGTACCTATTGCAATCATATGCTAGTAGGTTTGAACTCATGGCATTTCTTGACCGCTGAACTTACGTGTTTGCTAAATTACCTCGTCGATCGTGGGTGGGTATGCAAGCACTTAGCTGTGATGGCTATGCCAAACAAGGAAAGCACTAGACAGGTAAATCCAATGACCAAATGACACGCATTAGCATCACCATGAGAATTTGTGCTTAGTACGAAAATCCTAAAAGAAAGGGTGGTGTATCCAAATACGTGGAGAAATTTGGTTGTTGAATGAAACTTGAGATGAGATCAATGACAGATCCAACCAAGTTCATTTGGTTATCTTTTAATCTCCTCCCTTACTGAACGATTAAGCATGTGGGTTAAATTTTAAGTTCTGGCATTTCGCCACTTCCTGGTTTCACACAAGACATACTGCTATTTTGTAATGTTCGAAAAATTGTAAGAAATGAAGTGCCCATTCATGTCTAATTAACGATAGCATGTCACAAAGAGTGCCGTGGAAATGTTTTCAGGTCTAGTTGCACTCGTATAAAAGGTAAATCAGAGTGGGCCAGAGAAATAAATGCTGTGTGGCACTCCTAAGGCACTGAAATTGGAAAGAACATGAAGGAAGGGCAAACACGACATAAGGGCTAGTTCCTGTTTCCTGAGTAAGCATAAACCAGATAAATAAAAAAATGTAAGATCAAACGACTCGACAGCAGATTATGAAGTCACGGAGCGTTTACCTCCTCATCAAAGTGGGTTGGAGCATAACCAGTGCGGTAGTAGATAAGGGCGATTTCATGGCCATCTCTGAGAACAATAAAACTCATTTACTAAGATGTGAACTTAGTTGCGCAAGGAAGGAAAGAGCATCACAACGCACACAAAGAGGCGTCCAGTAGCCTCCTCGACATCCACGTGTCCTGCGGACTCCGCGAGCTCAGCGAAGGTACGCCGAAGAAGACGAATGGAGGCATTGGCGCACAGCATAGCCTCCTCGATACTCAGCTGATCGTAAATGTTGGTCTCATTCTCCGACACCACCATGAGAACAGCTGGAAGGCCAGTGCGTTGAAGATGCGCACTGCTCTTCACGTATTCCTCTACTGCGCGAGCGATCGCATTTCCAAACTTTGTGGCCGAGGGGCAGGCGGGTAACTGTAAGAAATTAAGCATTACATTCCAAAAGGTCTCTTTCAGAGGACCGCTTTTAACACTTCTGGGCTAAATGCCATTGAATTTTCGCCAATAAAGTGCACTAATAGCGATAAAACAGAGGCGAGACTATCATATCTGTAACTGCAGTTCCATAACTTCACATCAAGCAAATAGGCCAAAGATAATCTTCAGAGGTCCTTTTACATTATCGAACTTCCAAATGAATAATTGAAAATAATAATTGACCAAACACACCGGTAAAAGCCATAAAATGAGCCTGCTTCAATTAAATTCATAGGAGACCTCTTAAGGTGTATACGCATCGTCGTCCAGCACGCACGCAGTATTCATTTTTTACGCAAACACGAAAAATGGAAAGCTGTACCTGATCACACAAAAAGATCGATGAGATTTTAAATGCATCGGTGAGTTCAAAATGCAATTAAAAAGAGATTATCATCATTGCAAACCTTCGGTGCATTAGCGCCCAGCAGTTGATTCAATCGCCTTTGATGCACGTTGACCAAACGCTCGGCTATGCCACCAAAGCTGGAGGCGATGAAATTCATCTCAACCTGCTTCAGAGGACAACCAGGAAGAGCGGAGTGCAGCATGTAGTCGGATCGATTGAGGGACAGTCTGAGCGGTTGCACTGGACCCAGCTCGTGATCAAGCTGGTAGATTTTCCATAAATTATAAACATATTCATCTTGCGAAAGGACTCTGATAAATAAAATCAGGGATTCGTTTAAACGCTGTTTTATGCTAGCAATAGTAGAAATGATGGGTTTATGAATCATGCGGATGTTTAGCAGATGCTGACTAGAAGTGACGCTGATTAAAATGTGCACAATAAAAAATGATTATTGATAAATTTGGCGCGTTGATGGTCCAATCTTACGGTTTAAAAGTTGATTTCAAAAATTCGTGGTCTGAGGCCACACAAAGAAATAGGCTATTGAAAGAACGTTGAATATCAACGGCTTCTTCAAACTGAGGTTGTGGATAGGGCGAAGGTAATAAAGTATGCTGAAGAGTCACAGTGACCCCATCAGGAGTCCGCTTCAAAACTCCTGCGAAAAATTTAGTGAATGTGGAGCAATATTACCATTAAGTGCAGCGAAGTCCTTGAAGCTTAAGAGCAAGTCCTTCAATTCCTGTTCGGAAAATCTTGACAGAAGAGATGTAATGACACTCATTTTCCTCTAGACAAGAAGACCTGAGTTAATCTTAAAAACGATAAAATGTTTACACGATGTGTATCTTTCTTCGGCAGAAGCAAACTCCTCAAATACAGAATCAGGTTCCCGTTTTTTAAGAGGTTGGCTGTGTTCAGAGGTTGAAATTAGTCTGGGCCAAATTCACTGTTGGGAACGAAGAAGGCAAGGAATTAAAAAGTGGCGTAGCCTAGAGCCCACAATTAATTGCATATTCCTCAAGACAGCACATACGACTGTTGAATGTGTTGTTTCTTTATTACGTCGCAAATTTCAAGGATGGGATCGAAGCTTTTAGTGCTATAACAATCACTGCGGAAAACCAACTAACCATACGAGAAACGCGACATAGAACAACGTTTCAGCGTGTAGCAACTCTCGCGCCCCGTCCTTTAACTCCGAAAATTAAGACTTTAAACAACCACATACCCAATAACCTTCTAAAAGGTAACGCCGCATCAAGAGAGAAAGCAGTGCATTTCGCATGCACAGATTTCGCGAAATAAGTAAATATGTCAACCAATAAAGCCTATGCAATGTTAACTATGTAAACTTTCCTGAAGGGCATTATTATAGAGGAAAGTTATTTTAAGAGAATAGCGATCCACAAACAACTCTGTTGGTTGTGATGGTGATGCAAGAGTGCTTTAATAATCCTTAAATCGCTGTAACGAACACTTATCTATACTACTTATTGGTAGCTCCTACTCTAGCATACCCGTAGAATGAAGTTTTCTGTGGCTTATGTACTGCATACGAAGAAATGACTGAGTAGATGGAATAAGTGCTTGGGTAAATGGATATGAGTGGATAAGTACGGGATGAATGGGTGCATGAATGTACACAGGGTAGGTGGACGGATGGGTGGAGGAATGAATACAGAAGGATGGATAAAGAATAAGTATATAAATACGCGATGGATGTGTAATGGATGAGTGCCTTAATACGAGATGAATGATCACGTGATGGTTGCATAAGAAGAGCTACTCCAACCGTCATGAAGTGCCTAGTTATTTACATAAGTTGCTCTGCTGTGCAGGTGTACAATGGAGGAGAGTGTAAAAGCGCACCTTTGTTTTTTCTAGCTAAATTCAGGTTCCGAAATTGGGTAGAATTTAACAAAGAACCAGCGACCATTCGTTACGCTAGCGATGAAATGGAAGCGCCCCAAAACCACACGTTAGGTGACTCATCGCCCAGCTGGAGCTTTAAGTGACCCGTGTAGATTGCCATCAGTCTAAAATAAATTCAATAAATGTTACCAAAGCCCTCTCCCCTCCCCCCAAAACCTGATCGTAGCATTCCTACAACTATACCGTCCCCCTAAATTTGACATCAACGCGTGTTCTCACAGCAACCTCCAGGTCATAGTAACCGCAAAAACACCCCATACGGGAGCTCCAACATCAACATGCATTCACCGAGGCATTTATTATTTGTTTCATTGAATGTACGCATACATTGGTGGCGACAATGGTACAAACACAGATTGGACCGTCATATCAACAAAGATGAAGAGCGAAGGACTTAAAATGGGAAGTGAAATAAAAGAGAAAAATAATTGACGCGGCACGGTGAAAACGAATCACACTCACACACACACGCGTCGGTATTAGCAAGGAAGAGCTAATACCATTGTTATCACCAGCTTTCAGTCGAACGCAAAAAAACACCAAGCGCGGGCAACGAATGTCGACCGAGCGTGAGGTAACGCACGGAAACATTCCAGAGAAAAAGCATCAATGTGTGGAAAAAGAGAGTACGAAGAGTCAGTCAGTCAGTGGTAAACTAATTAAGACAAGATTTATTTACAGTTTGCGCGCGCACACACACGGCGGTTGTAGAAGCGAAGTGACGGCGAGCCTCAGAAGTCATCTTCATCTCCCGCCTCGTCATCAGGCTCCTCCTCATCCTCCTGCTTCAACTGATTTGTAGCCTTGTCCGAAGTGAGGTCAGTAAACTTGTAATCCTCCGTGGCCATCTGAATCGCCCACATGAACTTCTCTCGTTGCGTCCTGTTGTAGACTTTCTCAATTGGAATGTTGTATCGCTTGCACCTACCGTTGCACAAATGCACATTGTTAACAAAAACAAAAGAAATGAAAAAAAGACAATACACTCGGATCGAATGGCTACTACTATACGCCCCTAACACTGCAATGAATAAAGCAGTCATAGCACCGGCCGAACTGTCAGTCCAGTTTTCAAACAGTTGACTTAAACGCCCTCGATAAGGGGAGCACATCAGCCTGGTCCACATAGGAGCCAACATCAGTTTGGGGAGAAGTAGCAAAAAAGTCATAGAGGCTCGAAAGGGCCCCATTAGGAAATAAATTGGTATGAAGATGGCTCGTACACAATCACACGCAGAGAGCGGTGCACAACACAGGAATAAACACCAAAGTGACGACCTTCACAAAGCGCTCTGTGTAAGTGTAAGCAGAGCCTATCACAAACAAAACAGTCAACGTTAAAAAAATACAATCGAAAGAGAGGTGCACAACTGCCCTCTTACCAGGCGACCGTGATCCGAGGATCCAAGTAATTGAGCTTGCTCGTGCTCAAGGCAATAGTCTTGTTCTCATCCCTATCCGTGGCTTGAACCTGAAGTTTCACCAGCTGCTCTTTCAGAGTGCCAAGGCGCTTTTTTAACTTCTCGTACTGTGCTCGCTTTGCTGCGGTCTTTGAGTGCGAGTAGTCCGCTTTAATCTGCCTTGCCTCCTGCATAAGATCAGCTATCTGTTCCCTCTTTGCATCAATCTGGGAGGCGAAAAAAAGACAACAAATTATGATGCATTAAACGGGAAAAAACGCTGACCGCTTGTACCTAAATATAGTGCTGACCACAAAGGGCTACTTGAAAAGGCAATAGGAAATATCACACGCCTGTAAATTATCAAAGTGTAGCTGGAAGCGGGGAAGATTGAAAGTATTAGAGATAACAAGGCTACCTTTTTCTGCAAATTCTCCATGGAGGTGGAGAAAGACTTAGGCACCGCACGCTGATGGTTGCAAAGAACGGCAACAGTACGATTGGCACGATTGTAGGCGAGAACCTTCTCAGCCGGCATGTCATCCGGATTGGTGAGACGCTGCAGCTGCTCCTCAAGGGTTCGGCTAGCATTGTAAGTACGAAAAACTTTAGCCGTAAGGCCGTCCATTAATTCTCGAAGGTATTGATTTAGTGTAGTTGTGTTTAGCCGATCAAAAAGATCATCGCTGCCTTGTTTGTTCTTGATAAAGATCTTTAGATTCTTAAAAACACGCTTCGGCACAGAGACAGAGTTTTGGTAACGAATCGAATCCTTGCCGGGAAAATCAAACTCCACAACGTATGGCTTGCCGTCCAACTCTTCGTGAAGTTTAATGTGTTCACACCGTAAGGAACAGCAACCCACCGTGTCTGCTTCATCCTCATCTTTTTCATTTCCGGCACGCAAGGCCAACTTGAAAAAAGTTGAACAATGACAACCCGTTAGTGTCAATTGGCAAACATTATTACACTGGTAAAAGATGGGTAAATTTAACTCAAGATTAAAAATAACCATTAGCGACAATGCGGAGAACACTTGTAACCAATCGGCTTGACGAAACTTGCGGCGAGCACGGCTTCGAGAACGTCTGATAGAGTATACCTTCTGATAGTCAGTACTGCCTTTTTCTGCCAAAACATGCTTCTCAATCGCGATAATGAGCTCGTTAATCGAAAAAACCTTAACCAACGACAGATTGATCGAGATCCAGGTTTCAATTCTACACGTTTAGGTCCTCGCATGAATAAACTGGATTAACACACAACATGAACTACAAACCCTCTAGTTGGTGAAGCATGGTAGTAACGCTCAAATAACGTAGATGAGTAATGTCTTTGACAAGCAGCTTTGACGCGAAATCAAATCCATTAATAGCAGTAGCGACGATCCATCGTTGATGTCAGGGCACAAAGGCGTATAAATGATGATTCAAAAATTCAAATAAGTTGACTGACCAGCAGAGATAGGTGGTCTACCAGTCCTACTTTAAAAAGCTGAAGTTAACCAGCCGAGACGGCATCTATGTGTAGTGCATTTAAACACAAAATAGGTCCAAAGTGGCGCAGAGCCCGCATACACAGAAAAATTAGCACCAACTTGCGACTAATAAAGTGTAGCCCACCTAACACTGCTAGTTCCAAACGGTAAGCAGTGAAGACTCACAGATAAAAACGTACCTTGTCAATGAAGTAAAGAGCCACAGCACGTTGACGAACGCGCATTTCTTTGGACTTAAAATCGGCACGATAGTCGGCGCGAATCTTATCCACACAGCTGTGAAGTTTTCTGGCAACTTCATACTTCTTCCAGTCCTTTTCTCCCTGCAAGCACAATGTTAGCAATGAAAACATCGCTCACCTTTAGACGGGAGGAAGCATTGAGCATAACATACTTAAAGTTGTTTTGGACATTTTCAACCCAACATGCCAACCATGTAACGGTGTTATCATGGCGCACTTCTTTCCAACGGTGACCCGCAGGAGGGGACGGAACTTTGGCATCCTTTGAACAATTAATTATAACATCCTCAGGCAGTATACGCTTCTTCAGCATGCCAGTTTTGGGGTGATTACCACGCCCGCGAAACAAACCCGGCGGTTCAATACGGAAGTTGGCGATTCTCTGTTTGTGACCATCAAGCACACAAAAACCGTACTGCTCCACAGTACGCTGATTTTCCTCCTTGATCCGCTGTTTTTCCTCCTTAGGCATGCTCTTTCGCTCCTCGGCCTTCTTCTTGTAATACTCCGCATAATAAGTGAAGTCGCATTTTGACAGTTTCCTAATGATTTGTTTTTCCTCAAGAGTCATTACCTAGAGAGTCATTAAATTTGACTTTCACAAACCCTTTGCCAGTCCTTAAAAAAGTTATTATTAAAGACCTCCATTTTTGTATAGTCGTGGTCCAGCATCTTAGCGTAAAATCCAGCGACCTCTTCAGCCGGCTCCGACAATTTTATGCGCTGACCATCGTAGAAAAAAGGGACATTTTCGGGTAGTGGCACATAAGGAGGGGCAAACAACGGGCCGTTGTGCTCCAGAAATCGCCACTTGTATTTGCCATCACTGTTCCTTTCTTCCCACCACTTCCACACGGTTTCGCTTTCTTCCTCCTTTGTTCTTTTCCTTGGTGTAGGATTAGCCGATTTTGATTTAATATCATTTTTAAAGGGGCTCCTTTCTGGCTTTATTCTGATATCGTTATCTGTCGGCTCCGACTTAGGACGTTTCTTCTAAAAACGAAAATGTGATCCCGTAAAGAAACTTGCCGGGTAATCAGATAGAGTATCATTGTACTTCCTCTTCCGCGACTCCTTCATTCTATACAACAGAGTAAATAAATTAATGGCTACACTTACTTCGTGGCCAACGGAACATCGTCATCGTCACTGGACGAATAAGTACGCTTCAAACTCATGCGTGCAGCCAGGGGCACATCGTCATCCTCATTCTTTATGTCATGAGAATTTCCGTTGTTCATATTCACGATATCGGAAATCGCCATTTGTGGATGATGTCCAGATGAACAATGACGTTTGCCCAGCAGAAAGTCAAGAACACAGAACTAACAAAGGCAACCACAGCCCACTAGAGGCAGTCGTACTAGTTATATGGATTTGGGTCGGTTGGATAAATTTAAACACAATAGTGACATTTGGGTAAATATTTTTTCCACAAAGAGCACTATTTTGTAAGCCTGAATAAATCGGTTATCTTTTTTGAATTTACATCTTTCAGTAACTCTCCCAGTTTTGATTTGACGATACCTAACTGCAGCCAAAAACACATCACCTTGTTCCTATTTAATAATTTCACTTACCGATACGATAGCAATCATGCCAAAAAACTAGCTCCTTGCTCCACAAGTTTTACATATGATAGAGGTGCACATAAAATGTTTTATTTGCATGCGTCTCAGTACACAAATGAAAAGGCCTGCATTATTATGGGAACAGAATGGTACAGCTAGTTGGTTTTCATTTCCAAACTAGGACAAGGCTGTATTCTTAGGGGGCCACTTACTTTCAGAGTTTGTTCTAATGTATTGCTTACCATTTACTTAGGGCCTTTTTGATACTTCAATATTTTAAAGTAAATGGGATTCTAGGCATTATGTTCATTCAACCCCTTTTATAGCATTGCTTGTGCCGTTCGTTTCCGTATGTTATGGGCTTAACAAGATGTACAACCGCGCCTACGTTCCTCTGGTTTTTGAGAAGATCCAAGTCGGTGATAGGTGGATGAAGTTATGCTTATGATTTAGTCCTTTTTGTATTCCTCTGTGATTATACTGATAATATAACTCGGTGCATCGGTGAAAACATATATTTAGCTCCTTTATTTGCGCAAACACCTCTTCTAGCGAATTGTTTAAATATTATCACAGCAGCATACTACTGTCGGCAAGCTATTTTGATCAACCAAACTCTGCCTCTTATGTGCGGTTTCACATTCTCAAGCAGCCATATACAGAGAACGCGGTCGACCGTTCAAGTATTATTAACCTGGAGTGGGGCAGCTTAACAGATAAAATCAAACAGATCATTGCAACAACATGGAGCTAGTTTCGTGTCTGTTGCAATCAGACAAGTCTCGTGAATGTTCACAAAACTGTAAATTGGAGATAGACGGTGCGTGGTAGGATTTAAAATACGCTCAAAATCGTGCGGCACATTGTCTCAAAGTGAGTAGATTTCGCAAGCAAAATAAGAGGATTACCACAATCCTAACCGAAGTTATTTGCAACGAACTCTGCCCAAAAAGGACAGGCCAGCCAATAAGGATCGGGGAAACGAGCTGCACCACTCTAATGTGGTCGAAAAATCAATAGTAGGTTAGCGCAAGAGAAACTAATTTTATCGACTTTCAATCAGCAGCTGACCGTCATTGGCAGTGATGCGCCAACTTGCTACGATTCCGACGTGAAGCCGATTACTCACATCGGCAGTGCAAATCGATGCTTAGCAAAGCCTGTGGTGCTGTTTTCTCTGGCCCCCTTCATTAAGGTCGCGTCTAACCGCGGACCTGACATTGGCAGTGGCGCGGAGCTGATTAAATTCAAGGGTAATTTAAAGATGGAGGCAATTTTATGCCAGAATTAACCTAGTATAACTGAATTAAAAGGCTTTAACTAAATGACAATCATCAATCGGTGGTGCTGCATCCATCAGCTGGCAACGCTTTAACACTCACCACTCTACCGTTTTCATAGCCAATAAATACCTAATTTGTGCATAAAAGTTAGCTTACAATTTCTGCTTACATTTCCATCGCTCTCAAGGCAATCGTCAGCTCTTCCGTTATGAGTTTGGTAGCTTCCGGTCACGGTTTGGTAAGTGGGTCATGCGTTTCAGACATCCCTCATCTGGATCGGCGTTCTCAGCGAATGACACACTAATCTACCAGTTCCCCTGAGATGGGCATAAGTACGGCTTATAGGCGACCTAAGGTAGAAGGGGCAAACAAGAATAGGTTTAGATCCAGGAGCTGCTGTTTTTAATAAGGATGGAAGAGCCCACAGAGACTAGATGTGACAGAGACGTGTCTGCTACTTTTCCTATGTGATTATCACAAGGCTCTCAAGGGCCATCAGTCTTGGTGGATATTGTCCCGGAATATCACCTATTTACGGAGGTACACCCATATTCCTGGAAAACAAGTAAAACCAGAGTGAGGAGTGTGATTACTATGTGACCCTATAGGTCAAATTTACCGGCGGCATCACGGAATTGATCGGGTGGGACCAATGGTTGGGGAAATGGTCACGCAGGCACCTACCTTTGTGAAGTGCTTGAATACTTCAAAGACTTGCATTACACAGGCTGATGTGACACGACTTTCGTTTCACAAGATGCTCCTCAAGAAGCGTACTGATGAGACCAGTACCGGGTCCATTCCTCGTCTTGCCTTTTGGCGCACCACCGTCAGCAGCAAACGGAGAGTGAAAGAGGAACGAGGAGCGTATTCGACCCTAAGAATGCGCCCATCACAGCACATTAGGTTGCATGGAGGAGTGACTGATCAGAGTTGCGGGAACATGGACAGGTGTAGCCTGTGCCACTAAAGTTGTTACATTTTGAAGTGTTTCGACGCCGAGGCGGTCTGCTATACACATGCATTTCCATTTTCTTCTAAAAAAAAAACACCATTTTATGCTCCTAAACACATTAAATGGGACTTAAATAGAGGATTTTATTCTTAGCAGTTTATGTAGCAACAGAAGATATTGGAGGCAAATTTGACATGCAGTTGTTAGAGCGCTTTGTAGAAGAGGTGTTGCTGCTTATGTAGCGCCCCAAATCTTCCCCGAAGTCGATAGAAGACATGATACTAGAGCCGAATATGGATTGTTGAAGTAGGGAAGGGTTTGAGGGCTACCGGGATGGCCTGGCGAACGTGTAAACCAAGAGTCCTAAGAGAGGCGTGCAAAAAAAGTTAGGATGCTTCACTGTCCTCTGCCCGTTTGGGCTATGGTTCCAGCCTGATTCTTGGCCAGTCCCTTTGCGTTGACGATGAGGCGGGGAAACCACCCACGAGTCAACTACAGCATCACTGCTACCTCTTGGCAATTCTGCTTGATTTGGAGTTGTGTTCCGTTTGAGAACCACACTTGAGAAGGAGCAATGTGCTGACCACCTCGGATACTTGAATCGAGTTGTAAAAAAACTGGCCTAAAGCAGAGTCATTCATTGAGTCAAGGGGTTTAAAGTAGTTCCATGGGGATCTCACTTGGGTTCTGAGTATTCACATCCATCCATCTGGGTTCTATCCACCCATTAGAGCGGTAAAAGTGGATGGACCGTGGACAGATAGTTCATTTGTGAGTGGCATCCCAGAAGAATACAGGACTAGAGTGGTCGTCATTGTATGCTTCGACGCTTCAGTTAGGAGTCGCTACAGATTCGCCCATTCACAGCCTAAGCCCTTCTTTCATTGCGTCAAAGTTTGGCATTCACGAGTGCAAATCAGGGTAGTTTTCCTTTGAGATCGAGTTTACTTGCCGCTGCTACCTACGTTGCACGCCGACACCTCCTTGAAGATAGAGGAATGTGGGATTCCAAGGTAGACAGTGAATAGTTAGCGCAGGGCAGGGCATCTGGGTTTATCGGCACGACTCAGAAGCCATGCCGTCCCGGGGAAGTTCAACGGTGAAGGCCTAAGCATCATGTAACGATTTTTTTGTCACAACCGTTGAAAATCTTCTTTGACAGAAACATTGTCATTGGTAAAGAAACGACGAGTTGGGGATCAAAAAGGCGGCAAATAACGCAAGGTGGAGAAGTTAGCTTTGATTCAAGAAGATTTAAGTTCGTTGTGTGGAACAATAAGTCATGCTGACAAAGGCCATTGCAAACAGCGGACCAATCCACTGAAGTACAGGGTAAAATGCGTTGTTCAATGAAATGCTATTACTGTGATGGTTCGAAAAATTTTCCCGACGCCATATCAGGCGGAAGTATCAAGGATTTTCCACATTAGGTGAATCACTGTGTAAAGAGTTTTGACTGCACACGATTCTCGTAAATGCCACCCGGTCGTAGCTCTCCTAAATGCACACCTCCTTTTATTTCGTTTGGCCAACTTGTTACCCAATTCTTTATTTACCAGTCCACCTTCACAGGAACTAGCTACCTGTCAATAGACCTCACTTTGAGCTTTTAGTCGGTAAAAGTTGGACTTCTTTTAATCAAGCACCCTGGTTGGTGGCAAAATAGATACAACTCTTCACAATGTTACGATAACGTCGCGTGTCTCAAGGGTGTTATCGTCTCCAACTGGCCATTAGGGACCCCTAGGAGTGGGGAGGCTAATCAACGTTGGCTCTGTGAGGGAGTGTAGTTTTTGCTAAAATGGATTGATGGTAAGGTTCTCCATTCACGGGGTCGCAGGTCGGGTGTCAACTTCCTGATTTAGGCCCAATCCCTACTGTCATTCAAGTGGAGACTTCAAAAGTACACCCTGCCTAATGCCATAGAGGCCGTAAAATTGGCCATAGTAGTGCTGCGGCAAAAAGTGGACGGCAATTTGGGAGTGAGGTGCTTCAGATTTATACCCACTGAATGGTGGAGCCATTTAAGCGACCAAAAGTGCACATCAGATGTGTCAAATGAATGCAAAAATGGACAGAAATGTAGTTAAGATGCAATGGATGCATCACAATGTGGACGAATAAACGCGAGATGACACGCCATTTGCAGAGCTGGGTGACTAATCAGCAATTGGTCACGAGTCATGGCAAAGCGACATGACGTCAAATGTCCACTATTCTAATGCCAGATCAAAACCAGACGCGAAATCACAGGCAGTCGACGAATACAGCTTTTGATCATTAGAGTCCATTTACAAAGCAGTCCTTCCTTGATGAAGAATCCGCCAGCCATCTGGTACTACTAGAACATCTAACTTGAATGTAAGGCATTAAATTTGGATTGACGAGAAGGCCCATTAAAAAGAACCGGTGGATATGGTACAGGAAAGAACAATAAACAAGCAACCCATGGTCGAGTTCACTGGAAAGATGCCAGAGCACAGTAACGGGGTGAGCTCATCTGGCGAAGATCATAAATGGCGGGCTGGCCTTATTTTAAATGGAAAGAATGCATCCATTATCACCAAATGCAACTCATTGGAGCCATTAGATATGCCATAAATGACCGAGGGATATGGCGGTCTAGAAAGGCACCAAGAGTAGTTGCAGATAAGTCAGAAGGTCAAGGGCAAATTCACTCAACTCTCTAACCGTAAAGGGCAAGTCAGCTTGAAGCTTCCTCATTAATATTCAGACTGACAGGTGCAATGAGTGGGAGGTCATGGCGTCGAGCCGGTTTTCCGGGTCGCGGACGCTGTAAAGGCCAGGCTGGTTGCAAGTGCAGCCAAAAATATCGTTCTGATGTTAACTGCTTTTAGCACAGCAATTCTCCATGCCACGGTGGACGAAAGAAATGGTCACTTTAGATCGATCTTGTCCGTACTGTTGGGTGCCTAATAGCAGTTTCTGAAACTAAGATGACGGTGTCTTTCCCCAACGGCGGAAGGTGGATCAGCTGGACTTAAAATTCATGAATTCCAGTTCGACTTGAGGAGGCACACGATATGCACTTGCTCATGCTCCACCACTGTGTCAAATACAAGGTAGATTGAAAGGTTAAATACCAGACTCAAAGTTCACATTTGAATGCTAAAAGCCTCAAATTGCCTTACGACATAAATTTGTTCGACTTGCGACAAGGTGAAGGCAACAATTTACACCGTTCAAGACTTTCACACAATTTTGCACTCACTGAGATGCTGTAAAGAAGAGATTAGCGAAAACAAAGACGCTAAGAGAGAAAATTTTCATCGTAGATGATTGCTATTTGCAGTTTGTTTAAGTTTTTTTCTTGTTTGGCCACAGGTGGGTGTCTTCTACAAGTAAGGTGAGGTGTTTACAATTCGATTACTGCAGTGTTAAAAGGAAATCGAAAAATCAGGGATGGGAAGTAAATTAGGCCATAAAGGAAGTTTTCTAAACGTCAATTGAGGTTTTCTTTTCTCTACGTCATCCTAATCAGCATCCCTCGGTTGTGGTAAGTCTTAAAAAGCCACCTAATTCCTCAATATTTGACCGGAGAGGCGAGCTATACATTCGGTCGGACGTAATAATTTGTCATCTTTTTACTCTAAGTGGCGCCAAATGAATCCATGCTTGTTAGCTTTTTGCAGGTACACACACCCAAATGCAACGACCAAGCCAATCTCTGCGCGACCGCATTCAGTGCGGTGAAGTGGTGGTAATGGTGGTGGTGTTTTGTTGCTGATTCTACGGGTATGAAGCGGGCGGGCGATGGCAGGGGTGAGTGGAGCAATTGAGGCGAGATGGTGGTGGTGGCTGTGGCGGTGGACAGTTTGGGTTGTAAAGCCCACGAGCTGCCAAAAAGCGCAGTTAAATCAGTTAAAGTTACAAAAAGCCACCAATGCCTTCCTCCTATGGGTTGTAAAGATACTATCGCCATTCGCCATCTGGTGTTGCCTCGCCAGCGGGGCAGAGGGCTCAAACGCACAAACACTGGGGCAAACAAACAGCTCCCAATTTTGCTGACATACAACCTGTAGTCGGGTCGTATCGCTTGTTGATAAGTTCACCTTAACACAAACCGAGTCGATTCAGCTTATACACCAAATGTTATTTTAAGGTGATAAAATTGTGTCCTTAAACAGCCCGTCGCGTGGATCAGCCCCCTGGCGATAAAAGCGAAATCCCAACAATCTGTGAGGTCGTAAAAATGTACCTTGATAGCCGTACCTTGTTTTTATCCCTGCCTAATAAAGGATGGCCCCGTATAGCCTGTTCCCTTGTTTGAGCTTGAAGAGAGAAACATAGAGCCCACTACGGCCTCACCAGTTTGCTTTTAACTCTTGTCCCTTCATTGAAGAATAAAGTCTCGATGTACATTTGTTTAGGCATTTTCTCCATAGGGCGAAATTTTATAAATAACCTTGACCCCCTCTCTTCTTGGTTCAAATGTCCTCACTGTTAGATAAGGTCAGTGAAACCTCTCCAAGGTCAAAAACACCTCTAGCTTAGGGAATTTGTGGTATTCACTATCACGTGGAATCCTTTTTCATATTTATTCTTTTTAAGGGGTGCATGCAAATGTGGCCTTCCGAGACATCTCAGAAGATATGTAGAAGGGTCGAAAGCTCACTGCGATGGTTGCCAGTCCTAAGCGCCTGTGTAACTAAAATGAAGAGTTAAGCTGTTCAATAAGGTGCTACATAAATATAATTTGTCAGAGTAATGAATCGGCTGGCACGAATAGCCCCCAAATGTCAGGTGGAAGTGTGAAACGTTATGTCTGTCGAAGGGTAACATTGAATGATTTTCTCTAGAGTTAACACTATTTACCTGGCATTTTCCCATGACTTTTTTACGCCAACTACTGCAACAATTGCTCAAGTCAGATTTGTGTGCAGAATGCTTCTGTCTTTCGGTCGCCGCGTTTAAATGACCTTGCGACTGAGGTGTCACCGTCAGCCTCCAAAGAGGCTACAAGTTCTGGCTCCCCACAAAACTTTTATCACCACAACATTCTCTATGAAACAGCATTTTACAGCTCCGACAAATCTATCTTCTCCGTTAGAGGGCTCGAACTTGCATGTTCTGCACATTTTTACAGGTTCCAATACGGGGTTCGTCACAATTTTGATCAACAAAGGTTTTAGCAAACTGTTTTAAACTTTTATCACGCCTCATACCAAAACATATCATCAATATAACGCCTAAACCTACGCTATTTATTGGGTATTTGCCGGATTATGATAATGTTGGACATCTGAGGTTGAACGGTGGGTCACTGAGGCTGGCGAAGCTTGTATCTGGCCTGGCTGAAGATAAACTACCCTGTCCTCACAGCTGTGATAAATACAACCAGGAAGGGCCACTTCCAAGCTCTGCTGGAGGTCATTGCATTGACTAATGGCAGTGCCTCGTCTAAGTGGCCCCCAAAGTAACAAGAGCGCCTTGCAACCTTTGTGGACATCCTGAGGCCCGTATTTGGTACAAAATCTTCAACTAGCCTTGATGAAAACACTGCCGAGCAGAAGGAAAATTCAGCTGCTGATTTTACGAACTTCCAAACACACACTATTCCACATTACCTGGAACTGAATAACATGACGATTAAAGAAAGTATGGAGCTATAACTACCTCTTTATAATACAAAAAACACTAAAAAACTTCCCCAATTTCTGTCAAAATTCTAGCTTTTAGCAATCAACTGCCTCGTTACTATAGTTAAAAATAGTTGCAATTGAAGTCCGTGAAGGTAAGAGCATTTGCATCGGTGGATGGTGTATATCTCGGTTTACATCTCCGCACTCATTCACATAAGCATAATTTCTGTTGTTTTCAATTCTTCAAGTGATTTAATCGCTCAGTAGATGCGCAATTTTTTAGTAGGTGGAGAGGTTTGGGCGAAAGAGACATCAACTTTCCGCGATCTGCTGTCGAATTGTGCCGACTCGTCTCCACCAATGCCGTGACGGGAGTACTTGAACGACTGCAACTCGTGGAGGCCGGTTCTGGAGGGTAGGGAGGGGCAGGAGGGGGGGAGGGGCAAATTGTCTGACCTTGTCACTGCTCTCCTCCCTGAGAAATGGGAAAATAATTTGACGGCATTGCGCACCATCGTGTTCTTGCTGCAATTTAATTCCCATTTTTACTGAATCCTTGTTACATTTAAAGATCGGCCTAATCGAATGTGATTTAGTCTCTCCTTGTCCCTCCCTTTTAAGCATCTCTACTAGTTAGACCATTTCACGGGTCGAGAAGAAGTTCGAATTACTTTATTTAAGGAATTCATTTAGCTTGCTGCGGTATAAACCTTCTAGCGAGGGTGTTATTGATAGTCACAGGTTAAAACTCGAATGTAAAGATTAATTTGTATCTTGAAAGTTCATTCAAAGGCAGTTATTCTTCGATCGGAAGGAAGCTGTTGGTATAGCTACTGCTACATTCTTGTTCACTCATAAGTTACTCTCCTGTGTATTCAGCTGCTTGTGGACTGATAAATTTGAAGTTTAATGTCGAAACATGTTTTGTTAACTCTGCGGGCTTCTACTGGCATGGGAAGAACTTAACTGCCTATTTTCTATATAAAATACTACGATGATCACCAGTAATAATGAACGGGAGGTTTGTGAGTGATTTGTCACGCCAAAAGACTTCCCTAACAAAAGAAATCACAATACAGGGATAGAAAATGCATTAGCGATGTACAGAAGCTCCAAAAAGCTGCTGACCAGGCGCAAAAGCTAAACCAATTGGCGAAATTTCGAAGCCTAAGCTTTGTGTGCCCTCGAAAAAGCAAACGAAGATTTCTTCGTCGTCTCCTCCTGATCAACTTCTCGTATCGATCGTCACAAAGTAGTCGAAGGAGTTTGAGAAAACCTTCACCAGCCAATAGCTCCAGTCACCGATTCCACGTGCATCTGTAATGATGTGCGACTGTAACGTCACCAATTCTTCTTACTACTGGATCGGAGAGTTCTGCCAGTGCCGGAAGTGCATTGGAGAAAGGAGAAACGTACCGACCACCTTTACTCCCCTTTCCCAGTTGTAAGAAAACTGGCCTAAAAGCAAAGAAACTTAATATAAAAAGGGGTTTAAAGCAATTCTGTGGGGATAAGGTATCGCGTGTATTCATTCCAGTCAAGTCTGTCTATCCATTTGAGTTCCATTCAGGCGGTAGAGAGGTGGTGGGACGGAGAATCGCGTTTTCACCCAAATGACATCCTCATGCAGGTTGCGTAGACGGCGTTACAGAGAACTTCTCCGGATGGCTCATGGCGACGGTTTCAGGCGTGAATAGCAGACCTGCAGAACACGGGGCTGTTAGCTACGGAAGGTAGACGTCATTTTAAGACCCTTATTAGGAGTCGTTACAGGCTTGCCCTTCCTCCAGCTACGTTGTGCCTCAAAAGGGTGCAATCCGAGGGTAGAAAGCGTACGGCTGACGTAGAGAAGCATTAGAGGCCACTCGCATGGCCCGGAGGTCATGCGGCTTATTGGAAGTACAAAGGTCGAGTCTTCAGTGCTCACGAAGCCAAAACAAACAAACTTAACAAATAAGCCGAGTTTTACCGAACAACTTCTTAAAAGGGCATCCATAAAAAGCAACCACATTTGACAAAGTAGCAAGAGACGCATCGACATTAGCCAGTAAAATGAGCAAAACTCTGGAAAAATGCGCCCAATCAGAAGTTGAATAAAAAGTATTAATCATGGAAATTTATTCCCGTGGGGAGTCTTTCGACGTTATTATTTTACGGAAACCAATCTACCCCACAACTCCATCCGCACCACAAACCACTCATGTGAAAGGTTGGTATTTACTCGAGCTAAAAAGAAAACTTGGCGATTAAATAGATCCCTCAATGAAAAATTCAGCCTTTCCGTACTATCAAAGTGGGCTACATTCGCTTTGTAGACTTTTTAGTTAGAATTTGCTCAAAGGCAGTTGGAAGGGCTTCAACAGACTTCTTATTAAATCGGAGTGATTGAGAAGTGCCTCTTTTGGGGGCTACATAAAATTCCTTCGTAGGCGAAAAATTGTTCAGCATGTCGAATTTATCATTCACCAGAGAGAATGTGTGAGAAACGCTGAGCGGCAGTGAACCACAGTTCTGGCCAAAACAAAAACCCAAGAGAAGGCACCCAAGAAGCACACGCAAGATTCTTCAAGAACTAACCCTATTTTGTATCCCAACTTTAAAGATTTACATAAGCAAGGAAAAAATAAGAATAAACAGCTATGTATATTTGATGGTCCAAGTGATTTGGAGGGAGCCGGATCGGCCGAATGTAGTGGGTTTAGCCTGACCTCCGGCAGGTCAGTCATCATGCCAGAAATTCCGCCACAGAAGTGCACCTAACTTTTCCAACCTCTTATTTAAATAACGTAAATTAATAACTTCCTTTATCGCAAAACCAGTAACTTTGGGAAGAAGCACTTGAAAGAACAGTCTAGAAGTCTAGACAGACCGGCCTGGATGAGGTTGTCCAAAAACCAGCAATTCTCACCTCTTCAAACAAATTCGTGCACAGGCCAGTCCCGCCATTTAAACCGACGCGAACATTATCAAGGGCCTGTTGCATGTCCTAATTTGAGAGTATTCTCCCATTGCCATGGCAATTTAGACCTACCTTTTAGCTATACTCCGGTTGTTTGACATTCTGTCAGCCAAGCTCCATTATGAAAAATGAAAAGGGAAGATATAAGGAAAGCGTATTCCACGAAGAATAAGAGAATGAGGCTTTTTAATTATGGTAAATGCAAAAAGTCTTGTGCCTGTGTCAAATGGCACAGGATCGAGAGGAAATGTGACACCCAGTGTTTCCCACCTCTCTCTTTCCTCTGCCTCATAGTTACAGGGTGCCTCCACCCCTCTCTCCCTCATTTTGAAGATTTCATTCTGATGACTTTGGAATTGTGATCAATTGCCCACGGCCTCGATGGCGGGCATTCTGTCCTTTGTCCATGAATAAAATGCTTCACAGTTGAGCCTATTCTTTTTCTGGACAGGGTGTATGAGCTCTTCTAACATCCCTTAAACTGTCTCAACTGAAGCGAGAAGAAAGTTGGAATTGAATGATACGTAATTATTTCCTTTACAGACTTACTTTCCGCAGTTATGGAAACTGTTCTTGGTGTTCAAAGAGCTATACCTCCGATCCCCTAATTGAACGGGTAGTCATATAAATAAAGTGGTGATTAAAATTCGAAGTAACTCTCCATTTATCAGAAGAAGCAAAATTACCCTTCGCCGTTGATTGATGTCCAAGTCGCAGAGTTTGCGAACCTACCAGTGACATTGAAGAGAACGTGGAGGTACAGCCTCGTGTCTAGGACACGCAAAGTTCGAGCGACGCAGACCAGTGTCCACTCCCCTGTACATACCGTCCCCGTCTGAATTATTCATCATTACCGCCTCGTGATAACTTACGGACACACGGACACGCCATCACACATGCACATCTTTCGTGCAGAATGTGTTGTCTTTTGTTCTGCAGTCGGCAGGTTGTGTGCGAACACCGAAGCGTAATTTTAATGCTCGCAATGAATATAAAGCGAAAAGTTGGTGTTCTTTCTCAGTTAGCGGGGGCGAAATTTGTCCTTAGCTGCATAGAATGGGATCCCTTTTCGTAGTCAAATTACGCACCGAACCCATAGCTTTGTCTTTCCCATATTTTGGTCTATCACATGGTTAAGTGTGCCAAGCACTTCGGTTCAAAAGAGCGTTTGCTCTCAATCGACATCTATCCAAGGCTTGCAGACTTTGTAAGATGATGCCAGGTTTACCGGTTGATAGGATAAATACTTCTATGCGGATGGAATGGAGCATGCCTGCAAATTACGTGTGTGTCGAAATCATGGCCGAAAAGTCTGTTGGAAGTACTCCTCAAAAGGCATATTTGCTGCCTGTCGCGGCCAGGGTAATGACTTCTGCTGAACGACATATTCGATCATAGGCATGAATGCTTTCTAGGAAGATGCTTATCAGTGGTGGTTGAAAAAACGAATAAGTGCGAAAATTTGGTACAGAATGATGCATGATTCCATTCCTAAGTGGAGGAAACAGCTCTAAACTCGACTTCATACATGCAGACAAGATCCACACTTGGTCATGATGACAAGTTGGTTTTACTAACAGGAGTTGAAGGTAAAAGCCGCATTTTTCTGCCTTAAAAAAGTCGTTTAAAATGTGTTCACGGACATTTGTCAAGTACAGTTGTAAATTTGCCTGGCGCCAGTGTCCATTAGACCGACGTAAGCAACAGGGGATTAATGTTCTTTGCGAGCAAATCATGAGCGTGTGATTTCATTTAACTCCTCACACTTCTGATTACACCGACACGATCGTTCTACCCTTCGAGGATGCCGAACAGCTTTCTCCCCACCGAAATGCAAGCAACCCATGACTCTCCTACAAAATGCCTCGTCAAAATCAGGCTCTCAGCGATTGACGGGAACAAAAAGCTTCATTTGGCACCCCTGGACGGTAGATTCACTACCGAGATTGCGATATCGCGATAACATAGTTTATGTTCTGCACGAAATGAGTAATCTACGGAGAGCAAACACAATACTGCCGAGTTTTTTTCCAGCCTTTCATGCAAGCACTGGACTATTCAGTAATGGCTGTAAATGTATTTATCATTTTCAGAAAGTAGAGTTAGAAATGCTTTTATGAGGCAATGAGGAAAGGCCACGAGACCTAAACTGTTTTCAATTCTAATCGACCGGACCCAACGTGTCCTCAAATAGACTGTCTTTAGATAATTTGACGCTGCATAGACAAGATTAACAGATGCAATTTATGGAGCTGAGCACTGAATTAGCCAGACATATTTTACTAAGTCTACTTCTTAGAGATTCGTAAAATGCCTGGGGGGAAAAATTAGGAGAATTGCTGGTGCAAGACTGCCTCGGCGCATGAGAGACACAAAGTGTCGCCGCGAAATTACGGGTTGAGTGTGCAAACCACTCGTCAATTCGTGCATCGTTATTCGCTGCTATGGTTACTACGGCATTTCAAGGCTAAAGGAAATCACCGTCATATCGCTTTCTCGCTTATCAAAAGAATGATTTAAATGAGGAAGTGTTCACTGACGCCTTATGATTAAATCTATGTTGCCAGTTAGTTCTCAGGCTTAAAAGCCAGGAAAGTCAAAATGGATCTCGAAACTGGATGAGAAGTACGCCGATTTAAACAGGTTGTGTAAAGTCAATGAGTATATCTACAACTGAGATAGTAATTTAGATGGTCTGGGCTTGTACGGAGGGTTCGCAAAGCTTATTAAACATGTAACTAATGTGGATTTACAAGACTTTAAGCTAGAAATGTGGGGAACTTATACTTTTACGGCAAACACTCAAACCACTATTGAAAGTCTTATTCTTTGGCGAATTGTATGGTTTTCTTTATTCTCAAAAACCAAGTTAATTAATTTAGTAGGATCTAAGTGACGTGGCGAGGTCTAGCCAACTTAACGACATCCTATAATTGCAAAAGAGGGACTGCGAAGGTGATATTGCAAAACCTCACAGGCCCATTTTAAGCCCAGCAGTTGAGCTAAATTACTGTTCTCGTTGACATAGGTGTCAGGAATGGTCTGGTGAACGCAGTGAGTAAAAAGGCAAGAGGTGTTGCCTGGACGAAGTGGTTTTGCGCCAGGATGTGTATGTCTCCACTGGCCTTGTGAAGCCTGCCCATCATCCCACTATCGGAGTAGCTTTTGAAAAATAAAGCTTTATCTTTAAGGCTTACCATGTGATAAATATCGCTTAGACTCGAATTTTCTTCCCAGTATCTTCGTGTTTTAGGGGTCAACATGCCACAGAAGGAGTATTGGGCCTGTAGCAGAAGGTGCAAACCACTTTTTGGTCACGTGAGCTGCCTAAGGCATGAAGGAAATGAGATTTTCAGAGGGGGTACTTGACTGAGGCTCCAAGCGGCGCCTCTGTGTTTTGGAGATATTAGTAATGAACGAAAGAAAAGCAAAATTTGAGACTGCCTTCCCCACGAAACAGCTTACAGACACCCGCCCTGAAGGGCAAGAACAGGTGGGAAACACTTCCCATTCACCAGATCACTTCTTCACGCATTGTCGTGATATACTTCAACATCCGCCAATTTGCAGACAAAAGATGCAGCCAAAATGGTGCCTTCATATTTGTAAATTGCCATTAAGTAATAATGCGCTGTTCCTATCACTACTTTAACGTTTGTTGTACACCGCCAGAGTCAAGGCACTGTTTATCGTTCAAATTATTAATGATGATGAGAGAATATCCACAGCTCCCTTATACTACGATGTGGATGAAGAGGAGCAACGACGATTTGGGTGTAACAATAGGGCTGGCCTCTGCATAATAGACCGAGGTAATTAGCTGATGAGCCGAAGGCTGGAATTCAATTTCCAGTCTCCACTTAAAGGGCATGATTGGCCTCGCCTCTGAGACAGATAAAACCACAATTCTTTGTAATCCTACCCCCGAAAACTGATCGCTATATACAAATTTAACTATTTATTACACTTCTCAGGAGTGAATTCAGTGAAGAAGGATGTTTTGCCAGCCACAAAGATTTGTTTAAATTATGAACTTTGATGAACAGAATCAACTACTGAAATACTCCTGTTAGTAAATTGAGTAGCACGTGCAAAAGGGCAAAACCACAAATAATATCTAGAAAATCACCTAATTATAAATCCTGTGTCTTGTAAGACCGCTCAGGCAGTATTCGAACCATCAAGTAATGGACACCTTGAAGGTAATATTTTGTGATTGAAAGAGGGGAAATTTATTGCATTCACTCATCATAAGTGGTGTGATAACCTCCACCAGTGGCCAATGTTTGCATGAACCGGGATTTCAGTCAGTATCGGATGCATTTTTTGTCCCACTCCTATAGCAGCAAGCAGAAGTCACGGTTGAAGCGGATTAAAATGGGCGAGGTTTGTCCGGAGCTCCCTTGTCTCTAATACGGTTTTGTCTTTTTTGTTTTGTAGGCTTGTGGGAGTACCTGAGGCAGTTGTAATGATGCAGAAGTTAAGCAAATTGCCGCGCCATCACTTCCTGTTCCCTGGAAAGGCATGAAGTGCTTTTTTGTGCGAAATCAGGGTTCAAGCTCTCCCATACCTCATTAGACCTTATGCCATTATTTGTTGCTATGGCTACAATCGATGCCTAAGATGGAGGGAAACAACGTCGCATTTTAATAAGTCTTGTCAGGTGTAAATAGCTTGTGAATCATAGCATCACTGATATACAAATATGAACTTATGAACTTTACAAGTATGAATGCCAATTCACAGTAAATGGCACTGTGAAAGGAGGGTGCGATGACAGGCCAGTCTCAGCGATCTCGGTGACATCTGAATAGTTGCGTGAGATTTGGTGCTACAAATATTTAGGGTTTATTTTTTTCGCTAAGCAGCCCAAGGTTGGGAGGTTTGAAATTATTTTTTTCCTTGTGTAGTAGTAGAATTCATGTGAGAGCAGGCTCCTAATGAGCAGTCAGTCGGGACGACTTGGAATCGCCTCCGGTCATGCGAATCATGAACCATTAAACCATATGTTTGATGAAATACCCATTTAATGCTATTCAAACTTGGGTTACGTGCCAATTTCGTGTCATCCAACAAAATTAGGCCCCAGTCTTCCCCGTAGTCTTCGAGGTACTGTCCCTTGATGGATGCCTCCAACTTCCTGGATCGACTAACCTAATGCGCCTTAGGACGGGGCAAAAGACTGAACTTCCCATTTCATGTGTAACGCCGATTGCTGCATTCCCAGTTAGATGCGTTTTAAATGAGTTACTTTGACTGCAACAACTCCGCGAGGCGTTGGAATTCAGGAGGCGTCATGAAGTCTTAGTCACCCGGAAGAACTGCATTCATCGGCATGCCAAAGCCATTTAGCAATATTATGAGGACAAAGCAGTCACCTTATTCCACGGCAATTGCTGTTTCGAAGAGTAAAATAAATTTTTTGCTGTGTAGCACAGAAATGCTGGTTCACTTGACGAACAGAGCCACGGGATTACTTTCAGGCTTGGAATATCATGACAGCAGGGGCCAACTGTGCCAATGATTAAAACACGTTCATGGTACGACTTCATTAGCACCAGCAAATAAAAAATGAGGCTAAATTGAGTATTTTTAAGGTATCGTCTCCAAAGTATGATGTTTAGAACGTCCTAGGGACCCCCAACAGGGAGTCCTTCCATTTATGAGTTTCCCAAATCCTCTTTTGCTTTATAAGCTACTTATATCGTAACTGCAAATTGCTCATTCTTCATACATTGCGGGTGAAACATTGGAATAGTGTGTCGCGGTGCCTGTTTCTTAGAATACGCCACTCAAAAGCAGCGAGCTATAGTGACCATCCCGGTCCTTCACTCTTCCTCTTCCACCTCCCTCCCTCATTCCGTTTTTGTTACTCTTCTCCACCTCTTCAATGGGATTGAATTTTTATAAAGAATTTACAATCCACCAATTACACGCAAAGTGGCATCTTCACTTCCATTTCTGAGTGGCGCAGTTGCGCTGATAAAACAATGGGTACGATAAAATTGGCGGTTTTATGGCCCCTGAAATCGCGTAACTCACCACAACTGCGCAAATATCCAACTGCGGCCACTGGATGGGGCACAGACTTAGTGCCTCTCAGCCCCTGTGGCGATAGGCAGCGCTCTCTCTCCCTCTCGTCCACGCCGCCTTTTCCGCTCGCCCCGATCAACGCATTGCACATGCAGTGGAACTCCCCTGTAGGAACTGTGTCGGTTTTAGGGCAGTAATCCAAGTTGCCATCTCTCGAAGCAGGTCCGAGTGAAGTAGTCTGTCAAATTGGCATAGCGCTTACGGCGCCAATGCCTTGGCATGAAAAGTTGTGGCTGTTGTCCTGCCCCAATGATGAGGCCTTAAGACTGTGTGGTCCAATGCGGTAGCAACAATTTTCATTTAAATGTGAACCCTTAATTAGTAGCTGGTATTCGACTTCGAGGTAAGCTGTCTTATTCAGGCAAAATATGCACCCCGTGGACATAAGTTAAAGGGCGAGTGGACGGGAAAATTGTCCAAAGCATGATTTATAATTAGGTTTCTCCTGAAGGGCCTAACTCGTCTATTCCAAGGCTTAACCAGTGTGGTGCTGTTTCAGGGAACCACATTTTAGGCGTTAACTTCACGTCCTTCGTCCACTGAAACCACCTAGATCTATTTTTGAGACTGCAAGCTCTAGCAAGGTTCCTGGTCCCATGGTACAGAAGTAGTTTGATTTATCTCTTCAAATAAAGCTGTTACTTCGTAAAAAGGTCAAATGGGGAGGAGCTTAATCAGGGGAGGTATGTGGAACAGGCGTAATATGCGCAGTGAAATTGTTTGGACAACAATTTGTCCACACAATTAAATTTTGCTTAGGTCTTTTTAAGGTTAACTGCTAATGAATTTCCTGGGTGTAGAACTAACTAGGATTGGACGAAGGGTAGATCGTCAAACCAAATCTCTATGATTGCGAACGAACTTTGCCTTCAAGGGGTCACAGGACTTGACCTTAACACGGAAAAGATCCTGTGCGCTATTTTAGTACAACAAGAAAGCAAGTTTTCGCATGTACAACGTCCTATTCACTGTGTCCACCAGCAGGGACGTTCCATACGGACCAAACTATGCATTTCAAGGTTTCCCAGAAGGAACACCGCATAAACTGGACAAAAACAATGGAAACCGATGGAGAACCAACACAACCCGGTGTATTGTCAATCCGCCCTTGAGGCTACGACAGAAGTGAGCTTCTGAATAGTACATTGGAGCCAAAAATTCACGACAAAAGGACTTTACTACTGGCAGTGAATTGAATGCTTTTCCCAGTACCAACTGCTCATGAAACCGAAACTACCTTTCCCCGGTGGGCAAATTTCTGGGTGCACATAACCACTTTGAAGTATGACAAGGCACAAAAGATACACAACAATGATAAAACCTGCAAGAAAGATTAATTTTAAGTAGACCTAATCATCTCTGCAACTCATCGCTTTACATGGAATCTACGAAAAGCCTTAGCGGTAATCATAGATCAAAGTTATATTTCCTGGCATCTTCGAAGATGGGGATCGTGGGGAGTAACTTCTTCTTTGAGCATTTCAAGACTTTTAAAACCCTTACAGCTCAACCTAAAGGACTGCTGACGTTCTACTGGGAAAACTTGATCGCGTGTTTCCAAACACAGAATGAATTTGTCCATAAAATACAATATACATGTGGAAAAATACAGACATCGTTGGTGTAGAGGGATGGGATCGGATGAGGACAAGCGTCAGCGGCTGAAGATTGTTCACTTTCGTAGGACCACACAGGCAACACAGGTGCTGGCCAGAATGCAACAGATCAGACTGACACCGACAATGAGGAGAATGATGTGAGCCTTGGTCATAGCAACTAGGGAGGACGTGGAGGTGCCTTTGAGACGCACCAACTTTTGCATAAATCGTCCTGCACTGTAGCTTTTACTGTGCACATACATTGGACGCTTTAGTTGATTACGGCCATGCTGATCGCTCTCGGGATCAACCACGAGTTTGGCTTCGCTGTGAAGTTGGCGGCGAGAGCCCTTGTCAGCGACACGGAGATATACCACTTGAAAGGCTATGCCTTTTGTCAACTCTTCTGCCACCCATAACCGCCCATCCTTGAAGAGGGTTACCTGATGTGGACGCAGGGTGGGATCCGTGGAGTCCTCAGGCGACTTTTCAAGTACTGACAAGGTAGTAGTTCCATTTTCTCCCAGATCGGGATCATAGATGCGGATTTGAGTCCAAAATCCAGGCGGAGGATCCGTGGAGCGATACCAGGGCATGTTTCGAAGGAGTGCTTCACCCTCTACATCAAAGAACATTGGAGTGTTGTCGTTGACATCCTGTAGGATAAGCTTGACCTCATATGTAGCCGAGAGTCGGAAGGGACTGCCCAAGTCATAAAGATATACAAAGAGCACTATTTCGGAAATTTCCTCCCTATCCAAAAGAGGATAATCTTTTCCTCGGATGGAGATCACACCAGACTCGGTGGATAAACGAAATTCGGGAATACGATCATTGTTAGAGCCATTACCGAAGGTTTTTACACTTCGTAGCTCAAAATGAACCGATCCATTTAATCCTGCATCAGGATCAAGAGCATCAAGTTTGATGAGGGGTACCCAAGTCGGCAGGTTGGTGGTTTGCACCAAACCGTCAAATTCTGGTAGAGAGTAGTGTAGGCGGGATAACGACGGCGCGCAATCGTTGATATCCTTCACGGTTATCACAATGTCAACACGAATCCGATTCGGAGGTTGATCACTATCCGAGGCGGAGAAACGACAACGCAATTCTGCAGTGACCTCACGATCAATCCCATGAGGAATTGATAAGACTCCCGTTCTCGAGTTCACATGTACGCGTATGCATTCGGGGGAGTTACGATCCTTTCCAAAGTGTATATCCCCAACTCCATTCAGGGGTCGGAGAGTGTAAAAACCAATAATTGGGCTGGAGGATTCTTCGATAGCGAGGTGAACCTCCTTCTGGGCGAATCGGAACTGTTGTCCCGGTGGAGGCGCTAGACGAATTCGAAGACTCATTTGACTGCTGCCACAAATGACACGAACATCCTGGGCCTCGACACGGCTCCGCATAACGTCGAACTTCTGTGAGAAGTTGTATGGCTTGTTAACCTTTAGCGTAAATGTGGGTTTACCCATAAGGAGACCGGCATTTTCAAGGGAAAAATGTGAAAGAACAGGATGCATGGAGCATAACACTTTGGAAGTGCCACCTTCTGTCCAAATTAACGCAACCAGTGTATCCTTCTCTGCAGAATTGGGAAGCATGATGGGCGCGTCGGAGCCGCTGATTGTCTCACCTCCGAGTGGTTTGATAAAAATCTTGCCAATTTGCGCTTCTACCTCCTCACCGGTTATTTCAACAGTCACCTCTAGGGTTGATTGCCTCGGTGGATTGCCGGCATCAGTAGCAGTTACAAAAACTTTCATTCTCTTCTCCGGGTAGTGAAGCAGACTTTTCGTGAGAATTAACTTTCCATCAGTCACCTCGAAGTAGGTTGAGTTTGTTAAAAAAGTGATTTCACCATCTTTTCCAGCGTCTTTGTCCACTACATGAAATTTGGTTATCGGAACTCTGAACTGACTATCTCGAGGGACGCTTAACTGGGTTGTGGATTGAATGAAGCGGGGTTGGTACTCATTTTCATTTTTTATATTGACGCGAATAGGCAGAATGGCTTCAGTAGAGCCCGAGTCTTCTGCAAAAAGGATTAGATGATGGTGCTGACACAATTCGAAGTCCACAGCTTTCTCGAGAACTAGCCGAAGATCACACGAGACTATTTCAGACTGACACGTGATAGAAAAGTGATTTCGACAGGAAGGAGAGCTCTCATCAACCAAACCGTAGCGCAAGACGGAACGTTCTGCTTCGTCTAAATCTACGGCTTGTGGAAGCTGGAAAGTAGCACCAACCGAGGTTAGTTCACTCAATGTAAGGTTCCAGGAATCTTCTTCAAAGTAGGGTCGATTGTCATTCAAGTCTTGCACGACAATGTGAACATTTATCCAGGTCTCTAAGAGTTTGTCTCCACTGTGCACCACCATACTCAACTCTACTTGACACTTCTGTGACGATGCAGAGGTGGAAATAATCACATTGGCGTATCTAATGTCCTTCGCCGTTTTGATGCTGTCTACGCGTTGGGAAGGCAGTGGATTGAGCTTCCTCTGTGGTTGCACACCACGACCACACACAGTTTCCCGATCTAGATGCCGCGTCGTGCGCAAATCCCCTGTGGTCTCGTTTAATGCGAAATCCTCCTTTTTGCCGTACATGAGCTTGATGAAGAGGGGTTGCTTATTCTCGCTTTGGATATTGGCATCACGAATGGGATTCCCAATGTACGTCCCAGGTCCACACTCCTCCTGCACTACATAGTGCACCGATTTTGCCGAGGTGGAGGCTGCATTGCAGAAGGCGAATGTACAAACGGTGAAGATGATGAATGACAGTAGCATTGACACAGAGTTGACGAAGTCGAGGGCGATCTGCTTTTTAAATAATCCGCCGAGTGTTTTGTTCGTCCCCTGATTGGTTGTGACTCACGTGGCTGAGTAGAGCCAATGCCCAATGGAGTGCGAGCGCACGTCCACTTTGCAGAAGCACGGGGTCTGAGAGCAGACCGATATCTATTGTTCTGGACACATCGCGGCTTTTCAGCCAACCCAACACCTTCGAGACATCGAAACAAACGCACTACCCACTCCACCAAGGCGGTAAGTCACTCCTAAATGTCAAATGTCCTAGCTGATTTCACGTTCAATGGTTGTGAAAAGGTTTTAGTCTTCAAAATTACACAATAAGACTCCTATGCGGGTATTCTAAAGAATTGGTTTGAAAAATTAACACTACAAACGTAAAAGCAACGGGGGTGGAGTTATTTTCAGTTATTTAAACCCTCTACGATTATCCTACACAAAGAACCAAGCGGCCTCATTTATTTGTCATAGAGATGGAAAAACACCTGCCACCAGATATAAGTCTATTTCATCAAAAATGTAAAGATGCATAAAAAGACAAGAGCATAGAATTTAAGTATGTTTTTCGACAAGAAGCAGTCAATTGAAAGGCAAGGAGTCACAATGGTTGTTTGTTCAACCCTCAACTTTGTTTTGCTTTTTCTGCGTTGTGGTTCGCCGCGACAGATACGCAAGCTTTGGGGAACCACCCCTTAATAGGAACTAAAAGTCGAAAACGCGAAACGCTACTAACAAATGATAAGTAGCACAGATGATTCCTATGAGATTGTCATCAGAACTGACGTTATTAACGGCAAGATCACAGTTTCGAATATTTAAAATGTTAAAATAATGTTAGTTTTGACAAAAAGTTCCGGGCACAAAAGGTGTGAAGCCAAGAAAGCGAAGAAGAGAGGATATAGACTTACCCTTAGGGGAATGGCCATCGCCCTTCTCGGTTGTAGAAACTAGTTGGCCATAATACCACCCCCTGAAGCAAAGGTGAGAGCATAGAGGAGAGTGACCCAAGGGGTGAGAAGAGGGAGAGAAAGGGGTGACTTACTTATGTCCTCGAGTGACGAGAACGGTGTGCCCGACAGCAACGGCCATACGATTCTCCCCACTGCATGGTGGGCAACAGCAGGTGCGGCAGCCGAACGATAAAGGCAGCGTGCTACCCGAGTAGGCGCGCTCAATTCGGAAGGGAATGGCCGACTTGTTCTTTAGGTTTTTCTGTTTCAGCTGTTCTATCTGCCGTGAGTAAACAAAAAGAGCTTTTGACGCCAGTTGAAGGCTTACCCAAACATTGAATAAGCAAAAGCGATAGAGCGTAGGTGTAGCCATGGCCCCATGAAGCACATATTCAATCTTGTAACCGAACTGCATACCTAGCAACCAACTGACCATACACATCGCTTTAACAGAACCAAGTCTGACAACTTTGGGTAGCAACGTCTAGTTGTACCAGAGGTGACCAGCACACTCCAGTAAGTAATCGAACAAACTCACAGTAAGATCGTAGGTTCCGCATCCTGGCTTTAAAGGCCATAAATATCCGTCACCTATCGGGTTTCCACTCCAACTTAACACCTTGAAAATCATCAGAAAAGGGAAGTATCGAAACATTCAATGCTCAGTTAATATGTTGGAAAAGAATAGAACGAATAGATTAAAAATAACGAATGTGGTTAGAATGCGAAAACAAACGCTTTAAGAGGCGAAAACACAGACCTGTAGGAGATTCCGCTTCCATCCCAGATCGTAAGGATAGACCATGGGTTTAGGATTGGATTCACTATCCCTCCGATCGGACGCCTAAACATTAAATTTCGTGTAACGCTACCCCATGTTAACCTCACACGACAATATGCACTACTGACAAACCTTAGTCATTATCCAATCTTCGATTACAGTTCTATTACGTAGGACACCTTTTAACTGGCAATAACCAAGTCCTCCAACAGCCAAGATAACTCCAAATGCCAGACCAAGAGCAATTAGCAAAATAGCGATTTCGTAAAAGTTGAACAATATTCGGTAATCATAACCGAATCGATACAAAGCGTAGGACTAAAGAGAGGGATGAAAGAGATCAAGATGGTGAATAATCGGTGTGCAGGTACAAACGGCAGAAGAGAACATACCCGTGTAAGGACAAAATATACACGATATGAGCATAGGACGCAGCAATACAAGCATCCAAGAGGTGCAAAAATAACAAAATGAAGAAAGTGACCATGATTTAGATGTCCAACGCAGCTATTGATCCAAGGGCAATGATGATCCATTTTGAGAACACATCTCCCACAGGAGTGGCAATGATGAGATCGAGGCGGTTTAAATCCATCACAGATAAGGCAAAACTGTAAAAATGGTTTATCCTTAGGATTACTCTAAAACAGCATGCAATTACTTTAGAAAAGTAGCTAAAAAAATGGGACTGTGGAACGTAAACTAACCGGTTGCCATCCAAATTTCACAAAGCCTGGACCGAACCAGGCAGCCAATGCGTAGCTTCGCAAAATGTAAAACGATAAAAACACACAGAAAAATGCGTTAGCTGCGGCAAAAATCTTCCGAGACGGTAAAAAGGTTGATGTGATGACAGACAAACTAGCGAGAGTAAGGAAAATCACGAGACCCATCCCGAATATGGGGCCTAGGTGGAACAAACGCCGACACTTCGAAGAAAAAGTTTTACATACAGACTCATTAAAAAGCAGAGGATCTGCTGGCATCGCTACACTTCACCCCGGCAATTTACGAACACAACATTTAAGTAACGCGCATTTTCTCTGCCTAGTAGTACTTCGGCGCTGGTGAATGCACCTACACCCATTCATCAAATTATGAAAAAAAAGAAAATCGCGAGATCCAATGCAGCTGAACCGTAGTAAATTACACAGAGAAGATGTGAATTGTCGTCAAATTTTGTCGGTTACATATATGATGCTATGCAGACAAAGTGGCAAAAACAAGCAAATTGTCCACAACTTACAGTAAATAATTAGTTTTAAATAATGGACAAATAGAAATAGTTTTTTGGCAAGTTGCATTGCCTTACAAGTCCTCCTACTTTAACTGGCGTAAGAAATGACCACCGCCCAATAAGGTGGAAGTTATTGAAGGGTTTTGCAGGTGAGTGTGATATTTTTTACCAATGCTTTTCTCGTTCACCGAAAGGAAATCTTAGCATGATTACTTCAAATTATTTCATATTAGTACTCTTCCATTGGACCGACACGCGTCCAATTGTACTTGCGTCAATTTGTATGGATGGGGTTTTGCTGCAACTTTATTTTTTAGATGCAAGCAGACGCAGAGGATCGACTGCAACGAAAGAAACGCTTATTTGAGTTCTACGGTCCGGAATCAAAACCTGATGAAATACCTGAAATTCTTCCCGATCCAAAGAATATTGATTCTGTGGGCTTCGATCCAAAGGAGTATTTAAGCGACCTTTTCCGAAAATGCGATCTGAATGATTTGCTGGCCAAGGAGACAGAAATCTGCGAACAAATTCGTTCGCTTGACTCTGAAATGCAAACGCTTGTTTATGATAATTATAACAAATTCATAAATGCCACACACACAATCAAAATGGTAGGTCGTGTTGTCTTTTTCCTGAGTTGATGCCTTTATTAGATGAAGTCAGATTTTAAATTCATTGAAGATGAAATGAACTCTCTCGCTGAGAGCATGGTTGAAATACAACTTTATTCTAGCGAGATTGATCAAGAAATTCGTGAGTCAAGATCAGCTATCAGAAAACTGGTGACAACAGCTGACAATCTGCGAAGAGTTAGTAAAAAATGTTTACTTGTACCCACCATATCCCTGTTTAGCTTGGATACTTGTCTTCGTTGCCATCAAAGATTCGAGAGTTCATGAAAAAGGAGGATTGGGCCAAAGCAGTAGACGCTTACATTAAAGCGAGTGGATTTTTCGAGAAGCATCGCAATATCCCATCCTTTCAAGGCATTGATAAGGAATGCACTGAGTTAATTAATGAAGTGGTCAAGGAGGTGGAGGCTCGTTTGATTTCGGCGGTAAGACAGTTCTATTCTTGCATTCGAGATCTATTAGACCATTTTCTCATATTTTTTCCACTCCTATTGATGGGGACATTTGTTAAAGCACACTCTTGCATATAAAACTTTATTTGCTTACAAATAAATATACAAAATCTGTCTTTACCCACTGATAAATGCCCAAGTCCATGACGCAGTTTTATAAGTTAAAGGGTTGAATTGTTAATCTGTAATTTTACTGATATATCGGTACGCGTGATTAGTTGAAATTCATCCTCTTTCAAATAGTGAAGTATTACCTATATAGCATAATTCCTCTTTAATTTAGGAGGATTCGCAAGCTTTAACAGCGTCAATTGAGGTTCTGATGCAACTTGGACAACCTGTGTCAGAATTGTCAAAAAAATTTATTCAAGTGTAAGCAGTTGATAGTGAAAATTTATGCCCCCTTTGCCGTAGAGCTTCGCAACGTATCGACTCGCTGCTTGAGAAATTGGCGTCCTCGCACGACGTGGAAAGTGTGGAGTCACCTGTGCCTGTAAGGCGTTCACATCTCTCATGCTTTTTTGTCTTGGTCTCAGCATACAAGCTTGAGGCTCTTGCACATATTGCGCCCTCTCGGAAATGAGTCAAATGTGTGAGGGAGTGTGCTCACTTTGGGATGACCATAAGCTGATACAGCTATTTGTTCCCGCATGCTTGATGGTGAAATTTGTGCTTTAGATTCAGTAAATGCCGATTGGCTTATTTGATCCTCATCTGGGAAAAGTTCTTAATGCATACTAGGGATAGTTGTGAGGTGCGTAATACTACAAGTAGAACTCTTCCCCACTTCAAACTGAGGGACTCATTCTCACGTACTTCACATTATCGCGTTGTCATTCCTTCAACCAGTGTAAAACGCGTCTCATTGAGTTCTTCGTGACCATTTTCCTCGTATGCATTCATTAACCATAACTATTCGAGTTCATACTACTTTTTTCCTTCCTGTAGGACCTTTTGAATTTCGCGAACGCGGCTGCGGATACGATTTCCGAGGGAACGCTCTCCTACGTCTTTGCTTACTCCAGCCGCTTTCTCAGCAATCCAGCTCTGTCATCGAGGTTAGTTGGTATGCACGGCTGCATCTAATTCAATACAGGTCGTTCACAAGGGTTGGAAATTGATAATAATAGGTGCTTTTTTGGATGGTTTCGCCTCTTTTCTTTTTTTATTGCTTGCTTGCTTGAAGCATTTTCGCCTTTTGCTGAGCGACGCCTCTGTTGCTTATATTTGCCGGCTCTCCCAACCAACGGTAGAGTAAGCGTAATTTCTTGCATGAGTTGTTCTACTGTGGGTTTAGTCTAGCGAGACTAATTTGCTGCCCCGAGCTACAGGACTTTAGAAGTGATAGTACGACAATCTTACTTCCTCTTCTTCCCTCCTCCAGAGATGGTCATTCTGAGGATAACCTCCAAACTTCTCTTTTTGAGTTTCTTCAAAGTGTGACTCAGAAGTTCCTTGCCTTGATTGACAAGAAGATGCAAGATGAGGTGAGTTCGATGCTTGGCTAAGCGATGGCTGCTAGTGACTGGTGTGTTTTACTAGGGCATGCTCTCGTCCTTACGTTTTATAAGCAAATGCACTTATACTGATGGGGATTGTTGAATATACTAGCGCTCAATAGCATTCCTAGTTGTGAGAGCAAAAGGTGAGATCTCTGTAGTATTTATCAACGATTGATTTGTTAAGGTCCAGTCAACTGAGATAAGTTTGCTGGTGCGAGCTTTGGAACGCCTATTCTCTCGGCTAGTAGGCTTCGGTCGCAGCGTCCTAGAAGTTGTCGTGCCACCGAATGAGTCTTCCTCCCTAACAGCTAACAACTTCAAGCGAAATCTCGATGAGGCCTCCCTCAACATGGTATTGGCCGTGGCCGCAAGGTGCTGTCGCGAGAAACAGTTTGCCTATCTTAAAATGCAGACCGCGGATTGTTTGACTGACATCAGGCAGTATATCGTCACAAATGTCTGCTCGAAGCCAGCAAACAGGTATTTTTTTAAGAACTCTTATTACATGTTAAATGCTTGAGCCAGATAAATTCCTATTGACACTAGGAGGGGGGTGGCATTGGGCGGGCCGAGTGATGGATTCTAGCGGTCCGTCTGTGTTGAAGGCGACGGGAATTGTAGGACCGTTTATAGTGTTTAAATGAAGTAAAAAAATGTCATTCTACCGTCACCAGTTCGTGGAAGTGTATCTCCAATTACATGATCTGGTTCTTCCCTCAGTGCTAGATATATTACTTTACCTCTTGCACAAGTTTCTCAATAATTTCCTCACCTTTTATGTTACCAATCTTAGTTCGGGCATTTTTTATAACCGATTGTTCGGATAGCTCTACCCGTCATCTTACGATACGTTTGAGTCCATTGGTCATGAGAAGGCCTAGGGGAAGTTCTTCATCGAGTAAATTAGATGATGTGCTATCCTTCATGCAAGGTAGGCGGCATGACATCCCTTCGGAACTGTGCCTCATTCTGGTGTAGGCAGGGGGTTCCGGTTCTTTCATCTTTGCCTGGTCTACCTTTGTGAACTTTATATGTGTATTCATGAATGGACTATCATGGCATTTGGTTCACAATCTCTCCGTCTTTTAGTGAAAATGAGGGTGACAAGAAGACGCTCACGGAGATATACAATGAAATGAGCCGGATTTTGGCAACCAATCTTCGCGACTGTCTCAAGGCCTTGGAGGTAGATTTGCGTTATTCTTCGACAGCTCCCTTGTTTTGTCGCTTGAGTTAATTCACTTTACATGTCTTCTCTTCTCCCAGCCCTTCCTATCAAATGATAATACCTTTGCTCATCTCCAACTTTTCCGTGCCACCTTCTGTTTGGACTACATCCGGGAGGATATTGTTACTGCCTACCTTCGTTTCCTCATTCAATTCTGCGAGGAGCTTTCAAAGGTTCAGTTTGCACACCCATTGCCTAGCTCAATAAGTAAACACCAGCAGAACTTAAATTGGCGCCTGAGTCAGTGAAACCCTTTGAGCAACTATTGGCAAATCGAGAACTTTACTTTATTCTTGAATTTGAACCTTTATGTCTTCTCGTGGCGTTGATATTTCATGGCATCTTTTACATAGTGTACGCCCTCCAGCATTCCAGGAAGCATAATCTTGCTGATGGGAAAACTCTGCCTCGACTGGGCCAACTCTGGAACCATCGGCCATTTGCTAAGCACGGCCGATGACTTTCTTCTCATTGGTCTCCCGAAATGTAGGCCACCATTAAGCACTTTGATTTCATGCCCCTATCATTTTTATGCTTTTTGTATCATTTACGCTTTCCCGCAAAACTTTTGATTGCTCAAATTTCTTGACAGTCATAAAGTATAGTTGTATGCTGTATGAAGTAGTGTAGCTATCTTCAAATGAGGCATCCTCAGTTCTAGGATCACGGAAGAGTATCATCACTACCGTTGAGTTAGCAGAAAATACATCACAACCACTAGAACTGGACCTTTTTAACCTACGCCCTCTTCCATTGCGTCGCGTTGTAGCCTCGGCCTCAGTTCAGTCCCATCAGCAGGCCATTCAACAGATGTTGGCGACGCGGCAGCAACCTCTGACTCCTCCGGGTCCATTGGCAGAGGAGTTTCGCACCACGGCTACGCGTCTCCTAACCACCTTCGCCAAGTTCGAGGGTGCTCAGCTAGCGCACATGATGCGTAAATCCGTCGAGGCCCGCGACTGGCTGCGTTGTCTAGAGCCGCGCACCGTCCGCTCCGTAATTCGACGCGTCCTTGAAGACCTCGCTAACATCGACTTCCAGGTGGGTATCCCTCTCCATTTCCACTTTTTTTTGCGTTACACTATTGAAAATAATCTTTCATGCGTAAAAGGTGAGTCAATTGCTTCCACCTTCGACGACTGGACGCGGTCGGGGAGGGAAGGAGGGTGGACGTGGGTCGGTTGACGGTCGGTATTCATGGCGCTCTTCGATGTCTCATCTTCGTGGACAGATTGTGGGAGGTCTAACTGCACTTCCCACCACCGCTGCTGGTGCCACGGGCTCCTCACAGCAGCACGGCACGGTGTATGATCCGGCATTGGCTAGTCAACTTCGATGTCTCTTTCATCAACGTGTAAACGTGTTTGCCCCCGTCAAACCAACCCGCGAGTCCATCCTCTTTGGAGTGGTCAAGATTGGCCTTAAAGTGAGTCATTCAACCGTGAAGGTCCTGCTGCTATTTCAGTGAACTTTAAGGAGCTAGATTTAACCTCTATAGCAAAGGTGATTCGCTTAGCTGTGGAGTTCACGTTTCAGTTGAACTTGTAGAAAATGGACTCTCGGCTCAATGATTGCTTTTTGAATGAAAGATGTTGATTTTGTGACTCGTTTTATGCCGGGATGTATCCCATGTTTCAACGTTTGATATCTTTTTATCTCATTATTGGTTGAATTATCAGGCCTTCAGTGAGTGCGCAAGAACGCGAACATTCGGGAAATTCGGCCTTCAGCAAATTCAAGTTGATTGCCACTACTTGCGCATCCATCTCTGGCGATTTGTCAATGACGAGAAGTAGGTTTTCAAGTGTTCCTTTCTCGAAGCCTCATATGCAGGTCGAGTTTTCGAATGGAGAGTTAAAATGTTTCCTCTTTTGGTGGGATTTTAGACAAGTACAGAACGTGCTCGATGACGTGATGTATAGTGTCATGCAACGCTGCGTTGAACCGCAATTGATGGAGGATAGCGTAAGCCTTCATTCGTCCCTTCAATTGGTTTTTCGGCACAATGTAATATACCTTCCTTCTTTTCTAATCTTCAGATCGTCGACGCTATCTGTGACACCTCTCGAGGAGGCAATAATTCCTCAAAGTGATATTTTTCACTAACTTGTACCTTCTTTTTTCTCCCGTGTTTTGTATTTTACTTGCTGGTTTCTTCTTTTTGCATTAAACACTGTCAATTCAAATGGCTTGTCGTTTTTACTATCAGAGAGCGATGGAGAGACTATACCCATATTCTTATCCCAGTTAGATTTCGAGTGCGGGCTTAAGTCGCGTGCTCTGGCCTACCAGGAGTATTTGGAGCACCTTCTCGATCTCAGTCGTTTTGATGTCGACTACTCAACCAAGTTCGAGGAGACTTATCGTGGACCAACGACAGATATCACGTTAGACACAGTTGAGTCGCGCTAGTACGTACTTCATCAGGTTGGCTTGAGGAGTTCCCTTTGCATTACTGATGTTCGCTGCTTCGAATCTGTTGTTGTTGAGGTTATTGTTGATGTTAGGGGCTTCATTCAAGCTCCACACTCGTGGCTATTTTGTACTCAAGTTAGTGTCATTCATTGGCTTTAAGAATCCTTTGAGTTCAAAATTGTTTCGATCTCCTAATTACTAAGAGCTCCAACGATCCACTATGTGACCGATGGTTTCACTTGGCCCGGCTACGTGCTTTAAAGAAACGATTACGTTTTTAAAATGACAGCACAAGTTAATGTGTCTTTATGTTATCTCTGAGGGAGGAGTAAACTTTAGATCGAATGACCTTTGTTAATGGATTTTTTCACTTTCCAACAGCCTTCTCTCGGCCAACCGTGATGGTAGTCTGCTGCTCTTCGATACACAGGCCCCTACTCAGACTGGTGGCGATACCGCCTCGTTGGTTTTTCCCGTTCTTGCTCACCTCACCTCTGTGCCGCCCGCTCTCCTCTCCACACAAAACAATCCCTCTGGCACCGGAGATGGTAGGCTGAGTCAGTCCGTGTGTCTCCAGTGGAACTATGTTGACACGGGCTGCTTCTTTAGTGTCTCCGTTGATAACACACTCAAGATTTGGGACACCAACAGGGCTGAGGTGAGCTAGCTGCCGCATTCAAGGTCAGGCTGGATGATTCGGTGATCAAACTGGTGTACATTTTTTGAATTTTTCCTCACGGAAAGTGGAAGAGTTGAAATCTCTTGATTCTGAAATCAAATCATTGGATAGTACCTGAGTGTCGACGGATGTTTTGGTTTCTAAAACTTGATCTATTTGAGCTATCGGGTAGAATAAATTATCACTATCACCACTAATCCTGGCGTCTTTCTTTTTAATGCCCAAAAACTTGTAATTCAAAGCTTAGGGATGCGTTCTTATGTCTGCACCACCTGTTCGTTTGCTAAACCACCTTCCTTCAAGATGTCGAATCGACTCTTGAAACGAGCTAAATTAGCATCGTGGTAGGTTGTAATCATCGCCTTGAACGAAGGCTGAGCTAAAGACCATTATTATGCATTCCTTCAGTGCGTAGGGCGAATGCCTTCAGGGAGGAACAATCAGAGCGCATTAGCATTTATACCAACAGTAAATTATAACGCCCATTGGCGTCCAAATTTATCCTATTCCACCTCCCTGATCCATGACTGTGCGAGTGCGTGGAGGCAATCGCTACACCGGAGTCGATGACGTGGGCAGCGCTGTCGCCGTGCGCGAGGGAGCATAATCTCGTTGCAGTGTCGTTACGGAAGTGTTACGATCGCCACGTCGTTTGCATCGATCCCCTCGTCGGCGCACCATGCCTCAGCCTCTTGGGCTCCCACACTGCTGCTCTCATCACCCAGGTCCTCTGGTCGGCTCGCAACTCCTTCGTCCTCTTCACCGCTGGGTCTGTCATTTTCCTCTCTTCCAAGAGGCTCCGCATGTCACTTGATCAACCTGTTCTTAAGGTTTTTTGTTGATGGTTTTGACATTCAGAGCGCTTGATTGCAAAGTCTATTCCTTCTGCGCAAAAAAGGAGGCGGGAGGAAGTGTTTCCTCACCCATTACCACTCCTCTTTTTTTTTGATTCAGAGAGGATGGAAGAATTATCTTTTGGGATATTCGTGTACCTTCGAGGCCTATTGCCACGTTGAACAATAAATACAGGGATGGAGATCCGCTATATCTGCAAGCCGGTGAGTAATTGTCCAAAAACAACACCCTAAACACCAGACATCCGTTTTTGCGCCGTTTCCATCAGAGTGCCTTGGGGGCGTGTTGACCACAACAGCGTAGAATTTTTTATCTCTCTCATGTGGCAACGAGTTTTTCCACTCAACACGCCTTGGAAAATGGTGACATCAAACCTCTGAGACTGTGATTTATTGCACCTTCGATTCAAATTAATGAACTAAACGCCCAATATATTTTGTTCAGCTGTAGCACACAAAGGTGGAGTGAAGGGCATGGCGAACAGCCCTGATGGCCTTCACCTCTACTCGTGGGGCGGGACAGAAGCCCGAGGTGGCTCGTGCCTTCAGGTGTGGGGCCTCGAGGTGGGTGGAGGAGCGCCCTGTGCGAGCGCTGCTGCACAGCCACGCGTTGCTACTTCCGCCCTATCTGGTGCTTTCAACGTCGGTGTTAGCGGTCCCCACCCCACCGATATTAGCTCATCGCGGTGCGTCCGCCTAGCGGTGACTGGTGGTGGCATTGGCCCCCGTTTTCATGCCTGGGGTGCAGAGGGCGCACTTGTCTTCGTGCCGGCCGATCAGGCTCTCCTTGTCACTTCTGTTGGCAGTCGTTCATATCATCACACCTCTTGTGTGCCCTCTCAATGGGGCATCAGACGGCATTTCTCCAGGGTACTGTAAAACCTAATTCACCTTTTTAGACGTTATGGTGCTTGCAAGTTTAAAAGTGATCTTATTTGTAGACACTAGGTTGAGGTTGCTTCTCGGAAGACTGGGACAACACGAATAGGACTCTGCTGTGTATTTTTCTCCTCATGGTGCTGATTCGGCTTCTTTCAGAATACTGATTTGCTTTTCCTCTTTCCCTGATTGTATAAGGGACAGTTTACATCTGAGTAGATAAGATGATGAAAGTTTCGCGTCCTTAAACTTTTGAATACGCTAGAGCTCATTTACAATCCATTCCATTAAGACGGTGATATCCGCCAATTCTTTATTTGAGCGGACACATCGACGAAAATAGTTTTATGGCTTGATAAGCGTTTTTTTACTTTAGGCTGTCACTGAAACTTGTGCGCCTTTATTTGTAGGGAGAAGGGGAGGGGGAGAGGGGGCTCGAGTGTATCCTTTTTCAATATCCGGCTGGTTGAAACCCTTTTTTGTTTCCTTCTTAATCCTTACTAACTGTCCCAACCACCTATTTTCTATAAGATCCACTGTCTTAAATTGTTTGTTGGATGGGGAGTGCTGACAATTCCAGCATTGTTCAAACAGCTGCAAAGTTCACCACCTCACAAAACTGAACGGCTTTCATTTTGCAGATAACGGCCTGTGTCTGGAATCCGAAACGGCTGGAACTTTACACGGCTGGGATTGACAATAACCTCTTCACTTGGCCCCTCTTCCGTGCTACATCTACTGATAAAAATCAGTAGAGGATGAGTGATGCGTGTCCTTCAAACGGCAAAACGCAGTGGATACCTCGGGACCTGTGTAGAATCTATGCAAAAGGTGGACAATCTTCGTGTTGCCAGCTGATCACTATGGAATCAATGGATAATCAGCTTATAAACTACCTAGCACTAGGTTTTACTCAATTGTGTTCCATGGCATCAAGCAAATTTGCCCTGATATGCGTAATCTTCTTTCTGTGAGATGTTTGATAAAGTGGGGTAAAGGATCCAGCAGATCCTGGATTGGTGAAAGACGGATTCCTGTCGACCCAAGGATCCTAATGAATAGATCCACATAGTTGTATCTTAATGGCGAGCGTTTCTCCCCTTCATTCTCATTCGGTTAAGTTTACAAAATAACAGCCACTGAGTGAGGTTATGCTTTGAAATCTCTACGTGACGCCCTAGATCTCATTGTGCCATAATTTCCAATGACAAGGTATGTAAAAGTGCTCCAACTATTTGACCACATGGTTTTAGTTATCACAGAAGCGAGCGGGATCTCAACTTCACTTGGCATCAAAAGTTGGTGACAGGCGTCCCTCAAAAGCTGCAGCTGATTCACGCGATTGACTCTCCTTGTGGAGTTCGTATTTCCAGTCTAGCACTGTTCCGATACGCCCTCCGACGTTCTAAGAGTCTCTTTCATTCAACAAAGGCTCACACATAAGTTAACATACTTATTTGGCCTTCTTTCACAGAAGAAGGCAGAGGACCTTCCCTCTACCGTAAACGATCGGTGATAACTATCAATCGTCACCTCTCCAACATGTTCTGTCAGGTGAAAAACGCAAAGTTGTATCATAATGTCCACATCTACTTTTTCCTCCGAAATCGTACAGACGAACGAACAAAGGAGACTCAGGTTTGGCTTGGTAACCCCAATTAACACAGCCCGTTAGAATTTCGCTAGTTACTTTTGGACTCACTCCAGCCGACCTAGATTCCACTTAGTCGTCTTCAGTTCTCCTAATATAGTTTTCATTGAATATTTTCAATAGGTCGTCATGAATGCCTCCTTCAGGGCATAATGAAGTGTTGAGAGAGGTGGGTTTGTGTGTTATTGAATGTTTACCTGTATTGGTTGTTGTTGGGACAGAGGGCTGCAGAGGTACAGCAAATGGCCTTGGAGCGAGGCCTATGAACATTCCAAGCATACCGCTAATGAAAAGGGAAAGTCAGTTTATTAACACAAACGAAAACACACACATACACACAAGTCCAGAGTTATGAAAAGCGGCGCTGTAGATCTACTTGCAACTGTAGATTGGGCAAACTGTACAAATGAGCGTTCGTATGAGTGCGTGCACGTGTCTATTTTATCGTATGTGGATGCATATGACAGGGAAGTGAAGTTCAATGAGAAAGTCAAGCCACTATTTGATGCGTGAGTAGCAGATCGGGTCGAGTTTAGTCTGTACAGGAAGTAAGAAAAAGATTAGCAGCGATTGCGAATTCACTGGTAAGAGGAGGAGGGCACAAGCAAGGCACTGGTCTGGTGCCACGCCTCTGTGGAGCCGATGGCACCACGTTCTGAGACGGTGGGGTTGTTGTCCTGATCGAAGAAACGCTTGAAAGTGAAGTCGGGGAAGGCGTGCGGTGCGCTAGTCAGTCCGAACGTACCTCCTCCGCCTCCAGTCCCACCACAACTGCTCTGAGAGCTCGCCTGATCATCTCCACCCGCCTCTTCATCCACCGCGTCGAAGTTGGAAGTGTCCAGCTCGTTCAGAATCTGCCAGTGCACAGCATATTCTTTACAAGTTAACGAGTGCTTTAGGCGAATTTCAATAAGCTGAGAATGTTTTTTCTAGACTTCTCGTCTAGAATCTGCTATTGGAATAGATCATGGGTAAATGGAGTGCCTCAAACTGATCCGATTTTGGTTTTATGTTCAGCTCTGTGCATTTCAGTGAACAGATTGGAGACAAATTGGACCCCCTTCACCGTTCTTTCGTTCTTGAGACCTATCCTCTACCCCTTCAGACCATCCATTATCAATCCAAAATGAACTGCGAGGGAGTGAAAGGGCCAATACCTTACAGTCTTCTTTTCGACCTTCCACAAAACTCAACCAATGAAATTAAAAGCATAGGACACTCAAAATAGCCTGCAAAGTAAGCTAAGCAGAATATCACTTACAGTTGGGACATAGGGAGGTGTTTGGGTGGGTAACTTGTCCCAGTCAACAGAACTAAAGAAAGCGTGCTGCTTCATGAGACGTGGATCGGCCAGGCGGTCCTCTGGATCGCAGAGAAGTTTGCGAATGAGATCAGCCGCATCAGAGGCCAGCCTCGGCTCTCCCGGAATCCGTAAGTGGCGCTGCCACTGGATCACTCGCAGTTGAGTGTCTAACGCCGTCTGGGCTACAAACGGTGGCCGACCAACCAGCATCTCATAGAGGATTACGCCCACCGACCACCAGTCACAGGCACGGTTGTATTCTACAGGGGAAATTTAATAGCGTTCATTGCATTATTGCTAGAAAATAAATGCACCCGATTGTCAAGCGACAACTCTGGTAGGTGGAATAGTGTCCGACTCGATTACCCGCCCACCTTAATTAGTCGGTTCCCAGAGGGCCATGACATTTTGGATGAAGCTTGACAGCTCGCGCCTACCCCCGCAGAAGTGACATATAGTGGACGGGTTAGCAGTCCACGAAAGCAAAAACATCCCAACAAGTACACCTTTGCCACCATGCGACATTCAACGGAGATTATTCAGTATAACTTGCTCTCACGAGATCCTGCATTTACGATTCCACCTTATCTACTTTTTTAAGTACTTCGCCTGCATTAACCTAAGCATGCGTACAGGGAACAAGTGAAGCTAGCTTTATCAACGTGGCGAGTCACCGAACCGTGTCCTTTAAGGACCAAAGAGTGACAGCTGACTCACAGCACACCTCGCATAGCAGAGTGAGGAATCGGCATATTTTGGCCACTTAAAATTCAGCTTATTATAGCTTTCCGCTTGATTATGGCCACTATTTCGCCGTAAAAGCCGATGATAAGGGCGCCTCAATCCTGAATACATACGACTAGACGTCAAGTCCACATTACAGATGTGTAATGAATTTAATCGAATAGAAAAGAAGTAGACCAGAAATAAAAATAAAGTGAAAGACGTTAACACAGCATTCTAGAACGAAAAAGTATCTGGACCGTAGTGCTCGATTTGCTTCCGAGAGAGAACTTAGTATTGAACACGATAAAAGGTGTAGATCTTGAACAATTCCTTATCTGATCCCAAATAAACTCGAGAAATGTGTCCGTATTCATAATGCTACCATCTCTTGAATGCGACGCCATAAGCTAGAGATGAAGTGGTGGACTGAGAATGAGGGACCTAATTAAAGGCATTTAACGCCCTCAAAAAATTGAGGCTGCAAAGAAAATTCGTCCCAATAACGCTCACTTATTAAAGTGATACACAAAGCGAGAGCGGCCCAGAGTTGTAAATCATTTAACGTGAGAGGCCATTCGTAAGTTTGCTTTTGGCTGTGGAGGAACGCTCATACCGATGACCTTCAAATTACTGGACATTTCGTTTTGGTGGCATTCGTGGCGATTTAAACGCCTCATAAATGACTAATTAAGTATATTACTGCAGTCTCCTCAAAAGAACGGCTTGCGTGTTCGGCCCCAGTTATTTTCAGAGCATAAAATTACGCATTACTGAATGTTGTGTCACTTAAAAACGCTATGCGTAGTGCAGCGTGAGGATACCTTGAACTAGCGGCCAAAAATCCGTCCAAGAGTTGACATTTCAGGTATTCCAGCACCCCCGTTGATCCTTCAGATCGAAGTGTGCCAAAAACACTAATTAAATTAGCTATGTGACAAACCTTGAAGATGAACCAAAACGGGAAATAACAGTCGAGTCAAGGACCACAACACTAAACAGAGTTGGCTAAATATGGTGAAATTACTCGAAAGTCTTATGAGATCCATCTTCGCTCTGCTTTTCATAAATATCCAGATATGGTGGGAGAGTACAAATATCCCTGATCTTTAAGTTTTGGAAAACACAAGTCCACTTGAAGACCATCATCCACCCACCTTGTCGACGCAGGATCTCTGGTGCGATATAGTTGGGCGTGCCAACGAGCGACTTGGCGCAGCGTCGGTTAGAAGAACTTCGAATGCGCCGCTCGAGGGTCTGGTCATGCATGGGCCACACTTGATCCCCCACCTCCCCTTCGCCCCCTTCTGCATCGCCCTCTGCTGCCCCTGTTGTCCCTGCCGCCGCTGCTTCCTCTGTGGTAGTTGAGATGGCAGTAGTCTTTTCCTGTCCGGGCTGAGGGATAGCAAACACCGGATCCCAGTATTTACTGCTATGCGTCCACCGGAAACTTGTGCACAAACCGAAGTCCGTTAGTTTGATGTGTCCGTCGCGGTTGATTAGAATGTTATCTGGTTTGATATCTCTGAAGGTAGAGAAACAGTTTGAAATAGAGCTTAACAATATTACTCATATGGCCTCGTAATATGTTGCCAGTTTTCCATAACAAAGTGACTCGCTGGTCTGATCTGTACTTCAACCACCTGGCGGGTACGGGACTGCTTACCGGTGTATGAAGCCCAATTCGTGAACGCTCTCCAGAGCAAGTGTCAACTCGGCTATGTAGAACCGTGCCAAAGGTTCTTCGAAAATTTCTTTCTTTATCAACAGGGACATCATGTCTCCGCCTAAAAAGGAAATAATCACAATTCTAAGCTTGCTTGTTCCCTTTTATTTAATGCTTTGGCTCCAAAATAGTAATTAGAAAGTTTCTGATCGATGGGGATGAGTGGAAGTTGCTCTAAGGTAAGAGGTCGAGGTAATTCACCAAGGCTCTATGAAACCTGGATTCCAGTAAACCGAGAGCGAACACAGGAATCTGCCCAAAAATTCGACTGTTTTCAGACTAATCAGAGGAAGAAGGCATTTCCGGACGTCTGCAAAAATGTGGCAACATTCCACTTGAAGGAATGGCTCCAGCGTCCCGTAATTCGCACACGAAGTCCAAAAACACAAAGTAATGACCTTGTACACCACTTGGACAATCTTTTGGTTAATTATGGCCAAAAAGCGAGTCGGTGAAGATATTTACGTCACTTATTGGCGGCAGCAGGAGCGGTTCATAAGAAGTGGCCTCTTCAAACGACCCCTATAGCAAGGAAATTGTTACATTCAAAGTCACCATCCCTAAAGTCACTAAGCACTTAAGACTACGCCATTGTCCTTCCGCTGGGCGGCGTGACCTCCGGTCTGTCAGTCGCCCATCTTCCCATTCAGCTCTTCTACACATCAGAAATGCATAGACTGCCTCAGTATTGTGCCCTCTATCGACTTCAGGGAAGTCTCAGATTGTTAAAGTTAACATTTGCAAAAGGACAAGCGGTTAAATCCGTGTTTTCAACAAAAATTCTAGCAATTGAAGCTTCACGTAGATTTGTATCCTGTAGAGGAGCAGGGACTTCGGAAGCACTTGCTCGATTCTAAAATTCGGTAAATGCTTTTCTGACATGCTTTCCACTTTAGCATTCCGTGATGCCTGACTGCCCTTTGGCCGAGTCAAAATGGTAAACGTCCACCATTGCGCCACCGACGCCCGACCGCATTCCTCTGTGGCGTCCGAAGTCAAGGCAACAGCCAATGTGAAAGGACCTTTAAATGGTTCTACATTCGAACGGGTGAGACACTGACAACATGGAATGGTGTAAACACTTTCGACATATTCCCTTTCAATACTGATTTGGCCACTTTTTCATTTGACTAACTTATGAAAAACAGCGCCGAGTTAATTGCCCCTAGCCCTGCTGTTTTAAGGGTCTTTATAAACTTGCTATTCTCTTCCTCAAGGTTTCATTGCGGTTTTTCATCAAGTTCCTCCACCAAGATTAGCCAAAGTCCATTGGGGAGGAATTACGAAAATTGCTATTCAATAGCAGTATCTTGCAAAAGTAGCCACAAAAACATTTCCCGAAAAAAAGAATGGACTCACTTTAAAGAGGCGTCTTAAAGTGCACCGCCCCTGACCCAGAAATGAATCAACACGCCGACTTCAACGCATTCGTGCAAACAGCCCTGAAACTTTCCTTTCGCTGATATAATAAAACAGCATTAGGCCTCTTCTCATAACCCGGATTCAATATTGAGGCGCATACTACTTATTAAAGATAAGGCAAGGCACAACGATGCAGAACAGTGCTCCAGCGTCTGTCTCTACGGCGTCAAAACAGACCCGAGTGATCGATACACACCCGCGTACACATCCACACAGTGTATGCCCACTTGCCTTCCTGCAGGAGGGCGGCCACGAGAAATGCCAGCTGAGGGAGTGTTGGAGGAACGTGGCACAAGCAGACATGCGCGTGCACGCACCCACGCACCCACAAGTGCACCAATCAGAGTCGTGTGTGTGTGCTGCATTTAACGTGTGTAACAACTGTACACAGTCATAGTGCTATCACCACGCCAGCAGCAAGAGACGGAAGGGGAAGGAGTGAGAGAGGTTGCGAGAGCGAGTTGGAATGTGTTTGCTGGTGTGAAGAAAGTACAAGGCATTTTAGACCTCGATGTGTACATTCCAGTGGTGCGTGTGTGTGTACGGATAGAGACTAGTGCAGAGGCATTCCTTCGATGGGCTTTGGAATTCGTGCGATTTGTTTTTTCCTTTTCCATACAAAGGCACTCTTCGAAAGGCAGTTGTGTGATCGTCTCATAGGCCTTTAACTGACCCAAAAAATGTAATCGGAGTGCAGGTGTGACATCCCATTGGCTTCAATACCTTTTTGACATCCTCTAAGCTAGGTATTGCTTTGTGCCTCATTTAAGATTTTGAGCTCAATGTCAGATCATATTCGGAGCACAAAGAAGTTGGGGAAAACATGGTCAAGACAGAACCAAAAGTTTAAACCTCACCACTGTAAATTCAGTAGCGTGTGGTAATGCGGTTGGCTGGATGAAGAGGAAACTTCAAACAACCATTTCCTTAGCCACCGATCAGTGAGCCAGAGGTAACAGGACCCTTAAAAGACCTAAATGAATTGGTTAGAAATAGGCAAATCGTCTAGTTCGCCAGATCTCTTTCTGGTAGGGGAAAAAAGTGCCCCGGTAATTAGATGGGTAAAAACACCGATTTTCTCCATCGCTACCCTCCAACTACTTCATAAGGTCCTGGAGGTAACGCGGCATTCCAAGACTGGCCATCGAGGGCCGTTGCCAAGCCCTGGATCTCGAGAGTTTCCCAGAAGAGGGTTTATGTCTCCTTTCATACGGTCCATATGACGCAAAATTTTATGACCCCATGTTTTGGGCTTTTAGAATGCCCTCGATATTCCCTCATGAAATCTCTCGAACCAAAATTCTTGAGGCATTGTTAAGGCATCAACCCACGGCCATGGTCACAATCTTGAGGACTCGTTGATTTTCGGAAGGAAGGATGTGACAACCAATAGAAGGAAAGGTCAGCGAAAGGTCGTAGAGCCATTATAGAAGTCAAATCGAAAGGTAACCGTGGGAGGTGGCACCTTAACTGCCTGGAATTCACCATTGAAATAAGCTTTCGGCTTCAACTGAAGTATCTAATACCAAAAAACAGCTGCTGCTTCAATTGATGGAGGTGAACTTACCAGGAATATACTCCATGACAAGGTAGAGGGCATGAGAGTCCTGGAAGGAAAAAAACAATTTCACCACCCAATCACTGTCTGCCTCGGCCAGAATGTCACGCTCCGCCTGCACATGGGCCAGTTGACGTCGACGCACGACATCACGCTTCTTCAAAATCTTCATCGCGTACAACTGTCGATTCTCCTTCTTGCGTACTAACCACACCCATCCGAAGGCACCAACACCTACAACGAGACCATTTTCGACTGCGAGAACTCGTAGTACCAGCATCATCGCCAAAATTATTTGCTTCAAGATGCCGTTGACTAATGAAGGTGGCAAGAGTTGGGCTCGAGTAGGCTCTCACTTACCTCTACTTCTACACTTTGAACACTTGGTGACTTGGACAACATATCTTCCAAGACTTGGATTAAGTGAAGACTGGAGGAAATGACTTATGTACCGAGGTAACTTCACAGTTCTTTCTAAAACTCTTTCTCAGTGGATCCACACATCAAAATGACTGTATTCTTCGGTCGGAACAGAAGCAGCACAGTGCTGTGAGACTCGTCTTCCTCTTCGAGAAATGCAAGCTGAAAATAAACCCCCTTCCAGGAATTCTGACATTCCTAAAGATGAGAGATTTTTACTTGTCCTTGCCATTTAATAAAGAGTTCCCTGATATGAATTTTGACTTGTCAGAAGATAAAAATAGAAAAGTGCTACTAGCAAAAGCCTTAACATTGCCAAAAATTATTTTTATTCATCATGCCCTCCTCCTTTATGACGTGGAGGTGGGATCTTAATAAAACCATTGGAATGTACAGCAAAGTACCTATTCACTACCTAAATATCAAAGCTGTCGCACAAATTGTGCGTTCGGCATTCTTTAGAAAAGCTATCGCCATTCCGCTACGGCCACACACATCCCTGGTAGGCGCATGTCAGTGAGGTGGGCGGAAATGATGAAGGGAACGCAACCTACCGAGGCGTTTTATGCGAATGAACATGCTCTCATCCATACGAGCGCGTTGCATGCGCATGTAGTTTGACTCCTTGGCTTGCAGCATCTTCCGCATGTGAGCACGTGAGGCCTCACTGAGTCCCATGAGGGCCATCTCAGCCTCCAGACGTGCCTGTCTCTCCTCGCGCTCTTTGTGCACTCGGCCGACGTTTGAGAAATACTTCTGCTCTATGAAGCGTCGATACACGGCTGGATTCACCGCCTTCACAAAGGGCACGTAGTCTGCACCTCCTGTGGTCTCCTCCCCCCCTTTTCCCACACCCACTGCATTGGTGGCAGCAGCCTCGGCCTTAGCAACGTTGGTGTTAATGCCACCGTGGGCGCAATCGGAGCAAAAGCTGGAAGAGGAATGGGAGGAGCTGCCACAGGGCTCGTCGCTGTCATGGCTGGAGGAAGAGTCTGACAAGGACCCCGACACGGAGACAGAGGACGAGGAGCGAGAGGATGGGGAGGCAGAGAGACTTACATCTGAACCTTTTGCTGGACCGCTCTCCTGATCGCTGGCAACAGACAGACGGCAAACAAGTCGAGGTTCTGCAGCTGGTGCTCCTGAGGCTGTAGAGGCAGCGACTGCTGTGCTTAGCTGAACGTACAAAGCAAGAAGAGATGTCAAGCTACTTCAGACATACGAATCAAACCATATGCAATATGCCCGTAGTAGTGTAGCCGTTTAATCCCGCAGAAAGAATCAAAATTGATTCGAAGTCACGCGGAAGATAAACCTGGAGGAATGTGTATCTATAGTTATATCGCAAATGTCTTCTTCTCGTCTCCTAGGGGTAGCAGAGACATTATTACTCCCGTCTTGTGCATCAAGAAAAATTGCATTCTTAGGGGCAATTTTTTAAAATTCAAAGCAACAGGAGAGGAACTTATGTGAAAGCAACATTCTGTTGTCCACGTAGGCACGAAAGATAGAGTGGGCTACAAACGTGAGGGCAAATAACTCGAGACACAAAACAAACCTCAAGGTCGGTAGGTAGAGACGTCTGACATTTATGTGATAAAAACTACCAAGAATAGTAAATACATTAACGAAAGATCAGGACTTTGTACATAAATATCAAAGAATAATTCCCAGCTGTGAAAAGCCCTTTTAACGACTTGTCTGCACGGTGGTAACGAGGAGACAGGTCAAGTGGTCAAAATTACACCACAGGTCGGTTACTTAATACTTTCTGGTTGATGGACTTAAGCCAAGGTGACTTGCCTTATGCATATTTTGTCGGAAAATCTCGTTGCTGGGCGAGGCCTGGCGTTCGGTGGACAAAAGTTGTCTCTGACGATTGGGAGTGCTCGCTTTAGTGTGGTGCCCACTCAGCGGACAGGGAGAGGGCGACTTGGTTTTTCTGTGACCCATTTCGATCGGTGTTGTCTCCTTGGAGGGATTTGATGAACGCGGCTTGAGACAGTGCCCACTTGGAGAATCGTCGGTGGTTGCTAGTAGCGTAGAAGGTCGATGAATACTGTGGACAGAAAGAAATTTATTCTAAAGGAATTTAAAAACTTGCCTTTTTATGTAAAAAATTGAAGTACAAGATAAATTCACACCAATACAAAAGAGGCAAGTGTGCACAAATTTAATAAAGTAAACACCTTTTAAGGAATAAATTAATTGTCCCCATTTCCGAAGTTTACACCTAAAATGGTCTGCAGGTGCAAAACAAAACACACAAAAGAAGAATCAAGTCAAACTTCCTAAGATCACGATTCAGTAAGGTTGACATTTGCATGTGCAGGGGCAAGTGCCTACCCTGAAGATGTCGCGAACTTTACAACTTTTCCAGAACTTGGTGCAGAGAGATAAGGTATGGACTGTGGCAAACCACCGCTAGTGGGGATGGGGGTAACGCCAGCCGAACCACCCCAGTTGCTCCAGGGATCAGTTTGTTTGCCCCGTTGGCCATTGCTGGAAAGCGGCAGTGCAGGAGGACGCTGTTGCTGCGTTTGTGCCTGGCTTTGTGGTTGACGGGTGGTCCTGGGAGGCAGCGGTGGTGGGGAACCAGTGGGCACGATAGCCGGAGGTCTGGCGGGAAAGAGAAGCTTCGCTTTGGCCGGAGAAGCCTGTGCAGCTACTGAATGAGGAGGCACGGAACCCTTGCGGGCGTTTGCGAAGTCCAACTCTGACGGACGCTGCAACCCGGAAGCGTCGGACGGAGCCAAAGCCATTTCGTGAGGGTGATAGGAGTAGCCTGGATGGGGGCCAGGTTGTGGAGTCCTTGGAGGTTGATAAGCTAAAAACAATTAGGTAGAGCGTTTTCCCACGTGCATCAGAAAGGCGTATTCACAACCAATGAATTTACTACAACGCTAGTGATTTAACAGCGAAAAAACATTAATTTTTCCCTTCGTTTTATACGAAGGTTCCTGGCACTAATAACTTCCTTTACAAACCAGTCAAAAACTCTATAAAGTAACTTTACCAGTGGGCCAGCCCTCAATTGCTTGAGTTAAGCTTCCATTGACATAGAAACGAGCCGAAGAATCCACTGGCGCATAATTGCACAAGTAGGCCGTCGCTGGTGCATGCGATAGGTTTATAGGCGAAGGCATCTGACCATAGCATTCTGGATGAAGCTGAAAGGTAGGTCGTGATGGCGGATGATGAAAAACCGTTGAGGAGGCCGTCTGGTGTTGATAGGAAAGAAGAGCAGAGGAGGTGGGGGGAGTCAGCCACTGACTCCCCGATGGTGACTGCTGAGGTGGTTGCAAAACATCGTCAGGGTGACGAAGAAAGGAAGTTGAGGGTTGCAATGGCAGATTTTGCGGATGCTGACTGTCGTTTGAGGGAATATACCTTGGCTGCCCTCCTTGACGGTAGTTCAGGTTAGGCGACTTTTTAAAGTTCACAGATGTTGACATCTAACAATTCAAAAATGTGCTTAGCTGGGAAAAGGTGCTATGCGAACTTTAAGTAGGAGGGAAAAACAAAGGTAAAATTAGTAAAAGTATCAATCAGTTTAAAAACGCTTCGACCATAATCATCTTAAAATTATGGAAAAAAATCAATGCAAGTGTGCGTCAACTGCATTTTTCGAAGCAAGAGTAACACAATGACTCCACAACTTAACTTTTCTTTTCATTAGGTATTTAAAGCGTAGTTCAAGCAGAAAATGTCACTCAACGAAATGTTGCGGAAAAGAAATGACAGAGTCGGAATATTGTTGCAGACGAACGCACCCAGACAAAAATTAAATTGCAATCAAGCATATTATTAATGGACCCACGAACGTTACCTAGAATACGAATCAACCCACTGCTGTGTGATCATGTACCAACTTGGAAGGAGCGCCTATTACTTGCGAATATGAAGGTCGAAGTGGCATGCGATGGTCCCTATAAACAAAAAGGCGCAAAGCCAAACAACCAAAGCAGAAAAACTTTACAACAAACAAGCAAGGCCGCGCTAAAACAGTGTCAATCATTTGTATGACAGTGCCATTTGTCGGGCTTGGCACTAATTTGCAAAATATTGTTTAATTATTTGGATATCATTATTTATAGGATAGAGAGATCGTAGAATCAGCTACCGAAATTTAGTAAACATTATTTAGTTATGCAGTGAGAGCCAAGACTTGTTGTCTTTCATAACTACTTGGCCTTCCCTGGATGGAAGGAAATTGAAAGGTATTGGGATGTAAATTTGTTGCGAAGCAAAGAAGATCTAACAGTCACAGATGTAGTGTAGCGTCCCGAGGCTCCCTTAAGGCAAAAGAAGGCAAAGTGGCAGGGTAGAATACATATATTCACCGAACAGAGGGAAATAGGCTGCTGGCATGGCCCGGAGGCCAGCCCACGCAGTTAGGGCAGTACGGCCACCCCTGTGACCTGGACAGAAACCGGCAGTTCTAACAAACAAAGTACTACAGTAGCTCTCTAGGTTTTTAATCAAGAAAAAGGACGCTATGATACTCTAGATAAACATGTGTTGTCGAAGCAATGTGAGGTTTGGTTTTACTGATATGACCAGAAGGTCAGAATTGCCTGGCTGTAATACAGTGGTAGAGCCTCGAAGAAGCCTTTAATGTAACCAAGAGTTGAGCAGTTTATGTATGGTAATGCTTCTAGGACAGAAATGTATTGCAGACGTGCGAGGAGTCTTGCGGCACATTTAAACAGCCTAAATGCTTTGCAGCTTGGCGAAACTTCGAGGCTGGAGCCAGAACTTGGAGTTGAACAAGTAGCCAAAGCAGTACATAGTCACTCTCTTCTTGAGATGTCGTCTTAGGTCTATCCCTAGTCTATCTTATGTGTCGACTATCAAAATCAACCGCAGCAATAATCGAATTGCCCTGTAGCGTTTCGGGGCTCTTTTGAGGGCAAAATAAGGCAGAATGCTAGGGTAGAATACATACGTTCAACGGACAGAAGAAATTAAGCTGCTGGCATGTCCCGGAGGCCAGCCTACACAGCTAGGGCAATATGGCCACCTTTGTGACCCTAACCCAAAACCGGTAGTTCAAACAAACAAAGTACTGCATGCCCTCTATTGAAAATATACCCAACCGCATCGTCAGCGACCGCACCTGACATTTCTTGGGGTTTCGAACCGCATTTGGACCGTACCATGCGATGGAGGAATATGCTGGTTACCAAGATTCTCCAGCGCTATTCGTAAGGGGGCAGGTTCTGTGGTAGTAGTTTCATATCTATTAATCCTTGCCAATTGGTTCGCCCTTCAGAGCCGCTCAACCAAATTCATATGAGCTTTACCCAGCTTATGAAGAGGTGGAGGATGTGTTGCGCATCAACTCAATTGATATCTGCATACAGACGCCGTAGACAGCTTTGTAATCAACTTTATCGGTAGTTCATGGCTAGCACCGCTTCATTTGTTAATAACCCTTCTGCGGAACATGGGACCAGAGCATCTATCGAAGGAAGACGCCACTTTTAATCTTTGTGTTAGGAGTAGTTACAGACTTCCTCAACAAAGACAGATCCATTTTTTCCGTCAAGTTACGGTTTTGAATTTAGTAATAGAAATTCGGACAATTGGCCTCTAGGATCGAGTTCGTTTCCCACTGCCACGAATGCTACACCCCTAGGCTTTCCTAAATTACTTAAACAGAATGTGTATTGTCGATGCACAGAGGAGCTGGGCATCTACTGGCATGGTCCAGAGCGTTAATTGTTCGCGAAACTCAAACGACGATTTAAAAACCGCTCGAGGTGCCACATAGGCATGGTGTCCTGACCTCGCCGCAAAGAGAGAAGTAGGAGGCAAAAAAAATGTCGGAACAGCTCTTTCCAATGACTCAATATAACTTGCACGAACTTCTGCGACTCCATTTGTCGTTTTGGATCTAATGCGTGTGATTGTCTGGTATGTCTCCATAGCTGCAAGCGTTTCTCGCAGAATGGCTTCTTTAGCATTTGCTGAAGGCGGTAGAAGAACAGTACCGATCAAGGATCGTTTAAATAAAATGTTGCGCCAAGTGAATTCAGGCATGCGCTTTTCGGCTATTGATCACGCCAAGACGAATAACCCATGTTTAGGAAGGTGCTGTGTTTACACCTCCGTCAACAGAGGCGCCCTGCGACGTGCGGTAATGGACAACAAACAGCAGACTTGAAGAGCTGGCACAACGTCCCCCATTTCTTTGAAGTGATAAAAGTCAGTCATGTCTAGGCTGTTTGCCAAATGACTTTGTACTCAAATGTTAAACGTGTGGTGCGCATTGATGTTCAATTGCGAGCACAGACACTATCAATATCAGAAGTAATAAGGAAATAATACTATGGGAAGCCGAAGTCTTTATTACCAACAAGATATGAACAGCTTTATCCTCACTACGGATACTAGTGCACCTCAAGTCCAACCAAAGCCTTTGATAAGTTATGGAAGACCCAGCGAGAGCAACTCAAGGTCTTCCATAATGACTAAGGAAATGAATGCAAGAGAAATTTTCAAAATTCGGTAACAAAAAACCGTACTTAAGAGGCTGCTGGCAACCCAAGCAACATGCCAGTCGTTCCTTACCAAGACGATCCCGCTCACCACTCACCAACAGCATTTCTAGGAATTACTTTATCGACAGAATAAATTGATATACCAAACCAACTCAGCCTTTAGAGCTGCAGAGGAGACGATCGCTTGCATCCGCAATTCAGGATTGACAAAACCTCCACTATCTAAGGTGCGCCAACTTTTACAGAATTAGTCTTTTAGGAGCATGATCTGGATCGTATTTAGGAATCGACTTCTAGAACAAAGCGAATAATCGCAAGTCCTCCGACTCCACAGTGGGTTATAGAGTCCAACCCAGGGAATGACTAGGCCCTGGACTACTCGAAAGCGCCAGGGAAGAAGAACCCTATGAATACTAAAACTCTTACGAATTAAACCACCTCAATGTATGCTTGCATAAACCACCAAGGTTAATGAACTAGCGTTAACCACTTTCACCTCTGCTAAAGCAACCGCAAACATTCAGGCGCTAGGCATATATATGACAACTCATAACTTACCAGTTTTATCCTCACAAATCCGTTTTGAAACCATACGCTCCATGATTCCTGGCCAAATGCCATTTCTCGTGCATGAAAATCAGTCCTCTTCAACTCTCAACTTAAGACAAACGTCACAAAGAATGTTAACACGCCCCACCTTTCTCCGGCTCCTCCCTTCCCCCCCCCCCCCCCACACACACACACAGTCAACTTTAATAACGTGACCTCCTCTATTTAAAATGTTATTGTCTTTATACGCATTAGTCAACGGTCTACATGAAAGCACTAGGGGTGATGCTCAGTTGGGAAGCAGGGAACCAAAGTAAGCATTATCAAAAGGTATTCTGGCAATTCTCGAGACGAGCTGTGATTAGTTCACCAACTACGCCTTCTTCTTGGGGTCAATGCGTAGCAAACTCTTGGCCACTGTCAAGTATAAACGATAATGCGCCTTCTCTGGCTCCGTATCCCAATAAAAGTGGCCAGCTAAGTCTTTCGCCTCGTTGTAGCAATGGAAGTGCTCCAATTTCAGATCAATTCCGTACTAAAACGAATACACAACAAAGTGGGCACAGCGGCACGCACGATTTAAAAGTAATTAAAAAAATTGTCTGAATTAACCTTGAGCTTCGAGTGTCCTTGACCTTTTACTACCTAATAGCAAGCCTTTACTCGTTCTTTGCATTAATAGTACTACGGTTCCCAATGAATTTGTTCTTTAGGAAGCATGAACATAGTATTTTCTAGGGGAAATGCTGAACAAGAATGCCTGTCAACGTTGGAACGCTGAGGCAAGTTAAGAGGTTAGTTTGTGGCCTCGTGGTGTAGCAATTCTAAAAGCATGACTTACGGGATCGTGGGATACGAGAGTTCCCATACCCAAGACGGGAGGATCCATTTCGAAAGCCTTGATAAACTCAGCCATCCTCGCTGGCGTATCGACAGGGTGAGAAGGAAAATTCGGCTGCTGATTAATAATAGAAGAGAGAGCTTGTAAGTGTCCATCCATAGTAAAAGCCTCTACAAAATTCGACTTTTGGAATGCATCCCCCAATTCACATGCAAGAGGGCCAAAAGGGGGAGCCATTTTGAAAGGAAAACTCCAGTGTGGTTGGGAGTGAGAATTTTCTAGCTTTAATAATCGCTGCTGCCATTGAATGAGACGAATAAAAGCTTCGCTGAACCATTCATCTGCACTATGGCTTCGTTCTAAGGCCTTAATGAGTGCCTCGATGTACATCTATGAATGTAAACAAAATAAAAATCCGACGTGAAAGGCGTATCTTTCGAAAAGCTATATATGAAGGGGCCTTATCACAGTGTGAACAATGAGAGACGCAAAAGTATCTGGAATTAAGCCAATCTATAAAACCGTGTCTCAGCAGCTAGTAACCGTTAATTCTGCATGCACAGAATAGAAATGGGATCGAGACACTCGTGGAATAACTACAGTAATATGACAACGCGAAGAGACCAACAGACGTAATAACTAACTCTGAACCCTCACAAAGAAATATTGACAGCATAGGCCGGGAAAAAATTATTCTTCACGGACTACTTAATACGCATTGACCAAAACTACCACTGTTAAGTGCCGCCGACGGTACCAAGAAGAGCGAGAAGAGTGATCCAAATCTGTTTGACAACAGCTATTCCCAATCTTCCATTCGTCTGTGAAGAGAGTTGCTAAAATGTCGACTCTCTTCAGACATAAAACTAAATGAGCGCGTACCTTAATAACTGACCATCATCTTCCTTTCAATGCGAAACTTACAATAAGAAATCATTGAAGGCGAAATCTTCAAATAATGCACCTAGTGCACACTCACCAGAACATGGAAACGAGCTTTACTGTCGGTGAGCACAAAAACGCCACCAAGAGCAACCGGTTTGTCCAACTTCCCGTAGGCGGCTGTGAGCGCCTCTCGCAGGAATACGTAGACGGAGCCCTCTTTTAGTTTACCCATAGCATCCACTTCGATCACCTGGCACCAAAAATCGGAGGCAGAAAGTGAGAGATAGGGAACCCGGAATGAAAACGGTGTGTGTATGAGCTATTACCGATCCAGGTAGACCCTCGGTTGAGAGAAGTTGACCCACAAGGCCAAAGTTGTTGTCAGTGGCCTTGATTACCTGAGGGGTTCCGGTCTAAAAGATAGAGAAGGTTAAAACTCCACTGCCCGCCTACAGCAAACGGAATCTTGAGATAACATTGGGCCAACAAGAGCGATTGGGTTTATCAAGTTACGAGTAATGAAGACTCTGTGAGAAGAAAAGAGGTGTTGGATTAAGCCAAACGGGTAATGCATGCAGCAAACTGTCACGGGCGAGACGAATAATATGGGCCCAGTCTCATACAGTGAAGCACCCACATTGAGAGGTTATTAGAAGCCTGAGGTAAAAGGCAGTTCCTGATGTTTACATCAAAATAATGTGCTGTCGTCACAGCGATTTAAAGCCAAGTCTTTCGCAAGCACGCAAGCATCCAAGAGTGGGGAGTTTTTGAGAAAGACAGGCCACATTTCAAGTATTTGAAAGCAAATAAACAGTTTTTGGAAATGGAGCTACTCAACACCAGCATGCTAAAATCAAACCCTTAACGCAAAGAAGTTATTGCGGGAAGTCAAAAATTAATTTAATTGCTATCATGATGTACTTTCAAAATGCCGACTAGGTTATGTAGGCAAGAGGAACTATCTAGGCTTTTGTTTACCATTTATGATGTACACCTACCTGCTCATCATAAACACCGTGAAGTGTGGAATTGGAAACAATTTTGCCGTTTGCAAATTGAAGACTTGCGGCCATCTGCGAAACAAACAAGAAAATTAAGGCTTTACAAACAAAAAAACATTGTATTACCGAAAAATTAAGCTTCCACAGCATCAATACTTGTGCCTACCTCACAACTTTTGCCATGTGTAAAAAAAGGACCACCACCGGCACCAAGCAGATGTCCGCCACTGATTTTCGACAATTCAACAACTTTATCAAATGAGTATTTCTAGAGCATTAACAAAAGGTGAAAATATAGTACCTTAGATGTGTCTGCAACAGGAAGAAGGTAGGCCATGCTGCCCACGTCACATACAACATTTTGACCAGCAAGACCTGGAAGCAAAAGTCCGAAGGGAGACGCTGTAAGATCTGGACAGGGAACAACGTTAACCTCAACGGACTTGAAGCAATGTTTCAGACCCTCACGGAGGACTACAGAAAGCAATGCCAACCACTGCGAAGTGTAAATACCTTCTACTATTTCCCCATTTTCGACTTCGTGAACATTGTGATATGAAGTACTAAATGACGCCATACGTAGCGAAACCCCACCGCAGATTTTGAGGATGCGCAAAATCCTTTTAACGTTGCCGCTGTTGAAGTGAAGGCCGTAAACAATTGCGTTGAGAATAGTCAAGCCGTACATTTATTTCATTTCACTCGGCAATTTACGATTTCATATAATTTGTGCAACGCCCGCCAAAACAGAAGTATGTGAACGCTCACCGTCTTGCAACAGTTTTACCATTAATGTAACAAGTGGAAAATGGAAACTAAACACAAAGCACATTTTTGGACTATAGCAATAGGCGTTTCACTACAATTAAATTCATAGTGTAAAAATACTTGATTTAAAAGCAATGGCAATCCTAGTCAAAAATTTGGATAATCATTCCTTGGAATTAACTCCAAACACACAATTTCTGCAACTTTACTGCAGCGTCTTGAGACTCTATCAAAGGTTAAAGGAAACAAAGCACCGGGCTAGAATACATGCCTATACTATAGACAGAGGGAATGGAGCTGCCGGAATGGCCCGGAGGCTAGCCCGCGCAGCTAGGGTAATACGGCCACCCCTTTGACCGAGACCAAAACGGGCAGTCCAAGCTAACGATGCATTGCATTTGCTATTTAGATTAATTTTAGAAACAATGTTGGCAAATTAGTTTTTGCGGTGGTTAAAATCAAAAGCACGTTTCGCCCCTTAGTCTTAAACGTTTGCTATTATTTGTAAAATTAATTTTATTTGACTTATATCATCCTAAAAATTTGCACTTTTGTACATTTTATAATTTCGGTTCGTTCATTCAGATGCCGCTTACAAGCGCCTCAGGCAATCGGAGGCGCGTGGATAGGGGGATTTGTGTCGTTAGATGGCTGTAAGTTGATAGGCTGGTTCGTTGTTGTCCCTCATCATAAACTGATCTCGTTTTCCTTCTAGACCATTCAACACTACGTTCTTTTCGAGAATGTGTCTGGTTATAGTCTCTTTCTGGTAAAGGAGTTTGACGAAATTACCAAGAACTTCACCGCACATGTTAATTCATTCTTAAAGCCAGTTGCATTTGTTCCCTTCAACTCCCTTCCTGAAGCCTTGGAAAACGTACAAACTGTCTGTGATGGACGAGTTTCGCCCCTTTTATCTGACTTTCTAAGACAAAATCTACCAGTTAAAGATGCTGTCCTTGGTGTTGCTGATCAGACACTGGGTGAAGGCATTTTGTAAGTCATCGTTTCCTTACAGCTTGTGTTAGCTGCCTTTATTATCACATATTGCTCATCGACTTTTGCAGGCAGCTTGATATCGGCTTCGAATGCATTTGGGACGCTTCCGTCCGCGAATTGTTGCGTGTCATTCGCGCCAACTCCTCCCGGCTTTTGCGTTCTTTGATTGTGCAGCCTGGAGCATTCGTTTCTACTGCCGGAAAGCCTACGACGTCTGCGCAAGAGACCGTCCCCGGTAAAAAGGCCGAAAAGCGCGCTCAATTAGTCGTGGCTCTATCACGTGCTCGACTGCAGTTAGATCTTGCCCAGCATCTCGCCGATACAGGAGTTGTGCGATCTCTTGACCTCCTTGATAGTATGGATGCAAGCCTCGCCAGGTCGATGAAGCATTTGCGTGTCTCTTATGGTCTCCACTTCCCGGAAGTATGTCGCGGCGGTGGATTGCCTGGCGTGGATGACTTTGCACTTGCTTCTATTGTCACACATGCTCCTCTGCGAGATCAGCTTGTTCGACAGAAGGAACAGCTAGTAGAATGGCTGGGTGGCGACCAGAACGTGGCTGAAACCGTCATTGAACTTGCAAAGACTTCAACTGGTCAGGATCTGTCTCCTGATGATGTCTTGACATTGCAGCAGTATGGAGAATTTTATCTCAAATTGCTGAAGGTATTGTGGTGGTGATTCTTTTTTCCTTATATTTTACTCAAGCTATGAATCCATACCGGTTATTGCAGTCCAGAACGCAGTGCTATGCAATGTTGGAACACCGGATTCGGGAACTGGTTCCGAATTTAACCGCATTAATGGATCAAGTGCTACCTGGAATGGGAGGCAGCGTATCCTTGGAGCGAGTACGAAAGGTCGGTGATCGTGTTTCGCCCGAGATTGTCGCTGCTCGACTCCTTTCACACGCAGTTAATCTCGATCGACTTGCTAAAATGCCCAGTTCTCGGATCAACTCCTTAGGTGCTTCGAAGTCTCTCTTCCGGTAGGTTTTACTTATTGTCTTTACTTAATAAATTTGGGGTAATGGCCGCAAGTTATATCTTGATTTCTCTTTGAGCGCAGACGAAGTGGTGCTGTGGCCGCTACTGCTGCCGGTCTCCTGGGACGCACACTAACTCAAGTTTCGACTGAGGCTGGTGTTGATGCGAAAGAGAAATCTGGGGAGCAGAACGGCGAGGAGAGTAAGAGTGATTCAGCAATATCCTCCTTAACACAAAGCATCGTTGATATGAGCGGCGGTCGGCTGCGCGCTGTGGTAGTCCGGCGTCGAGTGGCTCGTTTGCTTGCGGCCAAATCGACTTTGGCCGCGAGGGCTGATTGCTACCGTAGAATGAATCCTTTCATCGATGCTGCTTCTGTCGAGTCGAAAAACGCAGTTCCCTCGCAGAATTTGGACTCGGGTGAATATGGTACTGACCTAGGTCAGGAGACCAAGCGGCAACTGCGCGTATGGGCAGAGGCGAACGGTGTGCATCTGGAAAGGACTGTGCAGGAGCTAGCGGTAAGTTTTTAATTCAAAATCAGTATTGGTCAATTCGCTTGGCATGTCCATCGTAAATGGCGTCTAACCGATTTTTGCCCTCACAAACTAGAGCAATAAACGGTTTGATATTACGAATGTTTTTGTTTGGTTTCAATACTACGCTTATTGAAGTTGTTTTATTGATACAGAAGCAACGAGAAGCGCGAAAAAAGTACCGAAAGGCGAAGAGGAAGGCTTGGATTCGACGCAAGATGAATGTTGGTCCTGCTCCTGTCCCGAATTCCCAATTAGAAGAGAAAAAGGCGCCCATAGATGTCACTCAAGTCGATCACTCGGAGGATGAGAAGGGCAGGGAGGTTGGTAATGACACCCTCAAAAACGAGGAGGTCCCAATACGGCGTAAACGATGCCCAGACAATCCGGTGCCAGTGCCAAATTCCATAAAACGCGCCAAGACGACATCGAAAACGAAGTCTGCGAGAAGTCGGATAACACCGAAACCGACCAGCGAGCGTATCCTTCGATCCACCACGCGCGCGCGTCTGTCTATAGAGTCTTGAAGAAACTCCACTACTTTATTTTAGCTTGTAAATAAGGTTAATTGGAAAGATTATTTATTCCTCATTTCGTCTGTCGAGGCATTATCTTAAGTCTCGGTGCTGTTTGAGTGACCTCAAAAGCCCATTTTATTTTACTGTTCTACTACCGACGAATAAGTAAAAGAAATTGTTCACTTGAACTGTCTGCTTGGATGGTACCTTCACCATAGGTTGTGACTGCAATTTTTTGCCGGCTGTGTGGTCATTCATGGAGAACCACGAGGGCGCGATGTTTATTTGATGCATGAATACGGGGACTCCGTGGATTTCACTCATCTCCGTTCATATCACTTCTGTTGATTGACAGCCCTTTGGGGTAGTCGTGACCACGTCCTACCCACACGCACACGTGTTACAGCATCTTTGGGGGAAGGCTCGAGGCTCCTCACGCGTAGAAATCATTTCAATGTTAAACAATTCGAAAAATTGGTAACATTACTCAAAACTGTGCTCAAAAAAATGAAGAAATAAGATTTCAATAAACGTCAGTTAGAATGTCATTAGGTCAGCTAGAACTTGGGCAAATAACAGGCCCAATGACTGCTGCCATCTTTAATACAATCAATTTCAATGTTGCAAATCGATTTCACCCAATTGGAGGGTTTGAATTTGAAGGTGATGGCACATTGACATATGCCACCTGACATTATGAAAGTGGTCATAGTACTGGTCTGTTTGAACTTCCTTCGACCGATCCTGGGGTTGGGACAGTGTTCCACTGTGTGGAAGGCTTTCACAACCCCATCCACGTTGCAAACCAGTATGGGTGGTAAGTCAAGGCCTCACTTCGCTTGTTTCGATCACGTTGTTTAGAGGTCAAGTGCGCCGACCTCTGCTACTTCAAGAGCCACACCAAAATGACCTACACGGAGGGCGAGACACTTTGCAAGTCATTGAACACGAAGATGCTCTACTTGAAAAACGAGGCTGAAAATGTAAGTGGCGTTGTAGGTTATTGATGTCGCCTAATGCATAGAAAGCCCTAAAATCATTCGTCAATGAGTCAATCTACCTCCTCACACGGTTGGTGGGTCCCGTGTTCTTGAATGATGGTGATCCTCTCACCTATGGGTTGGTTGGTGGGCTTTCCTGTCAAGCACTTGCAATTCCTTTAGGAAGTGGGACTGTGATATCTTCTCCAAAAAAGACGATCTCTGTGTCAAACGCCTTAAAAATGGCTTCATGACCACAATCAACTGCAGCCAGAGGTTAACGGTCCTCTGTGACTTGTATTAAAGCTTTGTAGACTTCGAATGAGTTCATTGTTGGAAGGGGTTACAACAGTTTCAGGATATTTCCAGTTAATGGCATACAAGAGTGTACTTTGAGAGGGTAGAGATAGTGGATTAGACGGAGGTGCTGGAGGTTCTGGGATGTTCAACCCAAGCACGAACTGGAGTCCATCCTTCTGGCGACACATCTGCAGGGCCATCAGCCCCTTGCTTGCAACAGATCACAGTCAAGTAATCCAGATCCTAGGTCACCCATTTCAGGTGATGAGTTACTTAGATGTTTTACCAGTTTCGTTGGATTCATTCCATAATATTCCATGTTCTGAGAGAACGCTACTTGTTCGCATTCACCTTATTCAGGGTTTGCCTCCCAGCTACACTTAATATCCACACAGTGGCAATATCCTCCTGAATGCATTTTCCCTGGCGGTGCATCATCGCTATCCCATTGGTGGAGTAAGGGAAGGGCGGGTCTGGTGTGTTATCGCAGACGCAAATCAACTGTCGGAACTCTAGTGCAGGTGGCCCTAGCCCCCATAGGAACTTGGCAGTCCTGTCTCGCACATGCGCCCCTGAGGTTCGTCACGCGACTACCATCATGGCCAGCATATTTTGGCTCCAATGTGGATTAAAGGAGAAGGGCCTTATGTACCGTCAATTGTCTAGGTTGCTCCAGATGGGGCTACCGCTGTGCTGGTCTTCGGACTCCCTCCTACTTCTCCTCTACGTTAGCAAAGCATTCACGAAAGACCGGTGGCGTCAAAAAGGCAATCCAGTCCTAGGGAACATCTGGTCTGATTTCGATTACTGATGGAAGGAAGGCAGGTGCTGTGGAGAGGGTCGAAAATGACGTTGGACCTCGACAACTACTCTAGTTCCGTGTTTTGCAGGAACGTAAACCAGCCAGCTATGGATCATCTTGAAAGGCCTCCTCACACAGTTGTCTATTGCACCCGCATGGGGGCGTTGATTAAGCCAATAGACCCTACCTCCTCCACCTCGCTGTCAGCTGGATAGAACCTAAGTAGCACGGAAGCGGGAACAAGTGGCAAAAAGACATGGACACGAAAACTTAACTCCATTCTTTAGACCAGTACCCTTACAACTATTGATGGACATTCAAGTGGCTTGCACGTACAAAACGGTTCCGAAACAGGTGAAAATCCAAAATCCAATTGCAAGCAAAGTTCATACTTGGGTATTTGTCTCATAGCACCCACTACCTTCCGATAGCCGATCCAGGAGGTGGACTAATGTGAACACCGAATTCGGCACTCAAAAGAAGAGTGGCAACGCAATGCACTTACTACTCGTTTAAGCCTTCGATTTGGTTGTGCGGGCTCTCGAATGTCAGCTGGCCAGGGTACCGTGCCAGTAGCCTCAAAATCTTCAGCACTCCCGACTTGAGTGACTAAATTCGCTCAGCAAACGGTGTTTTCTGTGTCTCGAAATCCCATTACCAGCTTTTGTTAATGATATCGCTATAGCCATGAGGAGAAGTTTAATTGAGCTCTTAACGTTACCACCCACAGTGCAAACTCCTCAAATAATAATAATTAATGAATGACCAATTTGCCTTCCCTTTCATTCAAACAACAGCCTCCATTAATTATGCCCTGTCTTCTTAACTGTAGTTCTTCACAAAATAAAACTGGCAGACTGAGTTCCAAAATTTTGGACATTAATGGACGTCGTCTTGACACAAAGGGTACACTAATCGAGCCAGGCGCACGAAGAGCCGCAAGCACTCAGGGCAGCACAAGCCGCGGCTCCCAAAGGACGATGACGCATCCCTCCTTCCTCCTGCCCACCCCCCACCCCCTCCCCGCCAGTCCCCACGCTTTGCAGAGGCAGACGCGTCAACCCAAAAATCGATAAGAAGACCTGCATTCTGTCACGTTCGGCTATGTGAGTGCATAAGTGCGGACGTGAGTGTGCACAAGCACGTCCGCAACAAAGTTGCGCTCAGGCCGCTGCTCAACCTGGAGCCAGCTGTCAGGATGGGTGCGTGCACGCACGCACACACATGGCCGCACCCAAACACGCGCGATGGTTTCAGCGCCATTGGCGGAGCGTCTCAAGCGCACCCCAGACACACGCACATCCACACACCCACTGAAAATCCATCTGAGTAAGCGCCAGCGTCACTTCTCTGCGTCATGTCTGAGGTGCGCTTTCCGTCTGGGATGGATCGAAGTGCCAAAGTAGAAGGCGGTGACATGCCACTGCAGATGCGCGAGACAACACAAAAAGGCGGCGAATTGTGCCCTCCAGTTGACATGACGACGTTACAGGCTCTGTCGGATGAGGCTGACAAGGAGAATATCCCCCCGGGCGAAATACGGGATCAATCACGGTCGGCTCCTTTCAAACCAATCACAAATTGTTCGCAACTGACCCAGCCGGCGACCTCGAATTACAATGTTCAATTTCAATATCAATTAAGACGTCCAGTCGAGGCTTGGAAGTACCATGAGGTTTGAACATTCTACTCTTTTAAACTGCACACCAAAAATTTTTTTCATATTAGAGAAACTAATTTTAACGTTAGTATGAGTATGTCTGTCGAAGAAAAGCTGAAGCGGCGCAAATTATTCTTTTCAAAAAATTCTAGGCAGCATTCTTTTATTTTCTGCTCTGGAAGTTGTGATGATGAGTGGCAATGCTCCTCCTGTAAAAAAAGACTTCCAATATTTATTCGTTAGCACATGAGGTGGCAGGAGTCACAGAACAAGTTGACAATCTAGGTGGTCTTTTTCACCTATTATCACGGAAATGCACAGTAACAAAGGCTGCGCTTCCGCTTCAGCGGAGATCGCGATAATCCACACTGTACTGCTGCTTTCGTGTACAAACCTGTGCCGACGTACCTCCGGTCTGCTCTCCTGATCGGAAGTGAACGTGTCACAACGTGTCTTCTCATTAACCCGTCTCCTACTTGGCCTGGGGATTGGGGGAGGAGAAGGGAAGAGACCCTGTTCTTCTGCCTGAAATTAAGTTTTTGTCTTCAAAGTGGCGTTGACAGCTGTGGTCTGCACGGCAAATAGAGTTTTGCGTCAGACAGTGAGTTCACCCACACCAGAGTTAGTGGGCTGTTCACCGCACAGGCCGGACGAGATCGGGAATCGTTGCGGGACGAGGGCGAGGTAAGGGAGGACAGAGGTTCAGATTTGCCTGCTCAAATGTGTCCTCATGCCTAACAAAATTTTATGAGTCGCGGTGACCGTAGTGATGGCGGAAAGATAGCAACGCGACACCCGCATGCACAGTTTTTCGTGATGCCTTTCCGCTCCCTAGCGTGATTTGATCCCTCTCTGTCTATTCACCTTCGTTCATATTGCTTCTGTGAACGGACATCCGTAAATAATGAAATCACGCCACGGACACAGGGTGTTTCCTTTCATTCCTCTTACTGTGTCTTCTCACGGTCTAAATGTCCAAAGGGCAGTTTTGTTTTCTAAATGTCAAGTACTCGGTGCCTTTCTCATCACCATAATTCTTGGATTTTCTCGTTATTTTAAAGCGCAGGAGCAGCGACGGTTCGGTGGTGTTCGCATGTCGCTTTTGCTGTGCCGTGTACAAACACAAAAAGTCTCTTAACAAGCACTGGAAAGATAAGCACAGCGCGAGTGACAGTAGCACGGGAGCGAATGTGGAAGATGAGAGCGACTCACAGAACGACTCTGGGCTCACTGAAAGTGTCTCCACATCCGCGCCTCGACACTCCCCGCCGATGCTTCCTAGGATGCGCGCCTCGCTCCGTCGACCGCCTCAAGAATCGCCTTCCGTGACAATGGTGAAGAGACGACGGAGCGACATCCCCATTACTTCAATTGGGCAATCGACGCCCCTTGACCTATCCATGGCTCGTCCGAGGGAGAACGAGGCTACCATGGAGCGAATGGCCGAGGGGGATGTGAGTGCTCCTCTTCACGATCGCGTGATCATTACCCTCCTCATCCAATCTGCTCTGGATGCACTCAAAGCGGAGCCACCTAGTGTGCAAACAACTGATGCGGTCTCATCAAGCACCTCCAGTCTGTTAAGAGCTGTTGGAAGTATTCTCATCGGTTCGACGGAACCAAAGACCGAGCCTGTGACCCCTAGTAACGATCGAAAACGGTCTGAAGAGGCACCGGTGCCATGCCAGATCTGTCCCTACGTGGGTCGATGGCATAGTGAGGTTAAGGCTCATGTAGTGAATCACTCGAGTCACAAGATGTTCGGCTGCTGCTTCTGCAACTACCGATCCAAGTGGAAGTGGGACGTGGCGAAGCACATGCGCAAGTGCCTCAATGCACGAAGTGTGGCTAACCTGCCGAACGAAGCTCTGATACGCATGATTATCTTTCATCCTCCCCCTCCGAATGACATATTACATATGTACTACTCGGAGAATGCGTCATCCTCGTCGGTGAGCTTTATGCCACAGCAACTGACACCGCAACCGCTTGCACCGCAGCCATCCAGCCCGTCACAAATCCTCGAACAGGTGAATATCCCGAAGCATGATAGTAACGATGACGATGACGGCATTAAATCCAATGAAAGTCTACCAACTTCAATCCCTGCTGATCCACCCGTGTTAGAACCTGTGAGTTTGAGGCCTTTTTGGTTTTGTCTCGAAATGGTCAAATGATTGGCCATTGTTTTCCTACTTTTAGGCCGTAGACTTTGAAGAGGGGGGGGAGGAGGAGGTGGAGGAGGAGGAGGATGAAAAGAGGAGAGAGATAAGCCCAGAATGTCAGCCGATCTCCCGAACTCAGGTTAAAGGCGAGCACAACGATCCCGCCGTTCACTCCCTCAGAAGTAGTCCATCTTAAACTACTTGTTGTAGTGCGGCCTTTGTGTATAGATCTTTGAAAGGCACTCCTTTCCAATCAGATTTCCATCCTATTTGGACTGCTAATTGCTGCCTTTGGTGGAGTGGTAGGAGAGTTGCCTGGGCTGTCCAAAGACATTCTTGCTTTTTTACTCTGGTATTCCATTTTGAGATGCTGTCTTCGTCCCAGGAGCAGAATTCGTACTGATTAGTGAAAGTCAGGAACTCGGGAAAGTGGTGAGCCACTCACAGCCTAGGCAAGCGAGTTGAGTCACGCACTCAGGCGGAAGGGATTTCGGACCCGAGAGACGGTAACCTTCGGAGCCCTAGTAACACTCGAACTCCTCAGGCGCCGCTGGAGGGAGAGCTGGTTGCTATGCTGGCCATGCGCTCGCAAGTGGTCCAGGTCGTGGCAGATGGAAGTAAGGGAGATGCGTGCTTTCACACGCACGACAACTCAGGCACGGCGTCTAGGCGCGACATAACAGCTGGCTGGAATGACGTACTCACACGGCGCTTGCAACTGGAGGTATTCAGTGGAACTCTCCGTTGCCATGTAGATTTTATTAGGGACACAACACACTGATGTACCATTATAGGGTTGCGGACCCGAGAACATGAAACTGCCCGAGTGAGGCAAGGTCAAATGGTGCCCTCGCATCAGTTCCGTGACTGGCATTGGCTGGCTTAATTCAGCGTTATTTTTTTTAGTTAGGAGATGAGAAGGAGGTGCCATTCAAGGAGAGTGAATAGTTACTACGGCAATCAAGCCTTCAAGCGTCCACACGTGACCCACCGATGGACGTGACTTTCTCTAGAGGAAGTTGGTAGTTGAGGGTCGCAGAGTAACGAGGCCAGTGGCTGTGGGGGTGGACTTCAACTTTTCGGGAACGGCATGGTGGATTTTTAGTCAAGGCGACAAGGCAAGGGAGAATAATTTAGCAATAAAAGGAAAGAAAAGTAGGGAAATGGTCGTACTTCGAGTTTTCGACCTCATCAATTCAAAAAAATGCGGAAAAGTGTGCACGGTCAACAGGAGAAAACGTAAGTGCCCGCAAAACCAAAACGATGGGTTAAACAGAAAATCGAGGCATTAACGTAGTCCTACTCTTCTATTGAACGTTGTCCTCGGCGCTCCCTGCGGTCAACCTCCCGCGTCGACTATCTCAAAGCTCAGTCTGGTGGGGGTAAAGGCAAACCCACCAACCAACCGCGACTGGCGTCGAAGTTGCGTGCAGCTGTGAGCATACTTGACCTCAACGCCGCGCACACCTCTTGTCACTTCCACTGGGTTTAAGTTTTGCCCAGCTTGGGACCTGAATTTGGGGATTTTGCTGACTGTAGGCTCACTTTAATGAAACTAGAGTCGTTTGATGATGGACGGGGCTTAAAGTAGTTTTGTGAATGTAAAGTTTTGCGCACCTTTCTCCTCGCTAATTTGTCCTCACTACAGTGCTGTCCAGCCATATCAGTCTAGCATCGAAGTAGCCAGTAAAGAGAGGTGGAGGAGGTATCGACTACTCGCTTCATTGACACTTTCATCCATACACCATAGCTCCGTGACGAACTTCCGGGTGATTCACAGCTGGAACAACATCAGTTGTTAATAGCATTGTTTCAGAGGACGGAACTGGGGTGGTTATCAAAGGTGGACGTCATTCTCAACCCTTCCATTGGGTGTCGTCACAGATCCTCCCACCGGTGTTAAACCTGGGCATTCAGTCATTAAAAAAGTGCGGTTTTTCACTAGTACGAGGTCCATTTTTTGCTAGCAGCCTGAGTTTTCCTTGAAGATTGAAGAAGTCTTTGTGGAAGATATAGTACTGATGTAACGAGGCGCTGCCGCAACCAGCATGAACCGGAGCCTACACTAACCAGCTTCTTCCTAAGTGTCCGTGTTGCTTAAAAGCAGAGCTCAACAAATAACCAAGGATTTTGGTCACTTTTTGGAATTCATTACCACTACTACTACTTAGAGTGATACGTGAAAAGCGCTACGTTGTGGCACGCTAGTAAATATTAATCCCTAACCGCACGGACACTTGAGTCTGCGCCTATCAAACGCCCATCCAGCAGCCTGGGCTTCGGGTCAAGCTAGAAGAGCTCCAGCCGTCATGGCAATTTGACTTGCCACGGCCTCATGGTGGACTACGAAGTACTGCAAAGGTGTCAGAGGCTAAAGTTTGGATCAATAAATGTCAGAGGCTTGCATCATGAGGCTAAGATGGGTCGTTTTGGAGGTAAGTTGTGACCGAGAGATGCAAAGACATGCTTGGTAGTAAGTAGCAAACATCTGGTTACTTTCCTGAATCATTTTATAAGCCCGACAACTTTGCAACCATGATGTGACATTCCATACGTGGCGGGCGCCTGAGTGTTCACTTGGGAACACGCGGCGCCTCTTCATGGGTGTAATGCATATTCAAAATGCTTATAATCATCTGAGATAAAACTAATGATCAGTGAAATTGGGACTGTGCAATGTAGGCCGCGCAAAAACACACGGAAAATTTGGCCAAATTATGTTAAGTAAATAAAACAAGTTGCTTGTAATATTTGCGAGAGGTTAAGGCTCCACTCGGCCATATGGACTTTGGGCCGTGACGATTATTTTTGATTTCGTCTGATTCAAAGAAAGGCTTAGTGTGTTGCATTGGGGCTAGTTGCATAAGCGCTTAATTCTAAAATTTATCAGTCCTGTTTGATGTCTCTGATTGCTAAAACCTAAAGTGAATAATCCGTGCAAACTTCCGTCAAAGGGATTGGAAATGGCATTTCCACTAAGAACTACACCGCTTATGTGTTCTGCAAGAGTGCTACTAACAAACAAATCGAGGTTAGTCATGCGAACAATCCGGAGAAGTCCATTACGGAGCTGCCTGCGGCACCTTTCTATTGGGTCAACACCCTCAACCTTCTCCATTTGTCTACTACATGGATAGGTGCTGAGCCGATGTGACTGGGCAGCACTGAAGATAGAACAAAGGTGTGAGCGAGAATGGATGCGAAACCTTACTTGATTTCATACCAGTGTTGGTACGATTAGCGATAGGCATACGAGATAGTAAGCAGTTTCACCTTTCCCCGAGTTAAGGCCCCAAGCTAGAAAAAAACCATTTATTATAGTGGAAGTGACAAGAGAGGTCAGTGACGTTGAGGTCAACTATGGTCACAGCTGCAGGCAACTCCGGTGACTGGCGCGATTGGTTGGGGGGCGTTTCCTTTCACCTCATCCACTGCGTTGTGATGGTTGACGCGGTGGGTTGACTGCAAGGAGCGCCAGGAACAACGTCCAATAAAAGAATGGGCTACGTAATGTCTCGATTGTCTCTATAACTCATTGTTTCGATTTCGCGGGCACTTAAATCGCCGCCTTTCTGCTTCTGCTAGAGGATATGGCGCCGGGCTATCCCAGTAACTCTTAACCCCTCTCTGTTCCAGTGACACAGTTTTCCAAGTTCTTAGACCTTCTACCCCTTAAGGAGTACTCGAGTTTCTAACTTGCAAATAAAACCTTGTATTTACTCAACGCTTGTTATGACCAAACATTCCTTTGTAAGATTTATTTGCATTGAAAATTGATTTTGAAACCTTTTATGCGTTATTCTTACATGATTTTTTGATGCTGCAGCCTTAAGTCCAAAATCATCTTGCTGAATATGATTTATCAATATTTAATTTTATCCTTATTTTAATGGGCCGCCTGAAGGTCGTAGGCCTGAATGCTATCCTAACTCCTGGCATGCTGTTGGTCGTTTCATGAATGTGTCATTCTGTCTTCGGTGCTCTGATCCTTGTGCTTTGCGTAATATTAGTGAGTAGCCTTGATCAATCGAAGAGGCTTACCAGCTTAAACATCGGTATCATTCGCTCTGTTTCGGAAGACGAATGCCAGCTTTTTGTTGAAAAACACGATGAAGTATCTGTCATGTTTTCCGGTAGGCTGTTAAAGGAAAGAAGGACATTCACTTCGAACATTGGAGAACCTCCGTTTGCCTTTAAAGTTGGGACTGGGGCGATTATCCCAGGCTGGAATAAAGGCATACTGGGGTTAGAACTTTGTGGATGTTTATGTGACATTTAATCTTCAAATGAGCATTCGAAATTAAGCTCCAGCTTTTCGCGCTTCCTTGGAGCTATGGGTTCTTAGATATTTTTGCTTGTTCCAAGTGTATGGTAGAGCATCAGTGGTTCACCGTGCACGAATTTTCAGGCGTACCTACCTGATTTGACGCATTGCTTTTTTTGCTGGAGCTCTCTTAGAAAAGTGTGCTTTCATTATTGCAGAACTACCTTTGAAGGCTAAGTTTATTACAAATGATGCTGTGTATGATCCACATTCTTTAGGATGTGCCTACGGGAGAAACGTCGGATCTTCATTCCCAGTTCAATGGGCTATGGTGTTGGTGGAAGGCCTCCAGATGTTCCAGGAAACGCCGACCTCGTTTTTGACATTGAGCTCTTGGAAATTACAAAGTCGCTGAATGATAAGTCTTGATCCTGAAATTTGCGTAACAGTCATTGCTGTCTAATTTTTGCTGTGCTCCAAATATATTTTAAGCAAGTGAATTTCCATTTTGTGTAATTTATCTGAATTTATTCGTTATCTCCCATATTTTTGAAGCATTTCAGAATGCGGATACCTGAGACATTGCAAAAAAACAGCTTTCGTCAAAAGCCGGATGACAGTCCCGAAATCCATTTGGGCAGTAAACATTACGGCAACACGGAGAAACAAACACTATTTAGGCTAAACAATTAAGCCAAGATTGGGATGGGGACGTTTGCGTAATGTTGTAAACATTCCATTGCACTGAGTGAATATCAAATTCTTGTTCCTTTGAGAGGTTGTAATCTTGGGTGTTGCTAAACAACATAGTTAAGTGATCGTTCTCTTATAAATCTTCATGAGGCAGAAAACAGACAAATTCTTGGATAGAAGTCTGCGCGAACTTCTATGCCTGGCCTCTGTGATAACTATAGAGCAATGAGTTTGTTGGTGCATCGTTGTTCGGATATTGCCTCCAACTTAGCGGGTGGTGCGTGCCGGCATTCCCACTTGAGGCGTAGGTTCCGCTGTCTTGATCACGAAAGGTCCTGTCATTTGTCAGGGGATCCTCTCTGAGGGGACTTAGCTGACTGCCCATAGGTCCGCTGTCAGAGTAAAAGTTTGTGGTTCCAATTTCAACAGTCTAAAAGAAATAATCGACTCATTTAGTCGGATTACTCTCTCAAGTTTTAAAATGACAACATCCAACGTAATTTGATTGCTCTCTTGCGCGAAAATTACAAATGTATGAGGCTTTGGTGGCTAGGTGTGCCCGTGGCTCAACATACCCGTAACATTCTGAATTCTTTAACTAACACGTCTAAGTTGTTAGGGCTGGTTTTGCGTCCAAAGTTGTCCGTTAAACTCAAACACACGACACTGCACATTTACTTTCACAGCTAAGAATTAAACAGTCTAAGCACCCCAATCTCCCCATTTTTGCCAATGTCTCTGAGTGAGAGGTTCATAGTTATGAGTAATTTTCCTCAAAAAATCCGTGAAAAAAACAAAAAATCTGTTTTAATCCACCACATACTCAAAATATGCATCCCTAGTTTCAAAATAAATGGAATTTCATGAAGCATACCAACACTTATTCCAAAAGGCAAACGGAGAAATAAACTGAGCATAGCTTATAAATTCTCTTGATTTACGAGGAGGAAGGATTCGCTGAATCAAACAATCTTAAACAACGCAAGCATCCATATTTATGTTAAGAATATAATCCCTTTCTCTATCAAACAAACAAAGATATGATCAAACTTTGATAGCAAAATAACTCAGCAGTTCGCCAGAAACAGACTGACGGCTTATATTTTCAATGAAAATTTTTTGATTCATGTCACCATTTAAAATTGAATTATCCAAAGGCAATATATCAGAAAATAGTCATGCTTCCTAGGCTACAAGCCATTTTCAATGAGGCTGTCATTTACCTGAGTCGGTGCATCACCAAGAGCTGGAACGCTGACGACAACACCACCACCCATGCGGGACTGATCGCCGTAGAAGCTGCGGCTGAATAGCGTAGAGGGCTGCCGCCCGGTCAGGTAGGTGCCAGCGGCTAAAGAGCGGGACCCAAGCTGGCCCTCAACCGCCTCGTAGTGCTCCACTTCCCTCTAGCGCAATTATGATGATTTGTGGGTACAACCTTGACAACTCTGGAACTATCATAGTAGCTTATCGATTCCAACTTGGAACGTTAGTTCCAAATTAAGTTCAGGGTTGTTATGTGTCCTTTATGAAATAATAGATTTGGTAAATATTATTGATATGATACTCTGTTCATGGTAGGATCCGATGGCCTATGTTACCAGTGTCATCCCGACCAAAAAAATGAAATTTTAAAAGGCATGTGAGCAACTAACGCTAGTAAGACAATCAGCACAATCGATGCTATAATCTTAAAATAGCAAACTCATTAACCGGCAATGTAAAAAAAGATCTGCTTAGATCAAACTATACCTGAGCAGCTCTGTCCGTGTAGCTTACGCAGCACAAAAACGCGGCAGAAATGAACGAAGCGATGGTAGCTAAGATTAAGAATCCAAAGGACCACGAGAGAAACATGTGGTCTGGTCGTTGCATCCACTTACGATTCTGTGAATTTACGCCGAAGACAACCAATGATATCGATAGCAACAGTCCAATGAATATCTATTTGAATTGAATGAGAGTGTTTAAAAAAAGACACTCAATTTATAAGCGAACAAAAAGCAGAAGTGCCACCTGGAATTATAAAGCAAGGTGAGATCGATACCCTAAGCAAAAATCGGCAAGACAAGTGAAGTAATGATAGGCAAAACAAAAAATGACAATGCGTCCCAAGAAGCCCCACAATAGCGATAGCTAAAATATCACGTCAGCATCATGAATGGGAAAAGCACCAGAAAACAATTCGCAGCAGCATTGCATAAAGCGCTAATACCTGCAGGCCACAAACAATCGTAGATTCGGCTGCTGGCTGACCATATAGTAGGAAATAAAGGATGAGAACCAGCACTGAGATTAACTCAGCAATAAAAGCGATAATAATCAGGGTTTGAATGGCAACGAGCCAATATGGATTTAGCCATTCCCATATACCTATTTGAAAAAAGAAACGGTCATATATCCAGTAACATCCATTGAGTTCATTCGCATGAAAATCCTTTGTGAGTTATGCCTGATTATTATGTGACATTACTTCAGGGAGGATGAATTTGTTAAAACATGCAGACCAAATCCCCAATTGTAAGAATGAACTATGTACATAGTCGTATGATTCCAGCCAGTAGGGACTTGAAAATGAAAACAGGAAGAGAATGAATCCAGTAGCTGTGAAGCCGCATGCCGCATAGAACGGCATGTACATTCTCGTCAACTTTTCCTTTTCACTCATCTTTGCGAAAATACTGAAAGAGCGCAGCAACAAATGTAAGCAAAGTAGTCAGTTAAAGGGCATGGCCTTGAAATCAGTTTCTAATTAATTTGTATCAGTGTAATTTAGGAACATAAAATGATTTATTTGCTATCTCATAAGGATAGCATTATTTTGATTTGAATAATGGACATGTGCCATCAAAGCATGATTCCATTTGCGTCTCTAAAGATATTTTATAAAATGCAACTAAACTGGGCCTAAAAACCACTTAATAAAAAATATAGCAAAATCTAAAGCCAGCTGTGAATTAGAATGCCAAATTAGTCTAATATTGGCAATACTTGCCCAAATATGCCAATCAAAATACTGTATCCTTCCCGTCCCATTGTCGAACAATAAGATAATGCAAAGCACATCCTTACTTACTTTCTAATAAGTGGTCTGCCCTTTTTGATTCTCTGATATGTTACTTACCCACAACGATTGCCCTATAGTTCAAGCAGCATAAAGCTTTGTGGGTTTAATTACGCCACCATATACATGCTCACTTTATTAATTTTTAGATAAATTTAACCTAGTAATCATATTGCTGTTGTCACTGACATATACTGTGATTGCGTAAAGCTATTAGCAATAATGACTTTGATTTTGCGAGTATTTGATTGGTAAACTAGCTTTATCTGCTCAACTCTTTAACGAAATCATGACTCCCAATTTTGTTGGGATCCCTCTTTGCTTTCGACGCCACATTAATCGCTTATTTTCACTTGCATTTTAAAAATCTTACCTGCCCCGACCATCAGCTTTTGTCTGCGTATTGTCTAAAATCCTCGTTCTTACTGAGAAGTGTCCTTTGCCATGAATGCATTTTGCGCTATTCTTTGTCGACAGTCCGTCATTCCCCTGTCAACACGCTCATGGTCCAGTCCGGCTGTTTATTTCATATCAGAGTTTTTCAATCCCCTCCAACCACACATGGTAGCAGTTGCGGAAGGTTTGCGCTTGTGCCATGACTTCGGCCAATTTTCAACATACTCAAAGACCATCATAGTCTCAACTGTGATTCTGCGCTCGGCTTTGGCCGGTCCTCTCTATGCCTTTACTGAAAAAAATCATGCCCTCGTCATAGCTGCCTACCACCAAAGCGCACTAGAAACGTCAAATCCTGCCTATTCCATCCGTCAAAAGGATGGTAAAATTGATGCTAGGTTGCAGCGGTCGTTGGTAATTTACATTGATATCTTGGGTTCAATAATCGCTATTACTGCTTCCTATTGTTTTATTTTGTCTTCCCATTCTTTGTCGCACAAATGATCCTTGAAATCCTCTTAACCATGAAACCACCCATGTATGCGTGGATCTTCACAGTTTCCAAGAGAAATAACCAATTCTTCTTATTTTTCATTAAGTTTCAAAGGGCCTTTACCGAAAATTGTCAGAAATTGCGATGCCATCCATTGAAGTCAGCTCTTTTCAGTATGGTTCAGTTGCCTGTTTGGATGACTGCAACTTTTGGGCTGAGGAACGCCTGTGGACATCAGATCACCCCTTTTTTGTGTAAGTTGCCGCAATTTTCCGGCTCATTATTTAAAGGTCTCCTCAAACTGACTTAATATTGACCATCCACAAATTCACTCATAAATTGATGGGAATGATGTATTGCACTTTCCCGACAGATTGGCCTCCGATGATCCCCGAATTTGTAACAGAAGGACTGGCCTCACCAACAACATCCTTATGTCTCATCGCAGCTACAACCTTTGTAACGGCTCTCAACGTCGAAATCAGCCATTTGAGGCGTGTCTACGCACAATCGGCGACTACCGCGATGGCTTTGGATCCTAAACTCGCAAATCAGAATTATGTTGCAGCTGTGGTGCCCACTCGCCTGCCCTGGCAGTTGAAATTTGCTCATGGAGTGGGTCATTTAGGCACCCTTTTGATCTCCATCTTCTCTTCTTTCGCACCGTGTGTAAGTATAACATCTTCCGACGCCCCTATATCAGCCATACGCTTCATTTACTAATTGCAATGTTTTGTTCTTAAGGCTCTCGTAATTTTCTGGTGCACGTCGGCGTCGCACCAATTAATGCTACACCTTCTTTATCTCAGTAATCGAGCCCGAGGCCTCTTGGGCATTGCAAAAACTCCCGTAGACCCAAAGCGTCCCTATTTGGCTCTCTGGTGGATCGCCAAGTCCCACTACCGCATCCTCCGACTAATCGGTAACCGAGGCTAACCTTCAAGCTCAGAATTTGTACAGATGGTACGAACTGAATAGATTTTTTTGGGTAAAGTCGTGGCCGTTATAATATGTGATAACGGTGGGAGTATGTACGCTATATTCGTCAGCGTGGAGTACTTCCAGAACAAGCCGCTCCTTGCTTTAACACTGATAGACCGGTCTCGGCAATGGCACACTCAGCCTTGGGTTAATATGGAACAAGACACTTTTCGAATTCAAAACCTGTTTATGTTATAAAATCACCAGCAAAATAATTTGAGTTATTACTTTTAAGCCTAGTAAAAATTAGATAAGCCGCCTGTGCTTTTGCTATCGTGAAAAGGTGTACAAGGGCTGATATACTTTATTGACGTCGTGGACTATAAAACAGCGATAGCCGAGAGAATCAAGTCTAGCTTCATACAAAAAGTAGGGATAGTGAATGGGGGTGGTAGTCAGAACTCTGTTTTCAGCGGAAAAGCACCACAAATGCGTCTAGCGCGCGAACGATCCCGTTCGTGCGTGAGGCGCTGAAATAAGGCGACAAGAAAATATCTCACCTTGCGCAGACTAGTCATACAATTGATAAGGGATAGCGGTGACAAGTAACTTACTTCATGACAGCATTCTTGAAGTCAGCCACTTGTTCCTCCGTTGCTTGCACCAAACCGTCAGCCCTTACTACTGGTAGACTTGACAAAGCGCAGTCCATCCACCTGGCGAAGATCTTAAAGGTAGAGGTAGGGTGAAAGTTTGGTTGGCCAATAAGTTCACCAAGAGGCACTCGGTGCTTGTGCTCTCACCTCCCTAGGCATAACCATCTTCAGGTGATAGAGGAGGTCAGCCATATCAGGGAATCTATCGTCCGAAAGGCCTACACAGCAGCTATGAATGCAGGAGGTAGTGAGCCGCTGACCACCACAACTTTCGGACGGCTTGAGGAGCCAGAAGAGCAATCGTCTCGCACCCAGCCCGCTCTCGCAAGTAGGCTGAGGTAGTGTGGAGGCGTCGGTGGTAGAGACAACCGTTGCCGGGGTGTCCTCAGAGGCCTCGGTGGTGAAGATGAGGGCCTCCAAAAGGAACCGCGCAGCCGCAGTACTGGCAGAGGAGGTGTCTTTAGAGTCACTGTTGCCAACATTCTGACCGTTATCCACGTCCGTGTGGCCAGAGCCGGCGGCAGTGAGGGTGAGGATATCAAGAGACTGCAGAGCGGTGTCCAGCAGGGAATAGAGGTCCACGTTGGGACTGGCGAGAAACGTGGCCGCGCAACGCTGCACCAGACGCACACACAGACGGTAGAGGTCTTCAATTGTGTGAGGCTGTTCAACCAGGTTGCAGGAGAGGGACGCAAGCGTGGGCGGAGCTAGAGCCTTCAAATTAGTATAAAACCCCCTGACCTTGTGAATTTGTGAGTAATAAACCTTCAATGTCCCCGAAGAAGTCAAATCAGCCAGTCAGCAGCACCAAATCACATTTTGGATGCGAGGAAGCGGGTAAATAAACCAGACTAATCGCTCACCTAAAGCAACAATCTTTTATTAGCTTAGCAACTTGAATGGCTAATTTAAATGAAATGAGCAGGAAGCGCGAGGTTACCTCAAAGAGACCAACGAGACCCGGTCGGCAGTCAGGGAGCTCACCAAAAACGTCAACCAAAACGCCGGCGAGATAGAGGAAACACGAATGATTCCCTCGTTGAAAGGACTGCACCAGCTGGAGGAGTAACAGTATCATTAGCATTTCGTAGAAGGGACTAAGGTCTACAAATACCTGAAATTAAGGTTGAATGAGCTAGGAGCTCACCTTACTAGCAATATCTGGAAGGATGTCACGGAGGTTGACGGAAAAGGAACGAGCCATAAAGCGGATGACACGGCAGCACCGCTCCATTGGGCGCACCTTGGTGCTGTAGTGTTCGAGAACCTGACCAACGACTGGCCACACCATGGTTGTGACGACTCTGAGGCAACCGTCCAAACAGGCCTGAGCTGAATCTGCTAGACTGTTCACATCAGCTTGACGCTGTTGCTGCACCTCGTCGGTAGAGGTGCTGTTAAGGCGGCTGCGTCGATAAGCGTCATCGAGGCGTGTAAGAAAGTTTTGGAGTGAGCGAAAAATGGTCGCCAGATAGTCCAACCACACACATGGATCCGATAACGCGTCGACGAACTCTATTGGCTGGTTCTGCTCTATCAACTGAAACGGTGGTTTCGAGAAGAAGTTTAACTTAGAAAGAATGACGAAAGGTAGAAGAATGGACGAATACACTTCACCTTAGAAATGCATTGGACGCTGACAGAGACTAGTTGTGCCAGACGCTCAGGCAGGCTAGCGCGAGCGGGTCGAGGATCAGTGGGGAAGGTGTCCTGAGGGGAGTAAGCGATGGAGCTCATAAGGCCACGACAGATGCCTTCAAAAAAGTCTAAGGCATCATGTACCGGTGCCCACGCCAATCGCGGAAGTGAATAGACCACTCGGACAACTATATCCTTCCAGTGCTCGTCCAGTAGTGTTGCCGCTGCCATTCCTCCACCATTTGATGTTGCATTAGGCGTCAAAACCGCATGGACGCGATAGACGGTACAAAGTCTACCCAGAGCTGAAATTGCCGCACCTACAGCTTGTTTTTGGCCAGGCTGGAGAGGCAATAAAGCAACCGCAAGGATATTCAATGCCAAAATACCGCACATAATCATTTCGAGTGGGCTACTTGATTACCGATTGAAATCTCAATGTCTCGAGTTCACGCGATAAATGATTTTGAGCAAAAAATGTGGGTCGAGTGACATTAGCGTACTCTCCCTTACACTCAACTTTACGGTGCTTAGGGAAAAGTCTGCTCAAGGCTCCGCGAAAATGCCTCCCCTTACCTGTAGCTGAGTAGCAGGCACACCAGCAGCTCTTTCAACGATTTGAATGAGTTGCTCGACGATCTGCCGGCGGATTTCAGGGTGGCAGGCGACCCAGTGGGAGAGTTCGGCATAGAGGATGCAACCAACCTCCTGTAGGGGCGCCGGTGGCGTGGCAGCAAGACCTGGTAGTACGAGGGTGGAGATGAGTGAGGCGATGCGACCCTCGGGGTCGTGTGGTGAAAGGCGCTTCGCCACGGTTGTTAGCATGAATAGACAGGCCTCTGCCTCACGGAACACGTTGATTGCTGTCCCCACTGTGTTCATATCTTGCAGGCTTTTGATATGGTTATACAACTAGGATGCATGAAAAATGATACCACTTCGAATTGAAACCGAATGCTTCAATAATACAAAATATACTTATTAGTTCAACGCGGTAATCGTTTATCATTTAAAACAGATAGAGTTAGGGACTTAAAAATCCATATTACAACGTCAATTTGGATACCCAGTAATGAAGCCAGAAGCTTGTTAAGATTTGGAGGGGTGCTCTCTGAAGGAGGGACTAAGACAATGCAAACAGTAGATAAATATCGAGATTCGTGAGTACATCTGGGTACGCCCAACTACACAGAGAAGTGATAATATTAAAACACTAATAATAACTCGTACCTCAGTGAAGATGGTATCAGCGCCAACTAGATCAACAATATCCTGCATTAGGCCGTGAGCATCTTCTCGGAATGAACGGAGATCCTCAGCTGCCTCAAGGTCTTCTGTATTGCTGGGGCAGTAACGGACTAGGGCGACGACAACGCGAGTGAAGTAGGGTATGAGAAGGGCTGTGATTGGGCGGGAGGCGTTGGGAATTACGTCGCCAGCTGCAGATGCAGAAGGATTTTGACGACCCGGTGATGGACCAAGACAATTGTGGTGCTATTAAACAAACATTGGTTTCTCAGAGATTTTGAAATAGTTTCAACAGGGATATAGTGCAGTGACTTACCCGTGCAGCATCATCCGCTAGTGACTGGAGGGCGTAGAAGGTGTGCAAAGCGTTGGCCCGACAACCAGCGGGAGGTGGCGATTCTAGCACAGCAAGAAGGCAGTCCAAGGTGCGCAAATCTCCCGGTTCGCTAGAGCCGGGTGGAGTGGGACTCCGTACTAATGCGGAGCGTACAGTACGCGCCAGTGCGCCAAAAATTTGGGCAATGCAAGATACTCGGTCGACGTAAGCATGGCAATCGGCTATGTTGTTCCCAGCTGCTTTTGAGGCCTGGAGGGAACACTGTTGCAGGACGTTATAAAGGCCGTATATGTTGGTTTGCAACAGTTTTAACAGTTCACCTTGATAGCCCGATACAGTCTGTAGACAAATAAACAAATGTCACCCAGTTCTACGCATAATTGATATAAATGCCTAATCATTGACGTTTTCCAGCAAAACGAAATTTTCACTACACAAGATCTGTGTCGGTTCAAAAAGAGGAACATGGCTCCCCTTTAACATTTATAATTCGATGACATACGGGGCAATAGTAGAGTAAGGCCAAAATCCACTCCATGGACGCATTGTAAGCTGCTTCGGTACAATTTTCGGGATGTTGAAGTATGTAAAATGCTCCTTCAAGAAGTGGTGACACACGAACATCTGTATCCTTCATAATTCCCGTGTTGTCCCACCAACTGGCAAGACAGTCAAATACCCGTGCAAGCGTCTGTGAGGTGGCATTTTTCATCTTGTACGACTGAACACAGTTAGAGAAAAATCATACTGAATACAAAGGAAAAAGTAACGACCAAGCACGGGAACGAACTTACGAGGAAATCAAGGACCAGACCTTTTTGAGATTCTAAATGCGCCATGAGAGCATGCCTACGATTTAGCCCAAGGCGAAGTGTTTTTGAATTCATCTAATACAACGTCAATGAAACATCTTCCCCCACCTCTTCGGAGATGAACTTTAGAACATCAATGAGATACGCAGAAGTAACTTCCGATGCCGATAATCTATACAACATTGATGGTGATAAGTGCCTACTGTTTTACAATGTCAGAGATTGCGTTGTTCCACTGCACCATCTGACAAAACAGATCAGCAACAGCAAGACACAATTGATTTGCTATTGAACTATGCGTCTCATTAGTGAGTTTCTTGACATGATTCAACAAAGACTCCTTTAATGCCTACAGCCACAAAACTATACGAAAAGGGACAACATACATTATGAGCAGCTGCTGGAAGTTCCGTGAAGTAAACTTGGATCTAAAAAAATGTGTGTATCCAAGTGGATGTACCTTAATACGGATAGTTTGTGCTCCAAAGTAACTAGAACTTAAATCCCGTTTTAGGTAGAGCAGCTGGTCAGCTATCTCCCAAGCATAAACCTAGACGACAATGCGATACAAAAGTTAATTACCGATTTCTGAAACTCGCACAGCCATTTTGAAGCACTTTCTTTGACAGAATTTTCTGGATTTACGTACAATGCATCAATCGCTTGCAAAACGTTTTCGAGAGTGGGCACATTATCGCTACTCATCGCGATGCGACCAATATGTTATTTGGCACAACACCGCAAAAATTCGATTGGTTGAATTAAAATACGTTGGTTGAAGCTTAAAAGTTGTCGCAACGATTCGGCAAACTTCACAAAAAATTTTCAGGCAATTTTTAAGCAAACACGCATTTGGAAAACTCAGTCCTTAACAAATATAATTCTTAAATCATAACACTGACCTATTAGGATCTATAAACATTCTGCAAATTGAGAAATTATTTTTGAAGAAAGTCAATCCGTCTAAAATCAGCACATTACTTCACTATAATTTTTTAACTGCAGTGTCTCGTGACTTTCTTGGAGGCACAAGAAGGCATTATGCTAGGGCAGAATATATATTCAACAAACAGCGGGAACGGGGCTGCTGGCAATGCCCGGGGCCCAGCCCACACAGCTAGGGCAATATGGCCACCTAGGTGGCGGAAACCGAAACCGATAGTCATAACAAACAGAGTGCTACATTGACTCAACGCTATCCCTCTGAATATATTTTGTACATATATCATGTATCATACATCATATTTTCATTGCGGAAGGTGTTTTGCAGATAGCGGATAGTCGTGAAGCAACTGGAATGATGAGGAGGGCTTGCCGATAAGTAGATATCCATGTGTTCGTGTAAGCAAGCCTACGGTTTGGGGATTTGTTAGGGCATCAAATAGACCCACTCTCCTTTTGATTGTCGTCCTTGGCGTTTTGAATTATGGGGAACACCCACGAATCACGCACATCATTTACCAAATTCGCGTGCAAATGAAAATGCGGTTAATTGCATTGCTATTGAGCCCTCGTAACAATACCATTAAATTTGGTGTTTTGTCCCGGTTTGGCGTGAAGAGGAATATACAAGTCATCACACATGTTCATCGCTGGCCATCAGAATACTGACATTAATAAAAGCCATTTGATGGGAGATGGGAAATGAAATTGTTTTGCGCCATATCACCTATTTTTAACAATTTTGGATCCGTCAGGCAGGTGGTGTGGTAGAAGAGGTGTCTGACGTAAGGTTCATTTATCCTCTTTACAGCTTTCACCGAGAGCTCAGCAGAGAAATTTTATAGGAAATTTATGGCTAGTGTCGACTCATTTGCTATTACCATTTATGCTTAACACGGGACTGGGAGTTCGCGGATGTGAGACGTTATTATCAACCCTTCACTTGGTTGGCCTTGCAAAGCGACTAGTGGTAGACACATTTCAACCGTCACGATGGAGTTTATAATTTAGTAATGTAGATTTAGGTTTGCTTTTTACTGCCACTAACATAGCGCTTAGAGTCGCCTCAATAGACAGAGGCATGCTAAGAGGACAAAAGATTATTGTCGACGTGCAGGAGGATTGCAGGAACTATTAGCATGACACGGTGGTCATGTCTTGGTGTAGTCACCAACTTACAAAGGCCCAATTCGATTAAACGAAGTCAATTCACCGCATTGACACGCAACTCGTAGTCTCTCTTCAGTCATATCTCATTCAATGGATTGCCCATATACTCCACATTTCTTACTCCTAATATTATTCTAAAAACTCGTCTCGTGGGAAGCCACCCATAAGTCACCTTTGAAGCTGTGCGTTAACACGCAATGAGCTCTATGCATACCTTCCCTGCAAAGTGCGAGAGCACTAAACTGCGCGGACATTTGAACCAGGACTCCAATCGTGCCCTTAAATGTACCCCAAGTTTCTACTCTAAAGGATCACTACGAAGCCACACAAAGTATCAAAGCGCAAATATCTGCAACACTGGTGGCACTTTATTCGAACGCAAAATTAACATTTCAAAAACAAAGGCAGCACTTTACCGCCACTCGTCTGCCACGTCCGAAGGGAGAGAACCTAATGCAAACGCTGTCCATTCGAAATCGCCCCTACGTCGTGACAAAGGCAACTTTGGTAGATGTATGGTTTACTAGCACGGGAGTGACCAGTCCACGAAATACCATCGTACTTGAATCACTCAGCCATTTCTAGGCCATCCATAGTCTAAAGCGTCCCAAATGGCTGTAGAGGTAAAGAACAAGCCGAAACTGCATGCGCAGCGGTACCAACCTATTTACAAGACCGGTCCACGTGCATGAGCACCGCCAAATTGAAATACGCAGTTTAAAATACGACAAGCAATGCTCGACTCCTTCCATCAAAACAAAAACTAGCGACTTCAATTGGTGGAAACTAAATTATTCGCCTAAAAATGATCTATGATGAAGCATCAATCACCGAGAGATTGATCTAGCCGTCTGATGAACAAACTAAACGGGTATAGAGAAGCTAGAGGAGGAGGACTCTCCTATCCAAATTACTTTAAATATACGCCTAAACATTGGACTTCAGTGGTATCAGAGCTTACGACCCAAACTCAAGTTATCAAATGAAGTAACGTCGGTTTCTATACGGACAAAAACAACTCTCATCAACACATCAGAAGTCGCACTAGTTATTAACGGTGTCCGTACAGCACCTCAATATGAGCATTCGACGCATGACAAGTTTAAGCTGACTTCAAGTCGTGGAAGGTACCGAGAGAATGAAAGGTACGTGATGCAGTTAAAAGTGTTAGCACTAAATACAGTTACGTTGACATAAGGTAATTTAACTCAAAGAGTTGCACAGTGCACGTTCTGAGCCCCGTGGATATGTAACGGAAGCTATGTTGGTTGTTTGTAGTTATGTGATTGCGAGAGATACTCTTCAAAATCGACCAGCCGAAACCAATGTCCACAATAACATTGATAGGGCTTCCCCTTTGAAATTTCCATCCAGTTAATAGCATCTGCCTGGGGTTCACCTGAAATAATAAGTTTGGTATCTACAACCGCCGGACACCTGCAGTGCGATGTGCTAGTGAACAGTACAATTAGTAATTGAGAGGAGAAACGCCTGTACACAACAGCCTTCCAATTCATAACATAAACATGCAAGGGTATCTTTAGTGACAATCTTACAGAGGCAACCAATGAGCCGAGTATCTGACGTAGAAGCTATTATATTCGGCTCATCTGCTGAAGTAATTGCTGGCATTTTAACACGGCGAACTTCGTAGGGATCCTGCACAATGAATGGCAAAAAAGCACAACACCAAACCTGTTCAGCGATTATCTTTCCCACCGTCACGTAATCGCCATTCCTGACTGCATCAGACAGGCACTTAAGTTGCTTTCCTGAGCTAAAATGCACAAACGACAGCCTTTAACCAACCTTCTGATACATTCATTGTTGCGAAACGACGACAAAACCTAGTAGCCCGCAAGAAATTATCTCTGAAAACTTCACAAATCATTTCGACAAACGACCACCCGAAGTAGACGCTCCACCTTAAGAATTTGAAGTTGTTGAAGTTGGGGCAGCTACTTCAAACAAATACCTCATTAAAAGATGTAAACCATCGTTACAATCTATCTGCAATGCCCATAAATGAAATATTTTGGTTGATTTTGTAGAATAAATTCCTGGATGTCGCTGTTACAGCAGACTTCCAATGTTTATTTCGGAGGTGGGTGAAAATATTGACATCGGGGCTAATCGCGTGTCAGCAGCTGCATTCGAGCAATTATGCCGCCTACAAGAAAAAAGATTAACTTGGCCTTACACACTAGGAAAGTTTCGTTATTGCGTGAACAGTCTTGCCGCAGCGTCCCGAGATTTCCTTGAAAGCAAAAGGCGTCATAATGTTAGGGCGGAATAGGTATTGAATAAACGGAGGAAATGGGACCGCTGGCATGTCCCAGAGGTCAACTCACGCGACTAAGGCAAGACGGCGACCCAAGCGACCAAAACCGAAACCAACGTCCGGAACAAAGAGTATAATACTTGCGTTTTAAATAAAATTCCATGGAAATCTACCAGATCTCCAAGTTAGAATATGTACCGAACAAGAGCGCAGACAATATAAGCAGACCCTGATATCTTCACTGTCAACTAGAGACTTCAAGGGATCTTTCCCGACTCACTTCGCTAGAGTTAACTTGAATTTTTCAAGTAGTCCGGTGGCACTATCGACCTAACCCGACCGAAGCCACCCTGTTTCAGGCGACCTCAAGCACCTTCATTCCCAAACTTAACGATAACATCATTCGAACGATGACTCCAAACGTTAAAAAGTTCACATATATTTGCACAGAGTCGTAAGTACAGTGTATGCCGGAAAGTTCTGGGACTAAGTCAAGAGAAGGGATTGAGGATAACAGAAAGCCAAGCCTGCTAAACAGACATCAGGCATCTACAGGTTTATCTGCTGCAGGGAGTTCTACAACGCCATCATCTTCTTCATCACTACAACGCCTCCTCTTGGAATCAGGCGGATTACTGTTCGTGAGCGGAGGCGTCTTCTTTTTTTCCCTTTCGCTGCATTTTGCATTTTCCTCCAAAAATAACGATGGTATTTTTTTCTTCTCTTGGATCCGCTCATCCGGTGGAGAGTCGCAGTCAATCACCTCCACCTCCTTCGGTCCAACATTCGCCGTGTTTGCACGGTGCCGCTGTAGCTCAGAATCAAGCTCGCAACGATGTAACAATTGCTGCATAAATCGATCATCTTCACTGGAGGATTGGGATGATATGGATTCCGCCATAGCCGCGGAATTCCTGCCCTGTCGTAGCTGTTCTTGCAAGCATTCAGAAGCTTCTTCGAGAGACAATGGAAACTCCGCACCCTTGAAAATATATGTATTTGGTGGGAGACTTGTAAAACTGTTCTCTACAACACAATTGAAACCCATAGGTACTTTGTGGCTAAAAGATAAAGCTGAGGCCCGTTTGGTAAATCAACCTACCAGGCAAATATTCTGCTAGGTTGAAGGTAACCTTACTACCTTCGGAGAGCGAAGAATCCGATTCCGAATCTGAGTCGCTGTAGAAATCAAAGTTGTCCACATCAATGGGGCGCTCTGAGGTCCCATCCAAAGTCGGTTTGTTGTCACCTGCGACATCGACTGGAGGATTGTTGACCCCATCCGATGCGACATTTTTAGACTCCTTTTCTGAAGACTGTGAATCTCCTGCAGACGGAGACTCTTTGGTTTCTTGTGCTGTGGACTTTGATGCATCAGACACCACAGCTACAGAAGTATCTGTCACTGAAGCAGGTGGAGCTTCTGAACACCTTGATGTGGTCGATTTTCCATCACCACCACACTTCAGATGGGTCGGTGAGACGTTGACTTCGGGATACAGTGCGGCCACAGCGGCAGATAGAGGAACGCTCACATCCACTTTGGCCGGAGAAGTGGTGTCTTGAGGAGCTGCCTAACAAGATAAAAAAACACGTGAACGTACACCAAGGATCGTTTAAGAGCTGATGACAAGCAATAGAGTAGACATTATTTTCTACCTCGATCTTAAGACAATTTGACTTCCCATATTTCGAGAGTAAACCAAAACCATTGCAGACGTGGAAGAGCTTTAAATAGCTCGCAGAAAGTTTAAGCTGATGCGACCAACTAAGCAATAATGGCTGTTCGGCTTCTTCAGCACCACACCACCCTAGACGATTACCGATCGACCTTCAAAGACTAGCACCAGGCGCTCAGGTCCAATTATATGGATTGCCTATTAAAAAAAGCACGACCCACGGATGCGCCATCGGAGTCCTCATCGACACTCCATCCCAGCTGTCGACACAAATGCTCGAGGATCACATCACAGTCGCCGAGAAGCTCAGTATCGAAGTTGTGGTTGGATAGGGACTCACGATTGATAAGAATTTGGGGCACCTTGCCAGGAACGGAGTCTGCATGGAGAAGAGAAAAGCAGTCATCGTTAAGTCATGGAAGAAAATCACAAAGAATCTGTGCTCACACGCAACTATAGAGGTTGAATAGACTGGAACACTTACGGACGCGATCAACTACTGCAAAGCATTAGAAGTATATTCAGATTCCCACACAAGTTTTTTCAACCTTCCAAAATTCAAAATCCATAGAAAGAGTGGAAATTCACAGTGGATAAGAGAAAAGTGAGGTGAAGCTTTTTAAATGTCCCGTTAATAAGACTTGGAGAACAAGACTAAAAAAATGAACTCAATGAATGCATAATCCTAAATTTGAGACTGAATTTAAAAACAGCGTTCATAATTACTTTGCTTGTAGGACATAGGATGCAGGAAGAAAATGAACCCTCCCCCTTTCAAACAGAAGACGATGAGCTGGTCATTAAAGACAACAGAGAGACCTATTCAAGCAACTACCGGTAGATACTGCGTTTCATGATATAACCGTAAATTCAATGTACCCTCAAATCGGAGAAGCAAATTCTCTTAGCATGCTCGTTTGCACCAGCAGAGAAAGAAGTCATCGTGTTGGCAGAAAAAGGCAAGAGAGCAAACGAAAAGTGATAATAGCGCTGAATAGGAGAGGCTTTAATGGAGTAATTTTGGAAATTAAGTATCTTAATTTTACACAAATTATTGGCTAGAAGAAATAGATGAAGATTTGGACTCTGAGGACGGTGATCATTAAGAGCTAGTTAAACTTGGCAAAATATCATAGTGACCAATGCCGCAAGCATAAAAGGCTCATTAGCTTGTCCAGCCCCCAATTTGGGAGATTACTACCTCCCCTACCAATTTCTTTAGGTCGGAATGTACAGAGCCATAGAAGACATCTTAAAGGCGGAATAGATATGACTAAGGTATAGAAAGTCTGCTAATGTTTGAATTTAAACAGACACGTCTTAAGCAACAAGTATGAGTGGAAAACGCACCTGGTATGTGCGAAACCGGTCTGACCTTGAGCGAGGATCCCATAACCAGAACGAGATCGACTTCACGCAAGTCCTGATGAAGAGATTCATGAAACTCTACAGGTAGGCCCTCGCCAAAGAACACAATGTCTGGCTTCATCACGCCATGAACGGATGACGAGGACGAGGAGGACGATGTATCGGGGGCGGCGTTGACATCGGCGGCGCCAGCAGCTGTCACCGCCATTGCGCCCCTGAGCCCAATGTCAGGACGGCACCGTGGACAGTGGGGAATACGCTGAGCCATTATCGCCTCACGAATCGCCTCCCCAGGGACTTGGTAACCGCAGCTCACGCATCTCGCAGTGGCAAACGAACCTTGAGAATCAGCGGTTTATTAATGTGTAAGACAGTGACGGAGAAATCAAAAGTAACGCAGCGTCACGTTAAACAACTCGATAAAAGCAAGGATGGAAAATTAGCTTACCATGACACTGTACGACGTTCTCAATTCCGGCAACCTGCTCCAATGTGTCGATGTTTTGCGTGTAATTCCGCAAAAGTTTGGACTTTCTCTCAAGCAGCCTGATAAAGCGATGAGCGTAAGAGGGCTTGAAATGGCCAGGAAAAAGTTCCTGAAATAGACAAAACTTCAATTGATGACTAGCACAGTGAAGAGCAATCTTGAGTATCAGAATCAAATATACTAGAGTAGAGCACACTATTGAGGTCTAAATACAAAAATGTTAACCAATGTTTAAAAAGAAATACCTTTGCGAAATTGAAAAAGGGATGGGGGTCCCGAAGGAAATACTGCAAGTCAAACATATCTTGAGGACTGTGGAGATCTGGAAAGTCACGTGCCAGGCGAGCGTAAACACCGTTCCTAGATCTGAAATCAGGTATTCCACAGGACACTGAAATGCCGGCACCAGTAAGAACAAGAATCCGAGAACTATCCCTCAGGAGCTGGACAACTGATTCCATCGTAGAGTACTGCTTAAGTCTTTTTCGATTGTTCGTCTCTGACAATAACGAAAAGAGAATTCCCCACACACTACCAACATCGGAGGGAAGCATGCTGGGATTGATTCCGAAAATGCGAGTTAACAAGAGACGTGGATTATTGTATCCAGCGGAAATAAGTGCGTTCATTCGAGTGACATTTCGCCACTTCATTTCTTGTTCATCAATATCTGAACTAACACTAACAATCTCGCATTCGCTACTGCATTCTTCTTCCTCCTCGTCATTAACAACAACGATGTCAACGGACTCTCTGGATGATTCCAAACTTCTGTGAGACCTGTTTGAAGCAAGTGTCGTTGACAAAGATTTGTTTGATTTCTGAAAATGATATGATACATTTATAGCACGAGAGTGTTAGAGAAAACTAAACCCAAGAGTGCTTTACAGAAAACAAAGGCAACAAGTAGTAAACAAAAATATCGGCGAACGCTTAAATCAACGATCAAAGATGTGTATGCACAACAATGTTAAGAACACGCCCGAGAAAAAACTAAAATAACTTTAGAAAACCACAAAAGCATCAGGTGGTCGGGTTTTAAATGCTACAGATAAGAGCGTAATGACCAGTAGACAAGGATCTGAGAGCGACTTAAAACACCTTCAAAGATAAAAAAAGACTTATATCATTTACTTTCAAAGCACAACAGATATACCAGTGGAAGAGCCATTCTGCAGAAAGGGAGGCCATTTTCACCAACTAGCCTCTATTTCCACAAGCCACCTTCAAAGTGTAAAATATAATATTTAGACCTGTACGTGCTCTGAGCAACATGTATTTTAAATCCCATGAGCAAATTTCCATCCTCTTGCAAAGTAAACTAGAAACCAGGGCTCCATCCGACCAAGGACACCCAAACTCACTTCCATACACGAGGCAAGATGGCGTCCAAGCGACAAATAGCTCGCGACGGACAATGCGAATTTAAATACAAGTACATGATTTTCACAATCTATTCAGTAAAAATTACGATTAACTTGATGACGCAAAAAGATATAATTTTTTTCTTTGCACCAAGAGGTGGCTTAGATAAGGCTGCAACGACTCGGTATAACTCTCTATTCAAATTTGAAAATTTTTATGCAGACAGAGTAATTGCGCATGACTTTTCGCGACAAATAATTTTTTATTTGACTAAAACATCTTTGTCATTCAAATAAAGTGCATTTTGCCAATCTGAATTCTTTCCATTCTTACTGATTGGCCTATTTTGGGCAGCATTTGTTTGTCGATTTTTGCGACTTTTTGAAGGCGTAAGAAGGCAAGAAACTTGGACAGCACTGTAGCACTGTAACACTTTGTTTGTTTGGACTGCCGGTTTCTGTTAGGGACACAGAGGTGGCCATATCTCCCCAGCTGCGTAGGCTGGTCTCCGGGCCATACTAACGGCTCATTTCCCTAGTATTCTGCCTTCCCTTGCCTTCAAAGGGGTCTCGAGACGCTACAAGCCCACCTGTATTCGGCGAACAGAAAGGGATTGCAACTACTAGCATAGTCAAAATGCCAGCCCACTCGACAAAGGCAGTATGGCCATCCCCCATTAACCGCCTAAAACCGGCAGTCAAAATAGCCATGTATTACATAGCCTCCCTCTTTCTAACTCCACCCTTGATGCTCCCCGCGTCAGCGATCACAGCGTAATTAGTGCTGAAAGGAAACATCCACGAGCTAATCGTGTCAGTCAGCGAATTCGTATGCAACTGAGGCGATACCTCACCGTAACGTCAGTGACCCCTCTTAGCAATTTCACTAGTACCTAGAGTTGCGTCCAGTTTGGGAAATGAGTTCGGAGATAGAAGATTCTGTCGACCATCATGGGTGTTCTTGGGTAGGTGTTTGGATGCCGATCTAAAAGCCGATTTGCAAAAGAGAGCACATGGTTTAACACGGTTGCGTCGGAATAAGGTTTCAATACTTTTCCATTGTCGTTGTCGTTTTGCGTGTATGGTATGCAAACTTTTCCAGATGGCTCACGGCCAATGTCGCTTTGGTTGTTGATAGCTTTCTTGCAGGACACTTGAATGGGGTAGATGCCAAGAGTAGACGTCATTCTCAGCCCTTTTGTTATAAGATGTCTGCGACCCTCCCGCTAAAACTTGTCACAAGTGTTATAAATCTTGATTGTGGTCATTTTAAGGTGGTTTTGCTTTCTGCCGTCACCAATGTAGCTTCCCGAGACTTCCTTGAAGACAAAAAAGTGTAATACTTGAGCAGAATATATGTTCAGCGAACGGAGAGGAGTTGAGGCTGATAGCATGGCTCAGAGACGAGCCCACCTGACACAGGCAATATCACCGCTCTCGGCGACCGTAACCGAAACCGACATTCAAGCAAAGTACTACCGCTTTTACAGCAATTTCATCTAAATGCAATTCATATTTACCGACGTTAGAGTAGGTCTTTCCCTTATAAGTACACTGAAATTATCCGCCTAGTTTTTATAAACCATCCCAACCCTCAATGTGGTACGATTTTTGAGAATGTTGTCATGCGAATGCACTAGGCGCCTACTGGCATGGTTCGAATGCCATGTCGCCATGCGGAGACTTAGTTCACGGCGTTATCGAACGCAAAGTCAATCGAACCATCAGTACATGATGTTTACGCTTGATCAAAACTTCCTTTTAAGACTATTAACTTATGTGGATTTCATTACTATGGCTTTGTGAAGCCGTGAATTTGACGCTCAATATTGGCGCAGATTCCTGATGCTCCCTTGAAAACAAATGAAGACACGATACCAGGGGAGTATGAATTGTTCACGCGCAGCAGATCCTAAGCTACCAGCGTAGCCCGGAGTTGGAAAAATGGCGGAGCCTCTCAGAGATGGTTGCCAAAATAGAGTTAAGCAAACGACTAGAGCATCGTAGAGGGCCTCGACGACAGAACTGTGAAGCGACCAAAAAACGGCCCCCACCGCCTCTTTGATCTATGATGCTTCCACAGTCGTGTCAAGCAATTCGAACTAGTTCTAGCCGACTGCGACCCACCTACCTCGCCTTAGACAGCGGCGATTACGTACTAAGCGATTGGCTAAAAGCTATGCAACACCACGATCCATTCATGAAACAGAACGTTCAAAGCGATTTAGGCAGCCAACGGCCGAGACTACTGCGCCTATACCCGCAAAGTCTGTCGGGTTTCAAACTTCCCACGACCCCAAAGAGGCATAAAAGAATATGATCTCGAGAGCTGATGCAATAAATTGGTCACAGAGATGGAAGGGTAGAAAGCAGATGAATGACCGCGAGCGATCATGATAATGTGGGGGATAATGGAGTAGTGACTAAGGTGGCTGGCAGAGTGGTTGTGCAGCGCTCTCTAGGCGGACGTGGAGTTAGCCTTCTTACGCAGTGCTGCCTGAGGACTGCCGCAGGCGGTGGGTGGCCCAGGGGGGAGCCAAGTCTTGGCCCACCATTGCACCATCTGTGAGAGACAGGGCGGGGAGGGATGCCGTGGGACCGCTGTGGCGTCCTCCCTGCTCACTTCGACACCATCTGTCGCAGGAGAAGCTTCCTCGTTGTTCGGCGTCAGAGAAGCCGCCTCTTCCTCCTCACCTGCCTCTGCCTGCTCGGCATCTTCTCCCAATTCGTCATCGCCTAAGCCGCTCTCCTGCACCCGCAAAATGGCTTTCAGTAGATCCGTTGTGCCCTGCAAACGAGTTTGGAACTAGGGCGTAGGGCTTAACACTGATTTAATTACCCGCAGTTCCCACAACTCTGTGGAAGTTGCATTAAATTGATATTTAACTTGCAGACATTTGAAGCACCAACATTACCCAACCATGTGGAGAGAACATGCTTTCTACATGAAACAAGTGCGAACTATTAAAGGCACATTCATTTGAATTTAGCTAGCATAAACAACATTCATCGACAGTTATGTCGAGCTCCTGTCGCTACATTACACCTACGCGGTAATACTGCTACCAAGGCGTCAATGTACAAAGTGGATCTTTAAGAGAGGAAGGGCGCAAAAGACCAAACGGCTGTTTGAAGGGGTGTAACATAATCAGTGCTGGTTGTCTCCTTTAGGGAGCAGCATTTCAACAGCAACGGCACGGGAGGAGGAGAAAAAGCAATGTATCTTCAGGCAGGGTTGTACCCGATCAAAAAATGCTGTAAACAACTCTATGATGAATTGCCTTGTTTTGGGCTAACTGAATAATTTAGCCCCGTGCAGACTTTATTTGCTTACTTCGTCTTTTGATCAATGAACAAAGTAAGAAGGGATTTGAATCCCCCGTAGGATTGCTGTGGAAAGTGTAAAGGCAAATATAATGACATAAATGTTGGAGCAGTGGTTAAGGCTCAAATGACCACAAAACACTGGCGTGTGCAATAAAATTGATTTCAGGTATAGATGTTTTGAAGATCCGATCCAATCTATGACACCAGACAGGATGGCACTGATCTGCAGCACCAATGCGGGAAACTCACCGGTAATACAAGTTTCCATGCTGCACAATTTTCGCACATGCGAACTCACCTGTGGATCAATCTCCCAGGCATGGTTAACAGCGTTCCCCTCCGTTTGCAGCCTCCACAACGCCAGCAGAATCAGGTCATCGGAATACCCAAGGACACGAGCATTCTCAACGGGCCAACAGTCAATACTACTTTTGTCATCTCCGCTGCCACCAACGGCCATTTCACGTGCGATCACCGCCAGCCGTTCTATCACAGTGGCAGCAACGGCAGTGTCAGAGCGAGGGGTGGAGGAGGTGAGGTGCTTGCGAGCAAGTGGCAACACTGAGGTGAGAAGACGGCGAGTGTTAAGAAAAAGGCAGCCGCCACCATTACTGCCACCACCTGCAGCGAATCGCGCATGCACCGCCTCGGCGTCGACATCGCAAGGCTGCCAATCGCGCAACCCAAGGAAACAGGCACCGCACACTGTTTCGTCCGCACGGCCGGTATGAAAGAAACCTGCGTTCGCCATTTCCATCGCGGAGGGCCTCTGCGGAGAGTCCGGAGACTCCATCGTCACCTCCGCACCGAAGGACGCCAGACATTGTCGGTGAGTAGCAAAGCGCGGCGCATAAGCGTATTTCTGCACGAGACAGGCTACAAGAGAATAGAGTAAGTTGGCGCAATAAGTGTGTACGTTTATGCCCAGCGTCGAGGACGGTTAAACGTCATGAAGCAACCAGCCTGTAGAAGGCGTATTCTTGAGGTAAATATAGTTCCGATTCAGGAGAGAAGTGCGAATGCGCATTCACAAGTGGAGCAAGATATATAGGTGCTGAATCCACTGAGCTTTCGCAGGGACTTGGTAGCAGTTGACTCACCTATCGTGTCGGTGAATCACTACCACGTTAGAAGTAGACCGCCTAGTAGTCATTTGTCATCCTGTGAGAGTTTGTGGGGATAAACGATGGCAATAGGGTAGGTAGTAAAAACAAGAGCAGGAAGGAACAAGATTTCCTCCTGAAGCAAAAAAAAAGACTTTCTTTTGATTAAAATACAGGGACAAGCGGATGCAAACCACCCATTTAGCAGTGGCAAAAGATGGTAAAAGGGACGGTTTGATCAAAGCACCGATATTGGCAAATAAAAGGAGCAAGCAGTACCAAAGACAGCGTCAAAAGATCTACATTCGCCAAACGATCACAATGCTTCGGTTAGTGCATGAAAATACTGACATGAACAGCCTTTAAATGCGGGGTTGACGTACCCAGCGCAATCGCAGCGGTGGCACAGGTCAACTCCTCCTCTTTTTGTACAGTCACCAGGAAGACATCCCTCAAAGCAGATTGGAAGGCCGTGAACATTCTGAGAATCGCCACAGAAGGAGCGAGGACCACCACCACCAGCCACGGGAAAACCACGGAAAAAGTGAAGAGTGGGCTCTCACCAGCCACAAGACATCACGTGACACGTAGTAAGTCGACTTGTTAGCCAATCAGCTTTGTTCCGACATGCCATTGGCTACCAGTAAGATGGTTGCAGGCGGCGGCGCTTTTCCATTGGGCAGTGGTATTGGCCACATGCCAACTCGGCGTGTTGATCCACGTTGGAGGGTAGAGGGGAAAACCTTGCCTTCAAAATCGCTTTGGGGTGCTAGTTGACAAATTTTGGAGGCGAGCACTTGAGCTGAAACACATCTAGAGCTTGTCTCTCCACTCAGGTATCACATTAAGAGGCGTCATCCCACTTTGCAAGAAGGCTTTAGAAACAATTGTCATTGTTAAGTCTGTTAGACAAATCTGAAATTTTTAGGCACAGTCACATACACTGACAGGCCTCCTTAAGTCGCAAAAGTTCTAACCCCACCAAGATGGAAATGTAGTGCGGTTTTGAATTAAGTTATGGCTGTAATGTTAAATTGTGATTCCCCCCCCCCCCCCACCTAGGCAACACCATAGCTTTTATTTTTACAACTTTGGAGTCTACTCAACCTAGGATTAGCCACACAATCTAAAATGGGGCTGCGTGATATGCTCTGCCTAACTGCGTGGGACACATGTAGAATCAGTGGTTTAAGTTCTGTTCTCCCAAATGCATGCAGTCAGGACGGAAACAAGTCGCCCACTATTTATGGCTCAAGAGACTACACAAACACATTTCCTTTCATTTAACTGCTTCCGATTTTACTCTTCCCAACTTGATCCACAATCGAAACTTGCGAAACACTGTGTCAACTTTGCAAACAAACTTGGCTGAAACAAGTGTCTAAACAAACTGCATGTCTGTGCAGTTGCCTTCAAGTGGGAAACTAAATTGGACGTTGGGTCGAGCGGTAAAATGGAACATGTTTTGTTGCAAAGACTCGTAAGTACCAGCCATCGTAACATTCAATAGTTCGCAGGTTCATTTAGTTTGATGAATGTCATTATGGTAGATTATCGCAAGAAGGAAAATTCTAAGTGATGTGCAGATCTGGTCCGAAGAGGTATCCAAAAACACGGGAGTATGGCTGAAACACTTTCATACCACGCCGACACCTTTCCTAAAGCCGGTAGAAAATACAATACGCAGGCAGAATTTGTTTTGGTGACGTACAGAAAGGCTTGGGCCTACCGGCATGTCTGAAAGTTAGGTTACCCGACTAATGCGCACTGGTGGAACCCCTAAGTGACCTCTAACCCAACTCAAGAGTTAAAAAAGGACAATTAGCGTATTACACAGACCCCTTTAGAATATCGTTCCCGACGCTTCCCCTCGGTCATTGAATTTGAGCTCGTCTGAGAAGGTATTTGACAGTCACGTAATTGAACTCCGAAGTTCCTCTGCGTGGAGAGCGGATTGAAATACGAGGAATGCCCCTCCCACCAAGTATGCTCCAAGGAGGGGATAAGGTTTCGAATGTTGGCCAGATGTGCATTTATCGAGGTTCATACAGGCATTAGAAAGATGGAGGATGCATAGCATGGTACTGGTACTGTAGACAGCTCCGTTAGGAACTTGCGCAGATGATTCACGGTTATAGTCACTTTAGTTGTTAATAACATTCTTGAAACACACAGGGTTGCTGTAGTTGTCAAAAGTAGACGTAATGTTCAACTCTTCCGTTAGAAGTCCTCTTAGATTTTCCCATCAACAGCGTGTACCCTTCTTCCATCACGTTAAGGTTTGGTAGCTGTCCTTTAGGATAAGGTTCGCTTGCAGCTGTCACCAATGCAACACCCCAAATCTTCTCTGCAAACGAAGGAAGTCATGCTAGCAGGAAAGAAAATGTTTTGACGGAAAAGGAGCATTTGCTGCGAGTGGGAGAATATTGACGATCTCTAACACCCATCAACCGCTCCAGCTCCCTGTTCTACGTGGTTGCTAATAACAACTGAAGTGACTACAGTTGTGAATCACCTGGACAAAGTCCCCCTGCTAGCTCTGAAATGAGAACAAAGTGGCAAGGAGGAAGGGACTCGAAGCTCTATCCCCACAAAATGATTTAAAATCTCATCGTTTATTAAATGATTACTTTTAAGCTAGTATTCCTACGGCTACTGATGAATGTAGGCGATGGTCTGTACATTCTCCTTTCCTCTCCAACACAGCTCCCTAACAGAGAAAAAACCGCAGGTCCAGTGGGAGTGTTAAAAGGGTTTTCATTACAATACCGACGATGAGGATTGCCAAGGGGGGTGCTGGGTAAGAAACTCTGCCCAAGTAGCATGCCGCCTTTCAGTTGCCTCAAATGTCCCAGCAGGTTTCAAAAAAGAAATGCAGTCATGCTACTGAGCTGTGCGAAGTCGGAAACGTTTAAAATATTTTTGACAATGAAACGCCACCTTTTTTATAAATACTGGACCCAAACAACATCTTAATAACCGCTGAAGTCCGCCTGTCGCCGAGGGCCCCGACATGTGTAGGTCATATCGGCGACGGTCGGGATGCTGACTCTACTTCAGGTCATAACTTCTCCACCTATGATTAGGCATATGAAAAGGAGTTCAGCATAAGAACGACTCCGCCACTGAGTCTAGTCGTTGTAACCGAATGACCCTCATTGGCATTGCAACAGTCTGAAACAAGTTTAAACCTTCTCTACCCAATAAAACAATTATAAATATGTATTTATTAAACGAGTGGAATAGTTTAGCTTGACACGATAATTTTTAGTAGCCGTTACTAGGCGCTAGTCCTCATGTCAAAAAAGTGTGGGTTGAACCTATTGCAAATGATTGAAGGCTGCCTGTTTTACCAGTCAAGCTGCAGGATCGCCTCGCAGACTGCATTGTTTAGCAGTCACAGAAGGTGTGACATGCAGCAGTAGAACAGTACTGGTGGAAGATTGTTTGGACAAGCGCGTTGTGCCCAATAATGCCGGCCTCCGTGCATAATTAATTACCCTAAGGCGGGTAAATCTCGTTTGGAAAGGTCCTCCAGTCCCGCTCATGGAGAACTGCGCATCGCTATTGCCACATAACATGTGGCACGAGTGATGGAGCAGACTAAATACGCCTACATCCGACGCAGGCTTGGAAACCAACCCAGTGGGTGTTTCACTTTATGCGTTAATAGGTGATACGATGGGCTCCTAAACTGCTCTTTGCCAACCGACTTGGATTGAGAAGTGGACTTTGTATTTCACCGTTAAGTGAATGCCCATCAGTTGGGATCACTAGTTACGACTGACTGGGATCCAGTCATGGCGCAACTTGATGGAAAAGATAACGTTGCCTTTGGAGCTCATTAGAAAAGAAAGCCCTATTGCCACGAGAGAGAACAAAACAACGAAGTATCCCGCCCCAAAACTTACCCTTGATAAGATTTGTAGTTGGAGATGGGAAGGAGAAACTGCTCCACCTCAATCTCCAGCACCTCCAGCTATTATAGTCTTTTCTTGGTATGGTCAGGAGGGCAAGGAAGGTGCTAGAAATGAAGGCGATTTGACTTTTAGCACCAAAGCCTTACCTGAAAATGGCACTTCGCGGATCAGCGTCTAGGTCAAGAAGGCTTATAGACGATAGGGTGTAGTGGTGATCACTTCAATCAATAATGTATGCTTGGTAGCTTTCGAAAGACGTTTTAATTCCATCATCCTTGACCATGAATGGGCTGAAAAGGAGGTTCCACCACGGATGCATGCATAACCTGAAGCATCAGCAGTAGATGACGAGTTTGAATGTGAAAACGATTGTGACCCCTTGAGAGGAAGCAGGAAACTATCAAAGAACGCTATGAAGATGGCAAAAAGGCACTTCCTCGGGTAAAATTAACGGTTGGAAGGAGGCTTCCAAGCGACTTTGAGTTGAAGGAACGTATTCGCGATGTGCATAATCGAGTGGGACCCTGATCTCAGAGTTGAATGTGCATTTGAGTCCCTATCGCGATCCCCACAACATAAGGGACAAGACTGTGGAACAATTTCTGGCCCAACCGTGGCACATGACACCCAATGTTTATCCAGTTCGGCTGCGCGATTTGGAATGTTCTACACTAGCAGCGGGACGCGGTGTTGTGCGTTCATGTAAACAAACAGCCAGTGATACAAGAAAAAAAAACGTTCATCTATCATTACTATCGCATTTACCATGCCGACGAGACGTAAAAGGGGCTAATTGTGATCGGCTTAGCCTGCAAACAAGGGAGCAGAACTAGTGAAATAAGTTCCAATCCCGTGCTGTAGTTCTCTTAACGCCAGTTGACAAGTGATCATAAAAACACTATGCAGCTAATTGAATTTAAATGTGCACTTCTTGGCATGCGTCAAAGGCACTGAATAAGAGCCAGCTCCAGAGTACCCAATCCTAACGGCAAAAAAAGTTTTACCGCGAGCGATGCCTACTTACTGACTGAAGACGAGAACTAGGAATCTGCCATTCAACTGTCCAATGTAGAATGAAACAAGCAAAAAGAGCGCGGTGATCTCGACATTGTACAATGCAGCAACTCCTTCCGGGTAGCCAACAAATTCCGCTGAAGGAGCAACTCATCACCTCCCGTGCCTCAGCTTGGTGAAGCCGTTAGTATAGGAAGTTTATTAAGAAATATTAGTTGCTTCTAGCCTATGGTGAAGCAGTCATTACGTGCCATGGACAAGTTTCGGACGCAGACCAGCAGGGAAAATCTGCCTCATCGGCTCTTATGACCTGACCCGATATTTAGGGCAGAATGATGGCAGGGTGAAGCGAAGGGTCTTCCCGAGCATCAGTGACTGACGCTTAGGCGCGACAACGCCATGCATGCACTTCCAAGCACCAATTATGACTGATCGAAAGGCCCAAGACAGCAAAATCACTACGCAGAGACGACTAGGACTTTTTCCTCGCACCAAATGTTAGTTTCAACAAGTTCAGTCTTATGGCGACACACGCGATTTGTCGGGAGCAAGAATGACTACTGGATGACAAAATGGTCCCGACTATTAACTACCATCGTCAGTGTAAAAAGACCAAAAAAAGCATCAAAGAATTCAAGATGTGATAAAGAAAGTGCTGGGAAGTGAATGGTTAATAAATTCCACGGTTGGCAAAAACCGTTGATCAGGGAGTCTAATCTACTTCAACGAGGCTATTAAAAGGACAGGTTCACTACAAAAATATCACAGATTAGACGATTTGAAAGACGCGCTCTCAGGGCAAATCCAGCATGCTGAATTCCGCGTAGATATCTTGAGAGAGTTGGTAAACCTTTCGGAAAGTGGGTATTGCGACGTCGACGAGGTAGTCCCGACAGGATGCCTCGTCTTTCAATCCTCCGCCTGCCGGCTGATTGGCTACGATGGTGGCAACAAACGTTTGGCGGTGCGGCAGCGTATGAAACGCCACCGCTACCGCTTGTCGTATCGCCCAGGGGTGGTGCTTAGCCAGACTCTCGTCGTACGCTGACTTTGCCAGCTCCGACAGCGTCAACTCCGGTGGATCTGAGGTGTATACATAAACGGTGGATTAATATTTTAATTACACGGCTTTTTCAGGCTCCCGTGAGTCGGCTATGCTCATACCATCAGTGCAGTTGGTATCCCGAAACTGCAGCATATTTCTAAAAAAGCTACCTTCAGACCATTCAAATTTGTTTTGAGTAATGCAGGCATAGTGGTTGCCCAATCATGTGATTTTATTAAAACAGGCTTCCACAGTCTCCCAGATACGTGTGCTATAAGGCCAGACCTGTACTAAAGCAACATGCACTGAGTCAAGATAAAAAAAAAACTCAAAAGACGCCAGGCTGAGGATACGTACTTGAATGAGTGCGGCTTTGGGAGTACATTTGACCGTGCAGACCCCTCCAGCTCCCATAATCCCCTTACGATAATAATTCCCAGCCCTTATTTTTTAGATCAACGCCACTTCTGACTCCAAACACTACACACGAGGACCCTTTGAATGGTACCAGAGTTTTCCTGAGGAAAAATATTCTAAAATGTCAAGTTACCTTTCATCAAAGATTTTGCTAAGCGGCCCCAAAACGCAGAGATGGCAAGTAACTCTTCAAAAGAACAAAGCCCGGATGGCGCAATCAAACTTGTTCCAGCTATCAAGAGTTACAATCTACACACACCACGCGAAACCAATAATATGTGAAAAGGTTGACCACCCACAACCCCACAGATAACCATCCCAAGAAGCATCGACCACTGCTGATCCAACAAAACTAACCACTTGGGACAAACAAGGATTTCTCTCGGAGCACAAATGCAAACCCAGTAAGAGACAATGCCCCCATTTCACCTTTTATTGTACTCAATATGCCACACAACCACTAGTTGTCTGGAAAACTACTTAGAGTACCATTGCACACCAAGCATAGCAGGAAGATTCCATGAGACGGCAATAAAGCATTTGAAGCCATAAAGGCCTCATACACATATCTGCCAAGCCAAATATGGGTTACCACAAAAAAGTGGCGAAATTGCGCAGGTATCCAAAAGGCTGTTCTCAAAAAACTGTCCAAAGATGCTCTAAGCACTTAAATGGTCTTACAGAATGAATCGAGAAAAGGAGACCATCTAGAGAGAGGTACAATATAAAATCATCATAAAGCCTCAATATATATCGATTTAGCTAATAATATAAAATTATTCAACCATCTAAAAAGTCAAGAGTAATGTCACAACTTACCTTTACAAACTTTCTCGAAGAGATCGATGACAAAAAGGAAGGCACGATGCAACCTTAGGAAGTTTCGACTGCCTAAAGTGCACGTAACATTGGGCTTTGGACGATTGTTTTCATACTGGTCAGCTTCAAAGCCGCACATTGTCCTCAGAGTTGCGAAGTTTTTACAAAAATCCGCGGAATGCTTTGACGCATCACGAAGGTCGTTTAGAATACCCAATTTCTGATCAACATCTCGCATCACGAAGTGCATGATGCGGCCAAGATAATCTAAGAGGCTTGAAAGGAAAATACGTTAGGAGACAGATACAAACCTGGCTAAGTCCTTATAACCATCACAGTAAAATTGGACGGAGATATCATCGCCAGCGATTGATTTGGAAAAGTGCTCTGTCATTCGTTTAAGATCAAGATTGGCAGAGTCTACGTCCGCCATTTCCTAAAAGAGTAACAAGAAGCAATAATGTTCAAAGAATAACAAAATTAGAACACGAATGATATTTACGCTCATACCAGACACACGGAGCAACATTATTCGTAAGGGTAAAGCCTTAGAAAGGGACCGACAACGCAGGCATGCGGATTTTAGGTGATGCTCATATAAGCATGGCAGCAAAAGCACCCAATTGCGTTTAATGAGAAAAATTACCAATAAAATAAGTTCGGAGGCAACTGGGATTTAACATGCTGGGTTCCCAAATGTAGAAAATCACCAACGCGATTTCGCAAAAAACAATGAAAAGCTTAGACAGAATAATCCTACTCCTACTTGAGGGATGAGGCTACGAGTGCAACCTGTTTGGTTACCACTGTTTGGAAAGGGTATGGTAATATCAAAGAACTGCACATCTTTTGGAATCCTACGTAATGTAATCAGAAGGTAACGTATCATCATAGCAGAAAGCACTAGAAAAAAGCCTCAATACATTTCAAGAGTAATCCATTTGAACAGACCCCACGTAAACGGAAAAAGCCCACCTGATTTAAGGTAATCCAAGTTATGAGAGACTGAGTTTAAGCATTTAAACAAATATGGGAGAACACTAATATTCCGTACTTGACTTTGACTTGACTACCTCGGAATTACCTTTTTAAATTAATGCACAAATTTATGTGCTTGAAATTCATTCAATGTGTCGAACCCACTTGACGTCTGATTAAATAGTGAACAAAACGCTAATCTACAAACAAAAGCCTAATTTTAAGGCAGGACGTAAGTAACACTATATTACCCATTTGTAAGGGTGTAATTTAAAACAGAAAATTTAACCTTTTAACGAATGCTGAAAATAGTTTTCTTTGACGTGTAACGCAGTTTGATGGTGTAGATGAGTTAGCCAAAAATGAAGTCGGTTGCAATATCTGCACAAAAGATGCGAATCCTACTGGCCGATGACCTTGACCTTAGCCTAGTACATCAGCTGATTGTGGTGTGCACCGTTTATGGTAGATCTGCTTAAATTTGAACTCGTTAAAACCACAGAGCATGCTTTTGACATGCTTACAAATGTGTCATATAAATAAGCATAGTCGTTGGTTGCATTTGATATTTGTGCTATTGTAGAGAGTATGCATGCTATCATGCCTCTCGTCGGTAGAAATATGAGGCCTTCTTCCCCGCTTGACAACGCATTAGAATATTTTTCAGTTGCAGAATTAATGTGCTACTTAGGGTTTGTTCATCGTTACTTTGTAGGCTGTCTTTACGGGTAACGCATTTCCCTCGGTTTTCCATTTAATTGTTAATTTGCGGATAGTTCGCATCCTTCTATGCCGTTATTGTGCCTTTTAGCCTTAGTTTGTGCTGCGTTAAAAACTTACTTCTTTATGTGCGTAGTATACAGCTACTGATGTGTTTCCCGTATTCTCACTGCCCTTTTTTTCACAACAGCCAGAACAACACCTATGGAGTTGCGACGATAAGGGCAATGCGTATTTCCTTTCCTCTTGGGAAGCGGGATGGAGGCGTTTAAGGGCACATCGAGGTGTTCAATTGCGCGTCAAACAAATTGTGGCCTGTGCTTGGTGTGTGTGGGCCATTGGTGTGGATCAGTCGCCTTACCTCCTTGTTCCCTTCGACGGAACGACAATACGCGTGACAGAGACAATTGTACAGCACGAGGTAGGCTACTGTTCTTCCAGCTCAAAATCTTTTTTCATTTCAGCGCTGGAACCCGTCATCGGGCTTTTCCGCATCAAACCTCACCATCAAGGATCCTCCCGAATATCAACAGGTTGGGTGCAATACCTATAGTTGGACTGACCTCCCGTCGACTCGATGGCAGTGGGAATCGCAGGAGTGGGAGTATATGCTCGAGCATAGTGAAGATCGGGCAGTGAGTTTTTTTTTTTTTTTTCAGGGCTTTCACTCTCTGCTTACTTCACTTCGTATTCTGCTTAAGGGTTGGGAGTACTCAACGTCCTTCAGTGAGGATGCCATCTTCTCCTCTTTCTACCGGTGTGACTGTGTGGTCCGAAGGCGCCGATGGCAGCGAGTTCGGAGCTTCCTGGGCCACGATCGATGGCTTCTCTGTAGCGTCTCCTCTGACGACCTTGACCCTCAAAGTGGGCTGCGTTGCTTCTCAAATAAAGGCATTGTACATGTCCACAGGCTGGCTATTGGTGGACAGGCCATCCCCTACCAGTCCCTTGGTTTTCTCATACTCTGGATAGTGACCAAGGATGGTCGCGTAGGCTTCAAATTTATCGTTTAATTTGATTGGTAACGATGTGGTAATAGCGGGTTACCATAAACGCTTTTGCAAGCGTACTTTGAAGCCAATTTTCTTTCATTTTCGTTATCCATATTGCATGGAGCCACTTCTATCGCTTTTTGCCTCCCTAAACGAAGTAGGTGCTAATGGACTGCTAAAACTTACTTGAAGCTACATTTTCAACTCGTCGAATTTGACTAAGTGCCTGTTTCGTTCCTCTTTATGGCAGCTTATTTGTGACTGAAATGCACAACTATTGTGAAGCTTGTATTGCTTGCTAAGTGCCATGTGGTGGTGGCCACGCCTAAATTTCATAATAGAATTGTGTGGAGATAGTTTATTTGAAATAAATGAAAGCATCTCGCCAAATGCCCATTCTTCATGACACAGCTTAGCAGTTTGCCAACTGCTTTCAAGTAAAAAGGTTCTTCCTAAGCTATTGCAACCATTTTTTGCATGAACTTTTTTATTTTTGCAGGTCATATGCAGGACTGACGTCCATCGTAACAATCCCGAGGGAAGTAATTGGGTCGAGTGGCACCTGCTCATGGCACAAGACCAAAACTCTGGCAAATTTTATCCAGACACCCACCAGCCTTTCGCTATTGACATCCATGTCAACCAGTACGGTCAAGCCCTTGTGCTCACCGACGATAATCAACTTTTCTATCGCATTGGCGTCGACTTCAAATCCCCCTATGGTTAGTTTTTTCCCTCCTTCTTGATTTTCCCGTGTGGTTATTTTTGAGCGTTTGATGATCCAGTCCTTGAGTCTCCATGGGAAGAGTTCACACAAGGGAATGCAATTTATTGCTTTCTGTCATTCTTTTCACGCAATATTTTTTTCTTCAAATTTATTTTGCTTGTTTTACACCATTTCGCTACTGTTATGCTTTGGATTTCACGAGTTCTATCGATGCGCGAGTAAAGTTGCACCTTTAAGGGTTGGTACTAGGTCGAAAATTCCCACAGGAATTTTTGTGATGAGTCTGCAATCAAGTCATGCTGTATGAGAAATACGCTGAGGCAGACACATTGTGATGCGATCTATGAAAATGCTCCATCTATGGATGTCCTCTGTGGGTCAATATCGACAGCGATTGCGTTCTTTGTGAAGAAGTTGTAAGGCATGCAAATCTGGAAGGATGTTTATTAAAAGCAAATAGTTGAGTTGAAAATCCAGTAGGCCGAGTAGCATGAGATACCATGAAAGCCTGTGCATAAGTCTTTAGTACAACTATTCCAACGTCGAATTGTTGAAGGCACGTCATGGATACAGATAGCGTGCGATCTCCCGTCACTGGCTCTGAGGGAGCACGAACACCTAGTGTCTGTGGCCTTGGGAGGGCGCAGTGCTTGGCTGGTGGCAAACACTGGACGCGCCTGGTTCCACGCTGACTTTGTCATCGCTACCATCTCCAGCCATTCCCTCGAGGAATCTCGGCGCTCCTGGGCTCCCATGTCCGGCCGCCTCCTCGGCCTCTCTGTCAGCTCCTCCGATCAGGTGTGGCTTGCATTCTCTGCTTCTCAAAACGCAGATTTTTTCGCCTTTTTTGGCTGTTTTTTTGACGTGGGCCTAGGAGTATGAGGGAATCAGAAATTATTTTCTCTTTTGACTGAAATCGGAAGAGCAATCTTCTTAAGCACTAAATTTTTTTTAATCTCAATTTTTCTGATGTTAAGGAACACTAAAGAAAGTTGACTTTTGAAATCGTCTATTCTAGATGGTGTTCATCTTCTGGGTTTAACTAAATTTCTCCTCAATGCTAGATTGATAACAATTTTAGTACCCCTTTCGCCATTCCTCACTTTTTCATGAAGTAAAGATGCGATTATTGCTACTGCTGGCCCCATCCGGTGGATTGCATTGGAAAAGAGAAATCAAATGCCGAAAACTGATGCTATGCTGGAAGAGTGTAGCGTCAGGACCGTGGTGGTAAACTACCTCTGTGACTTTAGTATCTAATGTGTTAGTTCCACAAGTATGCCGGACATACGAGCAGCTGCATCCATCAACAAGGATATGGTGGACCTTTTTAGTTGAAATTTGTTGATAACGGCAAAAAAAACTCATCGGCTACCTCGGCATTGTAGGTGTTCGCGCTAGACTCTCGCTCGAACCGTCTGATCTACCGTAGTGGAATAACTCCTGAAACACCAGGAGGTGAGGTGTGGTTAGCCCTGGATTTACCTATTCTCCCCAGCCTCGATGATGACCACAAATTGGGGAGCTCTTTGAATCAGGAGGGTCTCCTGTCCCCACTCTGCACCCCTCAGAATGAGGCCATCCAGTTTGTTGGCAGAGTTCTACAGCTCACCAGTCCCGACTCTTCCGATTCTACCGACGATGACCTCGAGCGTTTGAGCGTGCCCGAAGGTTGTAGTGTTCGACTTCCTCCGTCTTCGTTGCTTTTACGCTATTAGTCATGTTTCTACATAATCACCGATTTCCTATTGTGTGTGCGCATATCGTGATAAACAAAATCCTCCACTTGATACACAGCCATAAACGTCTGTCACCATTTTTTTCATTGTTAGCTGGCAAAAGGTTTGTTCTAATTAGCTATCGGTGACTGATACCTACAACCAGGCAACAACTTTATCACAGATAGACCGCTTGTTATGTTAATTGAAGGGCGGGAAAGGCATCATTTGATCTTTTGAAATGTGATTTAATCATAAGAAGGGCAGTAAATGAACTGGGATTTCAATTGTGCGTGATGGACTTATTCATGTTTAGCAAAAGCTTATAAATCACTTCTTAAATGACTGTTCACGAAGATGGAGTTGTTAGCAGTCAAACCTTGGATTTATTGTACTTAAACTGACTTTGCTGTACACTCCTAAAAGGATGTTCCTTTGCGCATTGTAGACTACGATCCCTATTCAGTAAACCAACTTCCTCAGGTGAGTCAGTGTGAACCTAACATTTTTATTGCGTCCGAGCCTTTAGTTCATGCAGTTTAGATGTCCAAATGTGCCAAATAATTTTATCAATTCGCAATCTACTCATGTTGATAGGAAATCGAATTTGAAGACTAGACGTTCGGCATACTCCCGGCACAGACCCTTCGTGGGCTCAGCCTATCAATCCGATTTTCAGCGCGTCACTGCTCTTCTCCACTTAGATTTCACCGGCGCACATACTGGGCCACAGGTTGCGCAAGTTCTTCACTCGCCGAAGTCGGAGTCAGGTTAATAGCTTCGTCAGTTTTCGCCGCCTCCTCACTGGTAGGGACGCCTCGGACGAGAAGAGCGACACGCTGTGGATGTCGGAGGACCAGGTCTTGCCGAAGATAGGTCATCCACCTATTCGCTTGACCTCGGTCTGGGCTGGTGCTCTGAGCTCCTTAACCGAGCATCATCTGCCCCATCGGTGGCGGGTTGCTGCTCTCCTTTTGGGTACACTTCAGTCAGCGTTTATTATCATGCTTTTGTACTTCTTTTGGTTGTTGACTGGTCAGCTAAATGTTTGGATTTTGCAAGGTAGTGCAACGTACTGTTAACTTGTTGAAAGTTCTCACCACTTTTGAATTGGCCGTTCTAAAAGGATCGCAGCTCATTTGGCAGCTGCCATGGTCTTGTAAGACTCAATGAAGTGAATAATAATGTCGACGGTAGTGAAATAGAACGGTTTAGACATAGCCAAATCTAGCTTGATCCGTTTGGCCAATTGTGTCTCACCTTGACTTATTATTCAGACTTGGCACCTCTTATCCCTTCACCATTCTCAAATTATCAAGCATTTGCATGTTTTCTCACTTGGAACAGTGCGGAAGAACTTAATCCCATACTTTACAATGAACGACTTGTTGCAGCCTCCTGAGTGGCTCCTTCGTATCGACAGCGCCCTTCCATCTTCAGTGCCAAATTTCCTCCTCGGTGGTGGGGAATTCACCAATGCGGTAGCCGATTGCGTGAGTGTACACACTTCTCCATATTGCTGTGGTCCTTTACAATCTATAATGCCTGGTCCTACAGGACTACCTTTTTACTGTGCGACTAATTGTGGTGGGTTAGGGTTAATGATTCATCTGGTAGACTCCTCTTGATAGTCTCAAGGTGGAGTTAGGAGTGTTTTTTTAATTCGCTTTTAGATGGGCAAAAAGTGGGGGCCACGGTGGTCCCATAATTTATTTAATCAAGGAATTAAAATTTTAAGCTATGCCGGCAACAATACATACACACAAACGCCAGCAATCAGAAAGAATAGTTGACGGCATGTCTAAGTTGCATCAATTAATGGCACATGCCAGTTACTTGCCTGTAGTAAATCCGAGACAAAAATGGGGCATTTCACTGGGGGGTAGGGGGGATATCTGCTTTCTTCCTGCTAACGGATTCAAATGTGCAACTTTTCAAGGCGCTTAGAGTCTTTCCTCGCTAAAGGTGAAATATTAAGGGCACAACCCTTGCCTTGACGTTGAATGCATTACCCTATGTTGGTAACCCATTCGTTGGGCTGCTGTTGCTACCATCCTTCTTTGAAAGTTATTTTAGGCAAGGCGGTCTCATTTCTATCATTCCATTCGCGAACTTATTGTTAACAGTTGATTCATAACGAGTAGTTCCGAACTTCTGTTGCTGGAATTCACTCCCTCTTAAGACCGTTATCCGCACTTTTTGCGGCTTCTGTGTTTAGGGCATGCATGTGACAAGACACGGTCCCTCGTGTATGCTGTTTTTGGAAGTGCAGGTCTACTGTCACTGGTTCTGTTGGTTTAGTCTATTGCAAGTCCGTTAATGAAAATCATGAAATGACTTGTTGTCAATCTGTGCAGTTTACCTGCCTGGGTCTTTTTGGAGTAGGTAGCATGGCTTGCATGGTCTATTTTTTTGGCATAAATGAGACCACACCTCAATGACAAAAGTCGGGGTGCGATGAAAGAATTTTACCCCTAGATTATCAATCCGATAGCAGGTATTCCAGAGGTTACTTCTCTGGCAATCACACATTTTCACAGGAACCATGGACCCAGACTTTTTGGGTTGACGTTCTTCAAATACCGCTGGAAGATCGCAATAAATGCACATGGACTCGAAAACGTGCTGTAGTCACACACTTTGCCTCTGAGACACACCTTGCCGAATTTTCCCTGGTGGCATCCCCATCAACCTCTCGCGCTTCGGTTTCTGAGGGCTCGACGGAAGTCACGTCGGCTTCTATGGTATGTGTTCACCCGTAATTTGGTCCACGATATTTAGGTTGGATATTAACCTTACTTTGAAAACCTTCCTTCAGACTTCGCTGTTGGGTATAGCCATTACCTTGGCTTTACCAAACAGCACCGTGACATAGTCTCATTTAACTTAGTGACTTGAGCTGGAAAGAACATTCGTGTAGCCGAAATAGTCATCAAAACGCTTGTCTTACTTATGTCTCTGGGGACACTGGCCATGCTAGCATTGAATGCACCACCACCTCCATTCTACTTTGCACGCAGAATTGTTGGTGACGAATTATAAGGTCAGTCATCACGATGGGTTTAAAAAAGTGGTCGAAGTTGATTTGGGTTAACGAGACTCAATGGTCTCACGGCAGGGTTGGAAGGAATTACTCGAATCAAACAGAATGCTTGTTAGGCTTAATGGTTTGGTTGAATGCACCTTTGTTGTCTTTTAGATTCCCCAAAAAATAAGCAGTAACGAAATTGCCTGGGTCGGATACATAGATTCTCTCTCCTCACTAATACCTCGTAGTCTGAGGGAACTCTGCACTGGTGGTCGTAGGAAGTTCTCTGATAGCCTGCCTACTCAAAAAGCAGAAGAAGCGCCCACAGAGGTTCCCAAAAAGGTCCTTCCACTGCCTGCCATCCCCCTCGCCTCTAGTGGACACCTAGTGGCCGTTTTCGTGCGAGATGAGAAGCCACTGACGCCTACTATTGCCGATTCCTCGATTACCATAGGCACGGAGCCTGTTGAGGAGGAGGAGAGCTCAACAGTGTTTGAGGAACACAATACTCTTGTCAGAAGCCATATCGTTCCACGGTGGGTTCTTCGCTTCTCTTCTAAAGTCGAGGCGTCTGCCTGGATGGCGGAAGCACAACGTACGGCGACAGCACTGCATTCTGCTAGCAGGGTCTGGTTGGTGACTGAACAGTCAGAAGTTTTCTGGGCTGTTGGGACCTCTCTGGACAGCCTTACATGGAACAGGGTCAGTGTCGGCTCGTGTTTCGTAATCTCCTTAAATCTTTAGGTTGGTGGCCACTTTGCTCGTGTGGACAGTATATCCACATCCGCTAAGGATGAGGGGCAAGTGACGTGGGCGCTAGGTCACAATTGCACGCCCTGGGTGTACCGAAAGGACTGGACATCACCATTCAACACACAATTCCAATTCTCGCAGAAACATTTTCCCTTCAACACGCCTCATGTACAGACAGACACTAGAAAGTTCCGGATTTATGAGTTCCAGGTCAGGCGGATGCTTCATGGCTACACCTCCAGGTGAGTTTTATATTCTAGTGACACTCACTCTTCTCAAATGATTTGAAACAGTAGACCCTTGGTTTAATTTTTGATTATAGCAAAGCCTTCAACGAGCGTGGTGTGATTTGGTCACGAGATGCACGGCACCAGCAGCTCTGTAGCCTTTGTGACATCCACCTCCCACCACACAAAGGTCGAGTTCACTGGTTAGATGATTGGAAGGTGGATTTCTCGGTCTTGCCCGGCTCAGCGCCGCATCACACGCCAGTGATGTGGAAGTCAGGAGGCGAGGAATGGGCCTGGGAGTGTGGTGGTAAGGAGAGTCCCTCCTACTCGCCACGGGGATCACCTCGGCGCGGCCATAGTATGGACTCATCCGTGAGCTCGCCAGACTTGGCTATCACATTGACGCAACCGCAGAACCTCACCACAATCGTCTCCTTCACCACTTTCACTGTTACCACATCGTCTGTACCTCTACCCCCTTCTCCTTCGAGTGGAAATTTCAAAGAGGGTGTTGCTTATGCAGGCACGAGCGAGGGCTTTGTCTATTCCACTCCACCCTCATGTGATAAAAAGGGATGGCTTTACGTCTCGCGATCGTCCTCTTGCAGGCAAGTTGTTGAATGCCTATGTTGTAATGATTTTCTTCCTAAATATTCGGTCTTAAAAATATGTGGAGTAAGTGAAGCTCCTTGCGAATCACACTCCTCTATGCAATGTTATGCTTGATCATGGATCTTTTAAAAGAATCGCTAACATCCTTTGGAAAGGTTATCTTTGATTGGCTTAATTCTTTGCTTTGCTACAGTTTACAGAGCCAGCGTTCCAAGTCATCCAGCGGGGTGAGACATCGACGGTGGGTACGCTCTTGTGCAGTGCACACGGAGGCACCGTGGCAGGAAGTGGGTCCATTAAAACTCAAGTGTTTCAATCTCTCTCGTTCCTCACCCATTAGCAACTGCGTGGACGTCTGGGCTGTTACCGACTCTGGCGAACTCGTCTTTCGATGCGATGTCACTCCTTCCAATCCAGGGGTAAGTTCGAGCGGTTCATCTACAAGTGTAAACTTGTAAGCCTCGTTCACTAAGCTATTCTCTGTACACTTTGAACCCACTTGTGTTGAGGAGGCGGTCTCAGGTGCATCACTCTCCTGTTTTATTTGAGGTGCGGACACCTGAGCCTTGGTCGACGCGATTACATCCTTCGATAAACAAACATAAAGGCCACGTGGACACTGCGGTCCGGTAGATGTTATCTACAGGAGCCTGGCCGCCCTGTTGCATAGATATGGAGGCGTAAATGTGTCGATTAGATGCCGCTCAAGTTCAGGTGGGAGAATCTTACACCAATTGTGAACCTCTGCCGAATCATTCGTAAAATACACTGTTCAACTGAACGGTTCGCTAATAGTTTTAAGGTAGTGTTTCAGACTAAGGTAAACTCATTCCCCAACTGGTTATTAGTTGTCTCTCTCACCTATTTCTTCAAAAGGTTTAAAGTGAGATGCACTGAATCTTTTAGTGCAAGAACAGAACAAAATCGCAACATTTAAAGCAGCATTGTTTGGAAAGGCATCTCAAGAGTGAGGCAGAGTTTCACAGCTATTTCAAACAAATTGATTCCTATTACTTCTAAAGGTGTAGCACGCCCATTACATGATAAAATATCTAATTACTCACAGGATAAAATAGCACGGAAGTGTAACTTCTCACAGTATGGGAGAGGAGAAAGTCGGCCATCGGGATAATTTACAGCGTTATCCCCTATTGCATCATAAGGGGCACTTGCTTTCACGTGATCGGGCCTATTGATCCCTTCCTCACGGACGCGAACTTCAGCACGCTCAACTGCCGTCAACCATGTGCTCGAACGGAAAGCGACTGCCGCATTTGTACTCCGTCCAGCCTAATCCCTTTGCCTACACCAAGAAGTATGAGGAGGCACTCGACTTGGTGCACGGTAAAATCCGTCAGCTCTTCTCCGACCCTAATCTTGTGCACACACCCGAGACCAGCGCTTTGATGCGTGACATTGCCGATGAGGTGGCCTACTTGCGTTTCGACAGCACTCTACTCACGAATGCTTCACCAGAGTGGAGCAAAAAATTCACCGAACGCGAGTTAGTGACCCAACGCCAAGCCTTTCTCGACACCTGCACTCTTCTCACTGATCCCGGTGGTCAGCTCACTGCTCGTTACCAGGTCAACATGAAACCGGGCAACCGGGATTGCAGCAACGTCCATTGTGCCTGTATTGAACTCAAAAAAGATCCTAATGCTGATGCAGACATTGGAATTGGATGGACAGACACTAGCAGGCGTTCAGCTGAGAATTGGGCGGTGAAAGAACTGCAGGGTCTCCGAGATGAATTGAAACCTCTGGCTGAGGAGGCGAAAAAACGTATAAAACAGTACCTCGATGCCTATGGCATTACAGATCGGTACACGGGATATCGCAACAACCTCGGCTACATCTGTCGCCCCGAGCGTCCCGCGAGTGTCGATCCTGCGCTGCTTGACCCTGGCCGACCCGCTGTTGCCCCACGCTGGCACATGGGAGTGGAAGATGAGAGAGCACGCGCGGTGGAGTGCACTGACTTTTTCGCTCCACAGGACACTGAATGTGAGCGTATGGACCATTTAACGCGGAAATGCGAAGTGAAAGTAACCTGTGACGATCCTGTGGCAGCCGCTGGAATTGTGTGCAAATTCCCAGGGCGAACAGAATATGAGGATGCTTACATTGATCCTCCACTTCGCGATCTCCCAAGCATGGCCAAAAAACCCCCTCGGACGCATCGGTCTGTGTCGGAGCAGCCCCCAGGTATTCGTGGACGCGGGCCTGATGTTGAAATTGGCATGGAGCATATGCATGACAAGAGCTTTGGCATAGGGTCGCCACCGAGGCATCAGGATGTATGGGTGTTAGGTACGAAAGGCTTGAAGGAGTTTCCCACCACGGAGTACCAAGACCGGTACAAAAAGTATCGGGTCAGTGACCTCAACGTCTGCCCCTGGGAGCGTTGATAGGACGGGAGGCTTTGTTATTTTTAAGCCTAGTGCTAAGGGCAATAATAGACGTTCATGTGTAATCTAAAACGCATTTTTACTATGTTTACTGCTAGACTCTTGCTGTTTAGGTGAAAGCTTGGGGAGGTGATCATTGTGCTTAAATTGAATGTGATTTGCTGAATGGAGATTTTAGAAAACCATACAGTTTTTGACTGCCTTGATGCACTTGAAGTGCCAATTCAAACAGGTTATAGAGACGTCTAGAGTGCCCGTCATCTTGCCCTACCGATTAAGCCTGTTCTTTTAAAGTTGTTGGCTCATGGTATCTGGCGCGATTTGGTTTGGTCCGCATGACTTTGGTGAATTTGAGCCACGCACGAATGCGTGTCCATGGAGAGTGGAGTGTTTTTTTGTCAACCAATTTAGTGATTGGTCCGCACTAATTATGTGGTCAATGCAGTCCACCATCTTCAGGGTAGTGGCTGTCTTTTTTGGTATTCTAACACATCGCTGTTTTATCAGTGAGCCGATCTTTATTATTTTAGTCTACCAAATCAGTATTTGGAGGGAAAGATGGGTGAGCGCTTGTGCTGCATAGGGGAACATCATTTTTTATTGAGTCAACTTTTTATTGATAGCTAGAATGCAGTACATCGAATGCCAAATGCTTCAAGCCACCTATAGTCTTCAAAGGTTATCCGTTGGCCTCGTCTACTCGTTTCACGTCAGAAACGTTGACACAGAGACGTCTCAGAATAAAGATTTTTTGGTCCACACTTTTGGGAAGAAGGGATTTTGGCAGCTGGAATCTAAATAGTTCGTTTCATCTTTAATAGACAATTTCGCACGGTGCGGACATTTCATAATGCCCTCTTTTCATTCCTTTGATATGAAATGATATTTGTACGCGAATTCCAATTTCTTCCGCTTATTATTGTATCGGACTCCTCACACCTAGTAAGGCTTTTGACCCTGCCAAGAAAGTAATGTGATTGGGAGTTGTTGCTCGGTTTCAGAATTTTTTCTTTACGATCATTCGTGCAACTATGCTGGGAAGGTACTGCTGGCTTGAGATAGTACGGTCGGGCAGTTTGCCAGGGGCCAGGAGGAATGGCTCATCCAGGCGAGTGGCATTAAAAAAAAATACTCCCGTGATGGAGTCTAGCTAAAAATAACTTCCAGGGTTGTTTTTGGTCATAACGAAATCGTTCTTAAAGTGATTCACGTAGGTGTTCTCGTTAACTCCGTTTATTTTGTACTCGTTTAGCCACCTTCGCACTTTCTCATGATAAATTTTACATAATATGCTGATTTAATAAAGTTGGGGGAAATACAAATGTGTGCTCGGCATAGCTCCTATATTCTCATAAGGATGTCCTTGTCGCCTGGACTAAGGATTGAACAAGCCGACTGGACTTTGGACTTCACCCATCAAAAGATGTTAATCTGACTCTCCGGACCGGCTACACACCTTTAAAAACTTATTTTTGAAAGTCTCTTCCAGCACCAGTCACCTGTTTTAGAGTGAATCACGTGAGCGTCTTCATTGAATTTTCAAGTATCCACTCGGGAAACCGAGGCAGTGTTGATTGCAATTTAAACTACATTCGCTTCTAGCTCACTTAAATTAGTGAAACTGATATTTTGTGCTTATAGTGGTTAATGAGGTTCACGTCGCTGGTTTAACTACCACATATTGCCTCCCCACGTTAGGGATCCTCCTGGCTTCACTACCCTACGAAACGGCGCCTGCAGTTTGTGGCCGCAGCACCAGAGAGCGGTGGCAGACGACTGTGGGCAGTTTGTGCAGACTTTGGACTAATGTGGAGGCTGGAACGGCGTGAGAAGTCGGTGCGATGGTGCTGTCTTGGATTTGCCCCTAGTGGGGCCGCCTGGCATCTCCTTGCTCCTGTCAGCGCGCGCTGCCTCTGGGCCCTCGATGTCGATGGGCAGCTCTGGGTCCATCTGGTGAACTCATGTGGCTCTACAGGGGCAGTGTCGGAAGAGGGGACGGAGAGCACGGAGGGGAGAGAGATAGTCAACTGGATTAAAGTCGCGTCTCCTCGGGTCTCTGATATCTCCTGCAGTCCTGATGGCAAGGTACACTCCAACCGTCCGATGATCATCCGAGCTCTAAATTGAAGTTTATGCCTTATGGTTTGAAACGTGACTCTGCTACGGTAGAATATTCAATCAAAATGGAAGTCCGTTATCCGTTCTTTGAATAACCAAGATCACTTCTAGAGATTTTCTTCAAACACTAATTACGCACCTTGCTATCGACAGTAATGATCGCCATTATTGTACTTTTTAGTAACAGAATGAGCAAATCCATTAAAACGTATGTATAGAATTTGAGTTTGTGCTTTTTAGGTGTGGGCTGTATTTTCGTCCACAAATACTCTAGCCGTACGGACGGGAATCTCAGTGAAATCTCCGAGTGGAACCGGTTGGCTGTTGGCTTTCGAAGGCATCGTCTCAAGTGTTTGCATAAAAGGAGCTTCTGTTCCTGTGTAGACCCACTCCACCATCCCTTTCTACCAACTAGCAATACTTTTACTCAATTATTTTAGCCTTTGTGCAAGTACATTTTACACCTTTTTATAGTCGCCTACTAGATGGCCATTCATTAGATTTTAAATCCATTTTTTCCATAATATAATTTGGTGAATATTGTTTGTTGCAAATTTCCCTTCTATGAAGACTACAGAACATTTCATAGTGCGCTGCGGTGCGAATGCCTCAAAAACGCTGGTCGGCGATGTAGTCCTATCAAAATCTGACGACTGGTTACTCCTCACATTATTGGGCACATCTGAGAGTGGCAAGTTAGTGAACGAGTACCTCAGAGAAAAAGCTATGAAATAATAGGCCTTCAAACTCTTGGAAGCTTACAACGGTAGGCTAAACAGGCATGGCTCTTAAGATTTGGAGAGAGTGACTTCGTACTCAACGCCCTAATGGAAAGTTTATCATCCAGTTTTCCTTCCGGCTGACAAAAGAAATAGCTTGGAGCCGCAGCATCCGTTGTAGCGTCCTGGGGCTTCCTTGAAGGTAAAAGAAGGCATAATACCAGGGCAGAACATGCACATAAGTATATATATTCAGCAAGCAGAGAGAACGGGGCTGTTGACATGGTGCGGAGGCCAGCCCCACCTGGCTAAGGCAATATGCCCTCCCAAATGATGGTAACCGAAACCGGCAGCCAGACAGGCAAAGTATTGCACGTGCAGTAAGTTAGTTGCTTTTTAACTCTCGGCTTTGGTAACGAGGCCTTTAGGAGCTACGCCATTGTACCTCCGTCGGGTCGCCTGACCACCATCACTTCTGCACTTCGACATTCTGCCCAAGTGGAATGTCTAATTTAATCTTCAGTGAGGTGGCGAAGTGCTATACCATCCCATCCTCCCCGAAGTCGTAGTAAGCCAGAGGAATATGGAGCGGCATACATCACGAGTAGAAGGGCTAGGAAGTTACTTGGATGACTCAAAAGCCACGCTGCCGGAAGGGGGAGGAAAATACATCCAGGCAACGCCAGTGTGCCCTACCATTTTACCATGCATTTCGATCAAAAAATAACTACAGATCGTGTTTTTATCTGTATTTGGCGGCGCAGTAAGTTTGCTCACATATGTATGCAATTTTTAAACGAACATCTTAATGAAAACAACAGGTACCAAATATGATGCATATCAAGTTTAATAAACGGCCCATAAAACTTGGCAGTTAGTTCACCTATGTTCAATAACACATTTGTGCAGTGATTTATTTGTGTCAACCCTGCGATCTGACCTTCGGGCTAGGTCGGTTAACTGCAAGTTAATCGGCACACTATTATCACAACTATTTTACAGTGCTTTGACTGGCTAAGACATTCGAAAAGACTTGAGACGCTAAAATTTTGTCAGGCCTTCTTTTCCTTTCGCGACTTGAAAAAAATCCGTCTAATGGCATTTTCTGAGGTACATCCACTTAAGATGCGGTTATTAGTAAGCTTTAAACGCCAACAAAACGATTTTAAAGGTGGGGAGTATGTACGGATATTTTTTTGCCCAGACTAATTTGTAGTTTTGTTTGGTGCATTGTGTATGCGATTTGTCTACGCATAGACTATTTAAGTCGGTAAGCGTCAATTTACCCGCGTCCTACGTGGTTCAATTTTGGGGTTTTGTTACGTATTTTACCTCTTTCTTATCAACTCAAAGCACATTAGTAGTTACTAGATACATCCGTAGTTTTAGTTTTGGCAAGTATCTCTTTGCTTGAGGGAAAGACATTAATATACAAAGGAAATAATTGTCTCAAGGTCAATTATCTGGGTCCCCGAGGCATCATTTGTTACATTGGCAATAATAACAAATTTTGCCATCTGGAGTGCTTCTGTTGGATAATGATTTCGGCAACTTGGTTTAACTTTTAATGACCTACTATCTGCCCGACTGATTTGTAAGTAATAAGACCCAGTTAACCTTTGCGTTAGATTCGCTTACTATCGCTTCTGAGCCTTATGGTTTATCCCGTTTTCGGACTATTTCTTCTCTTCCCTTTGCGTTTATAAACCATCGTGGCATGATTTTTAGAGTAAATTTAACAAGAAGGTGGTAATCATTTTTAAATGGTTGCCAATGGTGTTTGCCACGAAAATAAGGTCTTTGCTTGTTGAATAACTTCATCGTGATCCTTTGTGATGTCTGGGGTTCTGGTTTTTAGCAGGCTCTTTTGGTTTGTTTGCCATCAGATAAGTTCTAATTCCATAGAAGTTTTGACCACTAGTTGATTGTATCATGCCCATGCTTTTAAAAGTATACATCGCTTTTAAACCTTTTTTTCAAGTCTTTGACTATGGTCATGAGTCATTTCGATTTGGTTATTACATGTTTTGTCGTATGATCGTATGATCGACCAGTAAACGAAAGTTATTTCACTTGGAATAACTCGAATGTCGCATAGGGCTTTTTGCAGACCAAGCGCAATCCAACTTTTTGGCAACGAAGCCTTCTGTTCTTTATTAGGCGTCAAGCGTTATCATCGTCTCGTTTTTATTGAGTTTCGTTCCAGTGTTTTAAAAGTGTTTTATTTCATTGTTGGTTTGGTTTTCTATTTTTTGAGTCGGCAAGAAATCTGTGTTTCTTCCACATACGAACTTTGGCTTTACAGTCACATCAGTTTGGAGAAGCTAAACTTTCCACGCTTATAGGTCATACCATTACTCTCTTGGCGTCAAGTGATTGGGCTTAGGCACATGCGTGCTTAAAAGTAATGTTTTTTACTTTTCTGTAATGCATCTCAACGGACTTCTACCCGACATTTTTGTCATAATGAACTCCATCCCTTCTTCTTCTTCCAATAGACATGGACCTATTCCGGCGATACCTTTCCCAGTCCGCGGAGATTGGTGAAGATGCTGGTGCGAACGTTGTAAGCTGAGGCTAACTTCTCTCCTTTTCACGCCCCTCTCCGTCAACCACCCGGCCTGTTTCGCATTTCGCGACTTTTCTACTTCAGATTGAGACCCTCGTGGACCGTCTGCAGACAGCGACCCGTGCCGAAGACAGACGCGACTCTATGCGTGGCATCAAGGCCCTTTCCAAACGCTATCGTCTTGAGGTCGGAACTCAAGCCATGCCCGCGTGCATTGAGGCTCTCTCACGAGATAGGTTAGATAGCTTTTGTATCTTCTCTCCCCTCAAAATTTCTTAAATTTGAAATGTACTTGTCTCGCTTATTTATAAAGCCTTTTTTCTATGAATGTTTGAGAGGCTCTGTTGCCTGTTTTACTCCTTAGCACTCGGAACTATTAAACTCTTCTCCAGAAAGTTTCTTCTATAATAAACTTGATCTTTGTGAGTGTGGTGCCTTGAAATCTTTTACGTAATCAGGCCATTCATCTTTGTCTGCACCGATTATTGAAGTTTTTCGCAATAATTCAAATGTGTAGCAAGTGTGCTATTCTGCACTTTTGAGTTTAGATTCAAGAACCTGGCTTATGTACCGGGGCGTAGGATCATTTCAATGCTTTACTTGAATGGCAAAGGCTAACAATGTTGTTCTGTTAAATAGATTAATTGATACAAAGCACCAGCGACGTGCTGTGCGAAGTTTTTCATACGTAGGTGGCACTCTTTACTAACCGTTTGAGTTCAGGGGCTTAGTTCCATTTCGCGCCGCCTTTTTCGATGTCTTTGTAGCGAGGATTCGGATACCGTTTCGTACGCTCTAGACGCGCTTTGCAACATAATGAACGATGCGCGGACGGATATGGATCCACAAGAGTTAGTCAACATCCCACCAGATTTGGGAAAGCAGTTTACCGAAATCTTTGTAAAGGACCCTGAGAACGTCCAACTGGTGCTTTCCTTCCTCTCGGTAATTTTCGCTAGTAATGAAGCGAATACGCTGTTGTTTCATACAGTGATACTTTATTATTATTTTCTGCTCTTCAATGATGTTCCAGTCCTACGACATGCATCTTCGGAGACAGACCATTCAGCTGTTGATTCTCATGCTGCAAAATAACCGTAAAGCGGTTCAGGATTTGCTACTTAACTCCCCCATGGCAGTTTCTAAGTTCATGGCCACACTGTGCGACCCCCTGGAAGTCATTCGAAATGATGTAAGTCTGCATTTTTTCACCAGGTAAGTATGCGAAATTCGAGAATTCCATTTTCTTAATTAGATTGTCTTTTATCGTTACCAAGGCCTTAACGTCTCAATAATTAAGTTCAGAAGGAGGAATGAACAGCTTGATCTAGACGTTTTACACGGGGCATATAACTCCTTCTTGGCATTTTTAATTTGAACTAAGGGGAAGTTTGACAGGTTTCAAGGTTTTTTATTTATGCAAACGGTATTTGGTGGACATTTGCTGAGTTCGCCTAGAGGAGAATTTCTAGAATAGGTTAGGTGATTCACCTCGCATAAGCAGCTGTCATAAGTGACTCTAGACCTTATAAATACTAACCGTCACGTTTGATTATGAACTGAAGATGTGGCGTAAAATCATATCCGGTATTTAGCTGTCAATGCAAAAATGAACTAAGACTTTGCTAAGCTGAACTGAGCTGAGAGACGCTAATGGTAGGTTCTAATGTTTCTTTTACCATGTCAAGTCAATCAAAAGCTTATGAACAACATCAAGAGTTTTATTTCTGATATCACATTATCTGAGGGGTGGAAAAGTGGTGTGCAAACAAGCTACTGTTAAACATCAGTATTTTGTTAAAAATTTTGGTGTAGGGTCTTCTGCTTCTGCTCTACTTCACAAAGAATCACGCCACTATTCAGAAGATAGTGGCCTTTGAGAATGTGTTTGAGCGCATTCTTTCTATTGTGGAGACGGAAACAGTGGGAGACGGTGGTGTGGTGATTGAGGACTGTTTTCGCCTGCTTCACCAACTGCTCGCAGGCAACCAACAAAACCAAATCCTCTTCAAGGACGGCCGATTCGTGCGGCGTCTAGCCAAACTGTTTGAGCAAATTCCCCAGGAACTTGAGGAGTCCTCCACTTGGTCAGCGCAGAAATTGGTCAATGTTAGCTGGCTCCTCAAGGTAAGTGAATCATGTCCGCTTTCCACTTACAACAAAGCCGTATTTTCGTGCAGCAGGGCTAAATTTTGGACCTTAATGCTGTTTTTTGCCATGGAAAAATAGCAGTTCATTAGCGCGTTCCAGAGCGAGTCGGGACGCCTTATCCTTGCGCGTCGAGCTGTCAGTTTTCGTAAATTTATGTTTATGTGTGAGTTGGTATGGATTCTATTGAGCTCTCAATCGGATCCTCATTGGATAGATTTCAGACTGGATGCCTGCAGTGTTGGCGCATATGGATGAGTTGAGTAGGACACGGCATCTGGGTAGTAAGGCTTTTCCAAGTGTCGGTCTTAGTGACTTTGATGGTTCACCTTAGCCTTCAAATATTTTTTAGTACGCTCAACTATGGTAGGTAGGTGCCAATCGGGGGAGCCTGAGCGAGAGCATGATTTCTCAGAACGATCAGGGACTAGTCGTAGATTGAGAACTTTGAGGGTGTCATGGAAGAATGTTCCTTTAGACTTGTAGGCATTTGGGACACTCACAGTCATCGTTGTATTTATTTGCTAAGTAGTTTTCTTGAAGGATTTCGTTCCGTTGATGTTTAGTAATGTGTGCTCTGAGCTTGTTAGCAGTGTCGCCCTTTTGAGGTCAAGGCCAAACAAACATTTCACCCTAACTGAGGGTGCTGGCTAAAAAGTTTTACGATTACTTTGATTTGATGGAGAAGTGCATGGAATTCTTGAAATTTTATAGTAATTGCTTAAGTCGAGATTGTGCTGAAATCCTGGAGATTATCTATTTCTCCCAACTAAGAAAACTGAAAGATAAAAAGACTCAGAGGTTGTCGTTGCTTCAATGAATGCCCTGTGAGTCTATCCTTCCCCTCCTATTTAAAGCTTTGGCTCTAAGTGAAGTGTGCTTGATCCAAATTGTCTGTTTGCTCCATAGGTCACTGAAGTCAAAGGAAAGCTTTGTCTCCGCTAGGTCAGTGTGCGGTTCGCATGAAAGTCGGTATCATCTTAACTGTGAAAGCTTGAAAAGTTATGTCGGAGTGGGCATAATCCTCTAATTTTCAGTACGATGGCCGAAGTCGGGAGTTATTTTGCTATTCCATAATTACTCCCTTTTAATACTAAAAAATCAAGAACTGGGAGCCTAGTAAATGCTAGAAAATTCTTTTATCAATGGTGAGGTACCTCAGGGGTTAATGTCTTTAGTGTTGAAGCCAAAAAATTGCATTCGTTCCTGCTAGAGGCTAGCTTAATATTTTCATGAAAATCGAGATTAGTGGTTCACTCTGATGCAGAAAAACCCGAACCTTGACATGCTTTGATCGAAGGGCTTTTTGAACATCTGGTGGTGCAAGTGCAAATAACCTAAACTAAATTCCTGTTTTGGTTTTTTCCGCAGTTTTATTTTTATGTTTACTGCTCGAGCATTCTGGAATGGCTCGGAAACTATGCTCTTACTCAATTTCCCTAACTGATCCATGTCACGCGCAGGTAGAGCTTAATTGTTCCAACAATTACTATAAAATCAAGGCCAATCAAAATATTGTAAATACGCGAGAATGGGACCAATCCGAATTCCCAGCAGTCAATCCAAAGTGGGCACGCGCCCTACCTCCGACAAAGTAGGTAGTTATATTAAAATCTTTATCTCATTGACTACTCTGGTTGGGGCTTATGCTTATGAAAATTTATAACACTGGATTATGCAGTGAACAGGAATCTAGAGTCTGTGATTTCGAAGGTGGTGCCATTCCTGGTTCCCGTTAGGCACAAACAAAATATTCGTAATTACGTTTGCTTTTTTAATGCCCCCTAATTTTACTTGCAATCTCTATAGATATTCCGAGCTCTGGTGAGCACTATCAACAAGAATCAAAGCGTCAAAAGCTGCCAGGAGGAGATGCGAGTCTGCGGCCTCTTGAACAGTCTTTGGAAGGTGGTCATGGCGGGTGGAGTGCCGGCAGAACTGCTAACCGAAACTCTCTATAGTCTGGGTGAGATGGTACGCGGTTGCCCAACTAATCAGGAGGCAGTGGTTGCCATGGTTGCACCCTCTGAGCCACCGCAGCCCGCTATCACTGTCCTTCTCGTCACCATGGTCAATGAGCGTCAACAACTTGCTGTCCGATTGGCTGTGCTCTACTGTTTCCAGTGTCTCCTTGCGGGTAATGGCGAGATCCAGAGCGCGGTGGTTTCGACCCTACTACCGAAGCATTCTGAACGTAAGACATCCTGTCTCTTTGTAGTGATCTTTTGATGGTTTTGTTGAATCTTTCATATTTCCTTTCTAGTAATGGCAGTGCATATGCTACTCTGTTTCTGCATGAATCGAACATTTATTTAAAGTAATAGAGTTAAAAGGATGAATTCCTGTTTGTAATTGGTAAACTCTTTGATGAGAGATGGTTGCCAGTTTGACGCAAGGCATGAGGTCCTTTCTGAGTTTGTGATGTGTGATTTAGGTGCTACATAATATAATGTTCCAGTTTCCTCCGTCTACAAAATCGGTGTTGAACTATCTACTGTTGTTCAGTGCTTCGTGTCTACCAAACCATGCAGTAAGCACTGCTTTTTCTCCCTGTGAACTAATTGTGCAATTCGAAGGCATTACTTTTACTGCCGAAAGCATTACTTCTCAGAGTTTAAGTTTGAAATTAATCGGGTAAGCGGTTCTCCCAACTGCCAGTACTGTTTGTGAACACAAAGCGCATTTTTTTAGTGCAAAATAATTTATACAGTGATTCCATTGACTTTGCAGATAGCTATCATCCTTGTTACCACTTTTTTGCCAGATCTGATAAGCCCTGCTCGGTGGTGTTGTGAGTGAACTACTCTTCGTGGCGTTTTGAAATTCCTTTTTTAGGCCTTGCAAAGTAAAGTTTTCGTGCCTACAACTTTTTTGATAAGTCTCCTGAATGTGTTATAATTCTAAACTTGTTTGTTTTTCACAGTGTAACTTATTCTGTCGCCTTCCAACATTCGGAAGTGAATTTGATTATTATGCGAGCTTAAGTGTGAACCAACGAGAAGGTTTACCAACAGGTCATTTAATTTTCTTCCTAATTCTTCTAGGTGTTGCATGACATTGGTGGGTAATTTTTAGTGTCAACATTTGACTCACCGTCGACGTGCTTTTAAAGTTGATTTTGAGATTCGGTTTGCGATGGGAACATGGTTAGTGCTTGGGCATGCAGATGGCGCCTGTTGTGACTTTACGAACTTATCACCAAAGCTGTCCCTGAAAAACGTCTGAATTACTCCCCAAAACTCCATGAAACGTAGAATCCTCTAAGTCACCCTGATGTGGGGATAGAGTTAAGCAAGAAGGTCAAAAGTGTAGATGAATTGATAGACTGGAACACCTCTTAATGCATAAAATTAAATCGACACTTGACCTATAGCACTTCGCTAATCGTAAGCGGTTTTGCTTCTACTCCCTTAGCTGCATGTGTTATGAGCGCGGGGCAATTGCTATGCGGAGGACTATTTTCACAGGATGCCCTCTCGGCCTGGTTCTCGGCTATCGCGCTCCTTCACTCTATAAATCAAAACCGTGGGTTGAAGGAGAGCCTCCTCCAAGTCCATATGGCGCCCTCCTCGGGCAGTGGTCCTCCAGTCACTCTCATGCAACAGTGCTTTCGTCTAATCTCGCAGGTATGTTTATCCCATCCTTGTCTTCGTTTTACGAGACTTCAGTCTCTTGTTGGATCGGTGAAATTTCACTTGACACAAAGAGAATGGAATTGCCATTCATAGAAAATACATAACATTTAATTATATCTTCAAGCATTGTTTCCCACCCCTCTATGAAGCCGTATTCATTGTTACTTGTATTGAAGTACCGTTTATATATTGCACGGACCCACTTTTCTCACGAGGTAGGCTGGACGCATTCAAGGCAAGATAGGTCTATTGCAGTTCCTTTGTGTCTGGCTTTCACACTGTCCATTGGCAGTGGAGGCCTTTCTCTCTCTGCGACCCACAAACTACCAAACTCAATCGACTACAGCCACACCGAATAAAAGTAACGGCGGCGGCGGTGTCGGTTCGGCTCTTTCGCACCTCATTGCTGATGTGCTCGCAGGTGAGGGTGAGGAAATTGATATTGTCAGCTGTCTCTCGGCTCTTCTTATTGGCATTTGTGTATGCTACAACAACGGTGCTGTTGAGGACTATGACAGGTGGGTCGGTGTTTTCGCCTACCTTCTGCTTCTATGCCTGTTTATCTTCATTTTGCTTCTCTTTCAGTGAATCTCTTATGAAGACGATTGATAAGCGCATTGGTATCGACGATCTGGTCAAACGCATTGGCCAGATCTATCGCTCGGATGAGTTTGTCCGTGTCATAAAACATCCTGTGTTGGAGGCTGCGAAACCCAATGATTTGGTCTTCGATTATGACTTTACCCGGCTCTTCAAAATGGTTGAGTGTACGTCACTAGTTACTGACTTTTGAAATGCTTATAGACCTGACGACTCGTTATTTAAAATACTAATTGCATGATGAGGGTGGGGAATCGATCATAACCTTACACTATTAAGACACTCTTAGTTGTTGACGAGTCTTCTGGTGTGATTTTCAGTCGAGGTGTGTGCGCGCCTTTCCCGATCGAGTGGTCAGACGGAAGAGAGCTCGGGAGTTACACAGGGTAATGGCCAGATGAAGTCGTCGGTAGCGGTAGAGGAGGGAGAGGCGAAGCGATGGGCTCACCAGCAGGAGATGCTGCTGGCCTATCAAGGGGCTGTGGCCGAACGCGATGCCGCCCTGCAGAGCCTTCAACTGCGCGTCATTGAACTTGAGCGTCAACTCTCCTTTGCGCACCAAAATGGCTATCCCGTGGAGAAGCAGGACGAGACTTCTGCGGTTGTCGGTGGGCAGTTTTTCATGCCATCTCGATGATTCGTTTCTAGCTAGCACACCTTTGTGTGCATCTAAATTCTCATTCTTTCTGTCTATCTTAAGTAGCTTGTAGCAGTTTGGTGATTTTATGCAACTATTTCTACGACATTCAAATCTACGCTATCCACTTCGTTGCTTTTTAAAATCCTGGACCGAGTTGTTCAACAGGGTTATTAATTTTGGGCGTTTAAATTTTACGATATTTACCAATCGCATGATCGTCGATTTATTCGCTAATGGAAGCGAGGGGCTTTGCGTCGCATTAATCAGTCTGTTTCTCTCCTTCTTTCCCTTTTGCCAGCCAATTCGGATCTGCAAGTGGCATTGGTGAGTGTGACTAATTTACTTACGGTTTCTTGTCTCCACCCCATCAGTTGATGATCCACACTTACCTTTTAGGCTCAGAAATGTGAAAAACTGGAAGCTGCAGAGAAGCGAATTGCGGTTAGTTCAGACTCCGAATTTTTATTAATTATTTAGTTGGTTTTTATTGCACTAGTTTACGAATCACTTTCATGGGTCGGCATCATTGGTTAGGCCTGTGATGCATGAATTCCTGGAGGAATGATCGAAATGCTTCTCCGACCGTGACGCGAATTGAATTGATAGTATTTTTGTTGCTAGGAGCTAGAAGCCGCTCTCAATGTCGCCAACACCGAAAAGGCGACCATTAAGTCCGAACACGAGGACCTTCTGCTGCTTCTGAGTGAACAAGACTCCCAGATAAGCCATTTGACTGCGGAATTGGCGAAGATGTCTACCCAGGCGCAGCAAGTATGTTATCAGAGGCTCTTACTCATTTATTAAGATGTCTATTCTCTGCAATGGATCCATTTCTTACCCCGTCGCACCTATCTGTCCATTTCATGTCGTAATTTTTCTGGCCCCAATCTTCCATCCACAGGTTTTATGATTTCAGTCATTTTGGTTAGGAGGGAGGTAGTGCTTGATTGGTGGCTAACTTGCTCTCTTTAACTTCTCTCACTCGGAGTATTTATCTGTACCAAACCATGCGTGGCATCGGGATAGGCTCATCCCATTCGATTTACGTGCATTGAATTAGTTCATTGAATGATTAATAACCGAGTCAGCTCAATGGACGTTACCATTGAATGTTGCGACTGAAGGAAACTTGAGTGGAAGTGCTTGAAAAGTTGAAGTGGTTTTTTACAACTACAAGAATCTTGCATAGTTCAAGCAGCCTCATTCAGCATTCACCGCTTGGTAGATGGTGATAATGGTAATGCTCATGAACCGGGTGAGGGCACTTGGTGTTTCGCCTAGGTGGTTGATAGTTCACTCTTTGCTCTTTACTAATCCCGACTGACGTAGTGGCCTGTTATGAGTTTCTGTTACCATTTTTCAGGCATTTCTTATGTGGTGACTTCTGTAAAATTCAACATATGCTCGTCTGTTCCACTGAAAAATCAAGCAAAACTAGTACAATTGGTGTAAGAATACAATTCTGAATGAGAACTGTTGCTTTGGTTTGTTAAAGTGATAATTTTGGGGCGCAAATGAAAATGGCTAAATGGCTACGTGCTCGTTAATCCGCGAGTTACCTGCATGCATTCATTTTGCGGCACTCTGAACGATATAACCTATTAGTGTGATAGGCATGATGGAGCCTTCTTTGAGCACTTTTGAAGCTTCTCTGAATAAAACCGTTGCCGAATGAACCACTGCTTGCCTTAACAATGGGAGTTAAAGGTGTCTCATTGCCATTGTTAACACACTACAAATTGATCATTTCAGGCCCCTCAACAACCGATAACATCTTCAGCAGCCCCACAATCGGTGCAGCAACAGTCACTGGCACAAACTGCACAGAGTATGGCTCCTCCTCCTCCTCCTCCTCAGCATTCTCCAGATGTGTCACAGTATCCACTGCCTGTTAACCAACAAGCCTACTCTTGCGACTACCTTCCCAGTAAACAGCAAACTTTCGGATACCAGCCCCATCCAGCTTCCCAGCCGAGAACACAACCACCGCCGATGCCTCCGGCTCCTCTCTACCGGGCTGCCGTTCCCACCAGCGGAGAACAAGTGCGTCTCACCTTCGGTCGATCCTAGTCATCCTCACCCGCGTGCTGTGTGTATAGTCTTGTTCTCTCTTTCACTCCTCTCCGCTTACCTTCTTTTCTCTGCGTTTGTGTGCGTGTAATTTAATTTGCGTAATGATGGTACCCGTAACCTTGTATTGTTTAGAGAGTCCGTGTTCTTCTGCTTCCACTGGGTTGGCGTTCGAGATAGATTTTAAGGGGTTTTTTTACTTAGACTAACGAGAAGTATACAGGCGCTCAACCTTGATCAATCCGTCGTTACTGAAATTTGTTCAGTTTTACAAAAGGGGCAGTCGGAGGAGGGTGGAGGGGGGGGGGGGGCACTGTCCGATAGAAACCCGTTTTTCCCTATTGAACCAGCTCTCCGCCTAACTGTGGTTTTATTAGCTTTCCGATGCGCGTGGCGAGTGTTGACTAGTTTGCTGTTCTTAATAGTCGCATCCGACTGACGTCTACTCACAAGCCAACTTTCCTGCCAGCGAAGAGATGGCGATGCCGAAGGCTTGCAGCGCTGTCAGTGGGTACGTGTAGTCCATTGTGAAGACATCGTTAGAGACGCGTCCGAATTGCATGAGGATAGTTGACCCTTGAAGCAGAAGAAAGGCAGGGTTACAATGACAGGAGGTAATGCAGACAAAAGCAGGCGCCTAGTCATTTCAGTCTGCCCTCTACCTTAGCGAGCCATGGCAACGGAAATGGATGCCCTTGATGTAGTCTCAAAATAATTCCTATACCTTAATGGCGGATGTTGCAACACGACCGTGTCTTTAAGGCTAAGGTGGTAGTACAGAGACGAGGCATTTGAAAAGCTTGGAACTAATTAGGCTAGGGTGCAGAACTCTGCAGCAGTAGTCCACAAAGTGGCCACAACGACTCAGTTCAATAGAAGGAAACCTTAAGTAGCACTGAGTGGCCCCTTCAAAGCCAGTCTAGCACTGACCCAAATAAAACGCCTCCTCCACCTTGAATGAATTGAGAGCTGATCTTGCACTCCTATCTATGATGGCAGGTTTTAGCGGGGTGGGTGGTATCTCTGGTCCTAAATGTCCAGTCACTGAAGTAGTGCCGACAGACAAAACCTTTCAAAGCGAAGTTCGATTATTACAAAACCTACACTAACTCATCTAAGAATGTCCCCCATGAACCTAGTCAGAGTTAGCTTTCGAACGAATATTTTCGCTCCTCTCTTTACGCATAGCCGTGTATTACCAACATGAGATTAAAACCTAATTCCTTTTGAGGCGATTGAGTCATTCTGCGTGCTCTACCCCCCATATCAAGTCAGACTGCAGAACAAAGGGTTGGAATGGAGTAGCGTACATTGGGGAGCATGCGCACGCCTTCTTGATGGTATCGCTAGACTACACAACCCATCGTTCTGTAAGAAGTGAGAGCAGACAACCCCAGCTAACGAGTTACCTGGAGGCATAAGGCACCCCAAAACTTAATTTGGTTCGATGAAGTCGCGATGGAACCAGATTACCGTTGATTTAATGCATGATGTGTCAAGGTCACTCAAATGTTCACTCGGAACAGAAAAATTCAAACGACACTAGAGCATGGCGCCATCGCTAAAGCTCAATTTTAACTGGACTGTTGAAGGTTATTGTAGTACTTTGTTTGTTGGAACTACCGGTTTCGGTCAAGGTCACAGAGGTGGCCGTACTGCCCTCCGGGCCATGCCAGCAGCCTATTTCCCTCTGTCTGTTGAATATATATATTCTACCCTAGCATTCTGCCTTCTTTTGCCTTCGAGGAAGCCTCGGGACGCTACAGTTATCTCTCATGTGAGAAATATTGTGGTCCCTTGTGATTACACAAAAGGTGGCAGCAAAGACAGTATATCGACTAGCCTTACCATCATTATTGTCTATCAGCTGGAAGTTTTTGACCGATGCCTGGGTCACACGACCGTGGAAATTGAGGACGTAGGATTGCGTTTCTATACGGTGAAAAGATGCAATGGTAATCTTGCCAAAACAACAGACGCAAGTGAATGAAGAAAGGTTTGGGACAAATTTTCCTTGTAGACGATGTTATCATTTCTTGAATCAACGGTCGGATGAAATTGACATAAGTAGTGAGTAAACATGGCTAAAGATGCATTAAAACTTTTGATAACATGCACGGCTGGGATGCTAATAGGGATTTTGACTCGACACCAAGAAGTTTAAGTGGATGACATTACCTTCGTTCCACATGGGCTTCTTGTTGTGCAGTTCTAGGACATCTGAGAGAGCGCTCCTTGTTTCAGAAACCTCAAGTGCAGATTTTGACAGCTAAATTGACAAATATAACAGTTATTTACCTTGATCACAAGCTGTACATCAAGCAATAAAAAAACGAACTCACCTCATAGGTTGCCCTGGGGTCAACAGGCTCTACCACGGATGGCAGAAGCACTGTCATTCTTCGGGGACCCTTAAATCCCAGGATGTTTGGCTCCTAAAATAGCAAAAACAGAGATTAGGCCCAATTTCATGTAGTAAATTGCCTGCTAAGAGTCTTTGACGCGTGTCGAACAGTTTTGATTTCCAATGCTAAATTCGAGTAATTATTGAGTATTTATAAAATCCCTTTGATAAGATTTGTCTGGATTTTGAGCAACAGTCAGAGTTCAAAAGGCAATAAATTCATAACACAAACGCCTAATGTTTGACTGCAGCCACACGATACAAAGGCATGAAGAAAGATGCTACCAAGCTTACGTAGCTAATAGTGGCAATTTCTTTGGACCAGTCACCACTGGCGAGATCGACATTGGGATGGCCGGTAGAGGCATGCAGACTAGCGTATCTGCTACGAGTAGAGAGGAGAATGAATTGAGTACCAAGGAAGTTGGAGCGTAGATGGCCGACAGTTAGCCTGCCATCACCAGGTGAGTCAAGAGGGGAGGAGATGGTGGTGGAGGTAGTGGCGTCGAGAGAGATGAGATAGTTGCAGGTCGTGGCGCGACGCTTCCGACGAGCTGCAAGCAGGAAGAATCGACGACCATCCTCCTGTCGCTCCAGGTGGAGAAAGTAGCTGGGAAAGAGACCGCCCTCTAGACCGCGCTTGTCTCGACTTATCCGGCAGCATACAGTCACACCCTGCCCAGAGGAAAATGATTGATGAAGAGAAGCTTGTCAAAAGCAAGTAAAAAGGTACTGACAATGAGCTGCAGGAATTTATAGAGCGCAGCATGGATGCAAAATTGATCTCAAAACGTTAATCGCAAAATATATTGTTTGAGAATTTCCATTTTCTAAATTTATGCATATTTTAACCAATAAATTTTAAAAAATCCTAAATTCTTACTTTAGAAAGGCGACGGATGCCGATTCGACTTAGCAACTCAACTTTGAGCCACCACGTCTCAAGCGAGACGACTATTCAAGGGTGAAGACACTCCTAAGATGGCGTTTTCTTTATAAAAAATTAACTCATAATGAGTCGACTAAAATATGTTTTCCCTGATTGAAAGGAAACCATCGCAGCTCTGTCTTGCCTCAGCCAAATTCAATCAACACAAAGTCTAGTAATCAGACATTTAAATTAAGTGCTAATGGTTTGATGGATTTGACAGGCAGTTCTAAATCCCCATTACTTCACCTAGAATCCACAAACTGCCATTTGGTATTGAAAATAGAAACGACTATTGCACTTATTAATGCGACACCATATGCTACTGATTTTGCTTGTCAGTAGCGTTACCCTCAAAATCGGTTGCTTGACACCAATCACGACCTTCAAATTCATAAATGATGCAATTATTGCCATTTGGCCATTTCGACAATTCACCTTTGGGGCCGGAGTTGTAATGAATTCCTCTACGTCATCTCCAGCGCTGAAGATGCGAGTTATTGCCGATTTGATCGACTCATCGTGAACCAGATCGTCCTACAAGGTTGAAGTAAATGTGAGGTTACCCTGATGCAAAGGTGGGATTAAAATTGTGCGACTTCCGGTGGAAAAGACAGAAAAGTGTAAAAACTGAAAGCAACACAGCGCGGGTGTAGCAACCCACTTTTCGTGAAACCAGCTTCTCCCTTCCCTTTGAATCTGTTCTTTTGTTAGGAGATGCGGCCTCCTTCCTATGTACCTTGCTTCTTGCACTAAGGATCGGTGAGGCGGGATGTTCGATTGGACTAATTTTTTCCACCCTCTCGACTCGGGGGGTCTTCAAATCCTCCATGAGATTGCTCTGCACAGTGCCATCACGAACATGCGTGGCTCTGTGCGGAGAGCGAGGCTTACTAGATTGACTTTTCTCATAAGTGTCTTGAGACACAGCACCGACTCTCTTGTGCTCGGTGGCATCCGTTGATCTCATTGCGTCACGTTTATGGTCACGTCTGCGTTTCTGCGGGAAATCAATCTCTGTTTAAATACATTTTTAATACAAAACAAAGCAGTCTTCTTGCGCAAGTAAGTTACCTCACATATTACCGCCCAGTTACTCTCTTTTAAGTAAGTATTGTAAAGTGATTCCTGATATAGAACTAGGTTAAGAAAGTGTCCAGAAGCCACTCAAACAGGTGTCCTGAGAAGGCTATGAGGTGGGCAAAAAGGCCCTTCTAAAAGTGCGTGAGTACTAGAAGCAACAGTGTAAGCATTAATTATTCATTTCTGGCATCGGACATGCCCTACCAAGTGGTGGGTGAGTAGCGCCTTTGCCTGATGAACAAATCTCGGGGGAAAATTGTGCTGCAGGTCCGCAAGAATGTGGGTGATCGAGGGGAAGGCAAACCATAAAACTAACCGTGTGTAGGTAGTCAGTGGACCGCGACAATTCCTGTCGCAGCAGTCTCTCGGACCTCTGCTGCCTTGCCACCTTCTTCTTCGATCCTCTTGTCACACTACTTTCACCTAGCGTACCTTTTTTCGTGGCGCTCTTTCTCTTCGGTTTCACAGTCTTCTCGCCACCTAGATTACTATCTTTTCCCCTGGAATGGGGATTTTCGGCCTTTGTCTTTTCATGCTAAATGTAGCAAATTAAAAGACAAGGAGCTGAGATTGGAGGTAATAAGTAGCAAGAGTGAGGCATTACAAGATAATCTCAAAGAGTGTTTTTTTATTTGATGAATCTGCTGCCATTGCCTCTTAAGAAGGAGAGGACGACGAATCATGAACCCACTTAAACCGTGAAATCTGTAGCCCTCTACTTATGGCTACCGAATGAAGGCTGTCTCTGACCAGCTCGTCTACTGATTTCACAGAAGGAAAAGGAGAGAGAAACTCTGACTTCCGATTCATTGCCCGGTTTGGAGGAGAGCCTGTCTTCATTAAATGCAATCATTCTCAGGGAATGCTTCTCATAAGTGCCATAGATTTGTTTGTTTAATAATTAGCATCACCTACTGTTGTCAAGTGAGCGAATAAAAAGTAAGGCAATGACAAACTAATCGTGTACAGTGTGAAGTTAGTTGGTGCTGTAGCGACTGACACCAAATAAGGACCGCCAAACTGACCTTCCAGAGTCGGTTTCCAGAGTAAAAAAGTGACAATGGGGGAATTACGGATTCATTGATGATGAATAGAACTGCTGGAAGGATAAATAAGATAGACTGTTGTTTTTTTGTCGCTCACACAGTTTCGGGATTTCCCTTAAGCAGAGAATGAAGATCTAGCCTGTTACTATGTCTGAGGCCAATTATAATGCGTTCTCCTACAAAATTGTCTCAAAATAAATCAATTTTGATGAGTTATTTCCAGAAATAAGGGAAATAGATGGTCAAATGGGACCGTGTTTAGTCACATTTGAGTGCTTGCTTAACTCGCAGTTTTGGCTACGCGGACACTGAAGGCTCAACTTTTGCATCTCCACTAGGCAAATTTGCCTTCAGGCAATGCAATTAGCTCCTAAGAAAGTTAATGTGTGCTGCGTTGGTTGGAGTTGAAGAGAACCCCGATGAAACTTCCATTTCCAAATGCCAAAACTCAACGCCACTGAAGAAAGATGCATGCTGTGGATGGGAGGAATTGTGACGACAAGCAATGGAAAGGTTGAAAATGACGCCTACCTTGACAACTACCCCAGCCCTATGGCCTTGAAGAACATTAATGGTAACAGAAACGGTGTTACAGAGTTGGTAACGATGCCTGGATGATGTCAGTGACACGATTGAGCGATACCTTCTCTATCTCTACTGGTCGGATGGACTCGCTGGCAGCACTGAAGTGGAAAGAATGTGGCGAGGAGGAGTAGATGCAATCTTTATCACCAAGAAACTAGTTTTGAACCCAAAACCTTATTAAATGACTCTGCCTTGTGGTCAGTGTCCTTACAACTAGCGATGGCCAATATAGTTCCCTGGCAGTACGAAACTCCAGATCCAGCGGAATTGCCAAGTGGGGTCAGTGACGCGGTAGTCAGATGTCATCTCTGTTACACGCAAATTGGATGGCTAGGTTGATGCGGCCGACGCGGGAGGTTAACCAAATGAGGTATCAGGAACGACGCTAGTTGGCTAACTCTTCGTTTTGGCTCGACCAGCAGGTAAATCTTCTCCAGCCCTTCTATAGCTTGGAAAAGCACTTTCTGCCCAAGACGATACAGAAAGGCCTACTGAACGGTAGTTTGACCAAAAAAACATGAATACAGATTAACGTTTGATGCATCCCTAAAGCGTTGAATTCAAAGGGGTAAGAACTTGTGCTTAATCTCCGTGGCTTACAGAAAGTGAACGAAATGACTCCATATAAAATTCTTTCCTCAAACATCTTAACACAAAACCGCCGATAATAAATAATGAGAAATATTGTGCGATTAACTTCCAATGAGAACTTCTAGAGGAATAATTTGGAAGCTTCCACTGGTAAAATCGTCCATCTAGTTGGTGATGAACCAGAACAGTCTTAGCAAAAAGCGGTCGACCTTAAGAAATGTGAATAGTTCCCACATTGGTCCGATCCCGAGATTAAGATCACTTGTCGAGACGAGGTGCGAGGCTCTTGCTCGTGTAGTAAGGAAATGTGTCTGAAATATTTCCACAGCTAAAAACGGCTCTGAGTTTATTTTATAAAAATTCCTAATTTGCGTCATTTAATTTATTGCACATTACTGTAAGACTGAGATAGTTAGTTTAACTCCCAGTTTGGATTACGCGGATACTTAAGGCTCCGCCTTTGTACTTCCGCAGGGCGGCATGGCCTCCAAGGCATGACAGCAGTCCACCCCGCCCCTCGCCTCTCGCCCCTCAAGCCCTTCTACACGTAGGCATTGCATGCTCTGCCCCAGAACCATGTCTTCTAACGACTTCAAGGCACTGAAGCTAGTAATTAATAAACTTCTATTCGGATAAATTGCTCTGCAAAGCAAGGCTGCTCCAACTTTTGTAATGGTAATGAATAAAGTAGGTTTTTAACGGAAGAATTCTGCGACTGGAAAAATAGCATTTCTCATCACCCACATAAATGTCCACCTGGCACGCCATTTTCGAAAAAAATGGCGTTCTAAAAAAGCTTAAAGTAATAAACAACACGACTAAGCTCATGTTCGTGCCAATTCCCACTTTTGTTGACATGAGAGTCACAAACACCAAAAGACGTTTTGTAGAAGTGGCAACTTTTCAAGCCATACAGATATGAACATTTTCATTATCAATGCCATATTTTGTGCCCATGTTGTCGCCTCACTCATAAGCCGGGAAACAATCCAAGTGAGACGTGAGCAATAAAGAAAAGTAGTTGCTCCAAACACAGCCTATGCAAGTGAAACAATGAGACAATGGAGAGTCTTGTTTGGTTGTGTGAAAATAACACAGTATTGAGAGAAAAAAAAAGCTAAACTTTTCAGGAAACAGACCTCCCTGATATCACTCCAGCGGGCACGTTCCGTCAGAGCATATGCCACACAACATAGTGCTCCATTTAAAATGCAAATCTGTAACATTTAGCTTTTGTGATTATAAAACTCACCCACTGATAGGACACTGCACTGGCTGTTGAAGGTGTAACCGAGCGAACCGCGGTAGCAGACGCCACAGACGTCTCCATAGCAAGGATATCTGGCTTATCGAAGTCGATGAGGTTGTTTGTCTTTACTTGAGGTCGCTGCGATGCCTCCATAGCGCTGTGCGGTCTAGGGGGTGCTTTGGCCTGTCTACGAGTGGCAGGTCGCATCTTCCGCCGCTCTGCTTTCGACCTCAACTTTACTGCTGCTGTCGACACATCCTCCTCCACCTCCTCCAATTCCATAGACTCAAAAAGCGACCTTCGGTCAGTTCCCGTGAGAGGCGTTTTGGGTAGTGGCAACTTCACCGGTCGAATGGGTGGAATGTGAATTGCTTGATAGGTCTTCGGAGTATCTGGTTGGTTTCTTGAGGAAGACTTCGGAGTGACTGCCAATCACAGTAGTATTTCAATTAGCTTTTAGGCTTACAATTGCGCTTGCTGCTAAGTCATTGTCTACTGGGATGCGAATCACATAATTCTTTCAAATTCATCGTCTTAAGATGGAGAAATTGTGTGATTACTGAGGTATCGGTAATGAAATTCGAGACCTCTCAAAACTAATACAAAGACAAAATTTTTGGTCCTGTTGTAAGTTAGCTTTGCGTTACCAGGGCAACGAAGCGTTATTCATATGGCAACCAAGATTTGGCGACGGCGCTCTGCGTGTATAATGAATCCATTGTAGAAAAAAAAATGCCCAAAAACCGGGCTTTGTACATGTAAGGTAGAGGCGAGGAGAGACGCTACAGCACTGTAAAGATTCCAAGTGTCATCAGCTTTCAAAGTTTCCAATTTGAAAGGGCGCATTCCCGTGATGTCACCGTGCGTGATTGTCTGCGCCCGAGCGGTCTCATCAAAGGCATTTGGGAAATTCTATTCTATTAAGCGCATAAACCATTAGAAATAAGGCCAAAAAGTTCCTATTTTGGCTTTTAAAAAGGGATTAGAACAATAGAGGTAAGAGTCTCCTTGATTTGACGCATAAAAAGGTACTGCAAATGACACCGTTAAATCAGGTGCGTCTTGCAACAAGTGCTCGACTGTCAACAGATCTTGTCGTGCCCAACTCTACCGACATCACTGGTAAACATTGAAAAATGGGGGTAATTATGCATAAATAAAAAATTTATTGACTTCAATGTACTCAAGGGAATTGAACCGTTTTCTTCATAAAAAGGATGGTTTCTACTTATTGCGTAGTCAAGACGCTTTGGATTTGTGATGGAGGTTATATCCCAACCACCGATGACAAGCTATTGCCTAATGTTTCTTAATAAAAAAGATTCACTTTTTTTAATGATTAGACACCATCATCCATTATGCAAGAGGACTCGTCAATTAGTTAGCCCTAGACATAATTATGGGCAAACAATGGGCTCGTCCACAAGACATTTGCATCAGTCAAAGGGTGGGTGGAGTCGGAGTTTGAGAGCAGGTGCAGAACTTGAACCCATCCTTCAACACTCGCAGAAGGCTCGCCACAGTCTGCATGATTTGCAGGCCAGGTTTGCTGTAGTTCCTTTCAGCTGCACAAAATGGCCTCTTAATAGCACAAAATGAACAATTGTGGTTTTGCTACGAAAAGTAAATGAGCTATTAAATAAATAGACCTGTCTACAATTTAAGGTGGATGAAAGAGAGGTGACTTCACCAAGAAGTCTTTTAAGTCCCTAATTTGTGAGGGCAATAGGGGCAGAATAAATTGGACACCTTCCCATTGAATCGCCTGGAGCCTCGTCCACATCTGGAATCGCCCGCCTCTGAGAGAAGGCGAGAAATGTTAAGATCTTTTTAGAGATTAGATGGCGAGGAATGAGAAAATCTTGCCTTCTTCTAGCTAATTTTTAAAAGCATTTTAAGGTAGTGTATGAGGTGCTTAACCAATCAACTCACTTATAAAATGAGTGCAAATAAAGGATGTAAAACAACTACATTCAAATATTAATTAGTGCCTTCACAGGTTTATCTTTTAGATAACATACACCATAATTTATAACTTGGCTGCATAAGGTGCTCTTTAAGATGGAGCAGCACAACTTTACCATGAATGAGGAGGTAAGCAAGAGCAGTCAGCCTCTCAAATATAAGGCAAGGCATCGAATAAAATGTTGTAGACTTTAGCAGTTAACGGCTCTTGTATATGCTTCACAAGGTCTTGATTCCGAAGCATTTAGGCCCCGAATTTTTTTTTGTTTCCAGCCGGGTTGTGTGGCACTCTAACCCGTGCGGCGCCCCAAAGTGGCTAATTGTGGTGGAGATTGTAAACAACGTTCCAGTTGCCTGACATTAACATTGTACCAAGATGATGGAGGCTAGTCGATGGCAGTGTTTGACTTAGATGTACCTCGAAAATGAACGCTGGCACAATACCATTGCTAGACTTCTACCACTTGTAACAATTCAATGCTCCAATGGAGGCAAAACAAGTCACTCAGGGTTAGTACAGCACAAAGGGCTTAGTGGTTATCTGAAAAGTTAGTGTGACGCCATTTAGCTGTTTGATTCAACGCAGAAGATGTGGAAGGCAAGGTGTTATTCACTGCCTAAGAGTTCTAGTGCCTTGAATGCCTCGGTATCGCCTAGTGTCAACAAGCATACGTCCCGCTGACAACTTTGAGCAAATTGTACACTTATCACCACAAAATGCACAGCCTCTCACCAACAGCGGGAGCAGCAGAGTCGTCTTTATCACCGCTCACTCGCAGGACCTGGATGGGCGGATCGAGGAGATCAGGATTGCCCAACTCGAAGGCCTGTGGACCATCGTAGGCTAAAATCACATTGTCATTGAGTAAGTAACCTAGATTGAACTAGAGGTGACTTGTTCCATAGCGTTGGAAGTTTACTGCTGAGTTCGATGGAAAGTTACGATTTTGCTATTTAGCCAAAACAGAAAACCAACTTTAATAGCCCCATTTAGGTTGAAGCTCTCTCAGAAATCTAGCCCTAGGCATTGCCGCACAGAATTAAAGTGAAGGTCGGCCAATTAGGAGGCGAGAATTTGAGCAACTTATATTACCCGTCACCGCTCAAGTTGGTCTCAACTAATTACTAAAAGCTATAAAACTCTTTCTTTAAAACCAACGTTAAAAGGTAAACAAAGTTGAGGAACGCAGCTACCCAGCAGTGTTCTCAAGCTATCTCAAAGCAAAGAAAAAAAGGTCACAAAACTGCCAGAATAAAAGACAAACAAAAAGCCAAGTTTTAGATTTTCATCACAGCTGTAATGTTCTTTATTCGTTGACAGTGATAACAATCTGCCATCTGGTGAGTAGCCTTATGAGGCTGAACGGACGAACAATTTTTTTTATCTAGAAATGCTACCTCTAAGAAATTTGCAATTGTGAACTAATTGCCTGATCATTCTTGAACGAGTCTTTGCCACGGAGTAATTCTTCTGTTTATTTGCTTCTCTTATCTATTTCCAATTTATGGTCAGGTTGTGTTTACCTTTTTTGCTATAAATCCTTTTTGTTCCTTCTAATATTTATTTCCCTAAGGTAGCATACATAAGTCGCCCCTAATAAAAAAAGACAATTCTGTAAAAGTTTGTTCTAAGATCCAAAGCATTTTAGAATTAACTAGTCACTTCAAACAATAAACTCATTCAAAAACGCTGCAGTATATTTCGTAACAAAAAAGTTTATGGATCTATCGAAAAACTGTTGGGGAAGCAAATTATGAGTAAAATTAATCTGAGTGCCATTAGCCAAGCAGACATCATAAATACGCACATCAATGGACTAATAACACCTTATATTACCATCCTATTTAATGCAGTAACTATACTTGCAATGATTTTAACAATTTGTTTTACGAAAATCAAAGAATTGCCCTAGATAAATAACGGACATAAATTGGGAAGTAAAAAGAGTAGACCCGCACAAAACTTACCAAAATTTTCTGAAACTGAAGTTTGTGAGTCACGACTAGGTGTTTTAGCAGTCCATCGAGGACTAATTAGACCGAGATCCACTGAATTATTGAAAGACTTGGCCTGCAAAGACTGTACCTCGTGAGCGTGCTTCTGCTGACGCTTCCTCTGCAAAATCTCTCTCTGCTTTTCCAGTTTTAATTGCCTTTGAGCAACTGCTTTGACGGACGTAGCGTCCATACTTTCTAAAGTGAAATATTTTGCACTCCACCGTTCACATTGCTCGCGTAAATGCGCCATTCAAAAAATACAACCTAATAATTATTTATAAGATTCACAGCGATCGCGAGTGACCATGGTAAATGCAGCACTCTTAGTAATTGATTAAGAAGCTCAACAAATTGTAAATGCTAAGTGGTCCATGTAAGAGTTAGGAGCAGAAAAAATAAAGCAACACTGCCGTTCATCATTAAGTGATTGCCATAAATGACAAAAATTCCGTTTTGATTAAAAATTGTTTACATCATTGCGAGCAAAAATGTTATGCCCGTCGGGAGTAGTAATGAGGAAAAGCGGGTATTAGGCTTCAAAAATATTTTGAGAAAAAAAGTGTCATTTAGGTCATACAACTGTAGCTTAAAGCAACATTTTAAAAGTGCTAGATTAAATTTTTTGAAATAGGTCAAGCTATATGAAAAACAACATATGGAAAACACTGTATTCTTCGTTAAATCAAATAATTTAGCCTTCAAAACCGATGGAAAAAGATGCCTGCAGATACCACCAGACTGCCAAAAAAAGCCAAAAATAAGACCAATGCAGTAACCATAACAACAGAAATTATTCTTAGAAAGAACCATCTTTAATTAATCATAACAAGCCCAAGGAGCTGCCGCAAAGTGCGGGAAAAAATGCTATTAAAAGGCCTTTGCACAAACTTTGAATTACAAGTTTTATTTGAGCTTGGTGAAAATAAAGGACTCCTATCAGCACTTCCAGACTTTTCAACTTATGTCAATACAACTGTCACCCATAGGCACACTACCATCCTTTTGATTACGCGGTTTTACTTTTCGTTGGAAGTAAATTACTCTGGCATTAGTTAAAACACTAAGTGTCCTAATCGTTGATTAGAAATAAAACAGAATTGATATTTTGTAAAGAACGCAGTTTATCAATTAATTTTTTAATGTTAGTTTTAATTTTAAAATGTGTTATTCGTAATTGCGCACAATTTTTCTAAGTCCATCGTAGTTGCTCAATTTGCCTTGTAACTTAGGGAAAATTTCTTAAAACGCACTTTATAAACAAGCTCTGAGACAATAACAGACTACGTTTTTCCTTATGTATGACCTTTTGCAACGACGTTAAGAATCACGAACCCCTACCCACTCCTAGGATAAAACCAGACTCGCTACCCCAGACTTGTATGACCAATCTAAGCAAAGTTGAGCCCCTTCCTACCTGACGCCTCAGTGCGTACATGGACAGACCCAACACCTCCATCATCACGGGGCAAGCGCGCCCACAAAACGCCCAACCACCCGGCGACCAAGAAATCCCACCAAATCCACGGCCATTGAACCTCATAAAACTAGTGAGTGGAGATATTTATAGGAATCCTCAACAATGCTTTTGTTGGTAAATGCACTTTTGCCTTTTTGCGGCCGCTTTCGCTTTCAGACGTCCCCCAGAGAGCCCGCCGACAGCTGCTGGAGCGACGACCGCACCGTGGCGACCGAAGGCCACCGAATCCGAAGCCGTTGGCGCTGCCGACGTGTTCCATTCTCCATTCACCAAACGCTGTCTCTCTCCGTGACTCGCCACAAGGTTGCGTAGCACTTCGCAAGCCGCTGCTGGCTTCAACCCGACGCATGACTGCTGCAGTGCCCAAGGATCAACTACATCAAGAATAGGGAAGATCAGACCCTGATCCAGCATCTGTCGCACCCGTGGTCGTAGAGCTGAGCACTCCCGGGGAGCGTTGGCTGGTGACGCATCTCGCCATTTCTTTTGCTTCCCGCCAGCCTGGGGAACAGTTGCGGCAGCAATACGCACTACTATGGTGTCAAGGATCCCCTTAACAGCTCGTGATAGCTCCTGTCGTGAGTCTGATTCGTCTGCTCGCAAACTGACCCAGGTTCTGCTCACTGCAGCGATGCATGGGGACACGGCGTACTCCAGGACTGTAAGTTCTTCCTCATCTCCAGCTGTGAACAGGGGTGTAAAAGAGCCCAATTTAGTGTCCCAAGCCACATGGCAACTACTTCAAAAAAAAACAAGACCACAGCAACTGAATCCGCTTTAAGTATGCACTCAGTGCCAGCGGCATACTTATTGGATTTTCACGTTGGTGGAACGGATCTACGTCAAAAAACCGATGCTGTTTGCCCCTCAGAGCTACCACCAAATAGCAAACCCTACATAACTTGAATAAGACCTAGAAGGCTAATTCAAAAGCCATAGAACGACCGCTAGGTAACGAGTCACGTCTCCCTGTGACAAGATGACAGTACAACCAGCAAGAATGCTACCTGAGGAAAGGCGATCGATGATCGCAGTGACACAATCGGTGAGCATCTGCAAAAACCAATGCGGAGATGCGAGAACATTTGATCTAAACACACGGAGGTAAACGGTAAGAAATTGTGTCACGAGTCCGACGACTTGAATGAAATCCTTCAATTGCATAGCCTGAAGCAAAAAACAGTAGAGACAACAACAGAAAAATTTTCTGATGCTGAGTTTTAGAGACATTATAACTGTTCACCTGCCAAAGATAGGAAGAAAGCCGTAAAAAATAATGGTACCATAAATTTGGTAGCGAGGTAAGTGAAATTTAGACGACAGAAATACCTGAAATCTGATATTGGTGAACCCACACAGGTAGAGGTAAGACTGTGGTATGTCTTCCAAAGTGAGACGCTTCTCCAAAGCGTAGATCCAGACATGAAGAAATCCACAGAGGAAGTTGCAATACATAGATTTGCAATCTTCAGAGGGTTCAGAGTTCCCATCGAGTTCACCTGCTGCTTGGAGGAGAATGGCAGGAGCACCGAGAATAAGTTCCTTGCAGATCTGCTTCATGTCGCCATTTGGTGGTGGATTATCTAATATCTGTCTTTCAACTATTTTCAAGTACTCTTGCACCTTTGACAGGTCTGCTGACACAAGAGAATCATGAACTTCTGTACTCGAAGGCAAAAATTTGCGACTTGTATGGGCTTTTAAATAAACAGTCGGTTTGAGAGAAGGGCAAGTAGAATCAAAGTGATTTTCAAGCACATTGTAAGCACCATTTCTATCATGTTGTTGAACATACTTTACGGTTACGTCAGAGAAGGCGCTCACTAACAATAAATCGCTCAATAGATAACCTTCATTAGGAGTGGGAGCAAGAAGATTATTCGCCTGGCAATCAAGAGCGATTTTGAGTAGCTTGGGGACAGAGGGTGAGGAATAAAGTTCAGAATCCAAAGGGACACGGTCTTGAAGGGATGTTTCCTCTAGGTCGAGGCAATCTTGTCGAAAGCTCCAAATAAGACACTGACGATAGCTATAAACAAGCATCACGATGGTCCAGGCACGAAGTGAAAGCAGGTTGGTTCGCTGTGATAGAAAATCCTGTGTAAGTCTACTTATAATAGAATTTAGGGAAGGCAGACAATTAAGGATGTCAGCCGCTTCCAAATCACTTCGGTCGGAATTCCGGAGGCTGTTAGTCTCGATAATCACGAGAAGCAATGCAAAAACAGCTAAGGCTTCGGAGCTCTCCATGCATTGCTCAAGCGCTGCCAATATTTTTGACCTCAGGGATCGCCTTAACGAGATTGGTGTATGCACAAATATCTGCTTCAAGCGCTTGATTTGACTAAGGGGTCTAGTTATTGAGGCATTTAAATCAATTTGTTCGTTTAACTTCGAGCGTAGGCTAAGAATAGTTAAAGTAGCAAGTTTACGGTCACCGTAAGGAACAAGCGATAAAAATTCGGTTAAAGGGTCCGAATCGGAGCACATGGCAGAACATGGACACACAAGGTGCGATGCCGTTGATTGGGTAGAATATTTTTTTTTAAATGTCTTGCATCTGTTTTGAATTATTTAAACATATTGCTTTTTATTGTGCTTATAGACATTGAAGCCTAGGCTGCTAAAGTAATTTTGCAAAAACAAACTGATAAAAATTTGCGGCAGAAGGTCAAAGGAATTCAAATACAAAGTAGTAGCAAATGTCATCACACATTACTTTTGATTAATTATTAAGCTGACTTTTAAGTTCTTCTGACTTGCAATATCAAGCGTACCAGTTCTGCCTGTGCAAATTATGCATGTTAAACTGTTTTTGAGGGTCAGCAAGTTTGTGTGAGCTTATATTGGTATGGAGTATATGGGGCGGTTGAAAATAGGCATGACTCAAATATTATGGCGCAGAGTTGATGCGCAATTTGTAGAGATCGGGATGTTACGCAATTAAAAAAATTTAAAGTACTACTGTAGCGTTCCGAGGCTCCCTCGAAGGCAAAAGAAGGCAAGATACTAGGGTAGAATATATACATTCAACGGACAGAGGGAAATAAGCCGCCGGCATGGCCCAGCGGCCAGCCCACACAGCTAGAACAAGATGGCCACCTCTGTGACCCTGATCGGAACCGGTAGTTCCAACAAACAAAGTACTACATTGCCCCTCTCCTTTTTCGAGCGTCGTCCCCGACGCGCCCCTTGGTACGCCACCCGCGTCAGCCATCACAACATCCTCAGTGCTGCAAGAAGCATCCACGAGTTAACCATACCAGTCGCCGACATTCGACGCGATTGAGGCGATGCTTGACACCAACGTCAGTGATCCCTCTCGGCAGTGCATTGGACTTCGAGTTTCGTTTGGCTTGGGAACAAAGTTCGGAATAAGTGGTTCTGCCGACCATCAGTATGTCCATGGGGAGGCGTTAGCACGCCGATTTCCTTAAGCAAGTATATTAGGGGTAATCTTTGGAACGAAACCTCCCAGGTGGTCCATGGTTAGTGTCGCTTCAGTTGTTAATAGCTTTCTTGTAGAACACGGAGATGGAGTAAATGCCGGAAGCGGACGTCGTTCGTGGCCCATCCGTAGCACATGCACTTCTTTCGCACCGCTGCAACATGCCGCGGGCGGTAGAGATCGGGATAAAAACCTTACAGAGTGGAATCCGCTTTCCGCTGCCACCAATGTAGCGTCCCAAGGCTCCCTCGAAGGCAAAAGAAGGCAGAATGCTAAAGTAGAATATATATATTCACCGGACAGGGGGAAAAATACTGCTGGAATGGCTCGGAGGCCAGCCCACACAGCTAGGGCAAGATGGCCACTCCTGTGATCCTGACCAAAAACCCGTAGTACAAACAAACAGTACTACAACTACTGCTACACAGTAGAACTATGTAAAGCCCAAATTGTATCAAATTTTGGTTATGTGAATCCTACAGAAATTTTACTCCTCTTGTAGCGTCCCGAGGCTCCCTCGAAGGCGAGAGAAGGCAGAATGCTAGAGTAGAATGTATGTATTCAACAGGCAGAGGGAAATAAGCTGCTGGTATGGCCCGGAGGCCAGCCTACGCGGCGAGGACAATACGGCCACCTCTGTGACCTAGACCGAAACCGGTAGTTCAAACAAACAAAATACCACACCTCCCACTAAGCATAACGATAGACTGCATGCAATACATATTTTGGTAGTAAAAATAGGTTCACAAGGCTTCGAATGTACTCCTCTGGGTAGACACTTTTCGCGCATTTTGGGTTCCCCTGTCTAATGCATGGACTACTTAATATTTCACAATCCTGGACTTGGCTGTCCACGTTATCTCATAAACCTAGTTCCTTTCCTCAAAATTTCCGTCATATTGCCGTCTATGTGGATGATTCACACTCTTTTGATTGCATAAAATAAGTATGGGTTTCAGTTCTCGATCTAAAAAAGATTTTGTTTACCTCAGTGGTTACGTTGGACTATACTATACTTTTGTCAGTACTTTGGGAAAGCTTTTCAGGGATCAAAAGCAAGCAAACTTAAAAGAGAAAACAAGAAAAAGCAGTTTGGTAGGACCGTCAGGCATAATTAGAGTTTAATAATTCATAAGCAGAGAGGTAGGTTCATTCAGGAGCTACAGAAGGATATTTTGCGTTTGGAATTTGGAACAATGAAAGTAGCATTTATGAACAGAAACTAATTAAAACGGACCTGATTGCCAATGTTACCGCAAAGCTGAAATAACAGAATACACACGGCTGTAATGCCAGCGGTAACAACTTCTACCCCTGTTATTTGGTAGAAACTTGCCATTTGAGTTTAAAGCATGTTTCATAAAAACCAAAATGTCTTCCATAAACTAAAATGATGCATAACATTTACGTTGCTACTTCGAAGGGAAAGAGGGATGCATGGTGCCGATGCAGCGATTTTGGGTAGAATTGCGACTTTGGAGCGAAACAAACCATCATGAATGAATGGACAGGTAATGGCCTTCCACCTGAAACCTATAGCAGGGAATTTAGTATTTGAAAGATAATATCTGAGGGAAAAAATTGCTAAGCTCTCTCCAGGGTGAATCATGCTCAGCTTACCCGGAATTGCCTTTACAGCCTACAATTAAAGTCATTTGGTGACTCTTAGCTTTCTACTATACCTTGTATCATGAAAGCCCATGTAATTTTCGTTCTACCTTATTGAGAAGGAGACTGTGTTCCTCGGAGGGCAAAAATTCGAGGAACATCCAATCGACTGATTAAGCTCAAAACAATCGAATCAACTTTTCGAGTACTGAAAGGTAGGCTAGTGTGATTTTAAATTCAGACATCCCTTCTAAGCTGTTGTATTGGGTCATCCAAGTAAGTAATTGTGTCCTACCACGTCGAGGAAAACATTCACCGGTGATGACATTAGGAAGTCGGACTCTCGGTTTTGGAAATAGGATACTTAGAGCGCCATCGGTTCATCTTCGCTGCGTGGCCTGGCACTTCCGTACGTCGACAGTTCGCATTCGGCATTCGGGGCGCGACAGTCTTTTGAGCAAAAGCTCACTTCAAAAACCTAGCATTCAATCATAAACGATTGCTCGGTGAATGAGTACCTTGCTCATTTAGAGTCACCGAAGGAATCGTACAGTGCTTGCTTTATTTGGCAATTTCAATCCACTCTAGTATATCCCATACTTTGCCTACTGCTATTTTTCGCCCAATTTTATCTCAGACTTCCTCCGTATTCTTCTCGCTTAGAAAACGTCGGTTTGTTCCACCAGTGAACGCACCAAAAACGTAAATCTACTAATGGACCCGTGCCTCCGACCTCTTCTGCCAACGTTTTCAGCCAAAGTGTGGCTGTGAGGCCCTTATTGGTTGGAGAGTAACCCTTTTTGACCTCATGGAGCACAGAAACGACAAGAGCGAGAGAAATAAGTGAAGAGAAAAGGGATTTTGCCTCACTCCAAATGGCATAGCTTATAACCAACAGGATGTGAAGACAGTGTGTACACCGGCCGAATCACACACAAACACACACACACACACACACACACCATTTTGACCTAATTTTGATCCACTGCAATTAAGCACAATCAAGTAAAAAACAAAAAAAACTACTTCCTTGTGAACGAAGCACACGAGACTGTCAGTTACTTACAGTTAGTTTGAAGAGTTGGCGAAAAAAATTAGCTTAAATAAACTTGTCCCGAGCCCAAGGGTAGTTGTGTGGGGAGTTTGGGTCCACAGTTAACCTCCATCACAAAAGCAAAAAATCAGATCCGCAACTTCAACATTTCCGCAATTTGCTCCTTCTGGTGTTCTATTCACCCAAACGCCTCCCAAGATTTAATGAGGCCACTCCGAGAGTTTTCAAATGTCATGCCAGTTACCGCAGTTACCGCTTGCACTGATTTCCACCCAATCAACGAGCCAAATCGTTGTTGTCCAGGTCGCTGAAACCTTAACCATGAACAATTTGTCCTCTTAACCTGAAGGAGAGAAATAAGGTTATTTTGCCCCAAGTGTACCTCTTTTCCGGGGGAACACCCTCGGGCGAGTTGACACATCTAGAGAGGAAAGATTATTATTTTCTTTGACCAAATCCAGATGCTCGATCCCCATTAAACTGAGAGGATGTCATGCCAACTCCACTTTAAATTCACAAATGTCTCTTAATTTTTCGCCGCCCATTTACTTTTGGGGTTTGAAAGATGAATTGGCACCAACATAGGAGACATTGACTTCCATGCGGGACCTAATTTACATTTCAATTAGGACCGGTATTTGATCAAGAGCGTTTTCAACCCAATACACCAATTAAGGCGAATGCCAGAGGGCTGGAGGTATGGCCTTCCATCCAATTTTATCTCCTCCGTTAGGAGGGGCATAAACATTCCTTAAAAAATTCGTGCAACAGTGGTGCCCCCTTTGTTTTCCAGTTCATTTGGTGGCACGAATTCCATCATTTCCCCAAGCATTACCTAAAGCCGTTTTCACTGATGATCAGCCACTAAATGACTTAGGTAGTCTTCACTTGTTTACATTTTTGGTGGTGGGTTAAACCGTTCCACTTGGTCCAGAATCAAAGATAATACCTGCTCTCCATCACCCCGACTTCAACAAACGTGATCAGCTTGGTTGTGACTTCCAGTAAACATCGAGATCTGTCAAAGGAAAAAATAGGTCAAAGGTAAAATGAATAAGAGGTTCAAGTGACAGGAACTCGCAAACTGCCATTCAAAAAGTGTCATTTTGGAGCAACCTTTACCACTGTAGAAGAAAACTTAATTCGGGGGGCACTAACTACCTGAGGGTTACTGCATAGATCCACCAAGAATTATTCAGCTCTGGCTAATTTTTCCATACTACCTTTGAAGAGCGATGAGGCAGCCCAACAATCAACATTGTGTCGGAGACCGCCCTTGAAGCCATTAACCTGTATAACAGAAGGCACTGAGGTGAGGACGACCTCTACCTATTGCCAATTCATAATGTTGGTTAAAAGCTTAAAATTTAAATGCCCTCAGATTGAGGTCAGCCTACACGCATTTTATTGTATTCAGCCTCACCAATTCGTTTGTGATACGAGTTGTTGTAGTCATTCATCATAACTTGATTAAAACATCACTAGTCAAATGTTCGCAACACCAAAGTCGGATACAGGTATTAGGAACGAACGAATCTAAATGCTATTATGCATTAGCTGTTTGGTCAACTCTAGGTTTCGATATGGGGGGGGCCACTTAGGCTCTCCGCCGTTGTACCTTCGCAGAACAGGCTAAAGCCAGGACCTGACCAGTAGCTCCAAGCCTTACTGTAAGCCGAATGTATGTGTTCTGCCCCAGTATTATGCTCTATTCGTCTTCAGGGAAGTCTCGGGGTGCTACGCATATGACCTTTTATTGCTGATTTTTCGGAGAACAAATTAATTGTCGCATGTGCGACGCAGGGTCTTAAAGTCTGTGTAATCATTCCATACGCAATGGCAGTGGCTTAGAACGCACCATTGTATCAATGTCAACGTCGATTCCTGGCTTTTGGAAGGACCTGAGTAGCCGGCGCATCACAACCACATGCATACACACGCACGGGTGCACGCACGCACGTACGCATGCATGAACGCACGCATGCACGCACGCACTGACTGATTCGCGTTCGTGCAACCACGCATGCGCGTGCTGACTAACTGGTATCACCAATCCACCTCAGCCGAGGTGACAGCCAATGAAGAACCGCTCACAACACCAGCGTCATCATCGTAGGTGTACGCGTGCGCGAACGTTAGGTCACCATAGCCGGGCTGCTGGCCTGACAGCGCAGAAGCCACCGCGATCGTCATTACTATTATTCCATTCACATGCAATCACGAGGTCTGACTATGCTGTCGCGTAGGTTCTAAGCCGCTGATTTGCAGTCACACTAGCACGTCCTTATTGCACTCCACAAGCCCCTTTCACCAATGAAGATATTATGTGATGCAAAAAACGCCATCCGAACGTTCCTCAGAAGGCTCAACCGAACAACCTCCGATCACATCGACGTGGAGTCCGGAGGAGCGATTGACTGTTGTTGCTAAACTGCATGACCTGGAGTTGGTGAACAAACGCCTAACTGAGGAGAAGTCCCACTTGCAGCGACAACTCCATCATGTCTTACGACGACTCGCCTCTGATCGTTTCATTCGACATGGGAGAGACCTAGAGGATGTATCCAACCTGCTTTGTGAACTCATTCAATCTGCAGGGGGAGAACGACCAAGCAGTAGTACTATTCAAGCACCTCTAGCTTCCACTGAATCCACAAGTTGGATGGAGTCTAACGGGCCATTGTCACTCACACAATATTCCAGTCTCTCCGACACATTCGAAAAAATTGTTCTTGAACAGGATCCAGTCGCAAAAGTGAGTCTGGAGCTCTCCTCCTCAGAAGAGGCAGGGGGTAGTCGACTCCCCGAAGAAGTAGTACAAGCTGGCAAAAAAATGGATACTATGGCCACGACATCGGCAACTGTAGTCGAGCCCTACCATTCTCCTTCGAGTTCTGAGGCCTCAGAAGAACAGGTGGATTGGGAGCTTCACATTCCTCCATCCTCGCCAGCGCTGTCGTATTCAACCGAATCCCTGGGATCTATTGAAGGCGTGTCGACATCCCACATTCGCGCACCGCGAGGTTCACGGACTCATACCACTCCCCAAACACCGATTTTGTCCCGTCGGCTCCAATTCACCTCCTCACTCCCCTCATCACCACACAAATATCCTCCCCAGCAGGACACTGTTCGTGAGATTGAAGAAGCCAGGCGTTCTATCTCAAAGTGGTTGGAACTTTCTGTTCCTGAGGTAGTAGAAAAGGCCAAACAGGAGGCATTCAAAACACCACCTAGTCCAAAAAAGGCAGAGGCCATCGTCGAACGCGTACAAAGGTCACCTTATGTTCCCCATCCCCTTAGACAAGCACTCAAACGTAGCTCCCATAAACCAAGAGTTAAAGTTGGTCCATCGGAGGACTTTTTAAATGACTTCTTCTCTTCCTCTGCAACAACAAGTAAGACTCTTCACGAGGAAGGTCTCCATGCTGCCATAATTTTTAGTAGATTTACAGAAGTGGCCAGAGAATTGGGAAGTTTGTTCACTCATCTGCATGCCTACACGTGTGCTCGAAGGCATTGCTTTGCCATACAAAGCATTCCTGCTCAAGAATTGCAGACAAGCATTAACTACTTTCTTAAAACACGGCGAACGAATTTTGATCGCCTATGTGGGGAAGAGACATCATCTGAAGAGGCGCGTTCTACAGCTGGAATACCGCTTACCACACCCACCATTGAAATAACTCCCTTGCCTCAAAAATCGCCGTCACTTCCTCCTCATCCATCCACTAGCCACTTTCGAAGCTCTTCCGCCTCCACGGAGTACAATATCCCTCCAACTGAGGACAGCAACAACAATATGGAAATGGAACAGTTGGAAGCACAGAAGAAAAGCGCGCATCACGCAGGTCCCCTTTCTAAGTTGAGTTCACGGTTCAAGTTGTGGCAGAGGTTTTGGTGCGTTTTAGCGGATAAATCTCTTCTCTTCTACGCTGATGAATCTGAGGTAGAAAAGTGGCCGAAGAAGTGTATCAATATGGCCGATGTCCAGCGGGTGGAAAGACGTCATGACCATCGGCCTGAGGGACGAGGCAAATCAACTGCCTCTTCCGCCATCAACTTGGTTTTACGTAGTGGAAAGATCTACACCCTTCGATCGGCCAGGATTACCGAAACTCGTGTTTGGGAAAACAAAATACGGCGAGCTTTGCGCTGTGTTCAAGCAGAAAGGATCTATCATATGTATGGTGCACAGTTGGTCACCAGTGGCTGGTTACGGAGGTATAGGCGGGGACAGAGTCATCGTGTGTGGGGCATGCTGATGGGGACGTTTCTGGTCTATGCTCGTGATGCCCGAGGCCAATATTTAACCGGTTTCCGAGATCTTACAACTACCTACATTCGATGTCCTGCAGAGCCTGAAGAAAGAAGTGCTGATATTGACTCAGAACGTACCTCCTCGCAATTGGCCTACGATGATTACGATGCACCGGATTCTGAATCAGACACGGGGATTGACATAAATGGCGTCAGTAATTTGACAATTTCCCTGTGGGCGCCAAATCGAGATCCGGTGTATTTAGTGTGCTCAAATGACGATGAGTATGAGCGCTGGAAGTATCACCTCTTTCGAGCTTGTTGGTTCTCATCGCTAGCCGGTGATCCAACAGTGAGCAGTACTGAACCCGAATCTCGTTTTCTTCATCTCTGGAAACAGCTTGTTCGACCGAGCTGTGTTCTCCATCGAAGCCATTCGGAAGTTCCACTTAAAGAACCCCTCTCCAGGGTCCTTGACCCCTTGCTGGAAAACGACGCACTTCGACTGTCAGAAAAACTCCTCTCGCTTTCTAGTTTGCACACCAGACGTCAGGAACGTATATTGGAAGAGACTGATCACAGACCTAGCGCCATGTATCGCTTTCCCGTTGATGCTGACAAGTACAATTTAATTAAAGAGGTTGCTCAAATGTGTTTTGAGAGTAGCGGACTCAAGGATGAACTCTTTTTGCAACTAATCAAGCAAGCTACGCCTTCCACTTACGCTCTTCGCTCAGAAGTACGTCAATTTGGGACAGAACCGACAAGGAGACGAGCAGCCAGAGTTGTGGACCTTCTATGCCATCGCGATGGAGCCGAAGGCAGGCGAGCCGTCAGTACGCAACGACAACAACCTGAGTCACAACGCTTTTCTTCACCGCCGGGATACTCACACAAGTGGATCCCCATCATCGTAATGTGGGAATGTTTGGCAATTTATTCAACTGTATTTCTGCCCTCACCACCGGTGCTGGCCTGTTTTCAGGCTTACCTATCTCAATTCACCATAAGAGCTGAGACGAGTCAGGAGGAGTACACGGCCTCGCCCCATGGTCGGCGTAGAAAGGCCACTGAGGCGCGGAGACTCTACAGTGAGGTTAGTCGCTTTGCTGCCTTCTGCACAGACATGCTGATGAGATGTCGTATTCGTGGTGGCCGTCGCATTGTACCCTCGTGCTTTGAAGTGGTAGCCATCTCTCTACGCAATCCTTACACCCATAGTCTTCCTTTCAGTCTTCCTATCCACATTCACCTTCCCAGTGGCTACGAGGTTGTCAGTTTTGACGGAACCATGAAGGTATCCCAGCTAATGGGAAGTCTTCTTAGCAAACTTGGACTCTCTGAAGCAGTCACACAGAATCTCTGTCACTGTGGTCTATACTGTCGAATCTCAGGTCCGCAGTACGTATTCGGTAGAGCGCCTGCGAGGCCCAGAATGATATATTTGGAAGCTGAGTGGAATGTGTGTGATGTTATCTCACTCTACGAATCCACATTAACCCGAACTGATCAGGGCTCCGACTTCAGCCTCGAGGATATGACGATCGACATTGTCTTCCTCATCACTGCGGTCTCAAAAAAGGCCATTATTCAAACATCTCCTTTAACTGAACGGATAATGGACATCGTCGCACACCAAATTCACTCAGATTTATATTCAGGTGAATTAAACATCATTCTTCGAGGGGTACACTTCCTTGAGCTGACAGCCCTCATGTGCCGCTGTGACTACGTGGATTATGCCGAACTACAGAGACGTCAGGAGGTCAGTCTCACACAAATAGTTAATCAGTACTTCCCGCAACACTGTCTCACCGTGTGGGGCCGTGAAGATGATCAAGCCTTGATCGAACTAAAACTACTTCTCTTAGAAAGGTGGAATAAGGTGTGCCGCGAGACTTCCCATCCCGAAGTCAGCACAGATTCCACTGAACTCCGACTTCCTCGACCCTCCTATGCCTACACTATGTACTTCTGGCGTCTGCATCCAGCTGGAGCTTGCGTGCGTCACTATCCTTGCAACCTGATTAATATTCCAGAAGTGCCTCCTGATGAGACTATTTGGCTGGCATCCAGTTTTGATAAGATAAGCCTTCTCAGAATTTACACATTCGATAGTATAGTGCCACATCCAATTCATCCCGATGGCATTGAAAGAGCTGTATCAGGGATTGCCTGTTTTAAGCACATACCTCTAAATCGAGTCGTATCCTTCGGTGTTCAACAGACGGGCGCTTTCTTCCTAGTCTTCTCTAAGGTCTCCAAGACGCGCCATTCACGTCGAAAGCGGGAATATCTTCGTCGTCATTCGAGTAAAGGCGAGAGTGCCGCCTCCACCACATCAACGGTAACAGCAACCACAACCAAGGAGCGAAGAAGTGCATCTATTCGTGAACCCTATACAAAAGTGTCATTTCCTGAGCCAGAGACACAACTAGAAAAGTTGCTGTTCTTTGTGCGAGACCTCTGTGAGATTAATGAACTTTGCCAGGTGCTCACGTTCTATCTGGAGAATGTCCAGTGATCCCCCAAACTCCATTTGTCAATCGGTTTTACCTTGCAGTCTGTGATGCTTTTCCTCCCTTCCACCTACTGTCGACGCACATCAAGACACTTATCTACTTCCTTACCTTCCTCGGTAATTTCCCACCTAGGAGGATATTTGTACCGAAATAGCATGTTTTGCAACACTGCTATAATGTCTAGTACCTTTGTTTTGATGGCTGATTTGTAAGTTTGATAATAATTAGCGTTTTTTGTTCTTTAGACATTTATCTTGAGGCTAGGTCCATTTAGTGATTTAATCAACTTCTTCCCCGTTTCCATCCACGCCTTCGTTGGTATCTGTATACCTATTCCCCACTAGTACTATTAAATGACCAGTATGAAAAGTTGTGGCGGATACCGAAGTTCTGCTTGATTATTTCCTCTTCACTGGATGGGTATCGCATAACGTAAGATGCCTGTTGATTGCCTTGAATGTCAACTTGCATCGTTAGGGGGTGAAGAGAACGGCTTTGGCTCGATTACAAAGTCCCTGGGTGTTAGCAATGACTACGTATGCCTCTGGAAGCCTTCCTATTGGCCAACGATGGAGGGTCATGAATCAGTCACACCTTTGATTGGTTGGTTCCTAGCGAGCGTGATGCCTCACCCCAGGCATGTCCGAACGGCGAATTCTTTCTTAATAACAAGGGTCGTGCCTGCCAAAGCCTATTACATATGAAACTCCTCTCTAATTAGACACTTAATGCCCAAAGTACTTCCCGTTGGTGTTGAAGTCCACAGCAAAGAAATCGGGTCAGCAGGCCTTTTACTGATCAAGTCACAAGGATCGGTGTTGGTGGAAACGAATAAATATTCATATGTTATGCATGAATACTATATTTGATAAGCGGTTAAACCAAGATGTAAACAATGAGCTGTCATTATCTTCAGCTTGCACAATTGCCATAACAAAACATTGATGGGTGGGGAGGCCATTGATTTGGATGTGTCAGCAAAAATTGAATGTTAGTTTAAATGGCAATACTGTTTCTCGATGATTCAACCTCATCGAGACTGCAAATGAAGCTCTCTTCCAGGAGGGCCCGTAGTGATTTGTGGTGGAACTTTTTAAACCCTTGATGCAAAGGAGTGGAGGAGTTTGCAGGGGAAAAACTGTCACTGTTTTTCCTTTTGCCCAAGTGGTTTTGCATCCTTTTTTTACCGCTAATTAAAAGAGAACCATTTCTAAAACGCTGTTGCCACCTTCAACAATCGCCGTTTTTGAGTAGCCACAGCATGAGAAAGGGGTTGAAAAATAAATCACTTGTTTTCCAAATTTTAGTAATTCCAATAAAAGTCCCGGCACGAGAGTTGGCAGAAGAAGGGATGCCGCAAAGTCATGAAGCAATTAGTGCAACCGCACACCCAAAGAGATCTTAAAAAATACCTTGAATGTTCATTGCTCAGGGTGGTGGAGTTGGTTGCGCATCCAATGCTTATTCGCCTTGGTCAAGCGGAGGAGAGGAGTGCTGCTTTAGGGTGGAAGGTGGCACCGGTGCAAACGCGAGTTTTCCCAAGCTTCCTGTGGCATCTATAGTGATTGTGAGTTCTAGATACAACGGACTCATCCGCAAACATTGCAAATGCCTACTGATCCTACGAGGTAGGTGGTAAGCTGTGCAAGGGGTCTTGCTGTCTCTAGCCTTCTCCCACTTGAATCTTGTTGAATGACGGATCAAAGCCAAAAATTACAAGATCTTATACTAGTGACTAAAAGTACATTTGCATGCAAGACATTGCCACATGTTTGTGATTCTTCTGGCCTATAAGCAGGACTAAAATGTCTGCAACTCGGTTAAACATGTGGGTACCAATGTACGCATGCACAACTAGCCGCCCTAAGTGCCTATCTGTAACGAAACCACTTCCCTCTCAAGATAAGTACCCCAATACACTAAATTTACTGCGGTGTGGTACGCATTTTGCATCTTTCCTTATTGATTGGTGGAAAGAGGAGAATAGAGAAACCCATGTCTCTGATTGGTCGGCTATTTGGGGACGAAAGAAGAAAGCTGTCAACCAAGCGCCCACCTGCGGTGTGGTAGCTGAACCATACACCAATGTGCAAAGTGCTGCCACATCACTTCGGTGAAAGAGCTGACAACTTTAAAGACGTGAAACAATAGACACGAGAGGCGGCAAGAATTGCAGCCTTCAAAGCACATTTAGCTAAGTTAAACTTCTAAGAGAGGTACATAAGTAAGTTTTAAGGGAATCATTAAATGATTCCAGAGGTAGAATTTCCCCAAAAGCATTAATGGAGGCTGAAAACTTCTTTGCTTCCCCTTATTATGAGGGAAATATGCAGAAAATGGCTCCGTTCCACAGCATCATATACCGGAAGGGGTGGAATTTGCATTCTGATGAAAAAGCAAGCAAGAGGAAATAAAGTATTGTAGGATTTTTTTCATATGTCAAGGCTTCCAGCGTTTGTCTAGTGATCCTTCCATTGCAACAGTGGGATTGCTCCACGGCCCTACCGATTGATGACTAAGGCAATTTTTTTCCAGGAAACATAAAATTGGAAGACTGAGTTAAGCTAAATTTTAGGCAAAATAATTTTGATTTTCTCTGGCCTGCCGGTCCCACCTGAGAGTCTTAACTACACCAATCTACTGATGTTAATTTAAATCTTATGTCGTTAGTGGAAGGTAAAACCCTCCTCGTCTTTTGGTTTCTCGAGTACAAAAAGCTCCACCTATGTATTTCCACCAGACAGCGTGGTCTTCGTCGGCATTACAGCCAACTCGATCCAAATGGCCAACTACCCTGGTACCCATAACTGTCCAACAAACCTTAATGGGAGGGAAGAAGAGCATATGGTGCGGATGGGACCCTTACAAACAATTCCCAACGAATGAGTTAAAATTTGACGTCTACTCTTAGCAATCACTCCAGTTCATGCTCGGAATGGGTGCAACTAACAATAACCGTGAGCCATCTGGAAACGTTATTTACGAAGCTATCAAAGATACTTTTATAAAAAAGTGCTAACTGAGTGAACACACGATGCCTCCTTCATTTCTTTACTATCTGGGTAGAACGCAGATGGGTGTATGGCTGGATTGATAACAAAGTGGCAAGGAGGAATAGACGCCAAACCTTATTTCTACAAAATGACTGCTTCTAAGCCTGTTTTCTAATTACTACCAACGAGTAAACGTGATAGCCTGCACAAGTCCCTCACCCACCACTGTATTTTTGGACTGGGCGAAACTAAAGATCCAGTAGAATTGCAAAGAGGGGTTAGTGACGTGGCAGTGAGATATCGCTTCAGTTGACTGATGCAGTTGGTTCGTGTGTATTTTCCCTCACAGTACCAACTACATCCTGACGCCCAAGGTGGGAAGTTGACCATGAGGAGTGCTGGGAAGACATTCGAAAGAATAGAGGGGCTGCACACTGCTTTGAGTGTTTGTTCAACTCATCAATTTGGTTTTGAGGGCATTTATGACTCCACCTTTGTGCTTCAACGAGGCAGAATGGCCTTTGATGTACGCTAGCATCGCTCCGCCCTTCTGTACATCAGAAACACTCATTCTGTCCTAGTACTATGACTTCTTAAGTCTTCAGAGAAATCGTGAAAGTGTTGCTAGTAGGTTATACTGAAAAAGATTGGAGAGATTATGCTAAGAAATTCGTTTTATCCACACATACTGCAGCAGTAGGAAAGAAAGAAAAGAAAAGGAAAGCATCGTACGACTGCATGATGAATGAGGCGAGGTCGACGTGGCGTTGACTTTTCTCTCCTCTGTTCTCCACTGCTTAGTGACCATCAAGCCAAAATTATGGCAAAAGTGATTTAGCAGGTGCATTATGCTTCACATTTAACATTATATCTTCACTTCATCATAAAAGTAATGACTATCAAATGCGCCCATAACTCCATGTGAAAGAGGCAAGCCAAGTCGGGGTTTTCGGCTCAACCCAGGCTGTGGTATCATTAGAAAGTCTGGAATAGTGTAATACTTCGATTGCTTGTTTAAATTTTCGAGTCTGTTACACGGGCACACTGAAGGCATGGCCAATGTACGCTGCTTAGCATCATAACATTCGGACCTGTGCCAGTGACCCTCTCCCCTGCCCCAGTCGTCATTAGGAAAGTCGTAAGGAATGGAGCGAAGGTGTCGTAAAAGCAGCATTGTTTTTTCCACATTCCTTCCAAAGTACCGAGACTTTGCCTTGGACTACAAATAACAATAAAAGAATCAAACAAGAATAAGAAATTAAGGTTTATCGTGCGGAATGCAAACGCATTCCCTCCTGACAAATTAAGGTGGTGTAGAATGGAGGAGAACAAAACGTGCCCTTTTCAACTAGCCCTCAACTAAAAGGTACCCAGATGTTGCGATCTCGAAATTATTCATAGTGTATATTTATGAAGTTTTGCAACTCAGAGTAAGGTATATTTTCTGCTATTGGAGTGCTTTCTAGCGGTTTGCTAACCACATAAGAAATCCTTGTCCTAGATCCATCTACCTTCATTACTTACAGCATTAGCCGGGTTTATTTAAGCCTCCAAGTTCCGCCAAAGAATTTTGTTCATTGACTTCTGGTACAACAGGTAAATTTGCATTTTTCATATTTTTACTACCGGTGTGGTGTAATAATCCACAGTTATGATGTAAACGGGGTGCACATCTTCACCTCGTCTTTTTGAAATCTTACATTTAATAATGATCCCCAATTAGAATACACTTTGCTAAAGTATTCTCAAAATTAAAAAACATTTTACAAGGAAATGGTTATGCAAACGGTTGGGATAGAATGATAGAGGGAAGAGAACATGATCTTGTCACACTTAGGCAGACATGTCTGACAGGTGAGGGCAGTCAAAAAACAGTGTTTTTCAAAACAATCTGTTAATGAATTGGTAGAAGACAACAACTCGAGGCATTCCAATCAATCTTCAACTTGGCTGCAACCAAATACGATGTTTTTATTGTTTGTTTAACTCTACAGCTTGGTTTCAAGGACACGTAAGGCTCCGTCTTTGTTCTCGCGGTGGTCGGTGCGGCTTCCAGGCCATTTCAATGGCTCACCAGCCGTTCTATACGTCGGTTATGCCTACTCTACTCTAGCATAGTTTTCTTCCTTCTTTGAAGAGGTCTCGGGCCCTGTATTAGTGGCCGCAGTGAGTAATCCCGATCCTAAGGGACATCCACCCCTATTTCTCCGACTGAATAATGAATCTTAAAGGACGTATTTCACAGAAGGGGAGATCTATGCTCCAATCCCTTCTTCTGTCGGACTGATATTAACAAACGAAGCGACACTAGTCGTAAACCGCCTAAAAGGGCTCGGCACGGAGCCGTCCACGTTACCTGCATGAAGATGTCATTGAATCAAACATCCGGTACCGCCTCTGCATTTATGCCAGGTGGTTAGAACCCAGATACACATGATTCAAGAACAATGAAGTAAGAACTAAGTGTCAAGGTTAATTGTTTGCCAAGTTTTCTCATTTGAAGTGCCAAAAGGCACACAATGTGCGCTCACTCTACACAAAACACTCCATAAAATATGGAGGAATTATTTATTTGTATAAATTTCTTAGAGCCACAAAGACACTATTTGCCAGTTAATCAGAGCTACTTCCTGGCATCCACCTGTAATCCAAATATGCAAACATTAAAACAGGAATTGACGTGTTTTGGCTTCCGTGCCTTCATGTTCCACACCAGCATCGTGGATTCACAAATGTGCGCAAAGGGCAAAACGCCTGCTTCTACAATCTATTTCCCTACCCAAAGGCAGCATTCCCATTCATTTAAAGCACCAAAGAGCAAAGTTGTGTTAAATTTAGAAATGTGCATTGCAAAGTTTGAAATACGAATTCGGGTGAATGGCGATTCGGACCCGACTGGCATTATTGGAGGTCGAGAGGAGGCCGGGAGAAAGGCGGAGCATGCCATTTGGTTGCCTTATTTAGGAATGAAAAAAGTATCCTTGCATGGCCACATGATGCCGATCAGCTACCAAATGATAGAGTATTTCCTGATTGGACGCTGTCTGTCAACTCAACATTACCCTTTGATTCTCCTGACCCAATAATCTTTCTGGGAGGAAAAAAATTTTAGCCGTTTGATTGCACAGAGCATCAGAGCGTTGACAGCGGAAGTGTGTCGTGGAGAACCGAGACCTTTTAAGCCTAGTGACCAATAATTTTTGGTAGATACTCATCTTACACCATCGTAAAACTGCCATAATATCTCCCCAGCTGCGAGCCTATGGCTTTATTATTCCCTGCCGAGTTTTACTTGCTCGTAATCCCCAACCCACTAATTTTAGCCTGCTATCACAAAATGCATTCTGGAAAAAATGACAAAAAAATTACAAAACATCATGACTAAGAAAGTTCCAAATTTATCTCTGGCTTTGGTAGTAGATGCTCGGTGTATCTGCATTGGCGAAGGCGGACACTTAAAAGTATCGCCATAGTCCTTTGATCTTAGCCTCCGATAGCTGATAGTTGATAGAAGATGAGGCTTTGGCACTAACTTCAAATTGAAGACTAGCCACAACGCACAATTTGGATAAAACATTAGCCTGACTGCCCTTTTCTTTGATATACCGGCTGGAAATTATGCAAGCGAACATGCTTTACAGACTTGGGAGTTTAACCACCTTATAATGAATTTTGATGCTTTGATGATTTAGCTAGCTCTTCACTTTGTCAATGCAAGCACTGGAGGCTCCACCTTCACATGTCCACCGACTGATTTTTTCTTCAGTTTTAAGAAAGACTTGGACTCTATGCAAAGGAAGGGGCATTTTTCCTGTTTTCAATTACTGAGTAGCAAATTTTAACGCGATGGAAGAAGGGCATGCTCTGATGATGTGGAGAAATCTGTGATAAACCCTAACAGACTGACGTCCATCCAGAGCAATTGCCTCAGCCCGTGTCCTGCAGGAATGCTATTAAAAGCTAAGGCGATGCCAGAGAAGTCCTTTACCGAGCTGTTCACAGCACGTGTTGAAGATGCCAAAGAAGTGGAACACTCGTACTTCCTCCACACCCCCTAGTAGATGATTGGAACCTGGCAAGGAGGCATAGCCGCGGTGCCTTATTCCTCCATTCCTTATTAATTGACCCTGCTTTTGGGTCAGTGTTGCTACGACCAGCGACGTACAACCGAGATAACCGACCCATTTGCCCTTCCCCTAATGCACTTCCTAAACAGGAGAGGGATGCAGATTCGGTGGAAATGGCAATCGCAAGCAAATTTGGTGACTAACTCGGTTGGTTCGTGGTGGTTTTTGTATTACCGCACCGACCACACTGTGGTGGGTAACGCGGCGGATTAACCAAAGGGAGTGTTGGAGACGACGCTGATTGGAGGAGAGGAATTATTATATACTTGGATTATTTAATTAACTCATCGTCGTGGTTACGTAGCCACTAGTAGCCTTCGCGCCGTGCCAGTAGCCCCTCAGTCCTCCAGCCCAAGCGCCTTTCTTTTTCGTCCTCAGTGGAGACTGGATGCGCCATAGAATAGCACCAATCAATTTCATGTAAAATAGCCGAACTCGTGGACACTGAGCTTGTATTCATTGTAAAGGATAACTGCAGAGGTGCTTTAGTGTTCGAACAATTAACATGGCGTTGCTATATAAAGTCGAAAGAGTTCAGGACATTTGCGTTGCCTTTCTCGTACTTGTATGCATAGAGTGGATTTAATAGGAAGAGACTAAGTGGATCTTTTTCAACGGAGAAAAGTCAGCTAATTAAGCCTGTTTGCTTCTTGATGGTTAGTTAACCGTAAAAAGCTCTGTTTCTTTTCCCGGACTCGACTATTTGACTTCGGGTGGAAGCAGTGAGACCAGTGTTTTTATGCCCTCATGAATAATTAGTGGAATTCACCTTTTATTTGATTTCGTAATTTTACTTTCTGGAAGAGCTCTCTACGAGTGGTTAAAAACCTTTTTATTAAACATTTAAAGCACCCGACAGATTTGGGCTACAGGTAGCAGAACTGGCGCCGAAAGCCGCCACATAATCCCAAAATCGGGAACTCTTCTGCAGCCTCAGGAGCTCCAATCTTTGCATACGATGCGATTTCCATTACCGTGAGAAAGTGGGCCCATTCGTATCTGACTGGAATGCCTTGAAGGATAAGGTCCGCCTGCTCAATGGAGCACTACCGCATGTTACCATGGGTTCTAACTTTTTAACTACACAATCTAAGAACTCTGCGAACCGTTTTAGGAGGGGCATGTGTTCCACCTGAAGTAGCACTAAGGCTAAGGCTAAGGCTGGGACGAGCACTAAGTTTGTTAGTTGTATAGATACGGTACGGCACTGATCTTTACAAAAAAACGCATTGCCTCACAAAATCATCCACTCGATGGCAATTTTTGAATCCTTTCACCATTAACCTAGTACAAAGTAAGCAAAAGAGATACTATAAGAGCAATGTAATGTGCTGCTTTGATTATTTGGTTAATTCTTGGTTTTGGTTTGGAGGACATTTAGAGCTCTGCCAGTAGACTACCGCGGAGTGGCCTGACCTCCGGGCCATGCCAGTAGCCCACGTCCTCTTTCGTCTTCAGGTAGGTTGTGGGGTGTTACTTTATTCTACCAAGAAGGCTCTTCAATCCAGTCTCAAAAACGGCGAAGCCTCTGATAGCTTAAAATTTAAGACAATGGGAATAAAAACTTCTTTTTTAAATGGCCTTATTTGGCTTTGTCGCCAAGTTTTGCCCTCCTCGAATCAATTTACCCCAAACCACGCATTCTATGAAAAGAAAGCTAGGTCTGAAACATGGACATGATTCTTTCGTTTCGACGGGTTAATGGAATACCCTCGTAAGAGGAGGCCACCCGACAACCAAGCTAATGACCTCAACCCACAAGAGCAGACAGCACAATGTCTGTACTGAGTTTGTAATTTATCCTACTGATACCATGCAAATGAGCAACAGTTGAGTGAATGTGGGAGTCTCCCACAAACCAAAAGCTCCCTTTCTCCTCGTTGAGCGACTGATTGTTTGCAGACACCGACACAATTATTCACCATTCAAGCATCCACCTGAAGTTTCAAAGGCCGTGTAGATAAAGCGTATTGCACACCTTAAATGTAAACAAGGTAGCTATTGGGAGGTAAGAATGGTGACCGTGTGAAACTTAGGCTTAATTTTGTTTCCCATTAAGACGTGCTTTCTGGGCTAGCATAGTTTTGGAAATGAAGCTGGATCTATTCGCAGAGGAGACACATTGTCAAATTGCTTCTAGTGAAGACGGAAGTGGGCAAGTCTGGTAGCGTAGAACTCTTGCTACCAGAATCTCAGAGCGAAATCTACCACAGTCCGGGGATTAGGCTATTCTTGTAATGGCATCACCTCAGAAGCTAGCAACTATGATTGTCTCACCTGTCTTAGATCCAAATGATCTGGATTTGGCTTCGTGGGTCTTCCGGCCTTTCCTCACGTCCTTAATAGTTAGCCTGTCTCAGTATAATATCTCCTTTCGTCTGCCTCACAAATGGGTTTCGACGGTGAAACAATTCGTTATCACTAGATATCAACGTGTTTTATAGCTACGACTAACCCTCCTCGTTCCAGTCTTAGGATATTTTTTTAGGCAGATGTAACAGTTCCTTAAGGACTTCTACTTCTAAGTATCTAAAAGTAACCTTTACCATGCCACATAAACCTGTTTTTCTCGATTTTCTGCCGGTTCTTACGGTATTTTGCCTGTACCAACTTTTTGACAACCGCACTGACAAAAGCTGCACCATTCGTAAATGAAGAAAAAGGATGAAAAGCTGCCAGTTGTTACTCTGATTTCTTGCCAAATAAAATACGTTTGTTGTAATTCCTGTTGCCAGGTTAAGAAACAGTGCTAAAAGTGAGATTCTACCAAGAGGGATCATTGCGAAGACGCTCAAGATGGCATGCGTGTACATGAGTCCTAAACCGCTCCCACAAGGTTGGCTTACAACAGTGCCATGAACATTTGATCTGCTATGACTGTTTTTGAAAGGAAAAATACATCAATTTCTAAATTCCCGTTCACAAATTTGGAAGGACGCCGAATCTGTCTGACACTCCACAAGGCAGACAAGTGACGCTTTAAATTGCTCGTTGCTGGTAAGCACACCGCCTCTGGGTTTGTACAATACTCTGCGTCACTACTGAGGACTAATTTCCGTCTACACTCTAAGTAGAATAAAAAGTAAGCCCAAAGCCGAACTGCGCCACTCGGCGGACTTTCGCGGTCGTGAGTCAGCGGGGCAATTTCAGACGCATTTCCCCAAGGGCGAGTAAGCGAAATTTCCACACACACACACACACACGCACTTGCGTGCACCAGTTAGCTACCAGCAATCTTGCATTGGGGCAAACCTCTTCTCATGCGAGAATTTTATCCCTTCTTATTCCTTTTTCTCCTTCCTCACGCAAGAAGAAAACGTCTTATTCGTCTCAGCGACATCTGGAAAGCTGTGCACTTCTTTTCGGCCACGGAAATTGCAATCCCAACCGCATCAGACCTCTATATTACGATAACCACTGAGATTTATCCATGCTTTTATTGTTATTATAGAAGGAGACACTAAAAATATAGCTTCCAGGGCTTACTTGTGAGAATGTGAACAAGAAGGCAATAATTTTGGGTGAGAGAGTTGGACAACCAACTTTAAGTTAAGTGGCTAGATTTGCAACCAAGTTAAAAGTGATTGCGTGTTGCCTGCCACAAATTGTTGTTACAGGTCCGATTTCCCTCCTAATGCATTGCCTTGAAGTAATAAAAGTCACTGAGCCTGCTGCTCGCCAGTCCATTCGGCGTACCGAGTTTTTGCACTAAAGGTGATGGTGATTTGAGAATCCTAGCTCTTTATCGTCCACCATATTATTCCCTAATCAGAAGGAAAGAGTGATAGAGTTGTCAGTTGAAGTACTGGGCCAATATTAAGACTCTCTAAGTGTGTATTCAACTGGACATTTCCAAATGTTTTCTTCATCCTCCCTCCTCAAACTCCCATTTTTTGGACAGTTGTCATTTTTCATTTTAGGATTTCCCTTTCAAAAGTTGACAGATGACACATCTTAGTTTGAGAGTGTTCACCAATTCCTCTGCTTCGGGGTTGCTAATTCCCAAACGCTAGTCGGTAAGGTACCGCTTCAAGAACTGACAAGTAGGTCATGTCACGGTAAAAGTTGTGAATCATCGAACATAATTTTATCGAGGTGGAGTCATTCAATCCCTAAGATCACCGATTAACTATGACAAATAGTACATTCAGGACTGTGCTATAAACAAAAATTAAGCCTTATCCTAGAGCTTGCCCTTTTCGCCTCTTCTGCTTTGGCCTTTACTATGGGAAACTACTTCCACAACTGATCAAGATGTCCTTTGATGGTCACATGCGTGACATATCTTAACAACTGAAGATGTGGCGGTCCACTCTCTTGACATTTTAAAACTATTTGCAACCTGCCAAATTAAGGTGCCCTCCATTTAATATGATCCGCTAAGAATGCTGGGAAGTTCATAACTCGAAACCGTACAACCGCCAAAAAGGGCGGAATCCTTTTCATCCGCTGTCATTTGATTGTTTCGTGTCTAACGTGTCAAATTGGGGCCTTTTGTGTTGCATTTAAGGGATTTGCATATTGGAAGTACAAAAGGCACTCCGGATGATTATTGACAAGAGGCAGGGAACAAAATACCAATCACCTTTTCTTTTCATAATGTGATTGTTAGAGCTTGCAATCAAGTCTTAATTAGCATTCCCCCTGTCCGAGAGCTAGCTTAGGCCCAAACATCCGTACTTAGGACTTTGGCTAAGGACTGAATTGAAAAAGAAGAAGGCTTCATTGAAACCAAACATGCGGGTCCAGTTGTGCTTCACTACACGGCAGCCGGCCCGGTGACGTGTAACAATAAAGCAGCCTAGGTGGGTGATTCACCGCCACTCTTAAAATTGCAGCCTTAGACTCCTGGCCAGATTATGTGAACGCTGCCATTACCTCCTCCCTGGGAAGCGTTGGATGGTGTAATTAATGCAAGGGGAGTTGAGTAAACTGTCGTGTGAAATGCCACTCCGTTGACTCCTAGTGCCGTGGTGAGAAGGCAGGTTTTTTTCGCCTTCCCATCACAGTGCTAATCATGTTATTCGACCCATATTGGATAAACTAGTAACGAAGTTTGCAAAGAGTTTCAGATATTTATTATTTAAGTTCTTAAAAAATACATTGACACAGAATTTATTCAGTCTCATATAATCTGACTTGCGTGGTTGAAATGGAGCTGTACTGTTTATAAGCAGCGACAGGGATATTAATCTTGGTAGCATTGTCCTACACTCCATATCACAGCTGTCTGAGCGATACATGGAAGTAGTGATGTAAGGCATTAACTGTGTTTGCATCAAAAAAGCCTTTCCTCCTTAAACAATTTAACAGTAAATACAAAAATTTGCACTTATGTAGTACATTGGTTGTTTATCTAGACCTCCGTTTTGGCATGGGGACCACTTAGGTAAAGTGGCCTCCCAACCCTCCTACGCATCGACAATACAGCACATTGTGTCCGAAATTTTATGTTTTCTTTCGCTGATAGACGCAAATTATCTTGAAAGGTATGTTACAGAACTACCTTCGGTGGGTCTATTGAAGATGTCAATCAAACGAACTGGTAATGCCGCCTCCGACTCCCTACGAGCTGGATAGAGCCCGGATAGATAAGGTTGGCCAGCACTGAAATGGGAACAGAGTGGCCCTTCATTTAGGCTAGTGCTCTTACGACTAAAGAAGGGCATACGAGACGGCCTGCACAATCCCTTTTCTGTCAAAGGGGATGAAACTCCAGATCCTGTGGAATTGTCGAAAGGGATCAGCGAAATGGAGAGCGCTGAAAAAGACGTTCGAAAGACGAGGAGAGCTGTGTAATATTTTATTTATTTATTTAACTCGCGGTTTAGGTAAAGAAGTTACCTAGAAATTTCTCATTTCCACTTCGCCGGGTAAGTTGGCCTCTTGGTCATGTTAATAACACCTCGACTCTTCTGTTACTTTCTCGGAGGCATTAGAGCACTACACCCACCCGTCTGTGGCATTTCTGGACTTTGATGGACCTTCTCAGCGATGGCTTTAGTGAGGGACACAAACCAACCAAATACCATTGCAATAAAGGTCAATTTCTGCTCTGTTATAAAGGTATTTGAAATAAATCACAAAAGTCAGCGAAGTACTCCTTCAGTGCACATTCTTTTTCATAACCAGCCAACTTTTCATTGTTACTGGCAATCAAGTTTCCCTTTGAAGGCGCAAATCCTTGGTGCCAAGTGGCCTTAAAAGCATGTTTATTTTTGAATGGTCTAAGAGAGAGTTTTCAAAGTGTAAACATCGAATCTAGGGTGGAAAATATGATTTTTCCTTTGAAAAGCCACACCGACTTCTCCAAACCTGTGGATTCGTCCCACTGGACGGTGAAGAATGGTGAAAACCACGACGAAACTCAGATCCTTTGGCTAGAACACTTTTTTTGTTTACAACTCCAAATTCTCTCACCTTGATGATTTCTTTAAACTAACATGAGGTCAGTTTGAGCCACACCCAAGTGGTTGAGTTGGTGTCGGAGAGGCCTCAAAAGAGGCTGCTTTTGGTAACCACTGAAAACAATAGCATTAATTAGTCTTGCAATAGGCCACTGTTCTCTCTTCTAAAGAGAACAATATCCTGTCAAGCAAGTTCACATCGTTGCCCAATAATGCCTTTTCACTTAAGTAGCCTGACAGCTGCCATTCTTTCGGTGCTATCTTGATGAAGGGCAATTTTGCGGGGAATTACGCTGCACTGATGAATGGGTGCAGAAAAAATAAACTATCAATGGGGTTGACGGCGCAAGATTCCGTGCCTTTTCGCAGAAGTTACTTCAGGACCAGTTTATCCCCAAAGCAGAGGTGGATTTTATCACTGGCACTGGCATTATAACGGCGGTTATCAACAAGTCATACGATAAATGCTGAAGCGTTTTGAAAAGATCTCGCCTTCAATTAGCAGCCCAACGCAAAACATAAGGTTAGGCCATAAACTTGGAAGTATTTTCGTTGGTATCTGGTAGGTAATGGTTTGATTTTTTGCTTAAACATTCGCTTTGGTTTCGTGGGCACTTAAGGCTCCGCCTTTGAACTCCCACTGGGTGGCCAAATCTCCGGGTCATGCTAGTAACTCCCAATCCTTCCATACTTCGACAGCACATATTTTTTTCCGAAAGGTACGCCCTTTTGGCTTTAGTGAGGACTCAGGGCGCTATATGTGGTACTAGAAAGCGGCAATAAAAATTATACTATTTCGGAAATCTGTATTAAATTTATCAAGGAAATATCTATATAAGGTCACTAACATAATCCAACCAAACCTATAAAAGTAGATGTCTAAGTCTACTAAGCTGGTAGTCAAAAAATTTGGTTCTACACTAACTTTAAAAAATAATTTCGGCTGGTCAAGGCTAGAGATGGCGAGTGCTTCAAAACTACTTTATCTGTTTTTAGTAGTAGTAATCAGCCACCTTTCGTTCCCTCAAACAAGAGATATGAATGATCACAGCGGAGCATACAGACACTTCAACTATTTTGCTTTGTGATCGAGGACTGTCTTAAAGCGTCCAACGTTCATCTTACGTAATTTCAAGGCCCCGTTCACATGTTCAAACTTTGGTCAGGATCTTAATTTAGGTGTTGGCATCCATAGCATCCTGCGGACCGCGCTAATAACTCCTCACTTCTTCTGTAAGCTTGCAGCGCACATGCTTCTGCATGACATTGCAGTAGTAAGACTCATTCGAAGCAAGTTATTATCTGAATGCCTTATGACGAAGTACTTGATCCTCGTGACTGTAAACGGCTTAGCAAACGAAAAAATTACGCGAATTCAAGGCTTCAAATATATATCATACGGTACCTAGTGATTTTCCTCTTGCGCTACAGAATTTATTTGTGCTTCTGTAACTGCAACGCACAAAAATCTAAGTGCCTAATTTGTAGAGTATCGATCACTAGTTTAACTCTTCGTTTCAACTTCGTAAGCGCTTAAGTGTCCACCTTTGACTTCTGCTGGGTGACGATCCAAGGCTTCCCTAAAGATCAAAGCAGACATAATACTCGAGCAACTAGTTGCACGGCCTGGCGGCCAGACCATCAGACAAAGCCATTAATAACGGAGCCCCTAAGTGGTCCCTTTACCAAAACCAAGAACCAGCTAAGCAACCATAATATCGCTACAAATCAGTACGAATATGCTTGGGCAGCGCATAATCTGTTTTAATGCGATAACTTCTTTCATCTTCCCGAGGGACTCGGCTAGCTACACTGCGTTTGCGGCCGGCAAAAAATGATGGGTAATAAAAAGCAAATTGGTCCCCTGAAATTCGGTTAAAGTGCAAACAAGAGCGAACCTGCGATATCAACTTCGAAAACATGAGGGGTGCTAAAGCAACAAGTATCGAGCGATAGTCTACGTGAATTGCTTCCCTAAACATAGTACCCTTGATTAGAAAAAGATTGTTTAAGCAAAAAACCAGCATTGCCAAGTGATTGATTATTTAACTGTTTCAACAATTTATAGCATAATTCGATTTAACACCACCTCTGACTTCTTGGCTTTACAGTCCCAGCAGATATAATTTCATATCTTTTTACCTTTTAAGACATAAGTTCAAAACAGAAAGCAATATTTTACTAATTTTATGCGAGGCTTTACGCAGCTGAGCAAGGGATTTGCTACATTATTCTAAAAAGTAGCGCAATCTGTGTTTGGGTAGGTCGCATCTAGCATGCGCAATCCAAAATATGGCGAAGCCTGTCCCTCCGGCTTATCTGAGGAATAAGCTCGTCCCGCACGCTCAGCAAGTGTGCGATCTGTACAAGGCTGCTCTTTATAACATTAAAGCCCAGAAGTTGGACCAGTAATTTCTGTATTTGTGCCTCTTATTGTGGGCATTTAGTCTCAAATATAGGTTCGAGGCTGTTCTCCTCCGTGCAAGATTCGACCAGAACAGGGACATTAAAGACCCTGTGAAGGCAAAAAAGCTTTTAGAAGACGGATGGAAGGAGCTTCAGAAGAATAAGGCTGCCTTTCCCTTTTTATGTAAGGCATGAATTTTTCCTAGCTGTTGAATTTAGATCCAACTTCTCCCGGCGGCGTCGCCTACGAGCGCTATGATTTCCATAAACCAGATTATGTAAACCGTTGCATTCTCCCATAATGCCCTGTTAGTTCTTGGACCTCTGGCATCCTTTGGAAAAACTGCAGTACCCGGACTACTTTGCCCTTCGTGAGAAGAGAAAGGCTGAATTCATTGAGAGGTGGAAAGCTCGTTATGGTGAACCAAAGTCTGATGCGGAACATTAAAGCGTCTGTCTTGCGCCATTCATAGGCTTTATAATGTTGGTGTTGTTGGCTACTGTATTTTTAGCTACATCAATAGAATAGAGTCGTTGTTTGCTTTGCTGCCTTTATGCTTCTCCATACTGGTCTCATTATTCTAATGAGGCCTGAAGACTTTTCTCGTAATTTTTACACCTGAGTAAATAAATGATGGTGTGTAGTCCACCTTCAGATAGCATGATGCCTAATCGAGTGTGCCATGCGCTATCCCAGAAAGTTGGGATCTGGTCAGTCTTATCTACTCTTGTTTTGGTGCTTAATGGTAATTTGATTTCTCAGTAACTGCTTAATTCGCGTTTTGGATTTTGTGAATTACTGCGTTGTTTTCATTGTCATTTTACAACCTGAGATGTGTCCATTTGGTCGTAGAGTTTGTGCTTTGCTCACCACTACGTCACACAGTTAATGCACTGAAAGGAGGCCGAAATCAGGTTTTCATTCCGGTTTTATTCTATAGATATCTTGTTATGCATCATCTGTAAGAAATTTCAATGCTGCCTTGACCTCCTTTGTTCGATAACTTAGATAATGCACTCTTGTTCTTGTGTAATCCCATGCTAAAAGTAGGTCCTTATGCATACCAGTTCAAAGATGGTTAAAATGTCAACCACATTACAAGAATTCGCAGGGAAAATGCTTGCTTTACGAATATGTGTGATTAGAATTATTTCGCATCACAGAATGTCCGCTTCTTGCAAAACAGCATTGTTTTCATGCATCGGGAGAAGCTGGACTTGTGTCGTCTGCCGCTCGTTTTTCAACCCTGTTAACTACGATCGGCTATATCTTTCTACTAATACATTATTAGTACAAAATGGAAGCAATTCTGATTTGTAACTAGTGAAAATAAAACAGATACTATGTTTGCAAGAAATTCCATCCAGAAAATCTACTTCTGAATAATTAGAAGGTTGGTTGCTCAGGTTTTTAATGAATGGGGAGCTTTTACTAATTTCTGCTAACAGGAAATAGTTTAACTAGATGTCCAAAATCTATGTAAACGTGGGAAGTAGTTTTATTTGTTTTAGGCTTTCTAGTTTTGTGAAAGCATTTCGGAATCGACCAGTTCGTGCTTAACTGCAGTTAATTGGCTCTCACTTTTATTCGTATGAATTTAGTAGTATCCACGGTTATTTTCAGGGTAGAATATAGTGTTCTTCAAACTGTGAGTAAAGTGGTGTCAGAATTCTTCAGTTTCTAGAAATTCGGTCCATAGCACTGTTTAATTGTTCTGACCGTAAATGATGCAATTTCGCATGTCTACAGGATATCTGATCCAATTCAAGTCCATTTATGTATTCTTTTATTGCTTCGATGTGAGTGTGTTTGTGTAGATTGCATCAAAGCACCAGCATTATCTAACTCGGGAGTAACTTGCTACAGTAGAACAGACACTACAATGTCCACAATTTTTTATTTAAAAAGATCGGTGGCATGGCATTCGCATAGTGGTTCAATTCAAGCTCACAAAGGCACCTAATGATGGCTAATCCCTTCCTCTTAGAACTCCACGCCCTGTGATTGAATTTGCCTGGTGAGTTGGGTGTTCACTCAGTTTTGCTATTTTTTAAGCGACTATTTAGTATAAGCAAATGTTTTGTCTTCTCTCGGTAAGTTTTTGTTAACTGCGTACCTGGTTCGGTCGAACCGAATTTTGCGAACACATAACTCTCACAAGCAATAAGAAAAGGAATAACATCTATCCAAGCATTCAGTGCTTTGGTGAGCTAAACTAAGAGCAGTCCTGGAGTATCGAGACTGAGACGAAGTAAAAGCAAGTAAGCTCTTTCTCTGCTCTGAAAGCTAGCAGAAGGGATGTTTATGCTCGACACTAAAATCTCGTTAAGTAATTTTTTGCCACTAAAGAACGTGAACATCCGAGACAAGTAATGCGAGTTCCTGATATCGCCCCAGCTTGAACCCCGCTAAGATGGGATTTTCTGTGTCAACAACATGACAGCTGGTTTTAATTACCTATATGAGCACATAAAAGACGTCTTCTACCCATTTTTAGTTTCACAAACAACATTTAGAGCATTATCTACTACACAAGATTGTACACCGGAAGACGTCCACAACGCTACAATTCTCTGTGTGTGTGTGTGTGTGTGTGCGTTTGTGTGTACGGCTTTGGTGGATTGCTCGCAGTACTTTTGACTGCCCTAAAATTGTAATTGCTCAACATTTTAAACGGTTTTAAAAGAATTTACGCACGAGTAGGTTCATGGTGTCTCCCACAAAAAGCCTCTACTGATGCAAAAAAAGGGAAGGAAAAGTTAAATTTAAAAATATGCTTGTGAGTATAATAATTACACGGTAGTAATGACAAAAGCTGCAGTTGAATGATTTGCCCAAGAGTCTGTCAACTAACTCAATCACTTGGTTCGGTTCCAACGCCAGTAAAGTCAGATTAATTATTTTTTTTTGACCGTTTTGTTACAATAACATCAGATATGCAAGGCTTGACCTTTTGACCCCACTTTAAGGTAGTCAGCTGCCCATCGTATCGCACTTGGGTAGGGTATGAAAGAACGTATTTTCAATTGTGGCATCGTCACCTGGTTTTGGTGTTCGATTGGTGACAATTGGTTTGGCTTTGGACCGCGCCTTGGCCTTGAGACACACTGGTGTCATCTATTCAAATCATCATTGTTCTACGTCTTCAAAATGTGCCCTTATTTCTCTTAATATTCAATGCCACTTTGTTGGTAAAGAAAGAAACTTTTCATTTTGTAAGTTGAAGCTACGGTTTGCTTTGTTATTGCCAGCTCTCAACGTCGAAAAAGGCGTGCCTTAATTACAATGTACCTGTATGAGGCCGCCCTTGAAATAACAATTTTCCTTGAAATTAGGTATTCTACGCTGAATTGCCTTGCAAAACACAGGAAAGGCAAATCTGCCACCATGCAACCTTGAAGTAAGGTGGAAGGCTCGGAGGAGGAACTGTGCAGAATTGAAATAGTGCATCCAGGAGAGCACTGGCATCACTAAAGCCATCCAACACCAAAAATGGAAAACTAACTGCACTTTAGGATTGTTAAGAACCTATAAACAAAACAACTGTAAGTTCTGGTAACTAAGCCTCAGGGAGTTGCGAACTTTCTTTTTTATTGTCAAGGTGTTGAGGAGGGCTTTTTCGTAGTCAAAAGGCCCATATCACGCACAGTTCCAACGGTGCAAGGGGTGATGGGGGAGAACACGCTGGAACTTCCTGCCTTTGGTGAAGATTTGTGACTTCCACTAATTACCACCAGGTAGTGCACGTTCAGCGTTGAGTTCCATGAGGTAATAAAAGGTGAGAGGCGGCTCCACGATCGCGTGTTTGCACGAGGAAATGAAAAATCTCTCGAGGTTCCAAATGTCCTTTCTGGCAACCTGTCATTAAGGGGTAGTGCCCCCTCTACTTCCAACATGAAATGGCATAGTAAAGTACAGCTTTGATGTCCCGTGTAGGGATCGGAGATCAAACTAACAGAGTTGCATCCTTTGTACATAAGTGAGTTTGACTACCCTCTCTCCGTGCTTGACTCGTGCAGTATAAGCCTTGGAACTTGTATTTTTAGTCTTGGCCCAGGTCTACAATCCCTCTACCTCCTCACGGTGAGGTGTTTTAAGCCGTAACTCGTTTTTGGAAAGGAGCACTGCGGTTGTATGACGGTGAGGCAATTAAGCCTGCAACAAATTTGTTTTGAATGCTACTCATTACACCCTTTGAAGCTTATAAAAATTGCTATTTTGAAATTGCATTCCATAATTTGATTTAAGTGTTGGGAGTTGGCATACCTCTCGACTACTCCGAACTATTTCAATTTGTTGTTTTATACAAGATGATAGGGAGGAAATAAAGGGACCTTAGTGTTCCCAGCCCCTGGATAAATACTAATCCTCTCTCTTGACATTCGTTGAGAATCTTGCTGATAAATGCGACCCAACTTTTCCCGTGTCAAATGGGATTGCACGAATGACCCTCAAGCTATAACAGTTTGATTCCATCTAGTTGGGATTAATCTGGAGGTCACTGATTTACTTGGCCTGCTTACTTAGCCTCTCGGTTTGGTCTCTGTGTGGCCCTTCTTTGATCCAAACAACTGAATTGTTTATGCGTTGCAAAACACGGCCCTGGAAGCACATAATTAGCCTCCCTCAGTCAAGTGACATCAAGTAAGAAAGCAGTCCGAGTCCTCGGTAGGCCAAAGTAGTGCAGTAGTGTTGATCTGAGGGCTACGCCACAGAGCGGAGGTTCAAGAGCTCGTAGCATTCAGTGCACAGCCCAAAAGGAATATCATGCAATGCCTACTCCAGCCTGATTTATTCTAGTCTGAGACTCGGATCAGTGTGCATACAGACGGAGTCGATGAATAAAACATTGCAATAGGGAGAGTGTGAGTGATGGTTTATTAGAGTTTTGAATTCCTCAAAATGATTAGATTGGAAAAATAAGACTTATTTAAATCTACACACGAGGTGTTCTGTCTAGTATTGAAAGGATCTTGAAGCATACGGAGTGCATGACTGTTGTTAAGTGGCGTTATAACGATTGTATACCACATCAGGTCAGAGATAGATTATGACTACTGGAGTATCCATGCGAAATGTAATTTGCATTCCTGGAGTCGAAAGAAGGCGGAAGATGCGTTGTCAACGTCAACCATGACGAGGAGAAGAGGGGAAGTCTACTGCCGTGGTCCAGAGGTCGAACCGTCCAATGGAATTACGATGGCGGAACCTTAAATAGCCGCACAATTAAAGCGGGAAGCATTGCACAACCCTCCTCCTTCTCCTCTTGAGCGTCATCCACTTCACTCTCCTTGGTCAACCTCACAACATCACAAAGCATTCGATGCTACAAGGAAAAATCACCTACAAGCCGACCGCGGCAGTCATCACTATCGCATCACCGTTTCCTCTCAGGAATTGCCCTGGATTTGGAGTTTTGCCCTCTCCTTTTGGCGGGTGTGCCGTAGGAACATTGGCCTGGGGGTTTAAAATAGTTTCGGGAGGACATGGCTTCGCGTTTATTTTTCTTTCCTACTTTGTTCTCACCTCGGTTCTACCTAGTCAAATCTATCTGGGGTCTACACAGCTAGCAGGGAGGTCATGGAGGTATTATGTCTCCAAACAATTAACCTCTCTGTGCGTGTAATGTCGACACATCCGCAACGAAGTTTTCCAGATGGTTCAAGACTAGTACTGCTTGGGTAGTTCACAGCATTCCTGCATAACACGGAATCGGGGTAGTTGCTAAAGGTGCGACGTCATTTTCAATCCTTGTGTCAGGGGCCATCAAAGATACGCCCTTCTGAAGTCGAAAGAAGTCGTAACACTAAGGTAGGCTATTTGAATTTGTAGACCTTTAGGTGTAAAAGTAATGCAAGACTTGATACCAAGTTCAGTGTTATGATTTCTCATGCAAATAATCATCCACTGCTACACACTCGCAGTCCTATGCTCCTAATTCATGTGAACACGATTTTTTTGTTGATTTATGAATTCCCAGTCACATCAGTTGATGGATGTGGCGTGGACGCGCTTGTTGCTACCTTTGGGGATAATTTACTTCATTTAGGTTGTCTTTAATTATCCAATTTCTCGTCGAAGATGAGATGAATTTCTCCCAAGTTCTGAATTCTCCACGCACTACCTTCAACACCGTCCGTATTTCTGGATGCACCCGTTGCCAGTAAGTCCTGTTTTTTAAAACCGCCTCTATCGCTTGCTTTTAATAAAAATAATATTCAAATTCTCTTGAATTCAAAAGTTACATTACCCAATTACAATGCAATAAAAGGATGCATTGTTACTTTGTAACATCCTTTTTGTGAGTTGGCAGAGAGCCGGGAGTTGAGTGTTTGGCCAAATGGGTCTAGTCCCATCCAATTCGTGAGATTTGGTTCGCACCTTCAAATACCAACACAAGTGGGGCTGGTGAACGCAATGCAAGTTAAAACCTTTAAAGTCTGTCTGCACACAGACAGAGTCAGAATGGCATCTGCTTGGAGCCATCGCACATCGCATTCCAGTTTCGTTTCGACGAACGCACCTAACGCCAACTGAATTAACTTGAAATACTCTTCTCATGTAGCCTGCCAGAACATTAATTGGCCACTTAAGGCCCAACTTTAGCACTTCCCCCGGGCGGCATGACCTCTGGGTCATGTTAGTGACCTCCCGGATCCTCTGTGCCTTGGTGATGCAAGTCCTTTCCCAGTATTCCGACTTATTCCAGCTTCGCAGGAGACTCGGAGCGTTACTTTAGTGGCAGTATCACCGAACGTCAAACCACGAGATGGTGGATGAAGGACATGAGCTGCAGAAGGGAGAACCTCTGAAGACCCCTCTCTTCGACAACCACCTCAGTCTCGTGTTCTGCAGGAATGCTATTACCAACTAAAGAGACACTAGCTACAAGCCACCCCGAAAAGTTCGTTACGAAGCTGTCAACGGTATCTGAATGAAGATGTCAGTGCAGTGCACACAAATTCGATTACTGAGGGGCCTGAATTTTCAAATGTTTTTATTACTTTACCGAGGCGGAAGGTCGACCAAGAGGGGCGTCGGAGACTTCGCTTTGATTGAGTAGCCATTGGAGGGCCCGCCTTTATACTTCCGTTGAATAGTAATGCATTTCCTCTCCTGGGTATAATGGTTTCTTTCATCTTCAGGTGAGATTTGGGGCGCTTTAATTACATTAACATAGTGCCAATGCATAACACCAATAATGTTTATTTATATGGAATTGCATAAGCCATTTTAAGGCAAAACTGGTTTAATTACGCGTCCTTTGAACCCATATGTGGTTATTTTTTGTTTTCACCAGGCCAAAAAACGAGATGCCATCACCGAATCAAAACTCCCATTTGAGGTGGTTCTATGCCACATTTGGCTTTGAAGGTAATTTGCCAAGCCTAATCATTTGAGTGCTTCAGTAGTTTAGTAATAATATAAATTGGATGAATCTGCCAAAATTGAAACGCCATAGGCGAAGAATTAATTACTTACCACACCGGTTGAAGTGGCGGGTGGAAAGGCTCACCGACTGTGGTTGTGCGGTCAAGGCGAGGGTGTCTTAGAAGCTACCATTTGAATACAACTTAGTGCCATCATTTGGGCTTGTCGTGCTCTCGAACTCTTATCTGAACAAATTGTTGTTCCAAAAATACTAATTAAGTGTATTTGTACGGCCACCTATGTTAAAAAATGCAGATGGTACCGTTTGTCTACTTAATTGGCGGCTAATGGGAATTCAGTAGCATATAATAGAACGTTGCATGAGCTCGTTAACGCGGTCGGTCGAACGCGTTTAACATTTGATTTTGTATGGAAATAACTTACAAACTAAATAGCACCCCAGTTATTATGCTTCCATCCAGAAAAGAGGCACTTCACTCATGCCCACTGTTTTAGCCTCTACCATTAAACATCAAGCTTTTGATTATCCCGTCACATCTATGAAAACTTTCTTTTGATTAAAGACTAATATTAGAAGACCGCGGAAGAAACATAAAGATACGCAATAAAAAGTTGTGCTGAACGTTACATTTCAATGAAATCTGATTTCTTGACTTTAAACTCAGCCTCCTCATGTGTTTGGCAAAAGCAAATTCAAAACAATCTAGACAGTGATTTTTACAATTTGCTGAATAATTTATACACAGTATTTTGATAAAATTGTGATGCATTTCTATTCATTGGGAGCGCCCACGCCCATGCCAATTTCGGCGGGTCACTGACCCTCGGGTAAATGTGCACAGAAAGGAAATGTTGACATCCATTCATTCATTTTTACCTACTACAAGCTCCGCTCCTGAGGCATACCACTTCCGCTATAAATGTGCCACTGTAGATCGGGCATGAGCAAATGCGTTAAAGTGCTGGTTAACCGAAACCTTCGCACCTTACGTCCGCTTGTAGCTTTCTTCAAACACCGTCCGAGCCTTCAGAAAGAACTCAAGGCGCCACAACCAAGTCTGGAGAGGCCAAATATCTTTTCATGTGCATTTCTTCTCGCAATGGGAGCCAAACTGCTCGCTAGCCAAAATCCCCATCCTCCAGTAGGAATTTATAACTTTTAAGGTGAAGCTTGGGTTTCTAACTGATGATTCAATCTTCAGGTTCCTCACTTTATAGGCAGGGTGAGAGATTTTATCACTTTGATGTTAGGTTTCAGAGCCTACTCTGCTGATGAGTGGTTAAATAGCGCTTCCAAGAAGGCCTTTTAAGGTTGGCGGTTTCCAGAACGGGAGTAAAGTTGCAAGTCAAATTCAGGAGAAGCAGCACTATGAAGTCGTCCCTATCAGAGGGCATCGTCGGTCCGAAAGGCTCAACACTGCTACCTGAGGCGATTGGGATGCGTGGATATGAAGCAACACTTTTTTGCCTTCCCAGTACACATGTGCGCGTGATGTGATGTAGGAATAAAATAACGCTGGTTTACGAGGTGCTTCTTAAAAAAGACAAAAATGAATAAATGCTCTATGAATTAATAACTGCTGAGATAAAACTACTTTGCAGAGCAAACAAGCTGGAATGAATAACTTTTATTTTTTACGAAGGTCTCCATACACAAACACACATACAACGAATGACGAGAAACGCTTTGAAATTCAGGTAATCTTTTAGTTGGTGGTTAAAATTTAACCAAACTGAGACAATATTACAAAGTAGGCACAAGAAACTCGAAAAAAAAAACTATTCAACTGCAGTAAAGTAGCTGCGGCAGTATTAAGTTATTAACCGCCTGTCACATTCATGCTGCTAATGTGGACAGTCCATTTTCCGTGCTAATTTGAGGTGATAAATTTTGCTCAAAACTAGAAACAAAAAAATCCTCACAAAGAGGCAATTCGCCAGTAGCCTGAACTAAAACTTATTTCCAAAGGTCAAAGGGCACAGCCACAAACCCCAACTGAGACCACACCCGATAGTTTTTTTTGCCCGATAAAACAAACAGCGCTTGATAAATAGTGACAACTGGGCCACTTGAAAAGCTATGCATTGAAAGGAAAGGTTGAGGCTTCAACCGTTTGCATAACTTGCAGTTTAAGTAGAGGGCCACCTGGGGTCTCCGCCATTGTACCGCCCTCCTTCAGGCTCCCTGACCTTCAGGACCGTGCCAAAAGCCTCTGAACCCCCCCTGCATGTCGACAATGCATAGAATGCCCAAGAATTATACCTTCTTTCGTCTTCAAGAAGGCTTTTGAAAGCTACAGAGCTAAAAGGCAGTGTATGCCACTCAAATGACTAAGGACAAAGTGGACAGATTTACTCAAATGCACCATTCATTGAACAGTTCCAAGTTACGTTGTTTTATTTGACTAATTCTATGTCACGAATTTACTAAATTTATTCTAATAAAATAATCCTGCCAGATGTATGTTAGAACAGCTTCCACCACCTGTATTTACTTAATTCGGTTCATTTTTACATAATTCATAGAAAGGGATTTGAATCTGGCAAAAAGTCGCTAAAAATCATATTACAAAGTTATTGCACACAAACCGAACCAAGGCAGATATCATTTGATGCCTATCAGCACGGATACTTTCAGTCCACTAGCATCAATTCGGGGAGTATTTCTCACATTAGCTGTTTTTTATTGTCTTGTCAAATATGCATAGGATTTCTGTATGCTTCGCGTTAATTTAAAATGCATAAAAAAGTGCAACTTTGCACACCTGCCATAAAATGCTGCAAACTAACACCACTTTGTTCAACTTCCGCGCTTACCAAGAGGACTGTGATTGGCCAGTGCTTCTGTCCAATCAGCTTTCAGTCGTGGTAGCGATGAATTCATCCACATGGAGTGGAGAAATTCAAAATGCTCAGCCCCTCTTCCCCAAATTACTCAGAGGCCCCGCTGCTAAGATGCTCTTACTGCCCTGAAAACAAGTCTTTTGTGTCAATTTTTTTGATCCCCTCCAGTGTGGTGCGTGGATTCGTGAAGGAATTGGACTCGGTCAGATTCACCTTCCTGGGCTACAAGTGGCGACTGCGGACACTACGAACTAAAATGCATATTGGTGCGTTTCTTGAATTGCTGCCTACAAAGTCGCCCACCAACTTCGAATTACGATTGGACTTTGCCTTTATAATTCTTAATAGAGAGCATTTCAGTAAGAATCAGCATTTTTCGCAGCGCCAGGTCCTCTTCACTCGAGATGGGCGTAAACACGGGTGTAAAACTCTGATTGAATTGTCCTATCTGTGTGGTGATAAGTTCCTCTCAGATGACAACACCTTTTTGTTTGAGGTGGATTTTTCCAGCCCACGGATTGACTTCCTAGTCCAATTATACAGCACCTCAGAGCTAATTCGTTTCCTTTGCAACAATTACGTGGATAGATATAATGCCGATGATGCGGAGCACGGACCAATTTTATTTGAGTCTGGTCCATTCAACGCAAGCAGCGAATCTTGGAATCTTGGTGTGGCGATATCACATGCCAGCATCTTCGGTCCGGACAAGGAGGCGAAAAAAGTCAGTCTTTACATTTTTCATCGTAGAGGACAAAAAAGTTCGTCTGGCGTGTCCAGTCGACACCTCTCAATTATGGAATTCGCTTGTGAAATTGAGTCTCAGACTTCGGGTCGTCGATTGCGATTTCTCCTCGATCCGGACTGTGAAATGTCTTTGATGGAGGAGTTACCACAAGATGAGGCAAATGCTGTGTCAAACTTGGTGCGAGAGCAAATCGCGTCCCACATAGCAAAGAAAGTGTCTTTCAAGTTCTTCAATCCCGTTCTACGTGTAAAGCTCAAGTCCGTGCGACTAAGACATCTCACTCCGCGAGAACTAGTACTCCTGACTCCCACATCCCCGCTGTATTGTTCGACAATTCCCTTCGATCCTGTAAATACCCATTGGACCACATACGCATATCCAATCGGAAATGAACTTAACCTCGGGCTTCGAGTTGGAGTCGATAAGGACAGAAAGCTTCTAGCCAATAATTGTGTTGACCTGCTGTGGTGGAGCGCACACGCAGGCAACGGGGACATTGAAAACGTGAACGCCTTCAAAGATGATCAGAAGGTCGCCCTAAGCGTTGCAACGCGTTTTCACCAGGTGGATGGTGTGGAGGTATCTCCACTTAGCGTTGATTGTTTGGCCTCCGATGATGGGATGCCGGTGGAGGCACTATCTCCGTCCCAATGTTCCATTATGTTTCCTCAAAAAGACCACAACGATTGTCCAGTGAGTATTATTGCATTTTTTTGCATTAAGCTCAATATGTAGATGTGTATTGGTGTCACATCAATGCTGGAGTAGAAGGTGGCAAGAGAGCGGCCTGCATTCTGCTGGAATAATGCTGCTGCCATGCCGCAAAGGTGTCATGACAATGACATCAGGGTTCGTCAAATAGTACCTCAAGGACGCCTGAAATTTTGAGGAAATGTCTCTTCACATCCCAAAGAGGGCGTTACGAGAGTTTTAAAAAAAGTGTTCACTGACCGAAAATGCAGTAAAGAATTGGTTGCTAGAAGAGGGCATGGTAACAGACGCAATTAGTCCCACTAAACGTGATTTATGGGAAAGAATGCCCAGGTCAGTCCGCGTGCTCTCAACCACTAGTAGTGTAGAACAGCGATGCGTTTTGAGTGAATTTATTTGCTCTCCAAAGACAGAGTATTCCAAAAGGACTGTGCATAAATTGGCATGAGGACGAAGTAGAAGACTCTTAATAAAGTTGCTAGGTGCTTCTCACAGTGTTCCTTCAACATGCATATGTAATAAGCCATAGGCTACTGTAAAATAATTAAAAATAATGCGTAAATGTTAGCCAAGTCAAGGCTACAAAAGTTGCTATTTCTAAGTGGAATGGATTTGGACTTTTTTATTGCCCTCCCGTCCGGGTATGTACGGCACCACGTCGTTGTCACTTAAGCTAGCCTCTACCTACGACTCGGTAAAAGCGTTGTCCACTTCCCAATACCACCTTAAGTCATGCGTGGGAGATGCCAACTGTGGTAGAACAGTTGTGAATATTGTTTCCACTCAACCATCCAGAGCAGAGGAAGTTGGACACGACCTGCCTCTCGGCTGGTGTTAAATTGCCCATAAATAATTGGGCAGATTCACTTTGATCTAGTATTGCAAGACTAGATCATATTTAGCTCAGCGTTTTGGTCCTATTATCAGGGTTTTTTAAAAATGGAACTTATTATCAAATTTTCGTTTTTTATTGCCCTCTGCAACAATAACCTCAATTATGAGACTGCAATGCGCTTGCACCATATCGCTGCTACCGACATTAAAAATTCAGTAGCATATTTCAAACCTTTAAAAATGCTCTAGTTAAGCTAGTTTGAGTTGACTTTTTTATTTTTTACTCATTTTCGATTTTTAAGTGCAAATCGAGCATTTATATTTACATTATTGTTTAAGGGCCTAAAATAATTCCTAATACAATACAATGTAAGGTTTAGGCGTTTCAGCGTCTGCTTCTTATTCACAATAGTTTAGGCACACGACAGATGCAGACAAAGGTGGTAAGCGGCAAAAGTCAAGCATGGAACTACGTCTATGCTCCCTATCATTGGGAGTGGTAGTGACTTCGACAGAAAGAGTGCGGTGAAGCTACTCCAGAATGGGATCTATGGCGATAATGCAGACCGCCATGGATTAGAGCGAATGAAGTTCGAATAACAGTAGGAAGAGCTGAAAAAAAGTGAGAAATTGGAATACAACAGTATTAAATAGTTGGTACTAACACGATTACTGTCAGTGATTTGAGCTCCTCTTGGGATCAAGAGGCGGGAGCGATTCGACTGTCCTCGGTTACTAGTAATGAAAATTGGTGTAGATAAGCTATAGCAATGAAATGCTCAAGTTGCCAAGGTGAAGAAGGGCAGCCAGACTTCCTTTTGTTCCATCCATACGACACTCTTCATGGTGAGCTCTAAGCCATTCACCCACCACAAATTGGGCGCATTCACAATATTTCCAACCTCAAAGTCTGTTTGGATCAGCGAGGTCCAAATTTGTGTGTCTTTAAGCAGAGACACTTTCCCATGAGTGGTTGATACAAAAGACAACCCCGACAAATGCTGATCCTTGGTTCGAGTAAATTGTTGGATGAAGGGTTTACGAGGAGGACTGTAACCACCCCATTGGCTGTTTAATTTATTTTTTCCGCCCTAAAATGCGGTCGGATGGGTGTGCCTCCGGTGGACCATGTTTAAAAAAGCGCGCTCCAGCACTGCATCCCTTGGGTTTAATTTTTTCTTTCACCTACTAAATTAGTTGGTGAATTACTGCAATATCCTCAGGCCTTTGCATCAACAGGCAGTCGGTAGCGGTAAATTCCTATTCCAATCCATACAGTCGAGATTCTTAATTGAATCCTAAGCAATACTTCTCCACCAAGCATGCAATGCCGATTTCGGCCCCGCAAACAAAGAGGAAAGGAAACGGACATGGCCAGTTTAGTGGATACGTGAGGAGAGGGCTGTGAGTTTGTTTGAACAGCCGATTTCGGTCCTTTAGAACTTGGTTGATTGCGAAAATTCCACCAACCAAATGATGCTACTACCGGTGAGGCATAAAGATTTTTAAAGTCAACATCCTAGTGACCCAGATTCTTTTTCTTTATTTCTCTCTGCATGATTATGCATATCTTTATTAGGATCACAATGCTTTGACTGTTTGTGGGCATTGGACCCATCACACATCTCTTCAAGTGTGCTACAATCTCGGAGTTTCTGCAATCAGATTTGTGTAGATAAACGTTGAATTACTCCTACTGTAGAGCTATAGCTTAGTGATGGACAAATGGGGATCGTAACTACGCTGTACTCAAGTCGTCCGCTAAAATGGGATAGAATTCGGCAGTAGCTATCATATCAGAAGTGAAATCATCACAAATACCTCTATTTTCCTTTAAGACAGCAATCTCCATGGCCGGATTGCAGGAGTAGGTTGACCACAACATTTTTGATGGCTTCATATTCTAATATGTTAACAACTCTTATTAATTTTCCTATCAATCCAATTTCTACGAAGGAAGTACATAATCAACTCAACCCTAAACTAGGCGTATTCTGCGCTTGTGTTTTTGCTTTAAACTCAACCGATTTATCAACAGCACGAGTCGTTGCAACCTATCATCATCGACGGACTATGGACTTTGGCTAAAGTTGGTAAAACTGGGCGTCACACATATGTGACGGTTGTAGTAGACTTTTAAACATGATTCGAACCAAACTTATTTTAAATACGGACACAAAACAAAGCTTTACAAATCATAGAATATCTATAAACATTGAGATACTAAAAATATTAATTTATTTGGATGATGTTAATGTCGTGTAGGTAGTGGTGGACTACTTGAGCAATCATTCAGATCGTCATTTTTATATCCTCCATCAAGGGGCCTACATCAGAGCACTTTATTTTAAAGAAAAGAAAACCCTAAATCAGTGGCTAATTTTTATACCCAAGTTTAGATTTACTACGCTTCGAGAGGATACTTCATGTAGGTCCCGTCCTTACCAATGGACTCGTTCAGAAGTAAATCAAACTGGAAAAAAAGGCCATGAACACACTTTGTTCCTTTCTTCATTCGACGAACTGAAGTTCCTTGGGAGAGCCACCATGTTCGGCAAATGCAATTGCATTGCTTACTCTAAAATTGGCACCTAGGGCTTTAGAAAACGCCCAGGAAATGTCCAAATTTTGACAAAACAAACTGCCTTGTAGAATCTGCAGCATTGTCCATTCACAGAATAGTTCATGTGCATCACCACTTGTCAACTTTTAAAGTATCCACACAGGAAGACAATTAGTAGTTCAGCTGGAGCTCTATTACGGAAAATTTCAAGCTGCAGAGGTTTTTGCAGCATCCCACAATCATTCCTCTCTTTCAATTCCTTTGTCTCATGCAAACTTCCCCATTCTACCCTTTCATCAGAATCGTCCTTTTTTCCATTTGAAAGGATTTGGACAACGTACTCAAACTTCCCAACTCATTGTAAATGTAAATTGCAGGTTTAAAAGAAAAATTTGAAATGAACTAGTCAGGCACTCTTTGTTGAGGAAAAAAGTCATCCAATTGCCTGAAGTTGAAAATTAAAAAGAAAGTGGCGCATTTTGTGGCGCAAGAGAAGTAAAATGATGACTTGTGACGCCTATTGGCAGCGATTAGGGCAAGTGAAACCGGTTTGGCTGCCAGGTTTCACGACTTTCCCGGTTGTGGGCAAATAATTGCCCACTTTCACACCGCACGTTAATGGTAGCTGTAGACACGCTTATCTTTGATGGCTCGCCGTACAAATGTAATTCTTCATTTCAGAGGCTCTGCGTGAAGTAATATCTCATCAAAATCGCATTTTAAAATCCGTTTTTGGGTGGTACATTCTGCTACCGCTCCTGCTCTAATTGTAATGCACCGAGATTGACAAGGAAGCCTCCACAGCTTCACCCTCAAGGCATAGAGTATCGAGATCAAACAGATTTTTTTCGTTCTCACATAGAGCCCTTAGAAAAGGTATCAGCATTTCTAATGTAACAATTTTTTTGCCTGAATGAAAGGAGAAATTAATTTTAGGAAGGTAGTGATCCAGGATTAAATTGCGATTCTCTAATCCCATCCCCAGTGTCGAATTTTGTTTTTTTACCAGACATAATTACTCTGTTGTTGGATGCAAAGCATTGCCATCACCAAGTCTTTCAACCACAAAAATAGTTTACTATGCATTAGCATTTTATGGGTTGTTAATTACTCGAGGGTATTCATCATGACGACAATCAGGCCTTGGGAATTTCGAAAAGGTCCAATTATGAGGCACCGTTGCAAATGCTTGAATATCCATCTTTATATTCCAATGATTAAACAAAAAAAGCTATTTTACTAAAATGTTAGATGAGTAACGATCTTGTTCGAGACCTGCAGCGATAGGATCCCGACGCCACCCTCAAGGCAGCCACTGACAAGGGGAGCCAGTGTAATTGTAGCGTCTTTAGACTTTCCTGAAGTCAAAAGAAGGCAGAATACTAGGAATTAAAACAGAAGGATTGGGGCTGCTAGCAAGGCTTCGAGGACAGTCAACTCAGCTGGGACAATATGGTCGCCAAAGTGACGGAAGCCGGTAGTCAGAACAAACAAGGTATTACATTAATACCCACCGAAGCGAGGTATTAACACCACGAAAGACTTGTTGAGCTTTAAATGCTCAAGAGGCAAACAAATATTTTGAAAAACCAGTGAAGTACACAAAAGAAGACTTAGCAAGTAAGCATTTATAAATGTAATCGTGTCCCCTTTCAAGTGAATGGTCTGAATTGACTCAACCAATGTACACCCTGGCAGATTTCCCTAAATTCGGGGGTTGTTTGGCCACATCGTTTCATCATTTAATGGAGTTGATGAGTTAATGTCTGCTTGGTACTTTTAAAAGCGGTGGCAAACAACCAAAAGTTAGGAAGGACTGTAAACCTACATCCAGACATTCATCCCCGTCAGCCTTTTAACCGTCGTTGTTGCTCTTAATGATGTGAACGTTTTGAAATGTCCAATTCCACCAAATTGTCTTTTTATGCCTCCTAGACTGAAGACTAAGAAATAACAACGAAAGACGGCATCTAACCCTTTCCGCCGGAGCCATCACCTGAATTTTTAAATAAATGTCTATATTGTGTCAAGTCTGTCAGGGAGATGCGGCTTTATTGGCATCGTGAACCCCAGTCGGCATTCATTTCTCACGTTTTAAGACTTATTCGTGATTATTTAAAGCAGTTCTGCATTGTCGCTTTTAATCACGTAAATTCAACTCCATACAGCCGTGGTCACTGGATTGATATCGCCCTTTTAATTTTTTTTTCTACATAAGGTAAACAATTTTTCATCCACTGACTGTTTAAAAACATGCATTTTTTTGTCATGTCGGTCAAATATAAATAAACATGGAGGCCTTGGCGGGAGGGGAGGAGAAGTCACATGCGCTCTTCTCCTTGTGGCGAGAATTACGCGTCATCATGATCCTTTCCCTTTTTGACAAGATAATCCACGTCAAAAGGAGAAAATGCCTTATCTACACTGTTCTTTGAAAGGTACTTCCATCTCTCCTTCAGTTAATAGGCTGTTTTTGTTTGTTATGCTATTATGACAAGAGTTGCAAGAAATTGAAACCGCCCTTATGAAGTTTATTTGCTGTAAAGCATTAAACTTGGGAGCACTCGACTTTGGTGGTGATTAATTTTAATTGGTTTGGAAAAAAATTATGCGTCTCCTGTCTGGCTACAAATGTCTCTTGGAGGCATAATCCATGCACAGGTTTCATGATCCAACTTCGAGAAGCCAAGCGACCTTGCAGTGTCCTGGGGCTCTCCTAAAGCCGAAAGAAGGTATACCACTTGGATAGGATGTATTGCCGACGTTTGGGAGGACTGGGGGTCCACTGACGCGCCCTTGAGGCTGTGACGCTTGACGGAAGTGTAGGGGCGGAATTTTAAGTACGCATGAAACGCAAACCAAGAGTTGAAAAAGCAATCAAAGTACTATATGGCCTTCCACCCTCCTCTTGAGTGTCGTATTCAGCGCTCCTCTTGGTTAGTCATCAGCGTCCACGAACCAACCCCACTAGTCATCGAATTTGTGTAGAACTGAGATGATATTTGACTGCAGTATCACCGGATCTAAAGATCCGTTTTCTTTGGGAAATGTTTGAGGTAAAGAAGGAGCGGCCAGGCTATCTCGTGTGTCCATCGCTAGTCGTAAGAACACTGGTCTAAAATTAGAGGCACTTAGTAAGGGAAGAAGTCAAAATACATAATACATTTTCCTCCTTGCCACTTTTCTCTCAAATAGGTGCTGCCAGTAGGGAGGTGGAGGAGGTTTCATTTGTTCATTTCATTGACACTTTCATACAGCTACTGTAAGTAGCTCCATATCAAGGATTTTCAAAAGATTTATGGATAATGCTGTTTCGGTTATCAAGAGTATTCCTGCAGAATTCAGGCCTGGGATAGTTATCAAAGGTGGACGATATTCTTCTTCCACTAAGTTAAGACGTAGCATCTGGGATCGCGAACCAAAGTAGGTGTTCTGCATGATTGTTTTTGATTTCGGCTACAGCCACTATATCGCTGTGGGCCTTTTTTGAGGAGTTGGAGATCTGAATAGTATGGTACGAGTGTCATTCTGTGCAGAAAATGTATGGGTGCGAAGCCTCAGGTGCTCCCAAAATCAAAACGAAGAATTAAGCGAGCAGGTAAAGCATTGTAATCATTCAATTACAATAGATAGCATCTTTATGCTTGAATTGAATGATTCTGCATTAAATGCTTTGCAGATAAGGGAGAAAAATCACATACTCCAGTTTCTTTTCGCTCCAAGTCCAAACCGAAAAATGAGGTGGCAATAAAGCCTAGCCGCGATAATTATGGCTTTGATCACGCCAAGTTTATTGGTTTGAATAAAGCCTTAGTGAGACATTGTCAAACGTCTTAGCCCAAAGCGGGCCTTGGGAAGGATACTTACACTGGTATCCGCGGAATGTGTCTCACAGATGCGTTCATGCATTCAATTAGGAGGCGCCGCCTTGATACAAAAACGTTCCCCTCCCAAACCCTCAAATTTTGAAGGAAAAAGCTGAGTACATATTCAGCATTATTATAAGAACTGCTTCTTAGGCCAACTGTGGCCTTAGGACTCGGATTCATTCACTTGAGGGGTAACAATTGATAGTGTTAGGCAAGTACGGGAGTTATGGATACACAGTCCACGTGTAGACAAATCTATACCTATAAAGCTTGGAAAATGGTGCTGCTGTTATTCTCACAGTGCTGCTTGCTCTCTCCTAGCCAAATAAACTGGAGTCGCGAATTGATGTTCTGCTTGAATGGCACGCCGAGTACCGCCTCAAGGGGGACCACTTTGGCATTGTCGATGTGCTCACTCACATCCACATGCATCAAATGAGGTGAGTTGACATTTGAAAAGTAAAATGAACACATCGCCTCACACACTTGTGTACAAGTCCGGGAACAACTCTGACAAGATACTATTAGTTAACCGAAGCTGGCGAGAGGTGACAGTGGGGGTGGGAGACGCGCATTCCCCTCACAGCAACAAGGCAAGGATATACGCACGTCAATGAGAGTCAGACGTTGGACCTAAATACAGTGTTTTCAATAAAGTAACAAATGATGACTTTATGGTAACAAAGTTTTATTCATGTGTTTGGAAAAATGCGACAACCAGCCATTCAATTAATGTCACTTGCTGGATCGCTGATATCCCAATTGTGTAGGATTTGGTGTTACTTAACCTTCGTTCTTTTTTAATACACATTAACAAATTATTTACCCGTGTGAGTTTCTTCTCTTTTGAGGAAGGAATTGACTCTTCTGCGGCTTGAAAACGCCTCACTTAAACAGCAAATAGAAGGTCAGGTGACAACTACAACAACGGCATCGAAAGACGATTGAGCCCCTCTAAAGCCTTGATACTTTGTTTCCGTATGACTTAATTAAAAATAAATCCCCCTTGCCCTTATTTCTCTTCTTCCACTTTTTTTGTAATTTACTTCCTTGTGATAAACACCCAAGCTGCCTGGGTGTCAAGCCCTCTGTTCACTCCCAAGTCCATTATGATTGTAAGCCAAAAACCAGGCGGCAGTCGTTTAGAGAAGCACCTCTGTAAGTTGGTGGCATTGTTGTGTTACTTTATGACATATGCGTAAGTCCAGTTCACCGAGTAATCAACCATGGGAGGGAGATGAATCAGTCTGATCAACTGTAGAAGGATGATAAGGTACGCGCCATTATCTGACAGCCAGTTGTCTCCTCCTTCATTTGATGAAGATTAACAAAGACTATGCATTAAAGACTAGGCAATTCTGTGGCCTTCATTTTACAATGATATTAATTAGGTAAGTAAAGTTAGATAGAAAGGCAAATCGAGTCACCAAGACGTCCTTGAGATGCAGGACGGACTTAAGGGCGCTAAAACTGAGAGTTTTACGCACCTCGGCACTTTAAAGGGCTAAATGACTCTCATTAGTCTAAGAAGTGATCTCTGCGGAACTACCCACCCGGAGGCTTTAAATTGAAATTACTTTTAATTCTTCGGCTTCAAAAATCAGGTGACCTTGAGGAGTGGGATGAAAGAACATTGAAGGTTTTGTTCTCTGCGAAAGCCTTCATATCTTATGCACTAGATTTGAGTAGAGTAAAACAGTGTATTAATTTACATTTACGTGGGTTTAATATTCTTTACTGATGAAAGACATCTTTTAAAGTATCGGCGAACGGCAGTGACAAGTCGTTAACAAAGGTATACAGATGCAGTACACATTGTCTGTCAGGTTTATCAACTAAGTTGAAGTTTGTGTAATACTTCAAAGACTTGTTTGACTCTTTTTTTGGTACTGATGTTACTTAAGGCCCCGCCTCTGTACTTCCGCTTAAATGCATAGTCTCTGGACCATGCCGATAGCGGCCAGTCCTTCTCTACGTCGGTAAAATTACGCCCTATTCCGTCTTCGGGGCGGTCTAGGGGAGCTACACTGATAGTAGGGGACAACGAACTCAACTCTGATAGACAACTTCCCCGAACCTCAATGTAAAAATGCTAAAGTCCAGCATCAGCAATCGCCTTTGTCCACTGTACTTCGGGATATCTTTTAAAAGGTCAAACGGTAGTACTCGTGAATTATTTAAAAGGTCATTTACAGAGCTGCCTACGGTGGCTGTAAAGTAGTTAATCAGACAAACTCTGGATACCGCCTTCAACTCCCCACTAGCTAAACAGAACTCAGATAGGGTTGGACAGCACTGAAGTGGGAACAGAATGGCAAGGAGGGATAGACCAAATCCATTATCCCACTAAACTATTTTAAACTCCTTCCTTTATTAAGTGGCCCTAATTTTAAGGTAGTGTTCTTACGACTGTCTATGGGCATACACTGTGGCCTGTGCATTTCGCCTTCCCCCCACCCCCCCGATCCAGTTGCCAGATGGGACGAAATTGCAGATCTGAGCGAATTCTTGAGAGAGATCGGTGACTTTGCAGTGAATAATCTTCTTCCTCTTAGGGCGTTACGTATGAGTGGTTTCTGTCAGCTACGATGGTCTTTTTAAAACACATTCACTTTTTGAATGGGCTAATTTTACCAGGGTGGGTATCACGCGACTCTATAATGACTGACGCATAAATTTCCCTTATTAACGCATTCGGATGATTGTGTTTTGTATTTCAGGCGGTTAGGTCATTAGCGTCAAGACCGCCTTCTTATTAGGATAATTAACGGAGAGTTTATGCGCTTTCAGCCATCACAGATCAAAGGGGATAATTAGTTATTCACTCCTCCCTACTGTGGGAAAATTGCAATGACAATTGGCACGGCAGAGTCAGTAGCAAAAAACGGACTAGGCAAAGTTGGAAATGGAGCCTGAAAGTTATGCTAATGACCTTGACAACTCTGTCAACCCGCTATTTCAACTTGTCTCCAGGACCTCTGATACGCATACAAACTAGATGCCACTCTTTGCTTACTCATTAGAAATAAGCAAAACTTTGGACAGAATTCAAAATTTATTGTACCTATCTCTTGTCGCAGTACCTATATCAACATTGAGTTAGCGTAGTTAGTACCGATGCATTGTTTTTGTCGGTACCTAGAGAGTGAATGCCATTTCCTTAAGACTTTCCAAGCAAAGGAGTCCACCGAGTTTATGTGCCCAAATAAAAAAGTTTCTTAGGAAATGATACCCTCATTGCACACAATTCTACTTGACAGATGTGACACTTGGACGTCAAGCTGTTGGCGCCACTGTGACTGGGCTAAAGTGTCATGTGAATATGCCAGATGGGAGGATGTTTGTTTGCTACGATGGCAAGATAGCCTTTGAAAAAGAGACGTTATTGCCCGCGATTGTCTACATCTTTCAATTCAGCCACTCTCACTCCATTCAAATGCTCAATTTATTGCCTAGATCATAAATGCGCATTGGTAGTAATCTTGCAAACTGCCCCTTAAGATGGACGCATTTATTACGTTACGCTTCGATTCTTTCTTGAGAAAGAAAGAAGTCATAATACCAGGGTGTAAAACGTACTGCTGGTCTACAGAAAGGCTGAGGCGCTACCAACGTGGCCCAGAGGTCACGTCGCCAAGCGATGGCACAAGGGTCAAGGTCTTTAGCGCTTGCAAAGGCAATGGCTAACTCCAGTCCTCTCAACGGAGTCGGTGTTGTAAGGGAAACCATCCACAAACCAACCTCTTCAGTCATCATACTTGCGTGCAAGTGCGGGAATATCCGACTGCCACGTCACCGATTCCTCTTGGTGCTTTTACCAAAATTTGAGTTTTGTCTTGCTTGAGAACTTAATCATGGGAAGGGCACTGTGTAAGCCATCGCACGTCCATCTCCAGTCGTAACAACACTGACCATGTGACATAGTACGTTCCTCCATACCACTTTGCTTCCATTTCAGTTCTCTTCAGCCATGTTCCCATCTGAGTTCCTTCTAGCCAGTCGAACGATGAAGGAGGCATCGCGTGTTCACTTCATGTGCCGTGAGCAACTTCGCCATGAAATTCATCAGGTGATTCACACCCGATGTCCTAAAAACACGAACCTAGAGCAATTGTCGTGGGTAAAAGCCATTTTCAATCCTCCTTTTGGGGCTAGTCATCCACAGCATATGTTCAAGTTTATCGCTCGGGAATGGAAGACAGAGCAGATGTTACTTAGGATTGGGTTTGCTTCCCAATAGTTTTTTGAGGGTATAAGCCTTCATAATGCTAAGGTAAATCTGAATTTTCGGCGCACAAAAGGGCTGAGTGGCCACTGGTATGGAATGAATGCCATGCCGCCCAGCGAAAGTACGAAGGCTGAGCCTTAAGTGCTTGCGAAACCAAAAACTAAGGGTCAAACATGTGGTCACATCTTCGCAAAAGCGCATCTTTATTTCGCGGATTTGCTATTTGCACCTTAAAAATGCTTTAATGAAAATACTTTTCCAATTTGCGAAAGTAGGCGTTATTCGCCTTAACGAAATTCAACTTCTCGACCATATCAGGTGTTTTACAGTGACAATCCAAATGCCACAACTCCTGTAATTACATTCCTGTTGCTTTAGGATTATTTTATTCTATTTGGAACGCTTTCTTCTTAATAGCAAATGAATGTTGTCACGGTGCAGCTCATGAATTATGCAAAAGGCGTAATTACGGTAGCCTTCAGTATAAGAGGGCACATTCCTGTGGCACCTTACTTCGTAGTCATTTAATTGCTCCACAGAATGCGTAAATGGTTGTGATGCAGCATGGTTTTGCTAAATTCAGAGGCAAGTTTGAGTGTGTATTCTTACATCCAGCCCATGCACCATCAGCTTCCACTTTCGTCGCTGAGCCTGTCCCTGTGGGCGAGGTTCGCTTTGAATGACTTTTCTCTCGGTAGCTGGTTAAACGCTGATAAAAGCAGGGATTTGACGCTGTCGAACAAACGCAGTATTGGCTTCGTACTAGAATGCCAGTTCTCTGTCAGGCGCCTCTTCAGATCTTCAAACGTGAGTGGTTGGACCAGAATTCCTTCATGCCATTTGAATGATATCACGATTGCAACTTATGTACCTACATGAATAGCATACTTTATCAAATTTTTCCGCCATACTTCACCTCCGTTTCAGTTTGCTGGTAAAATCGCCTCACAAGAGTCGTATCTGATGCTGACAGACGAGGTATGTGAGGAGGCGAGGGCCGTTTCTTCTCCACCTCCCCATCAAGGCGATGGCAAGTCAAGTCGTTGTTGAAAAATACAACAAAAGACTCCTTCTTGAGGAAACGGGGAATGTACGGGTACGGCACTTTGCGTGATGCATAGGAAAGAGGAAATACCTAGTTTAATACCATCCGGGCGGCTGCCATTCATCAAATAGACTTTTAAAGACAAGTACAAAGTGACACCAACAATGAGTTGCTCTCCTTCTCCTAAGCTCCTTTATAAAACTGTTTGATTTTTAACATCTTTGCAGTCACCTTCAAAATCTCTAGGTTACGAGCCACTTTATTTGTTTTATGAGCACTCCAAGTCAGGACTTTGCCGCTACCTTGCTTAATCAAGGCTGTAAAAGTCACATTTTTTGGGTATCTCAGATGAATATGGAAACATCTTTAAAAAACAGATTCTGTGCATTCATTTACGTCCTTTCTGATTGTTTAAAGGAAACTTTTAGTAGACGAAGAGACTGCTTAACCTTCGCCCTACCCATGTATCATTACACCTCTCAAAAGGGTTGAGCAAAAAGTGGGAGATTTGCCGTAAACTTGAATCAATCCTACAATCACATCTGTTATGAAGTATGGCAGCCCAGCAGAGGCCTTACGGCCTGCGCCTAGAAGCCTTTTTATTCAATAAAATTTAATCGTAAGTTTAGATGCAAATCCACTTAAACCACCTGATCACCCATTTGCACACCAAATTTCACAAAAGACGAAGCTGAACCGTGTTTAAGGTCTCTTGAAGTCCTTTCAAGTGTGCCCAGCAATAGAGACTCGTCGAGTGGTCCCACTCTTAGGGTGTCCGGTGTTCCATACCTGCAAGTTTGTAAATGTCGTCGGAAAATGCAAGGTAGTCAATGTCATCGATGAGACCGATTGGATGTCGATAGCGTGCACTGAGAGCATTCCACTCCTCTTTGGAGATGTCAATCGCAACACCGAGGTTGATCAAAACCCTTTGGAATTGACTCGCAGTCAGTGTCATTCGGTGGGTCTTGTCGAAGTCACGGAACCACTGAGTCAGTTGGATTCTTTTTGCACGAACCTTTATGATTTAGAAAAAGAGCAATTACTTTACCTTCTGAAGGATCGTCCATTTCTTAGAAAGTTGTCACCTTTAGCCGACTAAGAAAATGTCTGTAGATGACTTCAAAGTCTGGATAAAAACACTGGAATTTTGTCATTTCAAGTAGGGCTAAAGAATTGAGTCACGGTGATCGGAATTATCGCAATACTTGACGATTCGAGAGGCATCGTGGACCAAAGTCGCAGGAGTTTATGAGGTCACAATCGCCTGGTAACTTATAAATCCACCATTCAAAGCGAGTACAACTGCACAGGAGGGCAGGAAGCATAATTTAGGGAGCTGAATTGTACCTTGAGGCGTCAAAAGAAAACTGCACTGCTCATTTATCAACACGGAAGTCGAATGGTTGGACAGAACCTAGCTTTATTATGCCCCATGAGCTCACTCTTGAACAACTTCTCCTTTCCTTATTCCCTTTGATCAACAGCAAACAGTAAGTGACGTGTTACCACACTTCAAATCAGCCGAGGAGGAGAAGAGGAAAGAGCTTTTATCCTCGACCTCAATTCAATAACTTCCTGGGTACTCTTAAACTTCTAATAAATAGGAGGTAAACGAGTAATGAGTGAGAACACCGGTGGATTTAATCATGTTGCTTACCATCTTACTGATTTTCCTCATTGCCCGATTAGCAGCCTCGCTCATTTCAATGGGCAGACAATTTCTCGAGACGACAGACTCCGGTGTGTAGACTTCGGCCTCTTTCAAAGGGTCTTTATCCAGACAGGGTGTAGCAAATATTTGCTCGATTTCCTCACAAAAGTCCTTCCACCGTACTTCATTTGTATCTTTTGCCTTAAAACTAAATGAAAAGGAAGCATGACCCTCTCTTGCGCAACCAATGGATGAGTAGACTTTAAAGGGAAGTCTCACTACTTCCCTACTCAATTAGACTAATTTCCAAAAAATGCTTTCCAAAATAAGACCTATCAGTGAGTGGAATTGCCTATCAACGAGTCGTTGTCATGTCAGCTGTCAACTCACGCACTGGGAATGCAACTTTGTTACATAATCAAATTGCAAATTAAGTGAACTTTTGGAAATGAATGATTATGCTTAGCAATGAGGTGCAGTAAAGAGCTCATTTCCATGAAAGGGTTCGTGTTGTAACAAATGTTCTAACCAACATAAAAAAGCACATTATGAGCCATAGACAAAATTTCATCCTGCTTTGCTAGCTGAAGGGAAGTAATTTGGTCCATTTTTTGTTATGCAACATATTGGTCGCTTGGTTAAATCTTGGTATTGGTAAAAGGAATCACCCTAGGTACCCTGCAAGGGCTGGCCCCTAACACATGTCAGTAGGACCTTCACAATTCAAATATGTATTTTCCCCGCTTTATAAATCCATTTTTGTCTTCAGTGAAGTCTCAGGTACTACAGTTACGCCACGACTCATATCAAATTCAACCGAAAATACTACTTAAATCCCCTTTCAGTAGGGCAATTAGTAGAAAATATATTGCTTGTATTCCTTTCGTAACGTGTGATTTGGAGGACTCTTTCCACAGAGTAGCTTGAGAAATTGTCAGCGGAATGGAGATAAACAATATCTGCATTTGCATTTCACTTTCGGACGATTGCGAGGAGTTAATGCACGATCAAAGAAAATTGTCTATTTTGATTATAGGCTGCAGAGGCTGTACCTACGTGAAAGCTAATGCTGATAGACGTTGTAGGGCGATTCGCTTAGCTAATGACTGCGATGCAAAATCCGAATAATAGCAAAAACCTATTAACTCCATCATTGCCTGTGTTTGCCAAAATTGTTAGATGCCGCTAAAACTTAGTGATTCACTGATGTCCCCTTGTAGTGAAAAAGACGTGAAGGAAGGAAGAAGCTTACTAGCTTTCAATGCAGCTTAGTTCTGTCTCCTTAAGCGGGATCGGGAGGAGGGCTAGGGCTCTGCGAAATCTCTGTCGCGAGATGTGCCCGTGCTTCAAGGGATCATAGTCGCGGAACCACTCGGACAGTCGAATACGCTGCTGGTAGACCTAAAATTCAAGCACCAATCCCTTGTGAGACATTTGCTCTGCTTTATTGGGGCGGCCGGTTGTTTCTCTAACACGTTTTAACACTCGCGATTTTTTTCCACACTTCCTCCAGATTTTTTGGCATTGCACTGAGAGGCGACCAGAAAAATAAACTTGTTGGGAGGAGATAATAAATTTGCCCTCATGTTAATCTCAAACGATGGGCAAAATGTAGCAATTCAAAGGGAGACTCAAACTTATTGTCTTCTGGTGCGCTTTGCCCCTTGAATTATGCCCAGAAATCGTGCTTTTGAGATCCAGTGAGAGTTAGCCATGCCTTTTGCCCAAAGAAATCTATTTAACAGGACAGTTGCCTGTTTACGCACTAGACCAGCCGAAAGCTTGTTACTTCTTACGCAGAGGCATTACCAAATTCTAATAAGAAGTCATAAATGTACTTGTTGATAAATTTTATGGCAGTAGGAATGTCTTGCCCATGCGTTGCCGGTAATTATTGATGAAGATCACTCCAGAAAGAGAAAAAAATATGCACAAAACAGATTACTAAGAAACTTCCATCAGCTATAGCAATTCCAGCTTAAAGTGTTTTCTAAGCAGTGGGAGGAGCCAAAAACAAGAGTGGTCACAATGCAAGGAACGGCAAAAAAAGGTCATTTGGGAGGCGCCAAGGCCATGTAGTTCTGCATTTTCCACCGGCTTTGATTATTAATTGTTACAGCTAAGGTCTTTGTTAGAATTAAGTCTCCGTAACTGGCTCCTGTTTTAACAAATCTCCTCATTATAAAAGATGATACAATCAGCAAGGCCTACCTCACGCTTAATGTAGTCCATGATTCCCTCCACATCATGAATGACCGGCTCAGCTTCCACTGGTTTGCCGGTTTTATTAAATGCCTCACGCATCCGAGCGATTCGATGCGGATACTCATAGTGTAGCGACTCCTTAGAGGGTGGCTCCAGATCCGCTAGGAACCTCCAATAGTTGAAACCTTCATCGTCAGCATATTTGGCGGCGATCGCGTCGAGTTGCTCATCGGGAATGTGAAATTTGAGACTTGAGATGATTTGCTTGAGGTTGTACAGACTCACGTGGCCTCTGTTAACTCTATAAGCGTTATGAAAGAAACCACCGCAAAGAACCCTTTCGAAATCCACGTAGTCGGAGAAGACTAATAATAAATATTACTTAGTAAAAGCCTTGAATTCCGGTTTCATGTCCACACGACGTTCAAGGAGGTTTCGACGCAAATTCTGCATAGCACATTCATAGCGGTTCTTCATTTCTTCCGTGGCCGAGTTCCAATCCCCTGTGCCTGGTTTGGGAACCACATGTACCGATAACGGTAAAACACGGAGTCGTGGATTCTGCTCAATTTCGGACAGTGTGAAGACTGTAAAATCATGGAAATTCGTTCAATGGAATATGTTTACCCCCTAAAGACTACAAATAAAACTTAATGGTGTTACTTCCTTGTTTCTTGTTTATTTTTAGTACCTATTGGACATTCACTTTACTTATGAATATGTAAATGTGTTTACAGAAGAGCTTATTACAATTCAAGACTCCCTTCTTCTCCTTCTCCTTATCCTCCTTGGGATTTTAACGAGTCACTGATTTACTTTGGTCTGAATGAGAATTTCTATTGCTTTATTTCATTTTTTTAGTTTATCAACCAAATTTGGTTTCCTCAGTTCCGTTGAGGCAACCACACGCTTTTTTTTCTGGGCTCAGGATGCACAGATTTGTAGGTAAAGATGGTCCTTTAAGGAAGTTGTAACAACCGAACATATAACCCCTTTCTTGCATGACAGCAGCATAAGGAAACTTTTTTCCTCAAAACCGCTTTTTATTGACTCCGAAATGCGTAGTTTTTTAAGCATAAATTAATTAACTCAACATAGTTATGGGGATGCAACATTAATTGGGGAATTCTTGTAGGCGTGTAGATGAAACTTTGTGTTATTTCAGCGGTTACCATATCAGTAAAAAAACTTTAACGCATTTGGTCAATTGATAGGAAGGGTATTTTATTGTATAACAGGTTTTTGGTAATGTGACCCACCTGTATTGACATCATAAACAAACCTTCGCCAATCCACTCTGGTGGCATCGTTCGGACACGCATAGACATTAACCAATTTGTCCACCTGAACAGGTGTGAGGTCGTGCAGACCGATGCGAGTTACCCCAGCGCCTGAAAGCGCCCGAACGAACTGCGACCTGCTAACACGTCCGCTGTGCAGTGGATCAAAGTCCTCAAAGAACCGATTCAATTGAATGCGATTCACGAGCACGATGTGACGAATGCGCGTCATCAACAAATCTACTGGAACCTCGTCTCCGGTCGAGGTGGTCATGGGTGTCGAGAGCGCCGCCCAGTCAGTCCCTTGGGGGGTTTTTGGGACTTCACCGATCTTAGGCTTCGGTGGAATAGGAGGCGGATCCTCGATAGCTTGTGGTACTGGCGCTGCTGCCTTGTAGAACGGGTCGATGGCTTCGCAGAACGCTGCATAGTTGACGTAGTTAGCGGTTGGATCGGCAAACTTAAGGCTTAACAAGCGACACTCCTCCGGAGAAACTTCCAATTTGAGAAAATGCAGAAGACGGGCTAGTTGCGAGGGGGTTATTTTCCGTGACAATGAAGTGCCCTGCGACATTTTGCCGTTTAATTAGTCTCATAAATTCAGAAAATTAATATTAGACCCCTTTACCATAAAAACGCACTCACGGCATCATAATCGCGGAAGTATTGGTAGGTAGGAATCCTTTCTCGACGAACCTTTTCCCGCAATCTGGTGATAACTTCTGACAGCTTCATTCGTTCCTCTTCGCCCAAAAGAGGCAATGGCTAAATGATGGGGAAGGCTGTCGTTATAATGTACTCCTAAGATAATTATGACAAGATAAGTTGACGCAGTATGGTGGATGGATATATGAAGCATGGAGTAGATTTATCTTCTTTGATGGAACAATAAATGAAAGACATACTCGGGAAAGTGCTCCAGGGTAGGGCCTGCGTGGCTGCACAAGAGGTCGCTTTTCCAAATCCATTTCCTGAAAATCTAATCACAAAGGATACAATTTACACAAGCGTATCCGCGGGACTCTGACATTCCACAAAAATATGTCGGGGGTATCAACTCTCTCTCCATAGCGTAGCCCTATCTCCATGTTTAGTTTATACATACGGTAAATATAATCCTTAGGATGGCACTGTCAGGGTCTATCGCGAGCAGGAAATCCTGCAGTTATCCCTACTTTGCCACAATTTTAGTCATAAATGTTTGCATTTCAAGCAGAGGAGTAGCGAGTCAGACTGGTTTGGAGGCAAAATCATTATGGTAAAATAAGTTTGCGGCAATTTTAAAATATCGGGACAGTAAGAGGTTTTACTTGACATTCTTCATAAGACAAGAGAAGTGCCTTACAAAAGTCTACTTCTCTGCAAAACTGGCGATACGCGATCATATCCCTATTTTTCTTGGAACGAAAGAAATTAGCAAGTTTTTGAGTATCCGTTGGCTGAAGTTCTGGGCCAAGCGCTCTATCTAGAGCCAATTTGAATTGGTTCTCTGTAACCTCGTCATGCCTCAGAGGATCAAAGTCGATAAAAAAATCCTGCACACGAATTCCACGTCTGTAAACGGCAAAACCGATGCGTTCTAAAACTTGGTGAACGGATGGCGTTTGCAGGTCTGTTTTATTTAATTGACAAACGTCAGAATTGGCTTCCTGAAGGGATTAATCACAGAGTAAGAATATTTTTCGAATCGAGAAGAAAGTTGACATCTCCTTACTGCCCTATTTGGGATTCCACGCTTCGCTATTTCTTCTTCAACGTCAATTATAGCTACGTCATTTGCAAACTGCCGATAATCAACCATTCCAGGATGATTAGGTACTGAGTACCTCTTCGCAAGAGCGCATATTTCAGCATCATTTATGTCGGGTGGACCAGGAAAGCTACGATAAAACTGAAAAAATCCTCCAAAACTGAGGCCTTACCTGACTTTCGACAATTCTTCCGGAATTCAGTAGGTCAAAGTCCCTATAGCATTCATGCAAATCAATGCCTCTGCTTTTAACAAACTGATTAATGCGAGACATAAGAGGTCTAAATGCTTTCTGTTCGGATAGAGAATTATCTGTGGCACAAATGTACTGATTTCTGCTCATCAAAAACACCCAAAGCATTACTTATCAAATTTATCCAGCTGGTCTTGAGGGAAAACGGAAACTTCTTTCTCGTCTATTTGTGGATCAATGCACTTAACGAACTTCCTCCAGTTAATACAAGAGCCGTTCCCGTATTTTTCGATTATGATTTTGCGCTGCTCATCATTAGCAGTGAAGCCGAAGTTTTTGTCTAGTATTCGAAAGAATCTCTCCACTTAATAAGCCTATTAAATAAACGCTATGGAAATACCAGATATTTCTCCATGACGCAATTTATCAAAGTCTAGAAAATATTCGCTAGGTCTTATTCCCCTTTCATTTGCAATGCTACGAAGACATCCCTCCAATCGCGTTATAGGTTCCAGGCACTGCATCTATTTTGGAATTTTAGAAGCATCTGTTGCGATAGCACAACCCATACAAACAAATGGCTTGGCCACCCCATATGACCTCAAGGTTATGACTCAAACGTATTGTGAGGTGTTCTATGCGCAAATGTCTAGGAAACTACTACCAAAATGGAGTTTTCAAGAAACAAACACAGCAGAACGGTTGTGAATATCAGCAGGTCCCAACAAAGTAGCTCTGAATTTTCCAACCTTACCTCAGTATTAAGAAATTGATAAAATCTAACAAACTAGGCTCACATATGCATTTTTGAGACAGATCTATCAAGCACAGCCTAAGTTTATGATTTGCTAGAAGTTCATGAACACGTATGCCATTGACATGTATCATAACGCCCTGAGACTTCATTGAAAATAAAACAATATTCCGACAACAACTAAAGTATTACAGTAACAATCAAATTGCGTGTTCAATTCTTGGGGTTGGTAACAAGCCAACCAGGACCTTGCTATTGTATAATTCCCAGTTGGCCTGGGCCCCGAGCCATGCTGTTAGTTCCAAGTCCCTCTAAATGTGAACACTGCATACGTAATAATTATGTTCTTTAAATATACTTCGTATGCCAGAGGAGAAAGAACAATTTAAACCTGATCGTAGAGCAGCGTGATTGCTCTTCAGAGGCCGACAAATCCCTGCTTTGAACTCTTTTACGATATCGCTCTATACCTTTCTTCTGACCCATAATAAAGATGTGGAAGAATACTCAGCCTTCTAATAGTAAGAGCGGAAGGAGAGAAGAGGAAAAACCGTCTACAATGGTAGCAGTGGAAAATGGACTCGACTCCATGGTGTTTATATCCAGATCTCTACCGTCTGTGGCATATTGCAGTAGTGCGAAAGAAGTGCATGTGCTACGGATAGGAGTATCTCTGACCTCCCATAGCAGAAGGGCTAAGAACGACGTCTGCCTTCGGCATCTTTCCATCTCCGTGTTTTGAAAGAAAGCTGTTGACAACCAAAACGGCACTGGTCGTAGACTTCTAACAAAAGACCGCTGTACTAACTTCTCTCTACGGACGTACTGATGGTCGGCAGAAAACCTTACTCCAAAGTCATTTTCCAAACCAGTCAGTTCGCTCAAACTGCCAAGGGGGATTAATGACGTTGGTGTCAAGCATCGCCTCAATCGCGTCGAATGTCGACGCACTGATTAGGTTGCGATGGCTGACGCGGGAGGTCTACCGGAAGGCGCGTCAGGGACGACGCTTAAAAGAGGAGATGGACAATGTAATACTTTGCTTGTTTGAGCTACCGTGTTTTAGTCAGGGTCACAAAGGTGACCATATTGCTTAGGCGCTTAGGCTGACCTCCGGGCTATACAAGCAACTAATTCCTCTCTGTCTGTTACATATGTATATATGTACTCTGCACTGGTATTTTGCCTTCTTTTGTCTTCAAGAGAGCTTTAGAATGCTACAACATATTTGTGTGAAAGTCAGAGCTTTTTCCATTTCTGAAGTAGTGTCGATAAATACTTAGAAAAAGCATGCAAACTGAAGCTTACTTGAATAAGTACGGTGTGGGGCTCAGTTTATTCAACATTTAGCCTAGTCGACTTCGAAATCAAACTGTTAATGAATGCTAAGCTAAAGTAAAGAGTGAAAAATTCTAAACGTCTTTTGTAGCACAAAATACTATAAAATGAAATGTTGCTGTGCTAGGCGAACCAATGGCATAAATAGGAGTTGCAAAATTACTTTTGTTTTTACTGTCTGGGCAATTGGAAATTGGATCGAGGTTCTTTGTCGGAACCAAACAACCGGGCGGTCCTTTTGGCTGTGCGGCAGCTTGGCACGAGCTGGGGTGGGTAGTGAGTTGTGGGAGGAATCTATGCTGTACTCATAGAGATCATAATGTAACAAACATGGTCCACTACACTTGAACACTCTGCTTTTAGCATTTCTAACATGCTCCCGATAGGCTTTTGGCTATATCCCAATGAAAAGGTTTATATAATTAACACAGAATGACATCTGGGTTCCGCATCTATACTCACAGCCGTGATGTGAGGATCCTATCCATTCTCTTTTTATAATAACTCTAATTCTTCTGCTACTAATGTCTTGGCCTATTTCTCCTGTGTACTTAATACCGTTGTCGGTACCCTCCGTTTCTACCTAACAAAGTATTATTTGGTACCCCCTTTTCTTTATGAGGTGAACTTGGTCCTTTTTATTTATGCTTACTTTTATTTAGATCCGTCTTTTCCGTGTGAGTCTTTCCTACGTGATCTAGCACAATGCGCTTCCTACTACGGCCAAATATTGGACTTCCTCGCCGCTTCGTTCAGTTAAGTCTTCGACGTTTTAACGGCTCTTCTTCGGAGGTACATGGTTTATTCTTTCCTCTTACGCCTGCTATGTTAGCCTTTTGATGTCACCAAGATTCGGAACATCGGCATCTCGGCACACATTGACAGCGGCAAGACAACAGTTTCCGAGCGCATTCTTTTCTACACTAATCGAATCTCCTCAATGCATGAGGTTGGTGTGTGCTACCTATCGACGGCGAGGCTTATATGGCTTGTTCATTCTGTCAATTCTCCTCTTTTTCCAAAGGTGCGCGGAAAGGACGGAATTGGCGCGGTGATGGACTCGATGGAGCTGGAGCGTCAGCGAGGCATTACCATCCAGTCAGCGTCAACGTACACTTCGTGGCGCGGTCACACTATCAATCTCATTGATACACCTGGTCATGTGGACTTCACAGTGGAAGTGGAGCGTGCTCTACGTGTCCTTGACGGTGCTGTGCTCATTCTCTGCGCTGTAGGTGGTGTGCAGAGTCAGACACTCACCGTAGACAGGCAGATGAAACGCTATCAGATACCCAAGGTTGCTTTTATCAACAAGGTTGACCGTCAGGATGCCAATCCGTATCGTGTAATCAAACAAATGCGGTGAGTTTTGCTTTCTTTCTGAGCCTCTTACCCCATGATCTTGGTCTTTGTTTCCTGCAACGTTAATGCCGCTCAATCCATTCTCTGACGACACGTCAAGGTATTTTCTGGGAGAACTGAGCAAAAATTGTTTGACATAGAGTTTGGTGTTTGACCAACGATACCTGCATACCTGCACTTGACGGGCTCGAACTGCTTTGTTCTATACGCTGCTTCTTGGTGGGAACGATTCCACTGTATTGGGCAACAGTAAAAATTTAGTGATAAGCCTTCAAATTGCTTTGGATGTCGCATTACCAAGTAGAGGGACAGCGTCCGTACTTATCTAGTTACAAACTGCAACATCTCGTGCTTCCTGTAGCCAGATTTACAATAGTCTTCTATTTACGTTCCACTTTGCTACCTTTTATGAAATCGCTGTTTTTTAGTCGATCGCCATGCATTTCACAATTCACCAGGTTTCCTTTTCGCTGCACTCGTTTTGGGAAATAGGGTCATTGCATTCTTTTGGTGACGCTGATTTTCTTTTGCATGTATTTGGCTTTTTCTCTTCAACGCACAAGATATCTGTTTCAGTGACAAGCTGCTTTATCACTCGGCCTTTGTGAATATCCCCATCGGCTTGGAGTCGAAGAACGTCGGCATAGTTGACCTTCTTGCGGAAAAGGCAATCTACTTTGATGAGCCACAAGGCTTAACTCTCCGTGAGGAAGAAATCCCCAAGGATATGGTAGCAGAAGCAAAGGATCGTCGTAATGAAATGATTGGTATGTGGTTTCTTCGTTTTTTAATTTAGTCACCACTTTCGACAGTTTGGTGGCCCTATTGGTAAACTTCCGGTAGTAGCTTTCTTTCCGCTTAATTACTAAGCACAATTTTAGAGACTGGTATTTTATTCGTGTCAACGCCCCAAAAATTAGACTTAAAATTACTTCTTCACCTCACTTGACCGTTTGAATCTCTGCAGTAGTTGTTCCGTGTAACGTTAAAGCAGTCCCAAGGCCATCTGAGTGGCATTTATAACACATCCTGTGATTACTGTTGAAAATTTGGTGGAGTAGATCAGGCATCGGTCATGGCAACCAAATAGAACCGAGCAAAGTATGTGCTATGCCCCTAAACCCCATTAGTAATACTAATTAACTGAAATGGTTGCAGCATTACGACTTCACTAACAATAATTGCAAGGTGTACTGCTAGAGGGTGAGGCAATTCTGTTAGTAGCTAACAGGAGGTGTCTATCGGTCCTAGTGTACCGTTTATTGCAGAGTGTTTGGCCAACGCGGATGAAGCGATAGGCGAAGCCTACCTTTCAGAGGCACCTCTCTCGGTAGAGCAGCTGAAAGCAGGTATACGGAGAGCTACCCTGGCCCACCGCTTCACGCCAGTGCTGGTGGGCACGGCACTTAGAAATCGTGGTGTGCAGCCCCTCATGGACGCGGTAGTGGACTACCTGCCCAACCCCATGGAAATCAAGCACTACGCCCTGCATGAAAAGGAGGGGTGTGTGTGTGGTCTTCTTTTTGTCCTATTTCTATTACTTATAGGTGAGATCGCTTCTACTACCGTTATCCTTACAGAGAAACGGAGAAGGTGCTCTTGGATGGGTCTCGAACATCTGATGCACCTTATTTGGGCCTCGCCTTTAAACTTGAGGTCTGTACGCTGCATTTCTGCGTCGGTTGAATCACTCTAATTCCCTTCTTCTAGGCTGGAACAGAACTTTTGTCCATTTTAGTATTTTTTTTGAAAATAATGTTAATTATCTCACCTTTACTTCATCTCTTATCGGATTTGAGTTTTTTAAGTTTGATCCTTCCAATCGTCTTCACGTTTATAGAATGTTTTCGGCGCATTTCGTTCCCAAATGTGAGAATTGTGTGCATTTGGATACAAAAGCTTTTCAGCAGCTAGTGTTTGTTGGAATTCTGATCCCATTTCCTCTGCATTCATTTGTGGTAGTGGAAAACCAACTGCGTTTTTTCGACCCCTTAATTGTAGGGATTGTGAAACAGCCGCTGGAACTTAGTCATCTGAGCTGTGTAGACGTTTTCACTTTGTCCCATTTGGGAAAAAAATAATTTATTTTTTGCGTTTTGTAGGCTAGCAAGTTCGGCCAGCTGACTTACACACGTGTGTATCAGGGCTGTCTACGACGCGGCGAGTCGGTGCGAAACACTCGCACGGGCAAGAAGGTACGAGTGCCGCGTCTGGGGCGAATGAATGTGGATACCTTCGAGGACCTTGAGGCCGTCCACGCTGGTGACATTGCCGCTCTTTTCGGCGTCGAATGCTCCTCTGGCGACACCCTCGTTTCTCCCAACAGTCCCATGGAAAACCTTTCCATGGTGAGGTTCTCAAGTTGTTTCTGAGTTCATTTTGCGGCACCTTGTGTTGACTAGACTAAGCTGCTAATTGGGTTGAGGCGTAAGCATTATTAAATGGTTCTCGAAAGAAATTAATTTTAAGAGAACCTCTCATGCGCTTGTAGGATGCTTTCTATCCATATATTTAGAAGTGGGGTGATAGTTAAGCACTTTTTAACCGTTTGAGATTACCACTTGCGACCAGAAGAAACTTTTTTTTCAGAAGCAATTTGAGCTGCTGATGCTAAATTCTAGTACTCCCTCATTTGATGCTGAAATATTAGGCGTTCTATCAACTCAGGGTTTCGCAATACTTCCGGCTTAAAGTTTGGCTGATTTAACGCTGGTTTTAACATACTTGAGAGAAGAACAGATCTATTGTTCGGCCGCATAAAAGACCGAAAATCTAAAAGCCGAATCTCTCCCACTTTGCCATAAATATAACATGCACTTTGTCAAACCCTGGCAGGAGTCGATGTACATTCCAGAGCCCGTGGTTTCTATGTCCATCACGCCTGTGGACAAGCACAACATAGATGGTTTCAGCAAAGGTCTGGCGCGTTTCACCAGGGAGGATCCCACCTTTCGTCTTTGCCATGACCCCGAGAGCGGCCAGGCTCTGGTCTCAGGCATGGGCGAACTACACCTGGAGATATATGCCCAACGCCTGGCTCGCGAGTACAACGCGCCCTGTGTTCTGGGCAAACCAAAGGTCGCTTTCCGTGAGACCCTACTTGAACCGGTGCCGTGAGTTGTTTTACTTAAACCTTTCTTTGTTGCTGTCATCGCATACACGCCCGTGGAGTACTTGTGTTACTCTAGCTAAACACTTTGTTGGTAGAAATTTCCCATTTAGTCAGCTGCTGGGTTATAACTCAAAAGAACACTTCTCTAAGCTTACCTTAGCAACGGAATCACAGCTATTGCCTTTTTGGTCGCACCAGCTTTGACTACTTGCATAAGAAGCAATCAGGTGGCGCAGGTCAGTACGGTCGAGTGATTGGGCTGCTGGAGCCGCTACCGACGGAGCAGAACACGCAAGTGGTCTTCTCCGACGAGACAATGGGTACCAACATTCCCAAGCACTATGTCCCTGCCATCGAGACGGGCTTTCGGGGCGTGTGTGAAGCCGGTGGCAGCCTCTGTGGTGCCAAGGTGGTAGGAGTGCGCTTCCGACTTCAAGACGGTGCCCATCACTGTGTTGACAGCAGCGACTGGGCCTTCCAACAGGCTGCTGAAGGCGCTGTGCGACAGGGTAGGCTTTTGTCCAAATCCCAACTCTGCTTTGCAGCAAACAGTTGGAATGTATAGCTTTATATCAGGTGACCGGAAATTTCCTTTAACATTTACTATTTGGCTCTGGGCTGCTGCTCTTCTGCACGCCTCACTTTATTCTAACTTCATCCAGGAGGATAGTGCCTCTTCTAATGTATCTCAAAAGTAGGAGTTACGAGACCTGCAGGCAGTAACCTCAGGATCCTTACAAAATATAACAGAAAAACAATCAAGGTCTTAGAAGTTATTCGTATATGCTTACCCTACCCAACACTACCTGTGTAGTGTTGTTACTCTTGTTAAAGTGGTTACTTCCTCTTCTCCCTCCTTTACCCTTCGATCAGTGTAACCAGAATGCTCTAGAGTCGATTCCACTAATACCAGTTCTCACGTTTATTCAAAGTTTATTTTCCTTACTTTTGGTGAGTCTGTAGAAGTGGGAGCGGTCATTTCAGATCTACTTGCTTAAAATTGCTGCCGTCTTCCTCTCATAGCATTCGAGCGAGGTAACTGGACCATCCTCGAGCCGATCATGTTGGTAGAATGCACCGCGCCGGTGGAGTTTCATGGCCAACTTCTCAGCTCTGTGACTCGACGCAATGGTCTCATTGTGGACACTGATGTCAGTGATGCATATGCTCGAGTTGTCGCTGAGGTGGGCGGATGAAGCTGTTGTTGTAACTCATTTAACATGCATATGAGTATCCCTGACTCGTTTACTGCTTTTGCACACATGAAGATCGGGTTATTTGCTTGTTCCACCTTTTTTTGCACTCCACAGGTCCCGCTAAACGACATGTTCGGTTTCGCAGGGGAGCTACGGGGACTGACTGAGGGCAAGGGAGAGTACACAATGGAGTACTGCAAATACTGTCCCGCCCGTAGCGACACTATGGAGGCGGTGATTGCAGAGGCCGAGGAAGGAAAGCAGGACTCTGGTGCTGTCAACGCCGCTGCCAAGAGCAAGAAGAAAAAGCGCAACTAGCTAGGACGCACACACACAACACCCCCATGTATAGACCATCACCAACTTCCACTCCCGTACTTATTTTAGTCCGTAGTAGTAGAATCGTCACATTTGAAATGAGTCTTATTTGGAGGTTGAATGAAGAAATGTTTGTTTTGCTTCAATCTCTAGCTTCTTTATACGCCATTCCTGGTTTATGGAAGGCGATTTTTGCTGGTTCTGGTTTCGTGTTCTTGTTTTCGTTCTACTGCTGTGCTTACTTCAATGCAAACGCCAGTCGCTGCACTTGAGGTCGACCTTCATTGTTGGTTTTTAATTTCTATTGTTTTTTTCCTTCTACCAGCTTTGAGGAAATTTGTTTAGATGACAGCAAGCGAATGGACTTTATAGGGCAGTCAATCTAGCACTGGATTGATAAATGCTTCTGAATTGCTGCATATTTTGGGGGTTATTTCGAGTAGATGATTGCGTGAGTATTAACCTCTCAGGTTTGCTTTTTTATCTCTCACATGGGTTCTTATTACCTTCCAGATTGTCATTGCATTTTCTCATGGTACTATCGGATTTGGGGGGTGGAAATGGTACCCAGATACCATTACTGGTAAGTTTTTACATGTAGATGGGGCTTGCTTTATCTTATCCTCTTCCCGTTCTCACTAAGGTGGAACAATTGCCTTAATTCAAATTGACCTCTTTTCAACGCTTCCCTTGACAAGCTTCCATTCGGATCCGTGTCCGAGAGAAGCGTATTTGGAAACCGGTAGATGAGGATGCCGTTGGAGTTTAATTTATTTGTTTTCTTGATGATGAAATTTGGCGAAATAGTTTCTATCTCGGATTAGGAACCTCCTTTTCCTATGAGGAAATCATAGTGTCAATAAAATTAATCAAGTTTGGGTCAATTGTTACCACCTTTTAAGTAACTGGCACCCGATGAGAAACTATGATAATTGTTAATCCATTTAAAAATGCCATTCTACTCCCAAATATAGCTAGGAAGTTAACAGCAATTTAGTGTCCAGATGAACTGTAGAAGCTGTGGACTAACAAATGTTGGATGTCACTTTGATAAGGGCCTCATGAACCACCTTAAGAGTTCGGTCACAGGGAGATGGACTAACTAATCTAGGTTGGTGAAAAAGCTGGCTTATTATGCTTGATTTGCTTTGCCCTTCCACTGGGCGGAATGACAAATGGGCCAGGGTAACGGTCCCGTAGTCCCTTCACATGTCGGTGATGCATCGTTACGGCTTCTTTCGACTCGGCGGAGCGCTACCTTTTCTGTCAGCTGAAAGCAACGCTGATCCTAAAGAACAACTATCCTGATTTACATTGCTGAAATGCTAAACCTTAAAGTGGCGAAAGAAGAGGATCACAAGCTCCAGTTGGGCTGATCTGTAACAATTAGATTGTAAACGTTGTCATACCTTGAAAACCGTCGCAGCTCCGTGCTTTCAAGAAATACTATCAAAAGCTCAAGCGAATCACACCAGATATCAATTAAGTAAACACGTGATGCCTTCCCCCCCCCTCCCTCTCTATTAAGTGGATATGTGTCAAACATTTATGGCTGGGTAGTACTTCGGTGAAATCGAAGTGGCATATCAGAATATTCTTGAAGCCCTATCCCCACGGAGCCATTTCAAATCCCATCCTTTTTTAAATTACTGCATTTGGACCAATGTTCTTACGACTTGCGATGGTTATGCGAGAAGACTGACGCATTATCCCTTCTCCTAATAAAGTTCTCAAACAGGATGCAACCCTGGATCCAGTGGAATTGCCATGAGGGATCAGTGATATGTTAGTCAAACGCCTTCTCCAGTTGCACGCAAATGCGCCGTTGGTTTGTGGCGGGCGGAGCGGGAGACTAACCAGGAGGAGCGCAGAGAACAACACTCAAACGAAGGGAATGGGCTGTTACACTTCGGTGGTTAGTTTAACTCTTCGTTTTGACTTCCAAGACACTTAAGGCTCTGAGATTGTACTTTCGCCGGGTTGTATGGCCTCTGTGCTATGCCAGTGGACTCCCGACCTTTCTATGTGTCGGCTCCACATATTCTACCTTCTTTCGACCTCAGGGAAGGCTGGAGTGCTAAAGTCTCATCACAATGTTTATTTTGTAAAAAGTTTCATTGTGTTGGATTAATTCTAGCATTGGTATCTCAAAGCTCCAATAACACTCGTTCAAATCAGGTTTTGATTATTAGGCTATTTTTTCCCACAAAGGGAATTTTATTGCCGCCAACATTCTGTGAAACGGGAAAGTTTTCGCGCCCTTATTGCAAATGTAACGCTAACATTTGAAAGACGGAAAGTAAGTATTCATTATAATCTCCAAGAAGTAGTCCTTTTAAATCCCTGCTCCAACTACTTGAAATTGGGTTTATTAGTATGCAAGAGTGTGTGTGTGTGTGCGTGTGTGTGTGTCTATTTCGGTCCTTTAGCAATATTTGGATGCGTTGTGAGTCCTGTGGAGGCTAAAGGTCGTGGAGTTACTGGAACATCGGTGCGGAGTATGTGGAAGCTCCCCTCCAGCTCTGTGTCCTCTTGATTTCGAGGACTAGACGTGGAGTCAGAAAGGTAGTTCGGAGGTGGGGCTGCTCGATTCAGACAAAAAACTGCTGCCGCGTTATCAAACTCTCCGCAGTAATTGGGCGCTGAGAAGATTGTGACGAGAGAGCGATTGGCGTAGAACTCATACCCATCCTCCACCACCTGGTGAGCTCGACAAATGAGGTCCAGATTAAAGCGGTCCAAAAAGCGATCGATAATGTCCGGACCGAACATGTAGGAGACGCCTCGTTCGCTTGGCTCCCATCCACGGGGCTCGCGACCATCTGCCACAGACTCCAGGTACCAAGGATCTGACCAGAGGAGATCACAAAGCAGTCCACAATCTGGCACGTCACAAGGGCGGACAATCTCTCGAATTTTTCGTTTCAAGTCAGCCAGACTGGTTAGCTCTGGGGTAAGCATTTCTGGTGAGAGACCGCCGTGGCAGCAGAATATTTGGTTCTCGATTATCGCACTTACAGGCAGACAGGAGAAGGCGTCAATAAACGTCCTCCACAGTTTTACAGAAAATCGTTTTCTGCACTCTTCGAAGAAACCATAGATGCGTGAAATTGCTTGACTCTCATGATTCCCACGAAGGAGGAAAAAACGAGTCGGATAACGAAGTTTGTAGCAGAAAAGTAGGCATATCGTCTCTAAACCTTGTCTTCCACGATCAACATAGTCCCCTAGGAATAGATAATTAACTTTATCAGGCAGTCCACAGAGTTCAAATAGGCGGAGCAAATCGTCATATTGTCCATGAATGTCACCGCAAACTTTGATCGGTCCACCAAGGTCAAGAAGGCCAGGTTGTGCAAGGAAAAGGGCACGAACACTGCGACAAATACTTGTCATCTCATCACTAGTCAGCATTAGGGACCGGTTGGCCTTTTCTCGAACCTTCCATAGCCGTGCTATGTAGGTATCTAGCAGCTCATTATTACTGTTGATGGAGATTTTTGTATTTGACTGATTGTGGGCACGATTGTCCACGGGAGGCGCTAATTCACCCTGTGAGGGTGGAGCATGGGCGATGAAATCACCTAAACACTTTGTCTCACCTTTTGACGAGATTTGCGGTTCGACGGTTATCATGTCATACCGGTCTCGATGTGCTGTTCTACCGGTAGCACTCCATACTTTATGTCGCGTGAATCCTATTGATTTTCCCTCCGAGTTATGGAAGTTTGCAGGCTCTGTGCCGGAAGAAGGATTCAAGACCAGTGGGATCGTGGATTTACTTTGTTAAAACTACATTACCAAGGTATTCACTGTTCATGAGGAAATGTGAAAGGGATTACACTAGTATCCCTTACAAACCTGTTGGCAATGTAATTTTAGGGCAAGTAGTTCGCGCAGCTACAGCACTTCGTGGTGCATGTAATACTTTGATTATTTAAACTACCGGTTCTGGTCAGGGTCACAGAGGAGGCCATATTGCTCTAGCTGTATAGGCTGGCCTCCGGGCCATGCCAGTAGCCTATTTCCCTCTGTATGTTGAATATATATATATATATATACATATATTCTACCCTGGTATTCTGCCTTCTTTTGCCTTCGAGGGAGCCTCGGGACGCTACATTGGTGGCAGCAGAAGGCGAACCCGACTCTATAGGGTTCCTATCCCGGTCTCTATCGCGTGTGGCATATTGAAGCGGTGCGAAAGAAGTGCATGTGCTACGGATGAGAGTATCTCTGACCTCCCATCGCAGAAGGGCTAAGAACGATGTCCGCCTTCGGCATCTCCTTCATCTTCGTGTCCCACAGGAAAGCTATTAAAAACTGAAGAGACACTAGCCAAGGACCACCTGGAAAGGTTTCGTTCTGGAGATTACCCTTAATATACTTGCTTAAGGAGATCGGTTTGCTAACGTCTCCCTATGGACACACTGATGGTCGGCAGGACCTCTTATTCTGAACTTTGTTCCCTAGCCGGATGAAACTCCAAGTTCAATCGAACTGCCAAGGGGATCACTGACGTTGGTGTCAAGCATCGTCTCAATCGCGCCAAATGTCGACGACTGGCATAGTTAGCTCGTGGGTGCTTCTTGCAGCACTGATTACGTTGCAACGGCTGACGCGGGAGGTGTACCAAGGGGCGCGTCGGGGACGACGCTCGAAAGAGGAAATGGACAATTTAATACTTCGTTTGTTTAAACCACCGGTTTTGGTCAGGGTCACAGAGGTGGCCATATTGCTCTAGCTGCGTGGGCTGGCCCTCGGGTCATGCCAGCAGCTCATTTTCCTCTGTCTGTTGAACATAGATATTATATCCTAGTATTCTGCCTTCTTTTGCCTTCAAGGGAGCCTCGAGACTCTACAGTGCAAATCTCATGTTTTACTTGATTTCATCTGGGTCTTGAGCAGATGAAAATGTGGCGTAACGTTGTCAATACAATCAGTTGTTGCAGAGCAAATATTCTCGGCCCAGAGATTTGTGCAATAAAGATTGAGTCTCTTGTTTGAAAAATGTCGCTTAATGAGACGCGGCGTTTTACACATGCAAATATATTTCACAGGGTTATTTTTGGTGTAGCAAGTATCTAAGGGCTTTCATGCAGTAAACAATACTTGTTAGTAGAACTAGATTTTATTAAGCATTTTTGGTACAACCAAACGCTATTTATAACTATTCATCTTGTTAATCGCTAGCAAACAAAGACGGAATAGAAGTCTGCAAAGTTCATCAATATGATTCTTGTCCATCAAATACTAATGTAAATGCAAATTGTTTCTTATCCGCAATCCGCATAACAAGTGACTTTGCAGTCGAATCGATATTTGGGTCACGTTAAGTTAGTTTAAATTAATCTCAAACGCTGTGCCACTTTAAACGGCGTGGGGATGGTTTAGTTAATTCTTTCGTGTTCCCGTGATACGCTTTGCGTTTGCTGTCATATGCACAATTTGGTTCGTAGATAGTGGCTACGCAATAAAACATGAATCTAGGGATACTATCGTCTACACGGTGCTTAGCAATCGCCTTTCAGCAAGAGTTTGCCTTAGCGGTGCGCACCTTCAATATATACGACGTATTTAAATCCTTCCTTAATGTCAATGTTGCAAATACAACTAACCCATACTTGAGCCAAGCACTGAAAAAGTGCTTGCTGTTGGGCCACATTGAGCCCTTTGTTATCCTTATTGGAGGTGATGAGGTTTCACTTCGTACATTAAAGAGCTGCTGGATGCGGGCCCAGCTACAACCTCCTCCTGGATTCCGGATTGAGTCAATAGGTACGTTTTTTTGTATGTGTTGATGCTTGTGTTTCTTCTAGTGTGCATGGAATGTTCAACCAGTTTTGATGCTGTATTGTTCACTTCATGATTAAAAATGTCAGACTTTACAATGGATGACGTTCCCTTAGAACGTTTTGTTTTTTTTCCTAAATAGCAAGTTACCAGTTTTGAAAATTGCACTTTGTATAGTTGGCAGTTATGGTTTTAATACTTAAGTTAGTAATTCGATCCCACCGTTGTGGTAAACAACAAGTTGCTCCGAGGCAGCGGTACAGTTTTTATCCACCGATCTAAGGAATTTGGGTTGCTCAATCCCTTCTAGTGTGTGAAATCCCACGTTATTTTTTCCTGTGTGGGTTTGTTGCTAATAATATTAAAAAATCCAACGCTTGCTTCCTTTATCATTCATAAGCACACCACATGGTTGCACAAAACTCTCGTGAATTTAAAATCGTTTTTTGACTGGCGTTTAGTGACTTTTTTGAATGGAAAGTTTGTAGAACACTCATAAAACGTGCTCAATGAAGCCATCCTCTTATTAATTGGTACTTTATCCTAGCAGCATTCTTGTTTATTAGCACTTTTACTGTCGACTCTATCAAAACTTGCAATTGATTTGGTATTTTTGCGACTGGCAGTATCTCATTCTGTCTCCTTGAGGTGTCTTCTATTTACATCTTTTTCTCCGGCTTTTTCTGTCCATGCTAAGTGAAAGTGTTAAATGCTGGTTTGAATTGTTTCGCTGCATTTGGAGTTGTTACTTTACTAAAGAAATGAAGTAGAGCAGTGTCAGCTTAGAACTGAGTCTAGAAGGCAACTTTTAGTCAGGTTTTGGCGAAGCCAAAAAATGCTTATAGTGTAACATTATTATATCACCCATTAATGTACTTAGAATGCGTGATTCGCTCCAAAAATATTTTAAATGCTACTCGTTATTAAAAAATTGGTAAAATTTACTGTCCATATTTTAAAAAGTTAATGGAAAGTTGGCTCACCGTGGTTGATCATCGGCAGGAAACCTGTCAAGCGTCAACTTCACTGCACTGAAAAGTAGTTTAACAGCAACTTATCGTTTTATCAAACCCTTTAATTGAAATTTTAATTGGTGTGCTGAATTGGCAGTCAATTTGTTCCATTTAAACAGTCGTCGCCTTGACAAACACTGCGCTTTGATCTGATAATAAAAGATTTGGCGTCCAACCCATTCATATTTGCTGCCTTACGTAATTCGAACTGGACACCTAATTTACAGTGCCTGGAAGGAGAATGCATTATCTGCTCCGTAAGGCACTTGGACAAGTAAAATATTTGCCATGCCAAAATGCAGTTGAAAGAAAGGGGGCTCCGTTGCATTGGCAAATCCTTGTGTATCGGTTCTCTTGAGTCACCGCCCAACCGCTTGTAAAAAGGCCTTTATTTGGCATCTGCTTATAAGCTTCGCCCAAATTGATTCTTGTGCTACTGATTTGTCGTTACTTAAGAAGGAAACATGTCTGGAGCTGCAATCGATCAGGCATCATGCATTCCTGCTTGCTGCACACAACCAACCGACACAGTCCATAAATGGCATAGTTGTTGGGGTATCGCTTTTTATTATTTCTAACTACTTATCTCATTGAAAGTCTATTTTTGCATCTCTGTGAGCGGATTTCAACCTCATATGGTTCAAAGTTCCGCAGTGAATTGAAGCCTTCCTTTTATCAAATCTTAAAGGCGCATCCTATTTACATCTGTACATAGATTAGTTTGGGGACGAATGGTGGGGTGAGATGCCCGTTCTTGCGGAATTAAACTGCCATCTGGGCTAGATTCTGTCTATTCAGCATTCGTGAATAGTCTGTTTTTCAGAAAAAAAGACCAAGTTTTTTGTTTAAAAAGTATCATTTGGTTCTGACTAGAGCCACTGATTTCCCCGCTTCGTGTGTTGCCATTCCCAAGTCAATGCTGTCCACGTGCTGCAACAGAATGCTCTCTTACCCAAAGTACACGAAATATTTAAATGGACCTCTATTTATCATTCTCTTATGGGGAGTTTTGTTTGTGTTAGGTCCCCTTTTCTCAGTAGCCATGGGAATTTGGATTCTTTCTGGGCCTAGGCAAGTTTGCCTCCTTCCCATTCATTTGCATGGGCACTAATACAGGGTTAGGGGGAAAGAAAATTGAAGCATCTAGTTTATATTGTCTCTTAGATGGATAGCCATATGCACATTAATGGGCCTATTTTAACACTCTGTTTTAGAAAAGGAGTAATTATCCCATAACTGTTCATCAGTTATTTTGAAAAGCATCCAGATTGCGCAGTTTAGGTGTCGGCCAAGCTCTCTCTTTTTTTCTCCTAGCGTTGTGACCAAATTCTATCCACTGTTTCAAGCCTCAAGTATTGTTTGCCTCATGTGGCAAAAAAGCGCTTCGCAAGAGGTGTGAGAAAATAGGAAACAACGTTATCAAAACGCATCTCTCATGAAGAAATATGACCTATCAATGAAAACTTGCGTTTCCTCTTGTCTAGTCCCCCACTTATCCACTGACTCCATTCCAAATCGGGAAGGACTAGTTGCAGATCATTAAAAGTCATTTATTAACGCGCTCATTTGACTTTCCTCGCAGTGGATAGGATGAGAATAAAAGTTTCATGCATTAATGTCACTTGGAAGGCCTGGCACCTCATTCGGTAGATCCTTCGCCTGCGGAAGACCAGATGGATCTTTGCAAGTCCGCCTAGCATCTAACTGTAATTAGATATCTTCAATGATCAGTGAAACCTCTTCTGAGTTTTGTCCTGCTGTAGATGATACAATCATCAGGAGGCAGAGTTTATGGCTCGTGAAATCATCAGCAACAAATGTGTGACTATCATAAACATCCATTCAACCATCATGTGTATTTTATTTGGTAGAATTTACACTTGGGCTCTAAATTTCCACCAACTTTTTGTTTGTTTTGGCCAACCAAAAGGTCTCGGCAGCTTTATAGTTGTGGTGGGAACTTTTCTGCATCAAGTGAAGGTTATGACTATTCGACAGACACCTTAGTTTTTACAACCTTCGCACTAGGCTACCGAGTTTAGTTTTTCTTCTTTGCTTGCTTTTAATGAGACTCTCTAAACTCTATCATGTCTTCCGGGAGTGTCCGGCGTTACCGCTCATCATCGTCGCTATCTTTTCCGGTGAGTCACTTATGGCAGAATGCAGAGATCATAGAAAATATGCTTCATGTAATGTATTCGTTTGCTGTGCTAATAAAAGGAGAAAAAAGATGATAGCACTGCAACGGCGATTGACTTGAACAGTAGACAGGGTTGTTTGGCTCCTTTGAAGTGTCAGTTCTGGTTTTTTTTCTTTCCTTCTTTCTCTCTCGCCTCTCTCAATTCAAATTAATCAAGCAAAATGTGGAATCTTGCGAGTCCATCTGTCATGATAGATAACCTTCTGACTTGGGCAAGTTCCTCTTCATTTCTAGCTGTTATTTGATTAGACAAATGCACAAGTATTTTACTATCAAACATTTGTGCCTAGTGGGCACCATTGTAGATGAAACTTTACTATAGACCCAGTCGGTAGACGCGGTGTATCGTAATCAGTAGATTTTTTTGCGGCTGTGAGACCCAATGAACTCCATCCATTTATTAGCTCGGACCGCCGAAACATGCAATGCGGCATGGGAACGCGTGCCTGCCCTGTGATTTATGCCGCCGAGTGGGTCCTCGACCAACTCTCTCTCTCTCTTCACTTCCTATTGTGTTTGCTCCGTCTGTTTTTTCTCACTAAGCCTCTCACGAGTGAGTGCTTGTTCGGAAGTGCTGTTGCTTGTCAAACAATCAGGTGTCAGATGAATCAATTGGTACGTGCCGATGGCAGAATGATGATATGCGTAGCACTGTAGTAAACTTCAGTGCTACCGTTTCATCAACCCCACAAAGTAATTGGCGGCTATTAGATACCTACGCAAACGCTCAGGCGTGGTCGTCGTCTTGTGTACACCTAGACATGTCGTTTGCTGTCAGAAATGCGCAACTTTGATACTTAATTCGGTGGGACAAAGACAGTCGGACTTTATGACGTTTTAATGCGGTCACCTAACGCTCCGCTAATCCGTCTTACATTGAACAGCAACAATCCCATGCGTCCAATGCAATAATCATCAAGCTCGTCATTTGTCTAACCGCCTTTGAGGCATGGTATAGAAGCTATTTTTTGGTCAGAAGAAAAAACCCATTTTAGCTCATTTGGATTACTCTTGTACCTTTGTTGTGCTCCTTCTCTCTGTCGCTCTACAACTGTTGGTGCTTAGCACAGGCAATGACAGATGTACGGGAGCCGGTGGTAGTGGAGCAAGAAACGCCTGGAGGATTCTCTCCTCCTTTCAGGAGGGAGGTGGATGGGGAGGGCAGTGATTAGTGGCCGAAAAGAAAAATTGCGCCTGGGTGCCTCCCTAAGTGACAATCTGAGTCAAGGAGGCCAGAAGTTTATACATTTTTCATGGGAAGAAATCCCCAACGTTGCAATTGCAAATTTTTTTGCTTTCCCTAGCGTTTAGTTGTATTTAGCACCTTTTCTCCTCTGAAGTTTAGTTTCCAGCCATGAGAAAGAGGTAATTAAACTGTTCACAATGAGTTGATGCAGTCGGTTAAAGCACTAGTTAAATTTACGTTCTTCATTTATTTCATACAGTTCAGAGTGTAGGCACTTGAACATGAAACGGTTACCCTTCAACGATCGTTCCAACGTCTACCTATGTATAGGACCCGAATGTGCCAGAATGCCAAATCGGTACTCGAGTACACCAACCTTGAATTTGACATTCAGTTTTCATAGCCTTACTTTTGAAATGAACTAATACTACCTTAGTGGAGGCGGTTGAATTTGCAGAACACGCATTGACTAATGTCCTCCACTGCCAAATGGTTAACTACTGGGCAAATCTCCCTCAACTCCTTGGGTGTGATTAATTTGACATCAGCTTTAAAGTGCGCTTTGTGCACAATAAAACCGTAGTCAATTCGAAGGCGGCCTATTTTCACTTTCAACTGTCATGTTTTTAGGTTGCAACTTAAATAATCATATTTCCATCAGCCACACTTGACCCAACATTCCACTTCCTGTAACACAGGGTCAGGCGCTTTGAACTTTTCCTATCATGTGGTATGTGCGTGTGTTTGTGTGTGACTTGAGTGAAGTGTAACAGGTTGCTAGATCAGCCAGTTTCCCAATTTTTCTTCGATTTTATGCACTCAGATCCGTGTTCGACTCGTGAGTATGTCGTCGACGTGGCCATACTAAGGCAGTAACTGATCTACTCTCAAACGGTTGTAAGTGTGCTCATTGAGAGGCCAAAAATCACTCATGGGAACCACGGCGTTGGAGTAGAGTCCACAATTTCTTCTAAGTCTCACGTCGCCATACGCCGATTCTGGACTCATATAATGGGTAAAAGTTGGCACGCATGTAACGCCCCCATATGTAATTACACATGCATATTCCTCGTCGTGGTTACACTAGTCAAGTTGTCAACAAATGTGTGATTTATTTCCTATTTTGTACTACACAGATTCACATATTCACATGTATGTGAGACTTGGATGCCTGATAGACAAAGCCCTTCCCTTTGGAGTTCCAGATCAACAATTACCCATAGGTGGTCATAGAGAAAGCCCCTGGGGCTAATTCCCCTTGGAACATACTCCACAAAGGCAGTGGAGGTTCACGAAAGTAGATATAGTCTACAAAAGTAGAAAAAAATCGAAAAGAAACCCTCAAAATTTTCCACCTTCAATAGGAGGTGTGTTATATCCAAGTTGGTTGGACAACGAGTGTATCATTCTGAAGAAGCAGGGAGGGGTGTTTTTATTGGGGCATGATTTCCCATGCATTGAGACCCGGGAAAGTGTGATCCAACTTCTTCATATATCACTAACGTAACGCGCGAATGGAAGGGTGGGATGTGGAGCCCTCTCTTCCTTCCATTTATTTCAGTTTAAGCATCTAAAGTGTGGTCTTGAGGTCACGCTAAATCATCGCTTGACTCAGGGTCTAATAAAGCAGTCCTGTGCGACGTTGACTGCTGTGATTTAGTAAATGCTCTGATCGTAAGGATATAATACCACATAGCAGCAATAATAATGAAGATTTATGCTAATAACTTTACGTTCCTCTCCAACACCTATATATTACAACCTGAAATTATGATGGGACGCTTTTCACTACTAAGGTTGAAAGCAGATTCGATGAGCGGTGAACATTGTAGAAACAATAGTGTGTCAGGCGCTTCCGTTCTCTATGATTTCATAATCCATTGTCTTTATTGCCTTTCAAACTATCCATAGGGCTTGGGATAATTTTTATTTTGCAAAGTAAGGTATTCTTCGGTGTGCATGTTTGCGAACCCTACGAATTGGTTGTTGCTCTCTGGCCGGAACTTTGACAGGTCGTGCTTCCTACAAGTGAATATCTTTCTCTCCTCTCTATAAATTTCACCATAAAAAAGGGGCATGATGAAACCAACCTTCTTGGCTTACCCCTTCTTCCAGTGGTGTAAATGCACGTAGAATGTGTCTTCCCAATTCCTTGGCGCAATAAGCACGCCCTCACCTCTTTTGTTCCCCCTTGCCGAGATGCGGGCAAGTAGAAGTGAATATTTAGACATTCCATTATCATTTAAAACGCCTTTTGCCAAGTTACATTGCCTGTGAAAAGCAGTTAGTTGTTTTGCTTTGCATTTTAGTGAGCTCAATGATTGTCTCGGATATACCGAATGAATGATTTACCATGCATTATTGCGTCTTTTAACATCCTACTGTTTCACTCATACTGAGCATCAAACAGTCGTTTATGTATCACAGTATAAATATTTCAGCTGCCCATAAAACCGGACGTACTGTTGGTTCAAATGATCTGATAACTCCTTATGCTCCACTCACAATGTAGCTGTAGTTTGGGCTTGAGGATTCACTTTCTTTTCTATATTAAGACTGTTTTCATTAGCCAGGCCACCTAATCATGCAGGCCATTGGGCACCCACATTATTGGCCGTAATCAAAGCGAATGGATATGTGTTGGAATCACGCGTTTGCACAATCTCGGTTTCGCCCTTCATCCACACGCCCTCTCGTTACATTTTGCCTGCATTCGTGAACGTCTTCCCACCTTCCCGGCCTGCAGCGAAACTGGCCTTTGAAGTATCAACTTAACTACATCACACTTTGACTTCATTATTCTTTCTTTTCTTGACTTTAAGGAGAAGAAGGGCGTGGTTTTGGTTAAATTTACGAGCTTTACATGCTTGGTTTTTTTATTCCTCAGTACTGTGAGACGTGTCTGTACAAGGTCACCATGGCTCGTTGTACCCGGCTAAAAATAGCATCTCAATAAAACCTATTTTAGTGTTGGTCTTTCCAACAATCTAGATGCATATAGTCTGAGGTGTCGACATTACTTCGATAGGTGATTTGTGCAGCCCTCGATCCCTCTGACAATGAAACTTTGGATGGGCCTCCGAGTTGATGGTGGTTGTCGTGCCTTAACAACTGTTTTCTGCATGTCAAATATGGCAGTCCTGGCGATTGCACTGGAGATAGCCCCATGGTGGTAGTTACACCGTTCATCTAATGTCACTTTTGTAGCTCGAACCGGTGGTGCATAAGTGTTGTTATTTCCTTCTGTCCATATGTTTATTCCGCTGTAAAAATGAGTCTAAAGTCCAGGCCATTTGGTCCAATGGTAAATTGTACTGCATTATTTTAATCTACAAGATGTACACTAAGACATCGAAATTGCCCACTTAAGGTGATGCTGGAGGCCTGATCTTGAACAGCGTTCCCCAATACGCCTCAATGCGACTGGAGGAGGTGATCTTCCAGGTCATTTGCCAGGTCAACATGCTGGAGCCGACTTGCTCGGAATCGCGTCTCTACGGCCACCTTGCCAACATTTATGCTGAAATGCAATCCCACCTTCCTCCCCGGCAGTCAGTCTACGCTGCCATCTCATCCCTTATCAAGTCCGGTCTCATCTACTATTGTGGTAAGTCAAAGTAGGCCACAACTTCCAATCCTTTTCCTTTATTTCAGAGCCAAGTGGTAAACGACATTGAACGATGATGGAGCAAGTTACAGGCTTTAGTTATGCCATTATTTTATCCGTCTACTTTATAATTTAAGTTTTACCATCAAAGCAGTTTTGTCCACCTTCTTTTCCCCCTGTTGTCCTCATGCTAGCCATCGATTCTCATGTCCAAATTCTTTGCTTAAGCAGGACTATATTCATTGTTTCTTGACATGCGATGATGATTTAAAACGCTGATCCGTCACGCAACCATCAATTTAAGCTTGTAAGTGGGAGGTAAGCCATACTATTGGCCGCGGCAAATTATTCGCCTCAGGCATTTCTCAAGTCATTACTGACTCTTCTCTGGCAACTTATAATAACCAGTCCCCCAAACGCCTACTGTGTTGCCTTGTATTTCGTCTATTTGTCTGGTGCAAGTTTGCTATTTGGCACTTTATTATCAACTGTCAGTTTTAATCACCCTTCTACGTAGCTACTCGTAATGAGGGAAAGGAATCGTCTATTTGCAATGGGTCCGACAAAGGAAAGTTGTTTTGAAGTAATTTGTTGTGTAGGGTTACTGGCACCCAGGGTATTGGCGTCTGGTTTCCACTTTTGCTTCTCCCCACTTTTCCTTTCATCTGCCTTCCGGTGTTGACCAATCAATCTCATCCCTACAAGAGTCTTGGCTCGGAGTTCACAGTTGGACACTTGATTTTCTGTCCCATTAGGATGGGTTATCAGTGTTGAATCAGTAAAATTCCTTTTTATGGACCAGATGGCAATCTTAAATAAATCATACCATATCCCCCAGTTTAGGGTGATCATTGTACACCTCGAGGATCACAGGTAACCTGGATGGTTGCAAAGTCTAAACACAAGCTCATTGGTCCCTGTTCGGTGAACCAAATAGGCGGGATTTATGTGTCCCACTTGCTGGTCAGTTGGTTGTTCACCGTAATTCTCCTTCATCCATGGGAATATCAGACACCATGCAAAGGAAGTTAGAGGGCTAAAAGGCGATCGGTGGAAGATGATTGCCTGCAAAATTAATGAGGATAATATGCCAACGATTAGATGTTCATGGGCTTTCAAGTGTTTGTGTGATCTCGGTTGATCTTTTGGATGTTTTGGTTGTAGATTGAGGGTTCTTCAGCCCGAGGAATGCAGTTAGTCATTCACCCTTACTGCCGTTCTCTAAGTGATTGTAAATGCTTATTGTAATGCTGGTTTTCTTAGATTCCACGAAGCACTTTTGTGTCAGTTGATGTGGTGGTGAATTGTGAGGGTGGAGAGGGGAGGGCGAGATTATGATATTCACTTGAATTTGCGAACATATTTTCCCTTAAAAAATTTGGTTAAAAACTGACAGGGCACACTTCTGGTCAACGGAAATAGGCAGACGATAAATTCTTCCTGGCTAATGAAGGCGCCTACTAATATTTTTAAACGTTTTGATAAAATGCACGCGATTTCGCATGATAATGCAGCGTAAAGATGAAGAAAAACTTGGCAATTTTGTACCGAAAAGGTGCGTAGCTCCTTCTTCTTCGAGCCCTTTTTATGCCCACACACAAAAAAGCAGCAGAGCTGTAACCTCAAAGGTACAGATTCAAAATAAACCGTAAAATACTGCCAGGGAAAAAAAAAGTTGCATGCTGGTCAGGAGCAGTGGATTGAAAGGTGGAGACGAGGGGAGGCGAATATAGCGCGACTATAGTTGCGGCCCAGCGATCATTTTTTTCGTCAAAGCTAAAGCAGGCTCCTCTCTGAAATGTCACTGTGGATGCGCAAACACAGGCAGGCGCACTACCGAAATGCATGGCTCGGTGTCGACTAGTCAGCATGACAGTCGTATGTATCCACAGGCCAGTGCTGCTTTCAAGGGCTGAAGTAGTCGCCTCTTTTTTTGCCCAGCCAGATGACATAGAGGCGTGAGAGGGAATAAAATAATCAGGCTTTTGTTTCAAAGGACCTCTTCAGGCCAGAAAAGAGAGCCAATTGTATATGCCTTCCATATAAAAGTTTTTACTTAGATTTTCAAGGGAACGTCAACTTATCTTCAGCAGTAATCGTAAAGTTCATCCTTTTGCTCCGTACGGACTGGGAGCAATCTAAGGTGTTTGGTCACTTGTCTCGATAGTTTTTTAAACGAAGGTAGACACTCAGAAAGCATGCCATTGAGGAGCTTTTCAGTCTGTGATAACAAAACAGCTGATGTAATGGAGACTGTGGAGTGGCATTGTCCTACCACTTTTTGTATGAAGCATCCAGGCATTCTCAGTTTATTTTCTCCGAACGGGGGAGGGAGCTTTGCTTTCTCCTTGAGTTGGTCTGAAGAGGGCTGACACTTCTCAGCCGAAGTGTCCCCTTCACACAGACTAACAACGCAGCATTTCAAGGTAAGTTTGAGGTGAAAATGAAGCAGTCTACCCCTTGACGTCAAACTAAAATCCCAGTTTTCTTTTCTCACCAAAATCTGGACACTTTTTTACACGTTGAAAGCATGGGTGTTTGGATAGTGGTCTCGCCCTGTACCGTATTCTTCGGCCAGCGTTTTAGAAGTAATAAATAATAATAATTCTTCGAAAGTCTCTACTATTCAGTACATCCAGGCAAATCACATCTATTTGAGAGGCATTTTTACGGAACTTGTTTCGCAGCAAAGTCGGTGAAGGAGCGCAATTAATTCAAATTACATAGCGAACGGCAATAAAAAAAATAAACGGATTGCCACGCCTACAATGAATTAAACTTTTGCAAATTAGGAACCACTTCATCATTATCAAAGTCGACTAACTCCCCACATATCATGTCGAGTGTGTAGTTAAGGGAAGGCGAAACCAAAACAGCAGTGAGAGGAGGAGGAGGAGGAGGAGGAGGAGGCAAAAAACCTCTCCAATTCCCAAAATGACAAGTTGATTGAAACGCTCTTTTTTTGTCAGTGTGGAACAGTCTGATTAAGTTGCTTAAACTCAATTTTAGATGGTGTTTTCACTAATTGTTTCAGCAAGGAAACGTGAGGGTCATCGTGGATTTAAAAAAAAACTCCCGAGCAAATATTGTATCAATTCGCAAACGAAGTCGAGGTACCCTTCTGTGGATGTAGTTGTAAAAGAAATATTTTATTTAAAAAGTTTTTTGGTAATGAGTCCTTTGTGTGTTTAATAGGTCATGGAGCGACATACTTTTTATATGCTATTCACCGGAATGACTAATCGTTGTAAAGTTGTAGTTTTTCGAGTTGACCACAGATTCCTCGTTTCCCAAAGACTTGGCGTATCATTTCGCGAGGTCGGATAAATTGTTACAAAAGGAGTTGGAAAGTGTTTCAATTAAAATGTGGTAAACTAAATCAGAAGTGGGTTGCATGGCCCCGCGACTTCCTTGAAGGCGAACAAGAGTATATTGCCGACGTATGGAAGGGTTTAGAGAGGTTGTGCCGCCCAGTGGAGGTATAATGGCGGGGTTTTAAGGGCCCCGTTATCAAGACGAAGGGTTAACTAAACATTTAAGGCATTGTACAGTCCTCCTCTCCTTTTGAGCATCGCCGCCAGCGCTCCCTTTGGTCAATCTCCCGCGTTGGTCATCGCCACGTAGTCGGCGCTATAAGAAACCACCCGCCAACCAACCCGTCGCGTCAGCCATCAAATTTTCGTGCAGATGAGAGGATATTTGACTGCCACGTCACCGATTCCCTTTGGTAATTTCAATGAATCAGGAGCTTTATCCAGCTCGGTAACCATGATTGAGGAAAGGGGAATGTGCAGACCATTTTGTATATTCATTGCTAGTTGTAAAAACACTGGCTCAAAAGTAGATTCGCTTAACAAAAGGAGGGACTTAACATATTTTCTCACTTCAGTCCTGCTCGTCCACTTGGGTTCTATTCAGTTAGTAGTGAGATGAAGGAGGCATTGCTTGCTCACTTCGTTGACATCCTCATACAGATACTGAAAACAGCTCCGTAAGGAACTTTCTCGGTGGCACTCCATTTGCTAACCTCATTTTCGCAGATCACAAGACTGGAAGAGTTGATAAAGGTAGATGTCATTTACAATCCTGTTAAGACTCGTCACAAATTCTCCCATGAAATGGTTCCTATTTCCTTACGCACTACGTCAAAGTTTGTGTTTAAAGAAAAAAATAAACCTAAATAGCTGTGATAGAGGAGGGAAAATACCCTCTACGCACTGAAATGCTGGGTTGACTGACGCACTCGGTTTTGCCGGTGTAGAATAGTTCGACTGAACCCTCTAAATCATAAGGATTTCTGTGCAGTTCCTAAAACCACTAAATTAAATGATATTGAGCTAATCTTCGGTGTCTGCAGTCACGGGAGAAGTCCTTTTGAGGTGACCAGTGTACCTTTGCCAATTCGCCTACTTCAAGATTATCTTGAGATGCTCAATGGGTAGATGTGTGTGTGCTTTGCCCTTTTTTCTGATTGAATAACCACCTACCGTAAACGTATACTGCTCCGAGTTTACCACCGCTTCATATTTTTCTAAAGACTAGGCAAGTTATTGTTTCCAGAGATGATCTGTGTAGCACTGCCAGTCTAAAGTAGGCACAATACCGAAGTAGAATATGTACCGCCGCTGAACAGAAGGGCTGGGGACTACTGACATATCTCGAAGACCGTACCACTCAGCGGAAGTAAAATGGCGGGATCTTATTCATTACAATCTGGACCATCATAAAAGGGTTGAAAATTACTTCTTTCTTCTTTTCTTGATGAGGCCTTTGAACATGATGAATTGGCTCTATTATTACTATCAACAACACAACAGCTTTTGCTCCATCCTGATTGCTTCTTGATTGGGTTTTAAAATTAGGAAAAATCTACCCATGCGAATCTGCATAGAATCTTGTTACTTTGGTTCAACATTGGGTGAGCAATTACCGCTTCATTATTGTCAGCTATCAAAATGTCTTAAAATGGAAATTTCGGACCAAAATTTCGAGTAATATTTTTTAGCTCCTTTTTTGATTAAGCCATTTTTGAAAGTCCAAAGGGACGCCGGGTGTTTTTTTACTGATGAGTTAAATCTGTGTGTAAACACGACCTCAATTTCGTTCGCAGTAAGGGGATAGAAATTGTCCAAAATGGATGGTAATATGATAATTTTCTTCAGCATTGAATAAAAAGGCTCTATTTGTTGAGGCATTGTGCGGTAGTTAGTTGAAAAAAGGACGCATTGGACTAAAACGCTTCTCCATGCTGAAGGATCTTTTGCAGACAATGTAACAAATTAGTACATTCCGGCTGAAAGCGATGCACCAGCTCCCGCCACTCGGTGGAGAATGTGTAAAAGCATTGTTTCGCTGGAAGTTGTGGAGTTGATGTAGTTAAATAAAAGACCGTGAGATCTATTTCTTTCAAGTCGTCCTTTCGGCTGTCGCAACTTTTGGTCGACTCAAAGGCTATTTCTTTCACCAGTCAAGCAAAACTTCTATATCGTCCATCTAAAAAAGCTGTTTGTACGGATTCCCACCGACTTGTTTACAAGTTGAAGTATTGTTGACCGGTGGATGTTGTGGATGCCGACACATGCGGTCGGCGGTTCTTCCTACCAATGTCGCTTGTTGTCAACATGACATTTACACAGCTTCGGTAGTAGAGGTGTCAGGAAAACAAACCTAACAGACACCAGTATGAATGATGACTTTGCCTGGATTATATTACTGATGTCTCTATGTCAAAACCCGTAACAATACGTCGCCTGTCCATGCAAATAGGCGAGAAGTTGTAGTGACTGTCTCTAATCCCTCGGTTTTCGTGGTTCGATTAATGCGACTCTTGATAAAGTTAAAGCCTTCTCCTAGGCTGTTGATTTGCTACCTCCACCACCGATTTCCTCTGTTCACCAAAACGCATCAATCAGTTGTTCGACAGCTAAACACTCAGGTGTAACATCCTACTGGATTAGTCACGAAGACAAATGTCAACTTTAACAACTCTCTGAAGTGGGTTCGATTGTACTTTGGTGTTCAAGAAATGTGCTGTCTTTGATGGGACATTTGTCATTAAAACATACAAAATTTTAATTCTCTCAATGCGATATTGAGGCTGTGATCAAATTGTAGGATTTTCCGGTTAGTGGAGTGGAAAGGTGCACACGGATGTTAAAATTATAGCTTTTTAATTTCGGTTACGGTTATTGCTCTAGTGAGGGGACTCCCGCGTGGGGTTGCCTTTCCAGGTTGAATGTCAACTCTCGTTGACACGGTCTACACAGACCACTCAAGACGCACTATATAATTAATGCTTAGGTTTGAGAGTTTGCTCCAAAATAGAGGGCTGTAATGTGAGAGATTTTCTCCATCATTAAGTGGCACACTTTGCTTGCTACGTCCACCAACTTTTCGCCATTTGGTTTTAGTATGGAAGTCAAACCTTGGCAATTACACTCCAAAACTGTGTGGCTACTTTTTAACATTTCTTGCAATAGATATGGTTTTTCAAGGGAACTTCAAATGCCATTCACATTGACTATGGGCTACTTTTATTTTTCATTTTAAAGAGTTAAAATATTTGGTGGTATGTCTGGTGGTGTTGTAGGAACCGCTGCTAACAGCGGCTGATGCAAAGAATGCTGCATCGCACGTCAAGCCGCATGAATGAAATCAGATTTCCCAACTATCTTACTGGGGATTAGTCAGTTTTTAGTCTGTATTCGCGGTGTGGAGCTGGTGTGTTATCTTGCAGCAATATCGCCTCCTACGCCAGATGCTACGTTTTTGAAGGCATCTTACCTAACCGGCCTTTGACTGACGATAGTCCTGAACACCATTATAAATCATAGCGTTAGCTTTTTTCGACAACTGTGGTACCCTGAGACCTTCCTGAGGATGTGGAAAAAATTAATAATGGGGTGGAGTAGATATTATAGCCGTCTGGAAGGGCTATGGGACTACTGGCATGCCCTCTGGACCAAAGGCAGGGCCTTAAGTGCTGTCGAAACCAAAACAGAGTGGAACAACTGATTAAAGTTTACATAGTCCTCTTCCCTTTTTGAGAGGTGTCCCCGACGCTCCTCTTAGTCAGGCCCCAGCATCGACCATCCCAAGGTAACCGACCGCGACATTCATCGAAATTGCATCCTAGCGAGACAGCATATGACTCCCACCTCTTGGCAATTCCACTGGATTTGGAGTTTCGCCCCATTTGAGAACTGTGTAGGGGGAAGGGGGAATGATCAGGCTGTCACATGTACCCCGTTCTAATCGCGAGAATACCGATCTAAAAGCGCAGACATTTAATGGAAGACAGGGTTTGGCATAGTTCCATGAGATTAGCGTTTTTCGTCTATTCCTCATTGCCACCTTGTTCTCACTTCAGAACTGCCAAAGGTAGACGTCATTTTCAACCCTTCTGTTGCGGCTCTTCACAGACTTGCCCATCCAAAACAGATGTTCTTTCCCAATAACGTTAATGCCATAATAATGGGGCATAATGTTTGTTATTGACTAAGGGGCTATAGACACAGCCCACTTTCCTTTTCGCCCAGTGGAGCTATGGGAGTGAAACTTAAGCGTCCTTAAAGTCAAAACGACGAATCAAACAAACACTCCAAGAATCACAATAATGATGCGACTAATTCGAGTTGAAGGATTTTATTTTGTGCCTGGTAAATGGAAGGAGAGAGAATAACACTTTTCGGTTTCAATAAGGCTTTTCTAACAAGTCACGAAAGTTGCGTTTCTTTGTCCCTTTATGAAGTCGAGTGTGCAATCCCATTTTGGCGTGCATTTGTGTGTGACTAGGAATGACAAAACGCTTTTCTACCCTTTTTTGGGCCACACACACCCAACCACCCACCTACCAATCCACTGGTGGTGCATATCGAAGGGGCGCGATTATACAATGCCAATATGTGGCTGTGTGCTTGTATGTCTATTCCCGCTGCCTCGTCTGTGTTGCGTCCCCTCTGCGGTGTCCTGTTTTCCTCTCGTCGACCCCCATTGGCCGGTCACAAGGTCACTGGCTTTGTTACATGAATATACGGCCTTCGAGAGGTTCATTTTTTATTTGCAGACTCCCCAGGCCCTTGTTAGTTGTAATCACCAGGGTGCCAGACAAATAATTAGAAAACACATTTTACCCAACTGTATTAATAAGGAAAACTTATTTGCACCCTTTTTGGAAGGACGCAGCAGCAATATTTCTTGTCTCATGAAATAATTTCACGTGATGGTAATTCAGCATGCAAAACGGAGTGTCTGTCTTATGAACTACCATCCTAAATAACTTATTGTCTCAAATTGTGGGATAGGTAATAATTGTAGAATTTTAAAGCATGACTGCTTCATTCCTGTGTGGCAACCATTTAATTCCACCTTGGAGGCCAATTTTAGCTGTGCGAAATTGATGATAACCGCTACCCTTAACTACCTTGACAGGTTAGAAGTAAGATGACGAGTCAGAATTGGAGGGTTTGAAATAAATATTACTCCACCCTAGTTCATGATAAAATCTGACGACGCAGTACTCCCACTTCGACCAGACAGTGTACGCAGTTTTTGTTTCATCTGTTTCCCTTCATCAATTAAATAATGCAGAAAAATTAACCTTGGAAAGGGTTTGTTTTTGCCATAGCAACGTCATGACTAGTTGTTTTGCAAAGAAAATTAAATCCAACTAGCCTTCAATGTTTACGGTAAGAAGTGATGGACACATTAGTGGTGGATCCAGTACCAGAGCCTTCGATTTTACTTGAATTTGTTAAGGAAGGTTATTTAGCCAATCGTGTATCTGTATCCTTGCATAAACACCACAGAAAATAATCGTATCCAAGTTAGCTTCGAAAGCAAATGCACTCACTTCTGAAGATGCATTATATAATAATGTCCTTAAGGGTGAGTGCAACGATCATGCATTACGGAAAATATCGCGATTATGAGAAGGAATAACTTTAAACTCAAAATACTCAAGCTGCAATTCGTTTGCTCTACTGTTTCCCTAAGGCCAAGGATACAATCTGATGACTCCGGATAAGATGCACGTGGCCAATTGGCTTCGAAGTCTGCCAGCAAGTGGAGATCTGAGCACAGGCTACCGTCCACCCAGTCGGCTTGAAGTGAGCAAGGCCTCTCTAGTCCTCAACCTGCCCTCTTCTCACCCTCCCCAGGCTGCTTTGCCACGTCCTCCACTGTCGCAGTCCTCGGTCGAGAAGGTCGACGCTACAGAGGACGAACCACCGAGTTTCCGGTCTTCCGAGGCTCAGGTGCTCTTTCCACTTCTCACATCTCCCGTACCCACACAGCCCAATCACAACCATCCCTCCACCAACAATCTGGCCAGTCGAGTGAGTTTGAGGAGATACGAATTACAAGCCCTCTGAGATGAATTTTTTTTCAAAAGCATGTGCATTCAGGCCGTTCGATGGTGTTTTGGAGGTCCTAGCTCACTTTACTGGCGGAATATGTCAAAGCAGTGACTTGTTTGATCTTCGCCAGTCTTTTGAAAAAGTTGATTTGAAAAGATAAAGTACTTTGTTTGACATTTAGTTGAGGACACTACTTACTGCAAAGAACCTCCCTCCCATATAAAAGGCCAAATGTCTTCACATTTATCTTGTGGTGGTGGAGACAGTTTTTGAGAAGTTGGGCAAGACGGAGAGTTGACAGTATTAGAGGCGTGTACAAAAAATGAAATAAAAGTAGGTTATTTCATTCTTTCTTGTTCGATATTCACTGGTGAGGCTCTCTTGAATTCGATGGATTACTCCACGCCTATCCATGTGGTATCCAATGCGTGTGTGACGTGACGAGGAGTCATGTGCAGCAGCGGTGATTGTGGCATTTGGAGGAGAAAGGAGAGGCATGTGCTTACTGCTATTAACTTTCCACTGTCGTCGATTGGCCAGTCCTCCCCTCGCATGCCTTGCAACGATGCTCATCTGGTTAATGGAAGAGCTCTGTCACCGCCCGAGTGGACTTGTTCACCTCACATCCAAATGCCAGTAGAACGCGTAAAGCCTAACCTCACTCGCCTCGATTAATCGCATTTCTGGCGGGCATCGTAGTGAGATTTGAACTGGTCATTTTTTCTTGTTAAGACGATTCCTTTTTGTAATGAAGGTGTTCTCTACAATAGGAAAGGAAATAAAAATATATATGAGCTGTAGAGACGTACGGGATTGGTCTTTAAGGAAGTAGCTCCAGCTAATGAGGTGTTCGACTACGTTGCAGTTGGAAATACTGTTGGAGTGTTGGGTTAGTCGTGTTGTGCTGTACTGTGGAGAAAAAGACTAGGTCGATTTGGTTTCGGACAGACACGGGAGGTCCCTTTTTGTGAATGGCATTTCAATTCACAAAATCCACAACTTGTTAGTCCTAATGAGCGGAGGTGTATGAAACATTTTTGTAGTCTCTTTGAATTAGAAAAGCTTAACAGATTCCAATCAAGTCAAATTTTACCTCGAATATTTGCCAATTCTTTGACAAACTTAATTGGAAGTACCGTAGAAATTGTGCACTTGGCAGGAATGCCAACGCTCAGCTTCATTTTCTGCCTATTTTTGTTTTTAAATGTACTTGTGTTGACTTTAATGACGAGCTAATTTGGCGCTACCAAAAGCCGCTTATTGACCTCAGAGCGGATCGGCCTAGTTTTAATGTTGCGTGTCCAAACCCGTAAGAAGTGGAGCCGCCAATTAAAGGGCTTCAAACGTCCGTCCAGGCGTGATTCATGCATGTGCCAGAGGTGAGACCTCGGCAACTCGTGACTGCGTCATCGTCGGCTGCGCGCCTGTCCACTCTTGTCGCTATCGTTCTATTGTTTTCATGAGAAAATTTCTCACCTTTCAACAAAGCATGCAAAAGTGTTAAACTTGTGTTTTTTTTTCCTGTGTTTTGTCACGCCTTGGGGTTAGGAATACGATTGGATGATGAATTGGTCTGGATCATTCGTGGGTAGATGACCATGTAAGTTCGCGAACAATTCAATTGCCCCAACATTTTTGAACGCCAAAACAATAATAATGTGCTAAAACTTTTTCGAAAGAGAATTTCAGACACTAACTGTATCCAGTCAATGGGGATCAAGCGATTCACTCAAAGCTGGTGGGTTGATGCAGTGATGAAAATGTTTGAACACAAAATATTAGGCCTTAGATTTTATATTTTTTTTTTTTTGCATTGAATCGCAATTTGATTGAGGAGGTAATTTCCGCAAAATTTAGCAAGAGGGCCCTCCGGGGGGAGGATTCCAGGTGTTGATTCGCTTTTTCCGCCTCATCAAATAATATTTCGCCAAATAATTTCCTTCTCCAATTTACACGCTCATCCCTGCTTCCTCCAACCTCTGCGTGAGTAAAACCCATCGACCCTTCCCCTCGCCCCCCAATGGGGATGCATCGCGAAGCCGAACAGTTTCATAAGTAGTTCCGGGGTTTTTCCTCCCAGCGCCAATTTCGTTCTACCCCCCAAAATGTGCTGTATTTATGACTGAAACACGCAAATCGCACACTGATCTGCAAATAAATGCCCCATTCGTTCAGCATTCAAAATTGGCTTGAAACCGCGCGTTCCTTTCATGCCTCAATGGTCTCCCTGCCTCGTCCGCTCTCGCCCTCTCTCTCTCTCGCCAGATGTCAAAGCCTCACCTTTACGACAAAGACATTTACCCACTTCTCTATAGGCAAAACAATAAAAAGTCATTGACTTCATTTTTACTAAACTAATTTATTAGAGATTTGTGTTGTCTAGAGGGCACCATAAGTGCTTGCTCGGTGAGGCAGGTCATTTGGGCTAGATTTTATGACTCCAAACAGCCAGACATAACTGCATTAACTGTTAGGCTATAGTAAATCGGTTGTTTAATCTAAGAACTTGACTGCAGCTCCCTGAGGCTTTGCTGGAGCCCTTATAAGCCAAAGTGATATGAAAGACCGTATAGTAATAAAACATGGGAGAAGAGCTGGGAGGGACTGAAGTACCCGTGTAGTTAAACGCGCAATTCGAACAATAAATCATTACACTACATCACTGGGTCGTTGATAAGTAGCGACGTTTAGTCGCTTAATATTTATGATACCTCTTTCACCTTAGGAGCGTGGACAACTGACGGGTTTGCATTGAGCAATGGCTTAACTACAAGCGCTACGTATGCCTGAGTCTCATGTTTTCTTGTTCAAGCCTGGCGTCACACCCCTGTGACATATGGCATTTTTATCTGTTTCGTGATGACTGGATGCATCGATTCGTGTTGCCGACGGATTGGTTGCCTTTGCAACAGTAAAATAGATGCAGGCTATTAAGGGCCTGCAGGAAATCACACTTTTGAGTGACGGTGAATCGGCCAGTCCGGTAGCCCAAGTGTTGGTTGATGAAACAGCCAGACTGTAGCGGCCGACTTTTCTCTGAGATCGCGATCCCCGCTGATATCGCATGTCTCTCTCCCAGCTTTGACTTGTTAACGTTTAAATTGCTACCCTTGGGTTCTCGACTGTGTTTTGTGTGTCGTCTCGCTCACCCAAAATTTTGTTCTTCACTTTTGTCCCAAGTTGATTCCACCCGAGGTGATGGGGCAGGGCAGTTGAAGGAGAGCGGGCAAAAAAGCAAGCAACCGTTCGGTGATCATGGTCCTCTCTTCTTTTTTGAACAAACCCCAGTGCATGGGACATAAAAGTTCCTTTCTCTGGGCATCTGCGATTGGGATCAAGTCGTTTTTTACCCTCCCAATAAAATCACCTTCTAACTTTGGTGTTTACACTGTGGCAATTCTTTTTATTCAATGCAGTAAACCCGTAACCCGCCTTGGTCGCTATTTCGAATTTACAGAATTTTATTAGTCATTAAATTGTCAAAGTCTGCCTTTGTCTTTCCACATTTTACTGCTGCAATTCCCACCATTTCGATTTCAAGACCCTTTCACACCCTCGTATACCTCTCAAGATGGCTTATGATTTGTTGGAAAGGGAACACTGAACTTGCCCCCGTCACGCTCCACTTGCCTTCAAACTGTTGTAGTTTATTGCCGTTTTGTAGCTTGGTGGTTGGTTTTTTTTGAGGCGATGCTCCACTTCGATAAACGTTTGGTTGAAAAATGGATCAGCGCAATTTTCTGCATTGGTTGAAAACTTTTTTTCACAAAAATTCTAAATTCTTTGCGCATAAAAGTAACTAAGCGCTTGCTTAGTTGGAAGGAAAACAAACCCCGCCTGTTATCGCCCATTTTCGGCCGTATTGCTGGCAGCTGTCAAACTTAATTTAGGGAAGAGAATAGTTGTTTTGACTGGATGGGTCTAATGGTTTACAGACTTGAGACAATAGTGGTTCAGACGGCTTCACTTCTCAAAATTGCTGCTAGGCATCACTTGTAATCGGTCTGTTGTTCTGGGCGGAAGCCTACTTTTCCTTTCGACTACCTTTTTTTCCGTATCACTAATTCTTGTTATCCAGTGATGGACGATTAAGTTGAATTTTCAAAACTTTCAATGGTTCCACCCTTCTAATATTATTCTCGTCTAAAGCGTCGAACTCATTAAGCGTAAGCGCTATACTACTTATTTACCTACTTATTTAAATACAAAGAAGACGACTTTTAAAGCATCTCTTAGTGTGGCAGCGCCTTCATTTCGGGTTTTTTGAGGTAATATGAGCATAAGGGTGTTGGCTGAGGGAAAAATGAAAACGTAATCGCTCTTTTGCCCTGGGATTCATGATTTCTTCATTATTTGTTAAAGATTTGTCGCAGTTTTCCACTGCAAGCCTTAACTTTTCGTAGGTGGCATGTCCTGATGGATCCACATTTAGCTAAGTTACTGATCTGGGTGGTGGATAGGTGAAGTAACTCTTACAGGCCTTATAGTGGCCAAAAAAGTTGTGATTTTTAATCAACTTCTTACTAGACACAGTACAGTTATTTCTACATCACTCCGCCTTTCTCCACTTATTCCTTTCCCTATACTTGTACCATGTCCAGTAACAGGCAAAGCTCCTTCTTCTTGTGAAACTGGTCAAAGTACGATGCGATGCGTTGGCTGATCATTGAAGAAACCTACTTCTCACGGAACACCGGGCCGGCGAAATTGCCACTTTTGTGAACTGAGCTATCCATTGCTTCCCAACTCTGATTGTCATGAGTGCACATAAAAGCACTTCCCTTCCCTTTATAGCTTGACAAATTAAGGCAATGCTCTCCTGGCCTAGAGCTCTTCTACCTACATTAGCTATCTTGTGGGCTAGGAATTATCTTGGCATGTCAAAAAAGGGCTCTTTCGTGATACCATCAAGAGTGGCTCAAAATCGCATGATTTTACGTTTTTTTGTGTTTGCTGCATTCGTTGTACTTTACATTTGGCATTTTGTGGCAGTTAATCACGTCCATTTAACTGTGAAATCAGCAGATCTGCATTGTCACTGAGTGAAATGTGGAAAAGACCCCCCAGTTCCCATTAAATCACCTCTCTTGTACGCAGTTCTCTGGTAAAATGTCTCACGAAACCGTGTTTACTTGGCAGCACAATTTGCGTACCCTGTGAATCCGGAAATGTGCTAATGCGTTAAACCAAATTGAACATGTTTCCTGTTGGGGGGAGTAGAAAACGTGCTTCGCCCAGATGGCCAACGCGCATTGATAATTGGATATACCTGCTACTTTATAGCTGTCCACCAGGCATTTACAGCAACAGATCTCCCAAATGAAAAGAGAGGCCTCATCTATCAGTCGGCTGAATGCTCTCAATCGCGGTCGACTGTTTGGCTCTCCCTCGCCCACCCCTGCGGGTCCCCTAGGCGTCCTGGCGCCCCACCCTGTAGAGAGAGAGGTCGCCTCACCCCGCGCCGGCATTTCCACTTCAACTAGCTTCAATACTTCCCTCCACGATCAGCAGCAGCAACAACAACAACAGCAGCAGCAGTCTGCACTCCCGCAAACAGGCACACGTGATTTCAAGTGAGTTCTAAACCCTCCTGAATGATGCAAATTTAACAGGTGTTATCGACAGTGGTTTGATTTCAGGCACGAAAATGATTTTTTTGGGAAAAAAAGGAAGCAAAATGCCATTCTCTTCTACTACATCAATAATTTTCAATAGATTCAAAAGTTAAAAAGAACTAAATTTAAGCTCTGATAGATAATTGAATGTAGTGACGATTTCCGCTTTACATTCTCGTCATAAAACATCAAAACGGTAAACGACCTGAGTCCACGAAAGTATGCATAAGAGAAAGCTAGCTCAAAGCGTTAATTGTGATCGACGGATATGATGAGCTACTGATCCTTGAGGCAAGGCATAAGCTACAAGCTTTCATTGCAAACTGCTGAATACTGCCCATATCTACTCTGTCAGAACGGCCCTTAACAATGAAAAGAAGTGAGCGAATCACTGTAACCCAGGACAAGTCAGTGATTCACTGTTAGTGTCGCATAGGGTATCGAGAATGGTGAAAAAAGCTTGCATTCAACTTTGTGAATTTAAAATGGTTGCAGATTCACTCAATGACTTCCTTTTTCTCCATACAAAAAATCAGACACCGTGCTCAACTCTCCCAGTCAGTTTACCTGAGTTCGGGCGAACCCGTGCATCAATCGCAGCATCGGTTCGGCCGATCGCTGGGTGAGCAACGCTCCTCCCGATTCGCCAAATCGGCAGACTTTCAAAGTCCCAATCTGGCGTTTGGAGCAGACCAACAGACTTTTCACAGTGGCGAACTCAAAAAACACGGTAACACACACCGCCTTGTTACACTTTTGTGTATCGTAGAGAGGAATCCATTTGAGCAGTGTCTGCATCATTAATAACAGCACTTGATGTGATGCGTTTTAGCTCCAAAAAAATACAAATACTGCTTGTGATTTTGCTCATTTGGGTTGAGTATGTGTGCATGACTGTGGCATTTGGTCTAGCCGATTTTCTCTGACTTTTAAATAGCCTTTCTTGTCGTGCAAAGTGACTTTTAAATCCTTGGCTCAGTCCTCTGTGTTCATTTCCCTAACCATTAGTAAGAAGGATTGCTTTTATCTATCCTTCTTAAGTATTTTTCATGCTTCTTTGAAATATAGACTCTATATTTAGAATGAATAAAAGCATTTAGATCTAAGCATGGAGTCGAAAATTCGTGACTAGGCGGAAAAAAAACTTCGATTTATCGTGACTTACTTAGGATGCCAGATGATTTGTATGTACTGGAAAAGTCTTCAATGTAATTTTCTTTCAAGACAAATGCTTATAAGGTGGAGGTTTGTTACGATTTTGGCATTTACTCTGCATACAGTAGAAAAGTTCGGCTTGCACCCACCGCCATAAATGATTTTGAATATTGTGTTCATACAGAATTGATATCTGATAAGAGTGAATAAAGTAATGCATATGGGTGACGATACTAGGACGAACATCTGTGCTTCATCGTATTTTGGTTATGTGTCCCATTTCAGCCTCGAATTCGCTCCTGCAGTGGTTTAAGCAGGGAGTTCGCAAACTTCGCAACAGTATACGCCGCAGTCTCAGTCGGGATGACTGGCCAGCACAGTCGATGCCCTCTTTCCCTATGTTCTATCAAAACACCACTACCGCCAATTCCGTCACTCCGACTATGGGCGAGCATAAACGTCAGCCGTCATGGAGCTCCAGAGTCCACCAGAGCCGCAGCCGAACGGGAGCAGCACGCGGCTCCAGCGGTGATGTCTATCCTCTTCACTATGCTCTGCCACACATTGAATATGATCGCGGCAGTTCCATTTCCAATTTGCGTCGGTGTCTAAGTCTTGCAGAGAACCAGAACCGTGAAATCGGCAGTGGGGCTGGTAACGTTGCACCCTTCTCCATGGAAGTGATCCCAGAAACTGAGTTGCAAACAAGTTCTCAGAACCTCGGACCCTCTTCTCACCTCCGACGAGACTCCACAATGGAGCAGATTTTAGCATGGCAACAGGAGGCCGCCTCTATGCTGTCGTTAAACGCCACTCCAAATGGAGTGAGCGGACCCGATCGCAGCTCGCAGTCAGGATCGCGTCACATATTTCACGCGCCGCCTTTCCCCGAGCCCACAGAACCACGTTCCAACGGAGCCACATTTTTTGACACCCGTAACGAGTCCCTGCCGAACAACACATACATGGCTCGTAGTGGGCGAGATTCAGGATTTATTGACATCCCTTCTCACCAGAACTTTGCTCAAATGGACTCATCAGCATACTCGGTCATCCACTTGCGTCAACCCTCTGAACCAAGAACACAAGAGACATCTGATGTGAAGGAGATTACAGACGCTTTTGAAGGACTCGCATCGGATGCTCTGAAGGGTTCCGGTCCGCTAGTATCCACACCTCCGCTTCAAATGCCCACCTCATCCCAACAGATTCATGGAATGGCTGGAATGGGTGTTGATAACTGGTGGACAGCGGGCTTTGCTGCGATCCATCAAAATCAGCCGGAGCAGCAACAGCAACAACAACAAATAGGTGTCGAAAATAGTACCGATGGTGGCGGCGCTTGTCAGAACTGGAATGTCTATCAGAACGGCATTTTCACATCAACGAGTGGAGAGACACAACCGCTTCAAGCAAAGTAGAACGCGTTTAGTAGTCTGACCTTATCCACCATTTCAAAAAATGGAACAAAGTGCCTCCCTTTTACGCAAGCGTGCTGATAGAAAGCACACTTGTTTATTATTACTTGTCTTTCGAGAGTCCCTTTCCGGTAATCAAAACTCCCGCTGTTTAACCCTTGCTGAGTCTCTTGCAATGAAAATCTTATTATTATCAGATCCATATCCGCCTATGGAAAGTACAAGGCATTGTTCGCCAAGATTTGGCTTTACAAAGAAGGCGTTAAGCCAGGCCTTTAACAAAAGTGCAGAAAAACCTTTGGTGAATTTCAAGCAGAAACAGCATCGCCGATGACGTTCATGCCGTTAATGAGTAGTGGAGGTATTTCTTGGGTTAGAAGGCGATAGGCAATGTGTGCATTTTCACTGATGCTTATATCACATTGCATGAAGGTAAGGTCAAAAGTAGTTTAGGTTTGAAGTGTGCTTAAGACCAGATTTAGTCAGTGTTCCGAATTTTCCCAGCATCGAATTGCATAGAGGTAATGCTTTAAGTAATCGTAGGTAGTATTTAATTTTTAACAACTTTTTCGATCACATGGAGTGAGCTGCCATATCACCCAATTACAAGGTTTCGTCAGGTTAAACGGATCGCGATTCCACCCCGCAGCGCGGCCATAGAAACATGATAGTGGCCTTTCGACTTCTGTGTGATGGTAATACGTATCCTTCATCGCACTTTAGGACTCCAGAAACAATTGAACAGATGTTAGTAGAAAGCGTCGTAAGGATTTCGCAATGTTAAAGTAGTAGTATTAGTTGTATGTGTTCTAATAGTCACGTTGATCAACTTCCATTTGGTTCTTAATTAACTTGCTGATACCATTGTCCGTTAAAGTTTACTATTTTGTTTTTGCAAATTAATAGTACGTGTTCGCCAATAGCAAGCAGAAGCAAAATAATTCTCGGCATAAAAGTATTTTGTACTAAAGAGGAAGGCAAGAGTTATCAATATGGCTGCTATTTGATTGGCTATTGTTTAAACCACCTTCAGCCTTGGAGCAAATTTAGATTTGTCAAGGTGATTGTTATCCTAATGAGTTGGGGGTTGTGCTTTCTATTAGTGTTTATGTGATATTTTTAAAGCTTTAGTGTCTTTTTTCTGCCCATACGTAGTCAATTTGTAGCTAGTGCTGAACACTTATGGACTTTTTGAGTATTTTGAGCGTTTGTATTAGTAAATTACGTTGCTTCTGCGTAACATGCATTCTTGTGACTATGTTCTTAGAAGAAAAGAGTGATATTAAAGTTTTGTTATATCAACCGCTTGGAAATAGTGTTACATTATTTGCTAATATACTTCAGTAAGCCTGGACTTGTCGATTGCATGGTTTATTTTATTCTACCTTATCTCTTCATAATAAAAATCTGATTTTATACATTGTTAATTGGTGGATTGCTAGGTTTCTATCATGACAACTAAGTCGCCAGGACCAAGGCGACCTCCGCCCAGACCGCCCAAATCTCAATACCTTTTGACCAAAGAGGTTGAATTGTTGGCTGCAAAACAAGCTGCTTTTCGGATATCATCTGATTCCTATCCCAAAGGAAAAAACCCTTTTGGAGAAAGCTCTGACGAAGAGTCGGACACGTGTGAAACTAATTCACCACCCCCAACAAAGACCGGCACAAACCCTTTTGCTGACTGTGAATCTGATGATGAGGAGTCCAAATCAAGGCCTGAAGAAAAGCCGGCTACCCATGATATAGAGGTGGTCGAGAATCTGCCTAAATTGGCTGAAGTAAATAAGGTGGCTTCTAATCCTTTTGATGCTGTAATCGATCAGGCGGAGGAGGGGGCAGCAAAGGTGGGATCGCATGACTCCTCTCCTCATTCTCCCCCTCAAAAGTTGCTTGAAAGTGCAGAAGGAAGGAGTAATAATAAGGGGGACCCGGGTATTTCAAAGCCTCTACGGAAGCGTCTAGCACCGAAGCCACCAGGACCACAGTCAAATTCTATGGAGACCCTTGCGACTGACACATCCATTGCTAGCTCTTCTATGATGCCTTCCTCTGCGTTACGTCTCTCGCTACAGGGGATGAATGAAATTACTATGAGATCCTCTCCGGTTACATATCGAAAGAACTCTAATTCATGCGAAAGTATGCGTATTAAGGGTCCTGCGCCACCACTGCCGGTGGGGGAAAAGCGAGAAATTCGAGCGGAGGGATTCGTGAAGTATCCCAAGCTGAGACGCGAGATTGAGGAGGCAAACGCGCGACTCTCCCAGTATGATAATGAAATTGAGGCTTGTAAGGCCAAATTGAACGGTGGTAAGTTTTATTATGGATGAAGAAGCTGCGCCATAAGGAAATTTCTACTTTATTGTCCCTTTTCGTAGTTTCTTAACATTCGCCACCTGTTCCTGTTTCGAGTTAGTACTTGTGCGACTGGAACTTTTTGTTTTCGTCTAATTCGAACATTTTTAGTTAATTATTTAATGCATTTGCTGAGGATCATTGCTCAGCATGTTATTTTTCTTTTTATTTGTTGAGGATGAATAGACATGCTAACAAAAAGACGGAATTATGCTTCGTTTGTAAAGCGTATTAGTAGTGATTCGTTTGCTAAATGCATTTTTACTTCATATCACCTTACAGCCAGAGATGATCCAGTCAAATCGAAGAAGTATACGAAGAAGCTGGCGAAGCTGATGGAGAAGCGACAGTTCGTGGCTAGCAAGCAGAAGGAACTCAGTAATCGGTAAGCTGTTTTGGGACTTCATACGTTCTACCTACTAAACTGGTTTGCCATTTGTTAGTCGGCTGATTAATCGCTTTAATCATTATGTTTACGATAGGTTCGGGTATGTGGACGTGTGATAGGTCTGGCACCTATTAAGAAGCCTTTGCTATGCTGCTGGACGCTCAAATTTCTGCATGGAAGAGTGGTAATAGTTATAGTTTGCATGTGACGAACAGTATGGACAGAATGACGAGATCCGCTTACTGGTACAAAGGGATCTGGACGTCGATCATTGAGAATTTTTAAAATTTTTAAGTATGAGACTTGTGTACTGGTAGTAGGGATTTGGATAAGTTATTTTTTATTCAAATTGTGTCCTTGTAATGGCACTACCTTGCCGGCAGTTGGATGAATTGTTTTGTGTTTAATACTTGCCGTATGTTGAATGAGCAATTTGATTTTCATCCTCTCTATGAGTGAAAAAAAGCAATCAGTTCTGTGTGTTTCTTTTAATCCAATTTATCAAATTTAAATCCTACATCAGTCTACCCACTCGAGTGGCTTTCGAAATCTCGACGTCCTCAAAACTGCTTTTCCCTAGCGTAATCTTTCAAATGATCGTTCCTTTTAATTGCTGCTTATGATGGATGGCATCTACGCGCAACTCATTATGTAAAATCTCACAATCTTACCAGAGATGGGGGGACCGGCCTTTGGCATAAGTAATAAACATTGGTTAAAAGCTTCAGCCAATAATTTATTCCCGTGCATAATACATATGCCGGCACAAGGAACATAAATATTGCTCTTTTAATGAACGGTATTTCGTTGGTGCTTGATTCTCTTTAAAACGGCATCATTTTGTTCCGTCCAAATTCAAACCATTTCTTCCTACTCTCTCATCCCTCAAAGTGGTTTCCCATTCACCTCTCTAGGCTTCAGGAGCAGGCGCTGGAGGATCGGCACGCGGACTTGGAATACGAGTTGCGCGGTATCTTGGCCAAGCAAGGTAGGCAAATCCTTCCCTTTTCTCATATTTCTTTTTCTCAGAAATGCAGATGTGCATCCTCTAATTACGTTTTGGATGTGTATTTCTCTTTCCCTTTTCAGCTAACCCTAGAGCGGCTTCACACATAGTGCGGGAGATTTGGAGGCTATTTTTTGGATATCTTAGTCCATACTAACTTTATTATTTTGCAAATTTATTTAGTGCAAACATTTCACCTGAACAATGCTTTTAGCCGGCAGTAGAAGCGTGACCGTAGAAGCTTTCTCAGTTCATGGCCTTCTGGTTTGGAAGGTCGTGCCTCTGCACGCATCGTTGATTCCTAATGCGTGAGGCGTCATGTTTTGTAAATTAATGGAACCTGACCCAACGTTACTTGTCCACACCTTCCCGTCATATCTTTGGACAAAGTTGCATTTTTTTTTAAAAAAAAAGATTGCGAACTTAAGGTGTGTTTATGACGCAGGCGTCGGATGGGTGGTCAAGCGACTGAGATTTACGAATTAGTGCTTTGTCATTTTGGCTCCTCTACGTGTGTCCATGTCGCTCTGTAGCCGTAAAACCACTCCCTCTTTTCATGCAACATATCCTCCAACTGATTGCTCTGAATTCCTCAATCGACTCTTCTGTGCAGTTTTACCGCTTTTATTGGCTTTTCTTTCGTCTAGTCGAGTGGTGTAATCGTTTAGCTTTCAGTGTTTACTTTTCACACACTGCTCTTGCGGCTATGCAGTTCTCGCATTTGCCTTTGAAGCGTTAAAGTATTTTCCTAATGTCTAGGTGCCACGAGTCTTGTTCTGGATGTGAAAACTTTCTCCAACATTTGCATATTTTCATCTACGAGTGTGGAGTCAATCAGATGGTAGTTTGACTAGTTCATCTCTACGTCCTATTTATCGTCGAACGGATCTCATGCGCACGCATGTACGCCCTCAGGTGTGTCTATCAAGACGGTATCGTCTACCCGCGCGGTACAACTAGTCATGCTGACATTTTGGTCGATCGTAGTTGGGCAGCCTGTGTCAGTACTGGGCGTTGTTTCGCACTGGGTTGGTGTAAAAGCAGTCAAGACTTAATGTCTTGATGATTTGATTCCGCCGCAGTTTTTACTCGTCCTAGAAGCGGAGGGTAATTAAACTGATAAGTGTGATGGGCTTGCATGGTCCATTCGGGAAGCTGTTTACATCATCACGGGAACTTATTGCCTTTGATTGAAAGAATAGTTTGCGAAAGGAACTGTCTTTCACTCTCGCTGAACCATGGGTACCCGTAGACTACTGAAATGAAATCCAGGATCATTTGAAATGGATACTATTTGAAATGTGCCCTAATTTTACCAAGCACAGCTTGAAGTAAATGTAAGCGCGCGCCTTCCCTCGGTAATGCCCTCAAGTCACAGTAGTGAGTCACTTATTTGCGTACAATCCACCCGGTCATAGTGGTAGATGGCTCGTTCTGCCGTCCCTATTCTTACAGTCCCTGTCCCGACTCTTAGTAGGTCTAAACTGGCATGTCAGAGGACTCCGATGACTCCATATTCGGATTCTTGTGCAAAGAACTTACTGAAACTACTATCGACAGTGGGAGACATTATACTGATTTAATGTGATAGGGTTTCAGAAAGCTACATCGGTCCGCCCAATGGGTCTGTTCTTCATGGCTGATTTTGTGGAGCACCACATGCATCACTGTTTTGGTTGTGAAACCGTAAATTTCCGTCTGGAGTAAATTAAAACTTCTTCCCATTCATTGTGTCATTTCACCATTCTTGCTTCGCAGTGAGAATTTGTTGAATGTCGACCGTAAAACTGGCATTATACAAAGCTGTAGTGGTGTTTTAAGTTCTTTTTTCTTCGCTTGCCTGTAGAACATCTTCGAACCCCCCAAGAGCAGGAAAGAGCGGATGAATTGCTGCAGCTTCTGCTGGAAATAGTTCAAGAGCGAGATAAGCTCGTGGAAGAACGGACCCCCCCAGAGAGGTAAGCTTTATCACTGGTACCTCAACGACGGAGATCAAGATGGCGCCTTATTTGTCGGCATGCTGTATGCTCGAAAAGACCAGCGCTCACCCGCATTATCTGGCATAATTTATCGCACCGCCTCCAATGATGATTTACTTCAGTCATGAAATAGCATGGCGGTTGGTCTCAACTCGACTGTGCGGTCTTTCTCGCAGAATTCTACCCAATGTAATGTAAAATTGGTCACTCTCTTTCAAATAACTGTGGACGAGGACACTACTACCATTCTAATTTGGCTCGATTTCCTGCCAAAGTAGTACTGAGTACGCGGAACGACTAACTTGGTCGTGGCGTCCCATCGTAATGGGTCATTCATTATTAAGAACAATTGGCACATCCAGTCACGTATTTTTGCAAAACGCTCAATGTTATTGCAATGGAAGTTCTCTCATTTCGGCGATAATTGATTTCAGCCGTAGTGGATGGTGGTAGGTGCTTTTCTTGTTGCCACCGCCCTCTAAGTCACTTCATTTATGTCAATGGAGGCTGAGTTGGATTGGCAAAAGACGAACCCTACCTTTGGGGGCCTAAAGAAGGCGAAAGCAACGCTTGTTGCCAAACGCGTGTTGAATTAGCCTTAGTCACGTGATTTTCACATTTGGCCAGTGAGAATTTGCTCCAGCTCCTTTCGATAGGGATAACAAGGGGCACATGATGCCATGCAAAGATTAAAAATAACAACCTTTGTGAATCCTCTTCTTCTTCTGTCGTCAAATGAGTGGCCAATCTCATTCGTCAATTCCGATTACGTCTAACCAGTGACTGCCAGGCGTTCTGATAACTGGCACCCATTTCAAGCCATTTTCGTTTTGTCCTGCCTTAAGTGCATACGTCCTCGCCTTGCTCGCCTGTGACCTCAGACAGGATTGTCAGGCTCTGATCGGCCCATGTTTTGCCAAAAGACACCTGCGCGGTTTGATGCCAGTTTTCAAAAATGTTTTTAAATTGCATAAGTATTCGGCTCGTTGGCTTATTTTGAGCTTGACGGCCCCTTGTTTCCTCTCAAAGGGCACCGACTCATCGTCGAAAACATGATTTTTGCCAGTAGTGACCTTGGGCTGTTGATCACGAGCTTCAAATAATGTGCCGGCCTGATATCACCTACTTTATTCTTCGGCAATTTTGAGCTTTAACTAGGTAGTCTGTTTGTTGACTTTAAAATGCGCCATGTTTATTCATGAATAGCCTTAATGTTTCATCATCAACCAGCTTGTTCTAACTTTGTTCCTCTCCTCCTTTAGAAGTCAACCTTCAGCATTCTTGCCCGAGTCTCCTTTGAGTGAGTTTTCAAAATCTCCCATTATAATAAATGAGTAAATTAACGGCTTTCACGTAACCAAGTGAACTGCTAAGCACACGAGTAAGATAAAGTGTCGAAGAAGGAATACAGCATCCTCTTGTATCTGGCTCTTATTGTAAATCTTCCCAACCTGAAAATCAGAGATTGAGCAAGATACGCCCCTTTTAACTTGAGCGTTCGCGCGTGATCACTTCTGAGCTGAGAAATGAAAGGCATGCGTCACGCCACTGTTTACTTTAGCTATTTGCATTACTATAAACCCCACGTGCCGATGAGTGGACTTCGAGTGGTCGCATCAATGCCCTCACTCTTGTTTGAGCAGGCACCGACACCTGATGCCTCCGAGCTCGCTTTGTAGTTGATGCAGCTTGTCAATTCGTAGCAGTTTACTAATACTTAAATTCCTTCCCATTTCAGAAGGCCTCAGTGCCAGCAAGCCCTCGGCCGATGTGATCAGGAGTGGTTGAATCCAGTCCACAGGAAGTTACATTCTCAGAGTCAAATAGTGCATTAAGCTGAATTCCTGCTTCTTTCGTATTTAAACGCTTATATCGCGCCACACCTTGCATTGCAGAGTAATCTGACCGTTTTTGTCCCCTCCTTGACACATATGGATGCCCAAATGATATCTTACTGAATGACTACCAAGTAGTTTGTTTTCATTTGGTGTGAAATCAAGTAGTGGGCCATCTAGCCAATCACTTGGAATGGTTGGATGTGGTGAGGGTAGGTAATATTTACAGCACAACGCCTCAGTAATGCCGACCTAACTTTCTGTATCAATACGATGCCCCCTTACATCAAGAGAGAAGGACCCGAAGATAGAGGACCATAAACAGCAAGCATTTCCTCATCATTATGGAGTACTGAATCACCACTGCTCCTCTCATCGCTACGAGGGCGATTTGGGGTTGATTACTACTGCTAGTGGTGTATCGACGGTGGTAGCAACAACGACAAAAGCGCTAAATAATTATTCAAAAGCGGCACTACAAGCGGAGGATGTGCGTGCTGGTTGGCGGGCTGGTAGGCGGGTGAATGAACAAGTAGACATTTGGTTGGATGGGTAGACGTGAGGTAAAAGATCTTATTTTTACAACTTCTATGCCTCCACGACGGGTGGTTTGGGCTCTGAGGAAGACATGTTCGGCTGAGAAGTGTGCTGATGGCCAATGGCCTCCGGCCGTGTAACGTCCTTGGACCGGCCAGTTGGATCACAGCATTGAGGCGGACCCAATGAACCTCTGGCGTGACGGGAAGCGCATGGGAGGGCGGATGAGTGTGAGTGTTGATGCTTCGAAGAGGCCACGCTGTCCACCTGCAGGGTTTTGGGTTGCTGTACCGCGGCCTGTGGTACTGTTGTGATGGTGGGATGACCTGTTGTATCCACAATCGCAGAAACAAAGAGGGAGAATGGTAAGTCGGAAATAGCTCTCCAATGCGCCTTCTTTTTGGCAAATCTCGTATAATGTTCTGCTCCTCTGTTTGCATCGAGTGCAGCGATTTATGGGCGAATCAGATTCAGAGGATAAACGCAAAGTGCTACGCCACCCTCTCTCGCTCCTTCGTTTCATTGCATAAACGATGCAACATATGTCAGAAAAGGAGCATTTTCCCACACATGGGAGGTCATGAGGACCCAACAACTTGGAGCGCCCTCTGCGTATTCAAGTACGACAGTACCAACACGTGAAAAATGAACGCAATAGGGAGTGAGAGATTCAAGAGCAAAAATGCCCACTCCAGGAACGGTATTTACTAGGTCGGATAAAAAGTGTGCAAACAAATATCAAGGTCAGGCCAACAAAAAATAATTGTGTGAATTTGTTGTCTAACTGAATGCTTCCGATTGGTTATAGCCAGATGCTAAGAAAATAGATGCTATCCTTAGTTCAATGAACTCCTTCCTCCAAACAAAAACAATAAACTTTTTATTAAAATAGGCAAATTGAATGCAACGAAAAGGCAGACGCAGTTGGAATGAACCAGATAGTGCCAAAGAGAATCTGCACGTTGGTGATAAAAAGATTACCATTAATTTGGAGCGGAAATAAGACACTCTTGATTGCATTGCAGTAAAATGACACACCATACGATTTTTCGCTTGGTTAGACGAGCCTTTTAATTTTCGACAATTCGAATCACAAAGCTAGGCCAATGTTACTTGATCAAGCCAGTACTTCTTCGGGACCATAAATTCATGTTGTTGCTTAGGCCAAGGATTAAAGAAAGATCCCAAAGGAATGGTTTCGCGTACCATCGCCAGTTTTGACGTCGGTGACGTTGGCGGTGGTGAGGGATGAGACCGAACTGGTAGAGACTTCGGTGGGGGGATGGGCAGAGTTGGGGGAAAGCTGAGGAGAGGTGCTGGTGACAGCAGTGGAGGTGGCGGAAGGATCAGTGTAAAACCAGGGAAACTCCACACAAGGTGGAAGCGGTCCAGAGTCCGGCAGACACGTGCAGGGCTCACGTCCGCGCCAGCGACAGTCATAAGCAATGAGCTCTTTCAATGAACGACCGTCCGAAGGAATGTTAAAACGTGCCTGCAGGAAGGCCGGCCAGGGCACGTTGTGCTGTATGGGTAAGGAGTTAAAAAGGGAAATTGCACAATGAAGCGAAGACGTCATGCATAGACAGATATCGTGACAAGTCCTGCAAACGTAGACCCACACATGCCAGTGAGGACCAATCCGTTCCGCCCAAGAGACCATAAAAGCAAGCTATACACATTATCTAATCTTTCGCGCAGTAGCAGAGTATTCCGTACAAAAATGAGGTACTTAAAAATTCGGCTATTCTAATGTCGAATAAACGGGAGTCTAGTTAGTGGAGCACTAGATGTGGCCACCTAAAAGACCAATTAATCTTTACCAGCATCAACAATGGTCGGCTGTCTCAATGGCATAAAATTCCTAATTCCATTAGATGGCATGTTTATAAGACTTATTTAGTAAATAAAACTTAATGCACTTTTCCTTTAAAGTTAATCCCTTGAGTACCATTTGAGGGAACCGTTGGGTGTAAGCCGTTAAGAGCAGTTAGGATACACCGCTTCAAGATAGTTGAAACGGCACTAAAATCAAACATTAGTAGAGTAAATAATAGCTCAATTGAGTAATTGAATAGGATTTTCTTAAGACAAAGTTTCAAGGCCAACTTTCTTTTCAAAACCAGTTACAGAGGGGTGAAAAAAACTCTCCGGAACTGGGTGTTAATTAATTTGATGTTGTGAGAGCACCGGAGACAAATTTCCTCTTCCATGCAGTACCGCAAGAAATACACGCATTAAAGCAGCTAGGATGAAAGGGTTGCTTACTTGGAGATGTAGATCGAAGAGATCCTCAGGAGTGATTTTGGCATCTCGAGCCAGACTCTCACGACAGTGGTAGCATGGACAGGTGAGGTAGTTGGGCAGGTCGGTGCGATGGAGGTAGTCGTGTCGATCACAGAGGGCACAAGTGGCGTTCTGGGGTGCCAGTGCTCCCACATCCAACATCTCGATGATACCTTGATTGTTATTGAGCCGCGTGGGTGCAGCCATCGGCGCAAGTTGCGGAGGATTCGGGTCCGAGGCGGAGGAGGTCACTACCATGCCTGAAACACCTGCGCCTCCAACTCCACCTCCTGTTGCCACTGTCTGTCGTGCTGGTGGGGGTGGTGGCCGAACCTGCAGATCACCGTTCACACGAATGGGTGCTTCCGATCCCTCTAAAAGCGGAAGGCTGCATTGAAGCATTTTAACCGCGCTCTGGACCACCACATCCTCTGAAGTTGCCAGCGTTATCATTGATTTGAGGAATGGTGAGGCCAAAAGTCTAGGGTTCAAGAGACTGTATTATGCTTTTCATCACCAGACACTATGCACAAAAAATGGTAATCAGTGCGCTAGCGCCGACTCAGACATCCGCTTTTTCATCCACAAAAAAGCACAGCAAAAGGTGTGCATACACCTCAAGATAAAAGCTCTCCTCTACCACCTCCGGAAGCAGGAAGAAATTTTTTCCCTTATTTAAGTAGGGAGATGGAGAAATTGAAATGAGGGTAGTAAATCGGTAGCGAAATAAGTGTTATGCTTTTAATATTGAATAACCTTAAACCCCAAGAGGTAAAACTCGACGGCTGTCAACGGGATTTGGTAAACGTATGAAAAATAAACTACTATGCCTGCAGACTAGCAGAGGAAAACTCTGCAATAACACCAGAAGAATATTTGACTTCCAAACAAAAAATGAGTTAGGGTATTTTCTTATCCCAACAACTGGCCACCCTTAAAGCCAATAATCAAATTGTGATTCGAGTAATAGAATAAAAAAGAAAATTGCCACGTTTTGAAAACAATATATATGCCTATGCCAAACATTAAGCATAAGAAATGGGACCCATGTTTGAATTCTTTCATGCTCCACGTGCCTCGAGCCAGGAAAATACGCTACGCCATTCCTAGACGACTTTTACAGAACAAATATCACCTAGTCAGCAGGGCCGCCTACCACTCTCAGATTATGTTGCGACCATCATCGAATGAATTGATGGTCTTGGACAGAACGTTAGAAGAACTGGACAAAAACAGATCAAGAGTTCAACCGTAATGTTACTCTATTTTAAGCAGAGTTGTTACAATGAGTGGACTTTCAAATTCTCAAAAAAGGCCTGATATGTGAGATGAGACGATAGAACAATGCAAGAGCTGGGCCGTGCACGATTCCTACTCAGAACACTGTTTGACGGAAAGAATGGCACAGAGAGCCAACGCCTCACCTGCTTTGTCAGCAAGCTCGTGCGGACAAGAACCTGGACCTTGCTGTGAGGGTGGCAGGGAGGAGCGACAAGGATCAGAGGCCGTCGTCATAGCACCAGAGGGAAGCAAGACCGGTATCGCAGCCACCGCTGGGTTGACATCGACCAGTTCACCTACTGACGCGGTCGCAGGAGCAGTCGCATTAACAAAATCCGCTCGATTAGCCGATTGCGGTGCTGCAGGTGTCTAGGTAATTCGATATGCACGATAGTCATGTGGTTTTGATCCACCTCGATAATATTCAGCTTAGTAGATGGGGTGAAAAAGGGATGGAAACATGCAGTTAGCGGTGAAAATGTGCCTTGACTCGGTTGACGATGCTGGGCGAGTAAAGCTGATGATAAGTGGAAAATGTGTGTACCTTACATATGAATCACAAAGCACACAAATCCCCTTGTAACAGGTGCTAACCAGAGCACTAATGACGTCTCCTCAGGGTTCGAGAACCTAAAAGCTATGGAATAGCTTTGAAAGTGCCAAGAGTCGCCCTTTACTTCAAAGCTCGAAATTCCCATCGGGAAGCATATTGCAAAGACACTTAATAATCAAGAATAAATCAAAGAGATTAGGATTGACTTCCAAGGTTGTACCAGTAGGATTATCTGTAAGTATTCCCACTCACACGACACCTATCAAGGCTTAGAGATAGGGTCTGCAGCAAACCGACTAGTGACACAGCAAAGAACAGGTTTAAAAGTGAACGACTGTTATCGTTAGTCGCATCCTAAGGGTGAACATTAACAGACGCATAAGACCACGAAGGCAACAAGATTGTATACGAAGGAATGAATGGCACTGCCACTCACCGAGGAGAAATCTCGAACCAAATTACAGCCTTAAGCAAAGAGGTGAGGAGGTAGATGATACAAACGCTGACATTACTAGCTGACTTTAAGTGTGCGAAAAACATTTCTTAATTCACCTTTTAACCTCCCTCGTTCGCACTCATCGGTTGTTCAAGCAGCACTCCTTGGTTTAAAACCAAAATTCACGGACTCGCCCTGTGTTGCCACAATGCAGGAGACAAACACTACCCAAGTGGCGAAACTGCTACATTACAGACTATTTAAGGATGCCTCAAATAGCTAACGCAGGAAAAAGGCCTTTTAAACACTTGATAAGTGTTTTGACACAGCACATGAAGGTCCCATTTAAAAAGTTGTGATGTAACACTTACGGCTAATAAAGCACAGTGAGGTCAAGTTTAACAGTTAGGAGAAACTTTTCCACTGAAGGGAAAAAAAGCAAGTAGCAACCAATGGGCAAAAACAGGTGAAAAGGTTCCTCCAAGGCGGAAACTGTGTGGGTAATAATTCTGGCAACTAAAGGAAAATAATAAAAGCATTTCTAGGCTGACTAGTGCATGCAAACTAATTAATAACACTGAGAGAAGGGAGTGACCTGTCTAATTTAAATGCAGAAATGGCAATAAATGTCACATCAAAGAACCACTCTAGGAGGAATGGCTAGCGCGAGAGTTCGGTATCCAATAAAGAGTACGAAAAAGTTAGGTGCTAATATGCTCCTTACTGCTGTCACAGACATCGCTTTCGCTCTAATATGTATCAAAATAAACTTAAAATCCAGCATTAGGAACATTTTATTGGCACATTCCCATCCACAATTCCACTTTCCAACACGGAAATTTTGCGCTCGTGGTGGAGGCACAGTTAATACTCAACTTATGCGATAATACTATCAACACTGACCATACAATCTAGGAAGGCAACCGGCTGGAAAGCATTTGTACAGTAGAGCTAGGGTTAGCAAAGTGACATTCTACCTTGATTTTATCAAAAGTGTCTGTATCGTGACAAATTTTAGGGCTTATCATAAAAAGGGTAAAGATAAAAGCGCTCTCGTGTAACAGAGATAATAATGAAAAAAGGGTCTCTACCTCGGCCTGCTGTTGCGAGGATGCATTGGCATTAGCAGTGGGTATCACATGTGCAGCACCGTTCGAGGAGACTCGCGCAATCAACTCTTGTGCCTGTTGATGCAAATGCAGAGTGACCAGCTTGGAATACAGTTCCTGTGCGTAGATACTGCCATTACACTGAGGCCCGTAGCTGAAAGAAGCAGGACGACGTAAATACACGCCTGTGAGTGAGACAAAAGAAAAATGGATAGTTGGAAGGAAAAGAAAGGGCTGGAAGGTGGTGTAAGAGAAGCACGAGCAGAGGATGAGGAAGGTAAAGAGACGAATGAATCAGTGTCACTGAATTTGGAATACTGAGTCCAGAGACCAGAGTTGGCAAATTATTATGATACGGTTAGATAATCATCAATTACAACCAAAATCACCTAAGTTTGAAATCGACTCGTTATTGGGTGCTTTTGGGGTTGAAATGCAGAGAACTAACGCACTATCAACAAAGATAGAAAATGACATAGTAGTAGCGGGTTACTAGCATGTAGTGGAAGAAGAAATGTAAGCCCGATAGGTGGAACATGCGCAACTGAGATTCTGCGTTCTGTACCCAAAGTTATCAAAACCAACTATTCAACTCATCCGCTTTTCGAGCGTGACATTTCCCTTAATGCAAAGCAGGCGTAACATTTCCACTTTCATTTGGCATTTACGAGTAGAAGTTTCGCCACAGTTACGAAAAGCAGAGTTTTGCAATGCACTTATGAATGTTTAAAGTCTCACCTGAATAAATGTAATCTTTTAACAAGTTAAAAGTTTAGACAGCACTACTGAAAAAGGAATCGTTCCACCATTGAGGAGCAAAGCATTCTTGCCATGCTTTGAAGTGCCAAGGAATGGCATTACATTTGAGACAGTGGCCGAAAGCGTGCCTAGCGTGATGAGTTCTAGTCCCACTTAATTAAGCCTTAGCTTCTATTAGTCAAAGCAAATGACTGATCATTAAGAGGTCCTTTGTCTACAAGTGATAGAGCACGGAATTGCCTTACCAAGGGTAGATAAGTTCCCCTTCCACCAGAGGTATGTTGTGTCGTGCCATGGCGAGGAGTCGAACCAGGATACTTTTGTCGCTGCTACTTAAGCACTTTGATCCCTCAAATAGATCTGCTATCCGATCATAGTCGTGCCATTCGTTTTCCAGCACTTGAAGGTAGGCCTAGGAAGTTAGGAGCAGCTGTCAATAAAGTGTTTCCTACTTAAGTATTTACTGAACTTGTCCCCTACTACTAAGAACAGCTTGAAAGAACTCGAAATATTTCAGAATTTCTAGCTTCGGAAGAATGGTGTTCGTGGCACTCCACCAGACTATTTATATTGTATGCTTACAAAACAACGAATCGGCGAGATGTTTACCTTGCCAAACAAGTGGGAATGTTTTGATAATCGTGGCATTAGAGTAAGCCACGAATACCGCCACGTTACGCATTAGAAGCAATGGGATAGTTGCATCTAGACTCACCATTAAAGCAGTTCACCTAATAGGCTGCACCAACCTTTTGAGAGAACTTCACTACCGAAGAATACTTATCGATGGTGGAAAAGGTCTTGAACTACTGCCCTTCCACAATTTGGTAACAATACAAAAAATAAAAAATGAGGTATTCGGTCACCGATTGGTCCCCTTATCAAATCAATGCAGCTTCGAGAGGTGTGAGGCTCAAAAAGAGATGGTGCGCAAGATTAAGGAAATGATACACATAAAAAGTACTTAAAAAACTAGTTACCCACTTTATGACTTCAGAGACAATTAACAAAAGTCAAGGTCATATTTAAACGCATAAATTTAAAGAGCCTTGCTAAATACAATTCCATATAGGTTGAATTCAAAAAAATGTGTAACGTTCAATGAGGTAGACTAGAACTCTATTTGTCGCTTACTTCATACTGCCAGAAAAGAAAGTAATTGCACGCCAAATTACCGAAAAACAAAGCAATGAAGCAAGTCCTTTTGCAGGAAAGGAACATGCACCAAAGTGGTCCGTAATTTGGGGAATTTTCAGTAAGTGTGAGAATTTCACAAAAAAAAAAAACTTTCGACTTCAATCTATAAGACATTTAAAATACATTGGAGCAATTACATCACCGAGGCGACACCCATGTCAGTAGGAGCCACTCACCTCCCGTTTCAGCCTATCCTCAACGAACCACATTTGCACATACACTTGCCAACGCCCCACCCCAATGTAGGCGTATTGGCAGTGAGTGAAGAGTGCGGGCGTGGTGGGTGGCTGAGCGGGCGGAGGGACATGGACGACCTGAGGAGCTCCATCGCAGCCCTTTTCAGTGCCCTGTACACCGCCTTTAGTGCCAATTTCCTCATCGTCCTCATCATCATCGTCATCCGAGTCGTTCTGATCATCGTCATCGTCGTCTTCGGAGATCTCAGCATCGCCCTCCTCGTCCTCCGCCTCGTTCGTGCCTGCTGCAGTGGCGCCGGCAGCGGCGGTTGTAGGCGCAGAGGCGGCGGGAATGGTGACGGAAGGTTGCGAAGGGACCGCATCCATAGCCGAGGCAAGAGAGACTGCTCCACTTTGTGTCAAGGTAGAGGCAATGCTGGTATGCGGTGTATGGGGTATGTTCTGTGCAAAATAAACACACGATTCAGATGACTTTTCGAGGCGAGGAAAACCCGCGTTGTTTGACCCGCATAAAAAGTAGAACAATGGACAATTGCCTTATAGCAGGCACCAATGTAAGGCAGTTAAGGACGACTGTGGCTTTGATTCATTAGTAGACAATCCAGCGCCATTTATTTATTAGTATTCTGGATGAGAGTATGATCCTTCGAAAGTGGTCGCAAAGAGCAGTCTATACATAATTCACCATTACACATAAATAGCGCTCATATATGAAGAGTTGAGGGAAATTTGCGGACAAGCGCAGTAGGTTACTCCCATGAGTTAGAAAATGTTGAGTGCTCCTTCGTCCCACCGTATTCGACATGGCCTACCATTCATTGACGCCTGAACAAGATCTGAACATTCGATTCAGAGTTAGTTACTAAATAAAGGAAACAGACGGCGGTACCAGTTTAGCCCCATTCCATTCATCCATGGTCACGAGGTGGCAAGTGATTGGAAGCCGTATTAGAAAATATTCATCCAAATGAATGATATGCACATTTCTCAGTGGCCTTCGCTAAGCATTCCAGACAAAACATTTTTACGGAGGAAAGGATATTGAATAATTCGGCAGCAGTGACGAATCAAAGCAGTTGAACGGTAGTAAATACCGACTCAGCAAAATTCAGTGAGTCAACGTTAAACTTTAGTGTATCAAAAGGTGCACTTTCAGAGGAATTAAATATGCATATACGCTATGACAGAGTCCAATCGTGTTTTCGTATGCCATCCAGACGCCCAAAAAGTATTTCACCGCGAAGAAAAACGGCAGAGACGTGGTAAATGGTAAAAAAACACCAGCTATTAATGCCTAGGCAAACGTCTGCCATAATAATGCATTTATTTTACAAGTTGGTACACTTAGGAATAAGTGAGGGAGTATCATTAAGCCCCACCGAGAGGGTGTCAACGAAGACTTTTCTGAGTCCATTAACCAATTGCTTAGGCTCGTGAAGATTAGATATTTTAAATCACTCGTTGCCTTCAGAATAAAGCACTTCAAGGAAAAGGGTAAAAATGCTCTCAATTCATCAAATCAAAAAGTAACAAAAAAAGAAAGCTTTGTAATGAATCGAAAACATTATGATTTAGCAAATGTCATTACTGGTACTAATACCTACCCGGCCAGTCGGTCTAGCGCCAGAAGCATCCATGCCCTGTACGGTGGGGCCTGAAAAGGGAAGATGGGGAGAACTCGTATTTTCGCCATTTACACCGCCATACGCGGTAATCATAGACTACACGAATAAATATTTTTCCAGTGTTGGAGCCTCCAGACATCGATCACTTTAAATCACAAGAAGTCGGTCGCAGCATGCAATTATTAATGCACCTTAAATGCGCTTGCTATACGATGAAAATAAAAACTCTACCTTGATGTCAACCGAAGTTGGACAATTCTGAATGGCAACGAGAACGGCGTCCTGATAAGGGGAAGTCCATCAACACGACCGTCACATGGGTGAGCATAACGCAACCAAATCTTTTAAACATCCTTTTTTTCTCAAGGAATGCATCTAAGACATTTAAAAAGCACTAAAATTGCATGCTACGAGAGTATTCATGGTGCCAAACTGAATGCCGAACTTAACTACAACTCAAAGCAAAAAATAAAAGCTTCTAATTCCGCGGGGCTACCTAAGGGACAAACTTCATCAGTTCCACAGACGCAAGCAGACTGCTGGCGGATGCGCTTTTCACGAGCATTAGTAGCGGTTTGTTGGAGCAGAGCGTAGGGCTGTTGAATCACATTATTTGGCGCATTAAGCACAGCAGTCGTCGCTGTCCCACCTGCAGTACGCGCGGCAGCATCTGCACCGATCATAGGCGCCGCGGCCACACCAACACCTGTCAGCATGGTTCGCACATACTCCTTCAGCTGACTCGCAGAAATAAGGCGATCTGCTAGGGAGTTCGGGAGCGAGCGGCGCCTCATCTCCGGATCGTTTGGCACTGACTCAAACCGCGCACTGACTACCAGCGAAGCCGCTGCGGCGGCGGCAGCAGCGACAGCAGCCGAGGCGGTGAGGGAGAACTCGGGAAAGTCATCAAACTTTGTGCCTTCGGAGGAGATTTCGTGAGTGGCGGAGAGGTGACGTGGCGGAGTGTCGGTTGCGCTGATAACGCTGGCAGAATGTTTCCGAGAATTGGTGGAGGAGGCGGCGTTGGAGATCGCCCCTGAAGAAACAGTCGCCACGAGAGGCTGCCCTCCACTCCCAGTTCCGTCAAGCGCGACGGTAGTAGAGGCACCCCCCATCGGTCCCGCCGAACCCTCCTCCTCTTCTTCTTGCTCTGCTGCCACAGCGCCAAAGTGGTAGCCGAGAAAAGGGTAGAAGCCATTTCTGAAAGCAAGTTGGGTTTTCAAGAAGATCGCGTATGCGTTGAAAACTAAAATTCACCGACCAAGAAAACAGATTCATGAGAGCGCTGCATTATCAGTATAAAAAGGAGCTTCAATTCAATTATTATACCTACTGAGTTTAGCGAAATGACAACAGAACTACAAAATTGAAACAGCACACATAGTGAGATTTTTGAGAAAGTAAGCAAACAGGCAAAATATTTTACCGATTAGTACAGAATTGATAAAGGTAAACTAATTCAGAAGAAAATAATCTCAATCGGAAGAAATGGTGTTAAAAATCAAATTAGAAGGATAACTGGCCGTGTGGACTCTGCACTTAGATAAAAAACAATGCGGAAGAACATCATGCAAGACCATCGAGGAATTGACAATACAAAGGGCTTTGGAACAAAAGATCCATAAAATATGAAAAATGGATTGTCGCAAGCACACACACCCACCTAAAAGGAGTCGTTCAACCTTCTATAGCGGTATATAAATAAGGCAGAAGGGAGTTAGCTAAATGGAAGTCCGTCCAAAAAGTTTCATACGTCCATCTAAAAGGGCGTTTATGCATTAACTAAACTGTCCAGTCTTTCCACACAAAAAGGCGCGAATAACTTTTCTCATAAAATGGGCTTCATAAAAAGAAATTGAAATAAAAAGTTCGCATTTTTGTAAAAAAACATTGCGCCAGAGAGGGAGCATGACATGAAAAAAGCATTTGACTGGTACCACTTTGCCATACAAATGTCATTTAACAAATTTAGGAGCAACGGAGTTGAAATTTTGGTCAAGAGAAGTGCTGTAATACGACGAAAGTTGGATCACGAAGATCACACGGCCAGCACAGAGGGTGTGAATTTCACATACATGACTCAGATCAAATGAGTTTCGTAAATTATTGCACTAATAGGGAACATAGTATCTGCGGAAGAAAGTTACTTTGCGTAGGAATGTTCGAGGTACTCTGGCAGAGGGAGGAAGGACCTAAATATAGGCTTCCTAGCAAACTATAAAGTCATTCCAAATGGTATATGGGCCCATCCCCTGGGTGGCGGGATTGATTGCGTGCACCAATTAAAAAGGCATGCAAAAGGCAATATCACTTCGTGAGAAGAATGAGAGAATAAGAAATCTTACTTGGGTGGGCTTTTAGTGGCACAACTCCCAGTTGAGGCATTTATGGCTGCATATTTGTGAACCGAAATATTTCGCGCCCGAATTATTGGAACGGAGGATCAAAAATAAAACCATTAATGGCAGCGATTTCGACCCAAAATTTTATGACATGGATCTCAACGCCAAGAAAGCACCAATCATTGGAAAGCAAAAAAAATTTGAAATGAACCATCAAGCTCGATCAAATTTAGCAAAAGAATTAGTGAAGCAGAGAGGCGGAAAAAAGGTCGACTCGGTCGGTGAGTTTCGTGAAATAAAAGTGAGGGAGGGGGTTGACTTGATTAACTTTATTCAACTGGAAGACCTAACGTTGACAAGCCCGAGAGAAGTAAGGAAGAACGTTGATTGAAAGAGAAAGTCTAGACGAATCAACGATGAGATAAAGAGGACTTGGGAAGTGGAGGCCCCACACAAAGTACGATACTTCTCTGGTACTTGAAAAAGTTTACGATGCGCACTTTAAGAACAAAGGGAACAATGTAGGTTTGCTTTTCATGCACTTTTGACACCGTTTCAAATATCCCCATCACCTTCGCAAACGTGCGTAATTAAGCTGAGGCTATAGAAATAGTAGTTGCCAGAAGCAAAACTACAAAAATCCCAAGAACGTTTCTTGATGATAGTGTCAGACCATGCCCCATTTATGATTAGTAAGGTGTAGTTTAGTGAGAATAGTCAACAGACATTTAAAAAAATCCAGATCAGGTAAGAGCTGCTGGTGGTGAGGAAAGTTGGTCTAGCCGATTAATAATAACAGTGAACAGGTCAGCGAAATGACGACTGCGCAGAATACTAGTCGTTATCCCATCCGAAGGAGAGAGGCAAAACTGTCAATTTTGTCAAGAGGATGGAAGAGGTGCTACCCACGTGTTTCTAAGGTTGCTAAAGTCAACAAAACTTTTGCCTATCCCTTTTAACCACGTGCGAGTGGATGTGTGTGTACGGGAGGACACGCATTCAGAAACCGGCGCAGAGATTGTCACACAACGGAATGGTTTTCCGCAGTGAAGGACCTTCACGACCTCGTATAAAAAAGCCGTGCTCCTTCCGGTCAGTTCAGTCAGGTCTGAACAGCAACCACGTGAGATGAATCAGGAATCCGGGCTGAAATTATTCTTGTAAAAGACTGAAAAAGACACCTTTCGTTTGTAATTGGGGTATTTATCAGTACTTATTATTGAGACGTCCACTCACTGCCATCTTTAAGATTTACTGCATAAAATCACAGTGAAATGGCCCACGTTGAATTGAACAGTGTACACGATTTGGTGAAATGCATAAGTGCAACAGGAAACATGATCGTTTTAAACATTTAAGGAGCTATTCAAAAGTACCACAGAGTCAGTGTAAAATGCATGGTTACTCATGCTAGTTATAGGAAGAGGATTTTTAGGCGAAAAGCAAATCGTCATATTCCAGCAGTTCGAGCAAATAGATGATTTTAACATGGTTTTGCCCGATTATGCAGGAAGAAACTGCGGCCTTTTTTCACCAATGGATTAGTCTCAGTCCGTCAAAATGAATAAACTTTCTGACCTGTGTGTCTATATGGTTTACCGAGATCTGCATGAACGATTAAGGCCAGGTTCACACAAACGCAACACACCTGATATTTGGCACAAATTTAAAAAACGTCGAGCCGGTGGGCAATGCATTTATTTGCCCGAAACTCGCTACATGAAATTTCGCATGTTCTATCCACAACAGATAGAAGTGGAAGAAGTAATACCTTGGAACGATTTTGGATAGCTTTCAGTAATGCTTGCGATTTGGGATTCGACTAGCAGTGTGACAACAGAGCTAATGCAAAACGGTCTTTACCATTAGCATGAGAATTAGCCATGGAACTGAGGCGGAGCAAGTTTGGATGTTTTCGCGACACCGAAATGCGTGCAAAAAGCGAGCGGAGCCGATAACAAAGTGAACGAGGTTAATCTTCATTGCATTACATTTAAGCTAATGCTTTCCACGGTGACAATTTTTGTGCCCAACTATCGGAGGAGGATAATGAAATAAAGGCTGGCTTGCGAACGATGTGTTTCCGGCGGTAGGATGAGCGGTCTGTGTGAAACTAACTAACCGGTTTCAGAGCCCAAAAAAATAGAACTGCCTGGATAAAACTCTAAAGACTAATTACAGAAATTCACTTAAAACGGTATAATTTATCAATACATACCAGTCCTTGAGGCCCAATAAAGCTAAAGCCGAAATTAAGGAAGAAAGCTTATCCACTTAGAATAATTAAGTGAAAAAATGGATTTTACAAAAGAATTACCTAGTGCTCCTAATGAGAGGACTGAAAAAGGTACCATAGAGTCAAATCAACGTGATCTACATTAAAACGACGCAAAAAAACATTTACCTAAATCGCACAAAAAGGCTGCGTTTTGGCCAATTTTTGACAAACAAAATGGGTAGGAAGGCCCTAGGTTGCTTTAAGCACCCTTCACTGAAGAACGCGGAGAGGATGAAAAGACTCTATTAAGTACATAGACATGCAAAGTTGGACGCAGAAATAAGATCAAAGGCATCTACCACGGTCCTTACAGCAGTAACAACAATGAATACCATTATTCTAAATTAAAGAGTTATCTTTCCATACTTTTGAGAAGCATAACGAAACTGAAGACTGTTAAATGGAGGCGAATGCTCGTATTGAGAATCCTCGGAAAATAGTCTAGAGAACTAGTGTCGCGGGAACACTGAGCTGAATTCACGAATTTCTAACGTGAAAATTCCACTCTCTATCAGAATTCCGACAAAAAGTAATGCATCACTACCTGACATTTAGCAAAAAAGGGGAAAAAGGAGGATTGCTCCTCCCCAACCTACCAACAGCACTGTCCGATTTCGGTTGCCATTAATCAGGACACCGATTATTTCAGTATAATATAGTAATGTTGTCGTCAATTCAGCGAATCTCCATACAACGGCATCCATAAGTAAGGGTCGTTGACAATTTTGAAGCAACGATTGCCAACTGCAACACATCTATTTTAGGCACTTCAAATGAGGCAAAGGTGTAAAATTACGCTACAGTGTACGCAAACCCTTTGCTTTGGGAAACTTTAACCGCCTTTTGACAGGGTGGGAAAAATAGCTCATTTATGGTTTGTAAATGCCTGGTTTAAGACCAAACCAGGTTGAGTGTAGCATATCAGAAGGGGTCTAGTTTACGAAAAATAAAGGCCATGGATTGTTAAGTGAAAATGGGACTTTCGATCGGCGGTAGGCCTTTGTGAATTAATGCAAACATCAGACATACGTATGAAGGGCACAGAACAGAAAGTGAAGATATCAATAATACCAATGTAGTAATAGGCAAGAATATGCGGCCAAAAAGGGGCCAGCCGAACAGCTCTATTTAACACCACTTTCGTGCACAAATGTACACTCAACTCATAGCACTTGCAGGAAGCGCCATCTTCGAACAGACTGGTTTATGGAGGTAGTAGGTTATGGAAACACAGACTCACTTTACATCCTCGAGGTACTTAGAGGTGAGGGTGAAGTTGGAGCGATAGTCCTTCCAGGAGCGAGTTTTGGTTACCTGATCACTATGAAAAGTGACATCCAGAATTATCGCCTCATCCTCCAAGTGACTGATGTAGTCGCGCAGCAACTCTGCAAAATCCGTCGGTGCCTCTGCTTTCGCTCCACTAGCACCCGCGCCTGCGCTGAAACCGCCCTCAGCCGCGCCTCCTGGGCCCACGCCGCCCGCACCTGCAGCAGTGTCCTCCGGAGGCAAAGATTTCACTGGAAACGGAAGAGGAAAGTGATATGATTCGCACGCGATTTGCTTTTTTTCTCTTTATTTATGGATTCCTAATGTTTAATTAATCAGCTCGCCTGTGCTTAGAGAAGGAATAAAACCTTCCTTTCAAAACCACCATCCTAAAAAGGGCTGCGACTTAAGCGACCTCCATATAAATGAGGCATAGCGAACGTGTACTGCATTGGTGTGAACATAAAATACGCCCAAAACATGCAAAACACTAGGCGAGCATGTTAAAAACACCAAACAAAACAAAGAAACATGTGTTCAAAAATGAACTTTAAGGCATTCTTATGGCCTTTGAATCCTTCTGTCTCTATCAAGTCTGTATTGCTTATTTAATGAGGAAGCATTACTGGAAACCTCAAATAACGATTCCTCCAAAGGACATTCAAACATTTCAGTTAGGAAAGCCACAGAAAATTCAAAGCAGTCAACAGTGGAATCGAATTATTGACACTATACAACAGTACCATCCGATGTTATAATTTTTTACGATTCGAATATGAAAATCTTATGGTCAGTACGCCCGAAACTGCTTAATTTCCAAGAGCATGAGAAACAGGATGGAATAACACGCAATGAGCAATGTAGAGTTAAGACATGCTAAATTTATGCCCTGAATAGCCTTGAAGGAATAATAAACTCGCGTCAGTGCTAGTGCTATATTCTCGCCTTAGTGGTCCTGCGTCCTCACTACTTAATCGAACCGTATTGTCTGCATCGTCTCCCAATTGGTTGACCCGACTAACTATCGGTCACACATGCCACCACCTTGCGCAAAGCGCGTTGGTATGAGTGTAAGGCATCATAAATCATTATACCTCAACCTTGTTTGGTTGCCGTTTATGGCTAAAAAACTTGCGTTACCTCGTTTGCGCGGATCCACAGGATACACCTAGATTGCAACAACAACGCCTTTAGTCGCCTACTACAGAGTGCGTAAAAGCCTGAGAAAAAACATCGGACATGTACGCACATTAGAGAGCCTAGGAGCGTTACTCCAGAAGTGAAGACTCTGCTGATGTGTGAGTTGGCATGCAAAAACTCCGCTAACACCTACACCCATGAGGGAGGAATATTATACTTCAGCAGATTTCAAGGGTGAAAAGAGAAGGGCGTCGGTGAAAAAGTAGTTTGGACATTTCAAGTAGTGAAAAACGCACTGGAGGTGACAAGAACCTTTGCAGAGAGGAGTTTGAGAGTGGGAACTTCAGCAACAGCCGGGTGGTTGAGGAGCGCCTTGATTTTGGGGCGGTTGGATGGATTGAGATCACAACAAGCCTCGATGAAGCTACGTTGGTGAGGGTCTGTGAGATTGGCCAACATAACTTTGACCTTCTCCTCCTCTGAACTGACCTGAGTATCGACTGCCTGGGTCCAGACGGCAATCTGTGAGGAGGCACAAAGAGCTAAGTTTTAGCACTCCGGCACATTATGGGTTGATCTAAATTGATCTTTGTGATACACAAAGGTACAAAATTTTAATCTTTTATGAACACAAGTAATTAGGTGAAATAACGAAATGAAGCTAAAGGTATGCCTGAATGACATTGGAGACGCATCAGCAGGGGTGCTTCCGATTACAAAGGGGATAAACTAGTCACCGCTGTGAGTAAAAACAAAAATGACTTATGAAAGTGCATAGTAGGAAAAACTTTCCTAGGGTTTGAACATCCAATATAATTCACCTTTCATCACGAAAAGATTGAACACAACCAAGATAAGCATCAACCCACTGGTATAATAATAACAATAATAATAATAACTAATCAGAATCAACACAGAAAAACGGGTTTTACCTCAAGCGCCAGGACGCCGAGTGCATAGATGTCAGCAGATGGGGATTTTTGATCAAAAAACGAGTCGAGCATAACTAAAACAGAAATGGTTGAAACCTGATCCTCATACATGGTCCGACTTTGAGGTTTCCTGAACTCTGATAGTAGATTGCCTCCTTTTTCAAATTTCCATGCGTAACACCAAGTCGGTGAAGATACATGAGCACCGATAGCAGTTGACCAATGTGTCGTCTCCATAGCTAAAAAGACTAGGCTTTGCATAAGACATACCAGCTTAGACCTTGAAGTGGAATTACATAGAAATTGCTTCAACGTGCCGTCATCTAATCTTTCATTCACAAAAACCAGTTTCCTGGGCCCAGAATCATTTTTTGTTATCCACGCATCCAAAAATCGAATGAGAAAGGGATGAGCTTGTTTTTTGAGCTTTTTCACAATGGTTAAAAATCTGTTATCACGTTCCGTCTTTTTTTCTGGCAGCATCCTCTCATTCCACATAACCTCTTTCCCAGATTTGGGTTCAATGGCGATGAATGTATTATCAACACCACCAATTTGTGTTGGCAGCCGTTTATTACGCTTATGGAAGCGATTGTTGTGTGATTTCTCAACAATTTTGTCTTCTTCTTCCTCTTCATCATCCTCGTCATCGTCTTTCTCATCATGTACAGTCGAAGCTGCTACTACAGCATCGGTTGGTGGAGCCTTGACGTCAGGCGTGGATTCGAGCTGTCTGGACTCCAGTTGCTCTTCCATTTCATTACAAAATATGACTAGAAAAAAACGCGAGAATGGGTTTAATGACCAAGAGCCATACAGGAATAGACATAAAATGAAGATTGCCGGCAAAGCGGGTCCGTTACAACAAATATTAGAAATAGAACGCCAGAATTGTTGACATGGATAGCACAAAAAATATATGACGTATTATGAAGAAACGACAGCTTCTTCTGGGTCACTATGCATAAAGGACAAGAATCCGCCAAGGCATTGAGCAAATATAAAATTGAGAACGCATGGCAGTTAGCAAAGTGCACAACAGCAATAACCTATAACCCTAAGTTTTTTTAAGAATTGCGATGTAGAGCCAGCACATTAAAAGTAGGGATAGAAGAAGGGATATGCAAATTAAAATGGCAGCATATTTGCTTTATTAATGGATGTGCAAGGGTTAAATGAAATACGTTGTTAAAACCAATGGCTATTCATCATGATACTAGGGCCCTTAAATGGTCTAACGCATGACAAATCTACGAAAAGTTTTTGCGTTCGGATACGATAATCTATACACATTTTGATGCATGATATGGGCGCTTTTATTTTACCTCTACTGGCAGACTTGTTTTAATGGAGTATTGCAGGTGTATATAGCGTCCCGAGCCTTCTTTGAAGATAAAAGAAGGCATAATACTAGGGTAGAATTCATATTCAATAAACAGAGGGAACGGAGCTGCTGGCATGGCCCAGAGGCCAGCTTACGCAGCTGGAGTAATATGGCCATCTAAGTGACCGAAGCCGATACCGGCAGCTATAACAAACAAAGTATTGCAATGCATCTGTATCTAGCACCATAGTTTTTGTTTGTTGGAACTACCGGTTTCGGTCAAGGTCACAGAGGTGGCCGTAATGCTCCAGCTGCGTAGGTCGGTCTCCGGGCCATGTCGACAGCATATTTTCCTCTGTCGGTTGGGCATATGTATTCTACTCTAGCATTCTGCCTTCTTTTGCCTTCGAGGGAGCCTTGAGACGCTACATTGGTGGCAGTGGAAAGCGGATTCCACTCTCTTGGGCCTTTATCCCAATCTCTACCGCTTGAGGCATTTTGCAGCGGCACGAAGGAAGTTCATGTGCTACGTATGGGCCAAGAACGACGTCCGCCTCCGGCATCTGCCCCGTCTCCGTGTTCTACAAGAAAGCTATTAACTGAAGCGACACTAACCATGGACCACCTGGAAAGTTTCGCTCCGAAGATTACCCCTAATATACTTGCTTAAGGAAATCGGCGTGTTAACGCTCCCCCCACGGACATACTGATGGTCGGCAGAACCACTTATTCCGAACTTTGTTCCCAAGCTAAACGAAACTCGAAGTCCAATGCACTGCCAAGAGGGATCTCTGACGTTGGTGTTAAGCATCGCCTCAATCGCGTCGAATGTCGGCGACTGGTATGGTTAGCTCGTGGGTGCTTCTTGCAGCACTGAGTATGTTGTGATGGCTGACGCGGGTGGTGTACCAAGGGGCGCGTCGGGGACGACGCTCGAAAAAGGGGAGGGGCAATGTAGTACTTTGTTTGTTGGAACTACCGGTTCCGATCAGGGTCACAGAGGTGGCCTTATTGCCCTAGCTGCGTAGGCTCGCCTCTGGGCCATGCCAACAGATTATTTCCCTCTGCCGGTTGAATATATATATTCTACTCGAGCATTCTGCCTTCTTTTGTCTTCGAGGGAGGCTCGGGACGCTACAATCGTAATCGCCTCTTCATTATTTAAATTGGTATATTATTAAGTGAGTTTGCCCATTAGGAAAAGGCTCAGTGCGACAAAGAAACTGCACTTGTTGTCTCGGAACTAGTGCTCAATTCGTAGGGCCCCATTTTTAGAAGTGGAGAATTTACGCAATAAACCCAGGGTATGATCGAGCCCCGACAAAAGTCCATACCTCGGTCTTACTTGATTACCTTCCACACAATTTTCCAGTCATTAAAAGTAACACCGTTGTTTTTTTGCTTAGCGGTGTCAACATTGACACTTATTAGTGTGCTTTTCCGGTACTACCTTACTTCTTCAGACCGTAATGATAAAACAGTCCGGCTACTTAAAAAACCATTTTGCTTCACAATTGGAGGTAACAAAATTCATCCACGTGCACAACCCGAGTGACAACGGACCCAACTTCCAACCAGCGCCAATTCGAGCGTAGGAGCACTGCATTAACTTTACAAACAAACGTTTATGCACACGCTAGCACTGAAACAGAGGAGTCTTTGATGGTTTGAAGAGTACAGTTGTCGCGACCACACACGATGAGATCACCAGCCAGATCAAAGGTCCCCACACTGCAGTAGTCCTGTGGATTCGATGTCACACAGGCCGCCGTTAGTTTTTTCTGACAGATCTGGTGGAAGGACCACGAGTCTAAAATAAATCAGAGGAACACCAGAGAAGTAAACACGGGAGCGCGCCTCGAGGGCAGAGAAGCAATAACAACTCGTTGCGGTGGCCGGAGCTACTAAATTAGTTAATGTTTCAATGTTTCAATATAACTGAAAAGACGATAAGAAGGCTACTCCCATAAACTTCAAGTGAGAGGAGCGAATCCATACTGTGCAATAACTCAAAGCGCAATATAGCACGTAATGTTTTCGGTGTCTGTTGCACAGAGCACGGTGAGCTAAAAGAATGTGATAATTCCAGCTACGAAATGACTAATCACCATAAGAGGAAGATCCTTTTTAGCTCTTTCCTTAACGAAGACAAAAGTAATTTATGAAAAGCCTACCCGCAGGGGAGGGTGAATGAATACGCATTAGGCCGGCCTCCTCTGTGGCGAGGTAGAGAAATTGCGGTTGGTAGGGGTGAAAACGAATCTCCCACACAACACTGCCCCGACAGGTAATCTCACTTAGCGGATGGCGCTCCTCTCGCAGGTCCCAAATGTAGCTTGTAGTCATGGCCGTCTTGCCTCCACCACTGTCATTGGCCACACCACCCACAGCTAACAAATGCGACTGTCCAGGGTGCTGAGACAGACACAACAGTGGCCGCGGCTCGCCTGTCCTGGTTTGCAAGCACAGAATCATACTTGGGCAATCAAGATCGCCCATCTGATCATAAAATAACTTCATCCCAACACAACCCAGCTGCTTCACCAAAGGGACACATCCTAATAACTTCCCAATCGAAGGCTCTTACTAATAGCAACAAATTTGTGCTCAGTCTTGTACGCAAAGTTAGAAAATTAAGGAGACATTACGGAACAATCCGTTTCTGAGGGAGATCGGATGTGTTCGGAGAGCGCAGATCCCAAATATTCAACTGGCCAAGTTGATTTGCACTCGCGATACATGAGGCGTCTATTGACTCGATGGCGTTGATCGTGGACAGATCAAAGCCAAGAGCTGCGATGGTTAGTTGTCCTGCAAATCGAAGCGCACAGATAAACTATAAAGGCAATTCGGTAGAGACAGTGTCAATAACAGTTAATGGTGCTGTGACTCACGTTTAACAGCAAGCGCCTCAGTATCCAGGACAAAGAGCTCGCCGAGGTCGTTGCCAACATAGACCTGGAAGGCGTCAGCAGACACACAGACATCCGAGATGGGAACATCGGTGCGGAGGAGCTCGTCTGCAGGATTGGAGGGGACACGCGACCACATGCCCATCTGGCGCACGCGAAAGGCGTCCCGCTCGGTTTCTGGCAATTCGAGATTGTAGATGCCCACGAAACCCATCGAACTACCAGTGAATATGAGCCGGGAATCATTGTGCGTCTAAGAAAAACAGCCAATCAAGAATGGGCACTGGAAGAATTGGTTAACACGATGTAAAGTTGCTACAACGACACATGTTCAGCTTTTCCACATAAGATAAACAAATTATTGTATAAGTGGGCTTCAAACTAAATTACAATGACCTTTGTAGGGGTATGAGTTTCATAAATAGCCAGAGATCAGGGAGCGAATAATGTGCGTTTAATTTAAATAGGGAGTAAGGGGATTTGATGCGTGTAGAGAGCTCACAAGATAAGGTCAGACGTCGAAAAGGCGCACTGTGGGTAAATTTGACACAGAAAAGGCAAGCCTCATTTAAAAGAACTTCGTTTTAGGACGATACGTTAAAATTACTGCTCTCACAGGTATCCGAAACCTGAACCGAAAGTTGAGCAAATAGTTCATAAATGCGACCTACGATCTTATCCCATGCAGAACCGATGGGAAGTAGTGAAGGCAGGCAAAATTACCTTTTCGTGAAACAAAAATGGTTTAATCAAGAGTCAGTCAGCGCATTTTTACTGGTATTTCGGTAACAAAAGTCAATTGTGCCTTACGAGAGCATGAGCGGTGACTGGAAGATCCTTAATCGTTTTATAAAAAAATTACTCCTCTCATTCCTAGAGCATAATCAAACCTGTTGGCTGGAATTAATTTAAATCCGCTCGGAGAGCATGCGACGCATGGGAAGATTGGGTAAGAAAACGACACACCTTCAATTGTTGAACACCACCCGTATGCACCGCAGAACAGACTAAGCGCGGTTCATCAGCTGAATCGGTGAGAGGTGTCGGTATTCCACGGTCCAGTTCCGCGCTAGCAAAGTTCGCTCCGTACTCCGCATACCGATTATACTGCCACACGCAAAGGCTATTCACCTTGGAAAAAAATAAACACAAAAGCCAATTTGGTGAAATGGAGACAGAAGTAGAGTGAAAACATGCGAGCACTTACCTCCTCTTGGCTGCTGCCGGTTACAACAAGGGGCTCAACCTGTGAACCGAAGACTGGAGCCAAGCGAATTCGACTCATTTGGAAAGAGAGATATTTTTCCGTTACTGATTGACACTGTGGCCGTATCATGACCTCTGAAAACAGACACAGGAGACAATAACATCAGCCGAATGACATTCAGTGACTGAAAAAATGGATCACTCAGTTGAGCAATTGGGATCAAATTAACGAAACCCAAAACGCTTTTCCACCTTTTCTCCATACGTAGTGTGAAGCTGTTCATATTTAAACGAAACACTCAAAATTGATCATAAAGGTTATCAGTAAAGGTGTGATTAAAATGTAGGAATTTTCCCCCATTTAATCATCGCATAGGCACACAAAAAATAGGCAAACAAGAAACAACGCTCTTTTGCTCCTTGAAATAACAACGGTCATTTCACAAAAATAAAACGTGTCAAATAAAAAAATGCATCGGTCGTTTGGGCAGGCTCAATCAAAGTCAGCATCATCGGTTCGGTTGGTCGGGGCATCTTGAAAATCGGTGCTCCCCATAGATACGTCGCCAGCATCGGATGTGAATTCACTCTGTTTTAGTCGCTAAAGGGCAATAAAACAAATAATGCCTTACCCGAATTACATTTAAATCTGTTACTGGATCTTCCTTTATACAATCATGGTAACCTGGATACGATAATAATGTGAGGAGATTGGGATTCCCGAGTCGTAAATTAAGAAGCTATTAAAAAGTTTGGATTCACCAGATAATGGAACAAATGTGAAATCCTTTCGGTGGGTTCGTTCAACAAAACTATTCACAGTAGAAATAATATCCCCAATCACTTGGACGAGGTGCTAAATGCGCCTACGACATCAGTCTGGGTTCAAAATTGAACTTTTACCGGTTGTAAAATAGAAAAAAATACGACTGCTCTGAAGCAAATTATTTAAGTATTTAATCAAATGAATGCAGTAAAGCCCGTATCACAATGTATCAGAGACAACAGTAGTAATAAGAACTCACTCTTCGAGCCTTAAGACGCGGCCGGGTTGCTAAGCTGTTTTTTTCGTTAGCTAGAGAAAAAAAGAACAATCAAGAGGCGAAATATGGCTGGAAATAAATGAAAAGAAATCGTGACGCTCATTTTTGGCATTCAAGTGATGACGTTCAGCGTCACCGCCTTGCGTTAAACATCGAGGTACAACTGCGTGGTAGAATGGTAAATACTAGCCGGTCTCACAGGAAAGAGAGCAGTCACCTTACCTTTGTTGTTGCCAAGGCTTATTGCAAGCTTCTCGGGAGCCTGACACTCACTGGTGGAAGGCGCAGAGCCGGATAGGAGTGTGAGTTGGAGACATAACGCCTTAGCCTCTTCACGGATTTCGGGGAAATCGAGACACTTGTTTATTGCAATCACCGCATCGTTATGGTGACCGTGCTTGAAATGGTAGTTGGCCAAGTAGCGATAGGCCTGCCCCAAATCCGCCTCGTTACTCACCTGTGTCAGGTGTAAAGACCAGGGATAGTCAATAAGTACTTTCAATAATGATATAGTGATGTAACAAGCAACATTTCGCGAGGCGCTGCCGAGTGCCTCATTGGAAGAGTAGCCCATAAACTAGAGCCAACAATACCAATTACCCAAGTGGAGAAAAAATCAGGATTAACCAACGAGAAAATCGTTTCTTCAAGAAAAATGTTCAAGGCGAAGGGTATACCTCATAGCTCACTCAATCGGAACCAGGCAAAACGATTAACTATAACAAAAGAGGAACCGTGTGGTTCAAATAACACATTCGAGACCCTCTTTTCAAAAAGAGATGGATAATTAGGCTGCGGACTGAAATTCGATCAAACGAAAGAAGTGCAAGCAGTTGTGCCAAGCCAAACGTATTTGCTAGATTGGATAAAAACCCCTGTCTACCACTTCTTCCCAACATCACGAAGTCGAGGATACAACCGTTTCCAAGGCAAATTAAGAAGGTATTGGAAATGCGGCAGAGAAGACATTGCAACAATTAGTGTCAATGCTATTTATGCTCCTAAGACGCGTGGCACACATGAGACTCAGTGTTGACAGCCACCCATCACCCAAAGTTACAAGTCTAGGACTGATCTTAGGGCACCGAAACACGAAACAGTAAAAGCTGCAGTGACAAGCAGAAGTCCGCACAGGGATGGTTCAACATCATCCTGTTGAGTAGGAAAAAATATTGGCAGGACCTTAAGTACCTCGACTGGTGCATTTGAGAACAAAAGAGTGTATCGCAAAGGAGATATGCAACTTGTGCCAATAAAGAGAACGACTTTGCCGGCTCATATTTAAAATCTGGACTGGTTGGAAATTTAGATTCATAGTCATTTCAATTGCCAAAAAAAACTACTGTTGATTACTAGAACTCCTAAACCCACAAAAATAGGGTAAGACGGATAATTGACAAGGGAATGCTAAAGGGTGCTTTTGGTATTTATAAATAAAAAAACAAGTACACGGTGTTTTTACTTATCAATAAAATTTGCTGCTGAGAGAAGTTAAGACAGAAAAAGAATGATGTGAATACATGTCCACGAACTACCTAGTCTCACCTGAGGAAAAAGCAATACTTATTAAACCCATCAAGGGCGACTTAAACATTTTGAGGCCGAACAATGAAGGTAGGAGATGATGACCATACCCCCCTAGTCTCGCACTGCTTGATAAATTGGGTGTGTGCGGCTGCAGCCTCGCAGGACTCGCCAGACTTTTCAAAGCACCGGGCCAGAGCAGCGAGCGCAGAGCCCTCCATATCGCCCACACAGTAGGCACGCCAGAAGCACTTCTTCGCAGCTTGCACGTTACCCAGCTTCTCGTACATATCGCCCAGTGCCACGATCACCCTTGAGTCCGTCGGACAGAGGTACTGAGCACGTCTGCAAGAGAAAAAAGAAACTCATTCAGTGCGTCCTACCCCCCTCAAGGGAAGAAAAAGTTACAGTCCAAGTTGAGTGGTACCATTGACAAGCTAATTTTCTTCCACCACTCCTACGATTGTCAAATTACTTGGATGAAATTTTGACCCGATTAATGGTGTAGAAACGGCGATTCGATCAAACGACATTTGGATAATAGTCCTGAGCACCAAATGTCACATTCTTTCATGAAAGATGCTACGTTCATGCAGTTAAAAAACGAATCAAACGAAAAATTTGGCTTTTTAAGTATGACCAGGATGGCACATCAAGGCGTTTCGATGTCAGAAATTTGAAAACACCTGAAATTCTCGATGGGCACAAAGAGAAGGGCTTTCATTCCCAATGTGATACGATGAAGAAAAAATCCACTTTCAAAAACTACCAACCTCCTTTAACTACTCAAATCGCCGAGGTAATGCGTTTACTAAGTTGCTTTTACTTCATGGGCATGTCTGCATCAAGTAGACCTACTTATAGTAATATAGCGCATGTTCCGGCTGTTTGATGAATTCATACAACTGTCCTAGGCCGTACCAACCACGATGATCGTGTCGGTTATGCAGTATGGCCTGATTGTAGGCATATATAGCCAGCTTCAAGTGCTGCAGCTCCACGTACTCATGACCTGTAATGAAAATTTGCACTCTGATAATTCGTTGATAAAAAGTTTGTACGATAATGCAACTATTCCGCTACCAAGAAGGATCCAGACGAGTGCATATCTTGGTTGCAACCGCAAGGCCCTTTGAAAGTAGAGGACAGCTTTATCATGCTGACTGCGAAGGCCGTAGAAGTTACCCAGAACACAGCAGGTCTCAGGCTTATACTTATCTATCTCAGCACATCTTCTTGCCAGATAGGCCAGCTCATTATGCTCGCCTCTAACAAATAGGACATTTGAGAAAATATCTGTATCCGTCAGGCGATATGGGTCAATAGCAAATATCTACAACAAGTCGAGTTTAGGAAAGCTATTCTTCCATTAACACTTATGCTACCAGTGAGAAAAGTCTTAGAGTACCTTCTTATAAATCTCTACAGAAGTGTCCAAATCACGGAGCCTTTCATGAGCGTCAGCAATGTCAGCTTGAAGATTGAGACTATTGTGAAATCCGCTGTTTGACAGAGCGGTAAGTGCAGAGAGCGCACGCTCTGACTCCTGTATGTGTAGAAGGGCCTAGTAATGGGGGAAAACGTAAGTGCCACACAGGCAAGTAAAAAAACTGGCCGTGCAAAGTGACCCACCTTCGCACGAAAGAATTCCAGCATCCAATTGGCGCTGTCAGAAGGAGAAGAGGGAGGAAAGAGACGATCAAGCTTCTCTCGGTCTTCAAAGAGCTTAATTAACTCCGCCCATGCCGGCCACAACAACGGATCTTTCTTTACAATATGCACCAGCGTCTTTAAAGCCACAGATTGAAAGCCTAATCGTATCTGGACAAGTGCGTATACATACGCGGTGTACACATCAACCGTAGATGATAGAAATGCATCAAGCGATTTGTCTTGCACATCTTCCACATTACAAAAACGTTGCTCCATGTCTGATTTTAAACCAGAAAGATCATTCCTGTAAATTTCAGACGGCAACGCAGACCCGCATTTTGCATAGTTTGATGCATCCATATTTGTAATAGAGTCATCAGTAATGTGCTTCTCGATTGACATGTAACGCGAATAAAAGTGTAGGAAATCTATCAGTGGATGTGAATCCTGCTTTGGAATCGACGCCAGCAGATGAGCACATCTTGCGTATTCTTGGGTGTCAAAGTAACATTTGGCTAGATTATATTTCGAAAAGTTTTCATAAGAAAGACCATTATATTGATCAGCGATGAGAGACCCAGGTGAAACTTCCGCCTCTACGACAGAATCAGAAATTGATGGCTTTCGTTGGGTAGACAGCAATAGCTCTGCGAGCCAGGTAGCGCTGTGAACAAGACCGCGAACTTGACACTTTGCCAAAGCGGTGTAAAGATCACTTTGAACCTTGTTAATGCTAATAGACAAGTTTAAAACCTCCTGACTCATGAAGCAGTCGTGCTATGCTGTAGGCCAGAGAACTAAAAGCAGCGCCTCCCAATTGAACAACTCCAAGAAGCATCTATTCGTGTGTTTGAAAAATATACTAATAACTGACTAACAATAGACAAATAACCATGAAACTTTGGTGTTGCGAAAACATTTGAAATCAAAACAAATGAAAAGAAGGCAAAAGTTGGGTATGATTAGGTGTGTGCGCTTGCATTAAACAATTAAGGTTTTTCGAGGAATAAAGGTGCAGTTTTAAATGCTTTTTAACTAAGCTAATCAGCGTTGGAGAGGCATGAAGATGCCAGTCATCGCTGTTGTTATTAACATTAAGAAGCCATAAACAGGGAGTAGGGAATGTCTCGTTAGTCAAACATGACAAGACTAATGACATTGCAATCGGCCTTAGTCAGTAGTAAACCAAGATGCTGAAAACATTTAGGTCAACCGTATTTTACAAATACATGGTTTTCGAGGTAAGCAGTTATGACATACTGCAACCGCCTAGATTGGCTGAAAAATAGTTAACCTATTGCTGCATTAGTTTGCCTAAAATGGCTTCGCCCACATGAGCACCGCCTGGATGTCAGTGTACTACTTTTTTTGTCCGGACTACCGGTTTCGGCCTCTGTCACAGAGGTGGCCATATTGCCCTAGCCACGTAGGCTGGCCTCAGAGTCATGCCAGTAGCTCATTTCCCTCTTTCTGTTGAACATAAACATATTTTGTTCTGGTATTTTGCCATCATTTGACTTTAATAAAGCCTTGAGACGCTACAGTCCGTCTAATGTAATTACATTTTGGAATCTTGATTTCCACTTAAATTGTGATTTTATTGCTAACACACTGAAGAACCTGCCAAAGTGGACCGGAAGTCCGACGCTGCGCAAAAATTTAAAGATTTGTGCGCAAAGTGTTAGCACAGTCAAGCACGGTTAGCCACAGCAATAAATTTTGATGCAGATCTAATTCGCATCGGCCATCACTAGGTATTCGGCACTTTAAAGCCCGTCCATGAACTATTGAAATAAATAATTAGATCATCTTGCCTATGATTAGCCACTAAGTCTCATCGAACCTAATGCGTCCAAACAATCACGCAGCATCTACACTGTCCTCCTACTTCCAAGCTCTACTTAGGAAGAATAACTGAACTGGGATCATACCTCAGATCGAACGGTGCAATAAAACGGAGCCATCTCGTGTACCGGTCCCTAGTGGCATGAACAGAGTCATTTAGTAAAATACTAAGCTTCAGAATGGCTTCATATCATCGAGATAATATTTCGCATCCACTTCTCCAAGCAACTTGGCTCCCACTGCAGTGCTAGCTCATATCTATTTGTGTTTGACTCAGCTATCAGAGACGTGGAGTAGAAGCCGCCATTTCACAATATCTACATCTTCGTATAGGTAACGCAAAAAGCTCTTAAACGAAATTTTCCAAATTGTCGTTGAATGCAATTTTGTGAAACACGATGTAGTACTTTGTTTGTTGGAACTACCGGTTTTGGCGAGGGTCACAGGGGTGGCCGTACTGCTCTAGCTGCGTGGCCTGGCCTCCGGGCCATGCCAGCAGCCTAATTCCCTGTGTCCGTTGAATATATACATTCTACTCGAGCATTCTGCCTTCTTTTGCCTCCGAGGGAGCCTCGGGACGCTACAATAGGCTTTATGGTCTATAATTTAGCATTGTGTTGCCGTATACTTGAGTGGCTTTACGTGTTTTACACAAGCTTCTCTATTAAAGATGTGTACGGCTAAAACTCCGGCACGAATTCCTAAACTTGATAATCGAAAAAATTGAAGCAGATGATAATTTTAACGCAAAGCAGAAGATTGGGAATCGACATGGGGTCATAAGACGTCCGAGCTACAAGTTGTGAAGTCGACTCGTGGTAGCGTTCCGAGACTTCATCGAAGGCAAAAGAAGGCATATTAATGTAATGTACACACACACACACACACACACACTGCTGCTGCTGACGTGGTCCAGAGGTCAGCTCACCCGGCTAGGGCAATGCGACTACCCTAGTACGCAACCGAAATCGGAAGTCAAACAAACCAAGGATTAAATTTGGTTTTGTTAGGAAAGCCATATTGGATCTTCGCCTTTGTACATTCGCCCTATGGGCTGGATTTTGGGATATGCTAGTGGATCTAGACCTGCTGAACGTCGAAACAATGTATCCTACTGGAGTTCTACGTCACGTTTCACCTACAAAGGAATCTGGAAGAGTCACAATGTCCACAGCGAAAAAAACCCTTGACTTAAAAAACATCAATTCCGACTTCTGATGCTGGCAAACCTCAGCGGTGCAAAAGGAGTGCGCAGGCAACAAAATGTGTGATTTGGTGAGGATTAATAACAGGGGGCGAAAAAGATGTTTGCTTTCGGCAACTACCACAGTTATGTGTTATGTGAGAAAGCTATTGGCAATGGAAGCAACGATAATTGTGAATCAACTAAAAAGGTTTGGTTACGAGAACTCATCATCGCGCCTGTATAAGAATGTTGATTAAATAAAGTCGCAACACCCTCTTCGCTTCTCTATTGGCAGGATAGAACCCAAGTAGCTTTTACTAGGCAGGTCTAAAGTGAGGATGAAGTGGCAGGGAGAATCGGAATTGATTCTCTAACTCTACAAGATTACACTTAGCCCCAGACTTCGTCGCATGACCCTGCTTTTAGGTCTATGTCTCTGCAAATAATTGTAAACATGTGCGATAGCCAACACAATCTCATGCTCAAAATTTAGCTCCCATACAAGGCACAAATTTAGATTTGATGGAAGGTCTAAGAAAGGCTAGTAAAGTTGCGATCAAGTATCTTCCTGGTTGCATGGAGCTTCTAGAATTGGCGCAAATGACTTTTGTGCGCTCCTACAGCGCTAATCACATTGTGATAGCTGACGTGAGGGTTGAATAAGGATTTGCCATGGATAAAGCTCAAAAGAGGAAAAGGACCGTACAAAGTGCTAGGTATATACTTAAATCCTCTTTGACAAGGAAGCAAATTTGGTTCTGCGTCAATCAACCCTCGCTCTATGGGCTCGACTCTGCATCATGCCAGTAGCTTTACGTCTGACGCACATGATAGGCCCAAGTATCGTGTCTTCCCTTGTCTTCAGAAAAGTCTCGGGGCGTTAGAGTGTAGTCTAAGGCAATATTGACAAAATTATCATTAGAGCCAGCGAAGGCAAATCGAGGGTGTAGTGCCTTGTTTGTCACAGAGGTGGCTGCGTAGGCTAGCCTCCAGAACAAGCCAGCAACCTGTTTTTCTCTGCTCGTAGAATGTATATTCTACTCTAGTAGTCAGCCTTCTTTTGCCTTCGAGGGAGCCTCAAGACGCTACAAAGGGTTCTGAAGCTTTCGAGCAGCGTGTAGCATGGAAATAAAAATGTATGCAAATTTAGTAGATCAACTAAGACTCATTAGTTAATGCGTAGGTTTTTTATCCAGTACGTAAGTGAGGTAAGTTAAGAAGCACCCTCGTAAGTCACAAATCAATAGTGGTCTTATTTTTTATTTTGATTGTGCAAAATCCTGCAAGGTTTTAATAAAATAACAAAATTTAAAATTATTAGGAATAAGTTTAATTTGTTTGATAAAGAGGTCATAGGTAATGCGTTTGATTAAAAAACACATTTGTGTGTTTTTCCACTTGGTTTGCTACCTTGTGCCTACACGCGCGTTAGTTGGTTGGACAGTGCCCGTGTGTTCTAATGCATGCTTCTGTGCTTGTATCCTCGTTGTAATGAAACTAGCCGTCTTGAATTAAGGACAACTGGTTCAAAACATAGATCTGTTTATTGTGGACGCTACCCTAGCTAGCTCTCATAAGTCTTGCATTCCGATGAACACATAGTCTTGATTTAACTAACTAGAAACAGTTCACCCAATTTAAGGGATAGCGATTTAAGTGAACTTTGGTGTCGTATTTAGTAAGGTGTTTTTTTTCAGATTTTCACATGTCTCAGGCACCTCTTCTTTTAACCTCAGCGGTTGATTGCGGGAAACAGGAAGCCGTTTTAGTGTGGGATCCAATTGCAGGAAACCAGGTCGCTAGCTTCAGTGGTGCAGCAGCAGCCCCTGGCACGCTCACTGCCACAAACGATGCTATCTTTAGTGCTGTATCCCGAAAACCCATCCTCCAATCGTGGTCCCTTCAGTCAGTGAGTAATACAAGGCTTCTAATTGATGCGCCCAACTTTAGAGCTCCTCCTTCAAGCGCCTCACAACAAAGGGAGTTGTTAATGCTATCGCCTTCTCCTATGACGGGTTCTTTATGTATTTGGCCATCGAAAAGAATATCCATGTATACCAAGTATGCTTTTTGCATGTCTGCATTGTTTTTTGTCTTTTGAGCTCTTTCTGTCGTCTAGAATGCATGGCTTGCGCTTCTAAACTTGGGCTTTTAATGAGTTTTGAAGTGCTTCTATTTATTTGACATTTTTATGAGCTTTCTTAAAAAATCACCCATTATTCTTGTGGTCGTGAATCGAAATCCTTCACTGACACACTTCTCAAATGCTCACTCCGATAACCCCGACTCTCAGATAGTACTAGCCTTGGGCACATGCATAGTGACCGTAAGTATTGGTGCTTGACCTCCAAATTGATTTCAGGTGCGTAGCGGGTGTCTGATAGCCGTATTGGAGGCGAGCCACATGGCTCCCATCGGTGCTCTAGTCGTGTCTCAGCGATACCCTGGGTTGCCTCTGCCCCTCCTCCTCTCTGCGGATACCTCTGGTCTTGTCGCCTGCTGGCCAGCCTTGGTCTCCATCGGCGACACCTTTGCCATTGGTTGCCGCGACTCTACTACCACTACTAATGAGTCGGAATCGGACGCCAAACACAAGCCACTTTGGTACGTGGTTCAAGCAAGTCGAAGTCTGCCTGCGTTTTCTTTCACCGCTGATGGCCGGATGATTGCTTGTGCGGGAACCGATGGTGTCAAGGCAAGTGACTATTTGTTTTGCTGTGAATGCTAAAGATTACAATCTAACCTTCTGCTCGTATGCTTCGAGTTACTCTGGTGTTTTTAAGTAGTTGTTCGATTCAAAGACGGGAAGGCTGCTGCACAGCGTTCTGGAAGAGAGTCGTCCACTTCGCTGTATATGCGCGCTGCCTCAAGATGACAGATTTATATTTGCTGGAACAGACAATGGAATTTTGCACTCCGTTTGGTTACGTGATCCACAGGTGATTTTTTTGTTGCATAATCTTTTTTTGCAGTTCGACTGTTTAGTATTAACGGTATTCTGTTCCGGTAACTTCCATTTTAGAAACCCTCCACTTGTGAAGTCTCCTTTCGAAGATGTTTTGTGGATGTTGAGTAAGTAGTCAACTCCACCCTTAAGCGATTGTACTTTTTTGTTTCCAAAAAGTTCACGGAATACATAGATTTGCTTTGGCTTGATTGTGGATTTGGCTATTACGAATTCTTAATTTCTAAAATTTTCCGTTCTGGCAGCTGCCAATTTTAGCTTTGAAGTCGGCAATAGCTTTTCACTTGACCGCAATTTTCTATGCGAACTTGATGCCCAGCAATTCCCTAAGTCCCCATATAATGTGGAATTCTTTCGTCCTTTTGATGAATCTCAAAACTTCCACCCGCTGAGGTGAGGTTTTGAATAAACTTTTGACCAGTAATTTAACAAGGTGCTGACATCTCCCGGCAGGTAAATAATACCTTTACCTAAGGGAAGTTTTCTTTGAGGTATCATAGACTCCCTGTACGCCTTGAGTCGGGGCATGAAGTGTTTTGGATTGAAGGATGTAAACGTCATCTTACACTGAGCGAATCAAGAGAAGCTACATTTGTGATTTGCTTCTGTTTCTCCTGCATCTCTCGAGCTAGGTGTTCTGATTGCAGGCTCCCATCAACCGAGAAGGCCATCTGCTATGTCTGTGCCAGCTCTGTGGACTCGGGTCTTCCTCTGTTGGCAGTAAGCACTCCTGCGGGTTTAGTGGAGATTCTTCGTCAAGACGCCTGTCTCGTGCGTCTGCAGCGCTTCTCCGTGGTCCCGTCCCCACCTGGGAATTCAGGCTCACCACGCATCACCGGTCTCCTCATGGTCGCCCGGCCCGCCTGGCTGTTGGGAAGTCAGACGACGGTGGGTGCATCCACTGGATCGAATGCCAGTGATCCTCTGGAGATCCTGCGTCCACTGAAGCGCCACTTGGGCTGGCAAGTGGAAGATTTGCTCTATCTTCAATTGCCCAATCTCAAACGGGTAAGTCTTCTCTAATTTCTCTTTCTGTTGTAACACAGTTCAACATAATTGGGTCACTGAACAAAAGTCATTTAATCTTGGATCCGTTTTTTTCCTGATTTAAATTGTATTTCGCAGTGTATGGATAAATATGTAATCGTGAAAATGTGTAAAATGCTGATTATTGCTGCCATGCTAGGACAACTATCTGTGCATACTTTGGCATGGATCTCACTAATGCGGCTAGTGGCCGCGAATATTCACTATAGGATCGCATATTGGATGACTACTTGGAAGGCATCTATCAGGATGACTTCTTCAAAACCACAGACAAGCACACCTTTGCTCTGCCTATTGATGCTGTCAAAGCCTGTACCGCCAGCACATCCAACGATTCTGCCGAGGTGAACGCATTGAGGAGGGAGAAGGAAGCCCTGGAAAAGCGGAACGGTGAACTTATGCGCATTTTGGTTGCGAACTGTTTGCACTACTAGCCAAGCTTTTGAACCCTGTATATATCCACCATTGGAAGGCAATTGCGTGCTTTTCTAAGTTTATTTGCAACTTGGGCTCATGGCATGACGTGGCGATGAGATATTACTATTTCACCATTCGAAGTGGAATGTGAATCATTGTAAAATCGCGGTCATTAATTGTAAATACAGAGTGTGGCCACACATAATTGAAAACGTAATGGTGTCGGCAGAACTTTGTTGTTACTGCAGTTACACTATAAGTGGTACGTTGACGTTATTTACAGGAATGAATGAAAATGAAACGTCAGCAATGTCTTTAACCTCACAGATATATTTTTTTTGTTATCCAGGCACCTGGGTGTTAGTGAATTTTGTTAACTTTTGTATGTTCATCCGCTATGACAGGCTATGTAGCAAGGCGGCGTCATCATTTGCGAGCCACGGGAAACACTGAATCCCTCTATTGTTTGGCATTGAAGCTTCGTTTCAAGCGTGGTCGTCTTCGCTTCGGTCGGAGCTAGTCCTCTTGTAAGCCGTGAGACGAATCTAAAAATGGCACGATAAATTCACGCATGTGGAAAAAGGCTAGTGTCAGCGTTAGCGCATGCTGATTATTCGGTAGAGGTTCTTGAGTATTGTGCTCTCTGTGAAACGACCTGGGTAGAAGAGAGTCCAGAGAGGAGTTAGTGTTGAAGGATGAACTGTGTCCCGCAGAGGACGTATCCCGCGCAAGCTTAACACTCGAAAGCTTGAGCCCCACTAAGCAGCCTGGCCTCCAGTTCATCGCAATAGTCCTGCTGCGCGGGTATCGTGCCTTCTATAGCCTCCAGAGCGGTCAGAGGCTCTACACATGCCCCGAAGTAAAACACAGACGATAACAGTAACCGGCACATTGCATTCGTTTGCCGATTTTCAGAGCACTAAAAATTTATGGCACATATTACATAATAGAATAACTGTAGCGCATTAAAACTGTCCTGAGGGCAAAATACTCATAGTATTGGGAAAAAATGCATATACTCGACCTACACATCAGGTTTGGGTCCAGACAGCCCGGAGGGATTCGACGGGCGAAGCCCCAAATAGCCCACTGCTAAGCCGAAAATAAAATAAGTAAGTAATATTTTGCTTAAAATTCAACGATTTCATGCCACTATTTCGTCACACGCTCAAATCCTTTGATGTTGGGTCGACAGCCGAAAAAGTCAAGCTCACACTCAAAAAGTTCAAGGCATTACTCCAAGTGCGCAATAAATCAGTATATTGATGCACCAAAGAGCTTAGGTTTTTGTAACTTTGCGAGTCCATTTAGTCAATTTAGTTAAAGTTAATGAACTTTGAAAATGCGTTCAATTACAGCGCAAGGGTGAGCGGGTGGTACAAGTGCGATTTAATATTCTGAGCGTATCGGTAGTTTTCGTCAGAAGGCGTTTGCTACTTGTGCCCTTTTTTGGTATTTTCGCCTTTTAGATGCAATTTTTAACTTTTTGATATTCTTAAAGTGGTTCTCGTTAATTTTGGTTTCTAGTTGACAGTTTACGTTGTCAGAAACCTATCTTGACAATTGCTTCTACTTTGTCTCCGACAGAAACCCTGCCTTAAACGCATTTTTTCTTGGCATTTCACCGAAATTGCTATGATTTTTATAACACGCTGTGATACATTATAGTTCAGGTATGACCTTTACTCTAACAAAGTCGTTATTACTATTTTTACTTTGAACGGAGTTGGTGTAGTGATCGCGATCGTGCTGGTGGTTGAGAATTCGTTAAGATGCTGCTAAACAATAAATTTAAGGTTGAGAGCGTCTTACCATGGGGTTTTGTTATCCCAGTCATGCATTTGCTTTGCGATTTTCTTTTTGGTTCTGGTTTGGTTTTTCGGCCACCTAGAGCTTTGATTTTGCTCTTACAGTATAACATTTTGCTTAGACACAATGATTGATAAGACGGAAAATGAGAATGCTGAACAGCCTGCCAAAAGGCCATGTTCTCCAGCCGATCCACAATTTTCTACTGAAACCGAGGACAATGATATCATTGTATCAGAACAGGACTTTGCTCCAGGCTTTCCTGTTGCACAAATGGAATCCATGCACAATAAAATCCAAAAGACTAGTTGGGTAGTCCCTGTGCTCCCAAATGAGGAACTTGAGACAGTTTTGCTGGCTTGTATCAATCTAGTTGAAACAAGTACAGTCATCGCCTTTTTTATCTTTAATATTTCTAGATCAATACGAAAACTGCCCATACTTTAATAAGTTTTGTTGTCAAGACCTTAATTTGGCATTTGATAAAATTATCTGTGATCGTGCGGGGGATTTGTGGAATGAGCAGATTCACGTACGCCGAAAGTTCCAATACTTACTGGGTATTTCTAGCATTTTATTTTTATGAACTCTCTCCTCGCTGTTCAATTGTGCGCTTGCATGGCTGATAAAGACTACACACCGATAATGGAGTTGGAATCTCGGTTGTTTAATCCAGAATCCACGTAATACAAAATGATTCCGATTTCTATAAAAATTTGATGACTAGGTTCCATAAGCACAGTGTAATCACCCAAGCTATTTTGGAGGCAATTCGTTTTGGCGTAGATGAAACCGAGACTATCTCCCGTTTCTCGGTTATAATGTCCGCTCTACCCGAGTTGCATCGTTCGATTCAGGACAAGGACGGGGACGAGGGCTCTGGCCTCAAGGTATTGTCGGGTTTGCGGTTGTTCATCTTCCCCTTGCGTGCTTAGGTTTTCGCTAGAGCACCCACGGCCTATCATTTACCACTGTTAGAGGATTTCATCAACCTCTTTGGTAGACTTGGTGGATTTGATGCTCTTCTCAAGCGCTTTCGCGGTTGTAGCGGTGGGTCGCCTACACTCCGCCTTTTCTTCAGCTACCTCAAGCCCTTCAAAGCATGTTGCTACTACCTCACTGACGAAGTGGTAAAGGATTACTTTCTGCCAATGACTGTAAGTCCCTTTTGATCCCCGAAAAGGCTTACCAAAGCTTCGGTTGCCAAACTTAGCCCTGCAATTCCAGTACACGCAAGAATATTCCGCTTAATACCTATTTCTTTATGAATATTTTTACGGTGTTTACAAACAGGCAGACTTTAGTTTTCTGGAAGACATTTTAGCCGTAATTTGGGCTCCATTCTCAACGAAACATTGGTTAGGATTTTATTTTTTAGGATATTGTTCTAAACTTCATTAAGAATTTGACGGAGGAGGACGTTCGCCAATCGGTCCGGAGTGACCAAAGTAGCAACCACCTGGCTGATTTTGCTATCATTCAGCATTTCTATCAGCGTATTTATGGGCCAAATTACAATGTCGAAGAGCTTGATGAAATTCGTTTGCAACTTATTTTGAAAACATTGAAGGTAAGCGTGTTTACACTTATTCCCTTCCCTCTCCGGACTAATTCGCACGTAAGAATGTCTCAGCATCAACATGCCACAGTCCCGCGCTGGACTCATATTTGTCCTTTTTTACGCCATCTTCGACCAGCTGATCGCTTTTTTAGTCTTAGCCCAGCACCAACAGGTTTCATACTGCTCCAAACATGCTCATGGCCAAACAGACTCTCAGACGTCATTATTTTCTGATTTTTCAGAAAACCTCCTCTGTTTTCCATCATCATGCTACTTTAATGTACTACGTTATTCATTGAATATTCTTTTTACCCTATTTTCTCCTTATGTAATGTGCTGACCTTGGTACATCTTGAATTTCGCACTGTATGTCTCATAGAGAGTATTTTATGCCCCTCAAATCCTGTATTGCACACTTTCCCTCAGTTTGTGAGCGGTAGTAGAGCCATCAATCTCAAACTCTTTTTATCTGGAACTAGGCATGATGCTTTTAAATAAAGTTTAATGCCGAGTAGCTTTAGTATTCTCGAAAACGATAGTTTGCTCTCGGAGTACGTCGAGCGTCTTTAAGTTAGCTCATTCTAAGCCATACGCTTTTCTTCCACTAGACGGATCTTTTCGGAGGGAAGATGAATGCGTTGAACGATCTAATAGCAATTATTAACAGCGTCAGTGCAAGATCAAGCATCTCGCCAATGACTTATATGCGCACGGAGACTATACTGAAAGACAGACTTATCAGGTGGTTGAAGGATAACCAGGTGCGTCATATCCTACTTCACCTTGACTTAGCACCATAGTAACTGTGATTAGTGTAACCACTTTCGCACTGGTACACCAATTCAATTACCGTGAGAATTTGTGTTTCATCCACGACATTTCGTTGAAAATGTGATAGGCTTTTGGTATGTGCAAATTGACGTATTTTTGTCAAAAGGTAGCAAAAGTTCGGTTAACGGTGCTGATTCATGTGTATGGATATGGCATGGTACACATTTCGTCCCTTGCGCAATATTTTTTGAGGCCTGAACAGTAGCCTTGAACGCCACACTGCTCCTGATTCGCCACCTTCAGACTTACAAATAAAGTACACTTACGGCCCATATTGTTGCCGTTTGGACTTACAGAGAACCTCTTATTTTCCGTAGGATATATTTCGGTGTTTTCAAAGGGCTGATTTAGAACACATAGCCTTATTTTGGGGTTATTTGGAAACACGGAGTGGCATTACTATCGATCGCAGCTAACCTTGCTTCCATCTCTCAGTGCTTCTAAAAATAGTCATGTGAACTTGTCGTTTCAATGTCTCATTAACAATACAGTTGCTAACGCTTGGCTACTACCTTGATAAAATTAACATCCTAGCGTAAATTCTTTGAATGAAATTTGATATTACCATCGCTTCCCCATTAGTGAAATTTTACCATTCGACGAGCCCAAGGATCATTGGGTAGTAACTGCCGGACATTGAGTGTAGTTCGTGTCAGTGATATGATTCGTTATTATCGGTGAATCTCGCTTCATCTGCAGTTGTTCTCTTGTAAATAAAGAAGTTCATTTGCGCAATTTCGTGCACAAATTTAATGAGCCATTCTGTCCACGAACAATATGCGTTTGTTCTTCGAATATCCTGGTTCTATCCGGCCAAATTGATTTCCGCTTTGACGTGATGTCTGTGTAGGTCTTTTCGCTGTTGCTGCGTGCGAATCTACATCAGCCACAGTACGTGGATAAAGTGACTAGGGTGGTTAAGTTTCTCCTCGAAATGCACGAACTGAGCCTAGAAGATCTAGACGAGATCTGGGAGGCCCAGGCTGGGAAGCACGAGGCCATTGTGAAGAATGTAGAAGATATGCTTGCCCACCTGGTTCACTGCTTCAGCCCCGAACAACTTGACCGGCTCTTCGACTGTTTCAAGGTAACCATCTTTCCCTAAATACTGGGAGAGTATTGCTCTATCCACTTTCACCTTTTCCTGCCTGATACGCGGAGCTTCTAAGTGTTTGTCTGAATCTGCTCTCTTATTACAGCTTATCGGCTCCAAATAAATGTGTGATGGCCTTGGAACCAAAAAATGATGAAGTATGGTGCAAGCTGCTTGCGTGGTTTATTTCGCAGGATCAGTCAGCCTCTGCCAATTTTGAACTTTTTTCTCACTTTCATTATGGTCTCAATGGGTCATCCCGATGGAAAGCTGAGTGGTGGTCACCATCGATGGTCTTTCTAGATTGCAGTAATCAATTGCTAAAATATTGTCTTGTCGCTTTTCAGGGAGCCTTTCAGACTACCACGAAGCGGCAGCAAGAACGTTTAATCGTTCTCATCCGTCGCCTGACAATGGAAAACCCCAGTGGACTGGCGTCAAAAACGCTAGAGTTTTTCTGGGATCTTGCTACAAGACCCTCTCTCCTCCCTGAAATCGGTGCGGCCGCAGCGGAGGCACATAGTGGAATTTTGACTGACGTAATGAAAGCTACTGGATCGGTTAGTAGGCTTTCTTATCTGTATCGTTACTTCGTCCACCTTCCTTGAATTCGGACGGTGCACTACATTCCGCCTCCTTCCATAGCCCAACTTCACTTATTCTATTCCAAACACGATTAAGTTTGGCCTCTTTACCGGAGAGTATTATTCAATTTGTGTTTTTGTTTCCATTTTGGTGAATGCTTAGCCTTGTTTTGAAGGCATTGCTTCTAGCTTCTGTATTTCACACTGGCTTTCGCTAAGTACGGCTGATCGTATAAAACAGGTGGTTTAGAAGGCTCATCGTGAAACATTAAATCACTTTCACCTGGCTAATCTCATCTAATGTATAGCCAAATTTTCCGTGTTTCGCATCTCAATGTTTCCATCGGGTGAATCATCGGCTATTCCACCAATGACAAGCCGCATTATATATGTACGACAGAGGATTTAACTTGGCCCTGAAGTGGTTTTTTCTCTCAGAAACATACGGTTCTCCTTTTAGTGCAACTGAGTGGAGAAACAACTAATTATCGTTTACCGTAAACTATACCAAGTACATAGCTAGACCTATCGACAATTCTAAAAGCACTTAGATGGCTTTTGTTGGCTGCAGCACAAATGCAATTGTGTATCTGTCTTCGTATAGGTCAAACAAAAGTTGGCCTGGCTCTCCAGATTCGCAGCTATCCTCCAGGAGGATTCTAATGACTATGCGGTTATCCGTGCGGCTCGGCAGATCATCAAAATGGTAAGCTCTTGGGAATTCTTATTTTAGCAGGTACAAAGGGTGAAACGCTGTAATTTCATTCCTTTTGTTGTCTTTATAGCATCGATCTCCGAGCTACTACCACGAAAATCTTATACATCAATTGACAGTTAACAACGACCTCATCACTGTTTGTATTAACAGTCTTCAAAATTATATGCGCAAATATTTAAACAAAAGTAAGCATGCTTTGGTATTTTGTTGGAGGAGTTTCTTTATCCGTTTGATCCTCCGTCGACCCCACTTTAAATTAATTGTCATAATTGGTTCCATAGTTTGAATGATTACCATCCACTTTCCCCACTATCATTAATCGTTCCCCAGTATTCTCCCCTATGCATTGCACACTTCCACAGTCTTACTACTTTCATGAAGTATTTCTTGGGTGACGATCTCTTTTACAAAGAAATATTCAAAATCGTGCTTATTTAATGTGTTCAACATTAGGGTCTCAGAGGAGGATCAATCACCACAGCTGAGGTGGTAACTGTAACTATAACTGTTCTTAGGTCAGGAAAAATTTCCACATTTCTGTCTCAAACTCAAGCAATCTGTTTGCAGGACGATTTGGTATAACTAGATGTTATGAACTCAGGAAGAAGTGTGTACCACATTTGCCGTGTACGAGGTCAGATGAGATAATCAGGGCGTTACGCGTTTGTCTCCCGATGGAATTATCTTCTTAAAAAAGAACTCCCCTCCATAAAAACATCAATGAACTCCTTAAATTGAGTGCATCTATCAAAGTTTTTAATTAAAGGAATTCACTGGAATTCCCACATCATGTTCTAAGGCTGCATTTCGATTCACACATTCGTGAAGTAAAATAGCCTATAATGGACTTACCTTCCACCGTTGGTCGTAAAATGCAGCTACTAACTTGTTTACCTTATAAATTAGAAATGCAGTATCACGCAGTCTGTCATAACTTGTTTCACGGTGTAATTACCACAAAATCACTGCTATCTACCTGGGTAGATTTATTTAGGAGCATTTGAAAAATTTCATTTTTTATAGACTCAAAAGTGACCCATGACACGGGCATTGATTCAATATCTTCACAACCGCCGTCGACAACTTCAACGCTGAGTCGAGGTGACATTGCAACGCCAGCCTCCTCCTCGTGCACAAACACCTTAGAGCTGCCTACACTACAGGCCAAGATGAGCGATGACGGTGGAGTGAGCTCGCAGTCAGGAAAGCCCTCTGCAAATCACTTTCAGACTATACCTCATCTTCAACAGATCAAGGAACGCCTGGATCTGCTACGTTTCCTTGCCACGGAATCCGGTATTCCTCTGACCTTGGAACAGATGAACCTGCTTTGGCATTGTCTCATTGTTGATACCGAAGCCGATCAAGACGCCTGTTCCTCTGCGGACTCGGACTCCTCGGCTGGGTGCAGTTCCATCCACTCTTCCGCAACAGCGGAGGGTCGGAATATATGTTTTTCTTGGTTTAATCCGAACACTAACGGACTTGTTCGGCCATTCTTAGTGGAATTCTTCCAGGATAATATTTTGAACATTAAGCCGGAAGTTCTCACACCTGCGGCCATGGAGTAAGCCTGTTTCTGATGAGCGGATGTTTAGCCATAACAATACACTCGTGTGAATGTTTGCTTTAATTACCGGGTGTTTGTATATTTCCTCATTTTCTTGTCGTTCAAACATGGTGTTAGATCGATGACTTTTGAGTTATTAACTAGCCATTTAAAGAGGCTTACAATTTACTCTGCAAAGTTTCAATCAAAGCCGAATTGATTATGCCAATGTGTTTCTAATTGCTTGATAGCTTATTCCGATGTTTCTTCAACTGCGTAAATACGAAGTTGGATCCCGGTCGAGGGGTCCCTTTGCAGTCTCAATCAGACTTGATGGGGTTGGACTATCTCTGGTGCATTGTTCTCGCTTCCAACGACAGAGTCGCCAGGATCGCCATTGAGATGTTGCGAGAGCTCTACACCAGTGATAAGGATCTCCTCGGCGATCCGCGAAAACTTCGTTCGGACTTTCTGAAGAAATGCTATGATTTCCTTTCGTCAAGCTACGTCAAGGTTAGATTTGCGCATGCATGTTCTGATATTTTCACTTGAGGATCTACTAGTTATGCCACTTTCTACCCTTGTTAAATTTTTCTTAGTCGATGTCGTAATCTAAAGGTGACAAACATTTTTAAATAGTTCCTTTTCACCAGGTTTGTTGGATTCATCTACATTAGACGGCATATTGTGTTATTCCAAGAATACTTCCATTTTTGTACGCACCTACTTGTTGACTAGGTGAGTTTATCAATTTTTCGGGCTCAGGGTCTTGCAGTTTGATTTCTACCATAACCCTCATGGCTGTACTCTCGACGAAGCCTAAGCTTTTGAGCAGAACGCGCTGCTTAAGGGAGATAGTGATTGCATAGTTTTGATCGCTGTTTAGCAAATGCGAATCTAGTTCGGCATGCCTGAAGTGGTTAGCAGCCTTCCAAAATGCATTGAAGGATCTACACTTATTCGTGTCTTGCAATTGATAGAAAATGGTACACTGCTGCATCAATTAAGCTCGCCGATGCATTTTTTTCGTGAACTTAGGATGAATCATGCAGCAAGTTCAGTGGAATTCAACTTTTCTCGCTTTGAATTCCAGTTTTGCGCCCATCGACCTCAGTGTAGTATATTCATTGGACTTGGACTTTTCTGAGATTGGAAGAACGTTTGACAGAGGCGAATCGTATCGGGAAAGGTGGACAATTTAAAAACTTCAATAATTATTCACGTACATTCTCTGTAAACTTACGTCCTTTCATAGTGGTATGGCCGTGACAACCTGGTATAAATATCAAATTTCCAAACATGCCACGCTTTGCTTTGTTAAATGCTCACTTTGAGTCGCCTTTTAGTCAAATTATAGATCCGCGAATATTTACTCGCCAGATTCGTCTTGCGCTTCGTTACCGCCATGGTTAGCTTTCTTTCCTTTAAGGTCTATAAACTACTCCTAACTAACGGCATAGCCTCGCCAGATGCAAGTGTATGCCGTCTATTCGGTAATCCTTCTCAAAAACTCTTCCCTACAATACGTGATGCGGAGCAAGATCTGAGCAACATCGATCGCGTAATTCGGGTTCTTCGACGCTTCCTCATCGAATGCGATCGACAGTTCAAGGCTCCTCGTGTACACTTGCCTCTGTTCCAGTAAGCGTTGTTCCCTCTTTGTGTCCTTGATGAATTAATTTGCCTGGTATCTATTCTTTCGATCTATTACTGCAGGTCTTGGTCTGGATCTTCGATATTTCTGATAGTGAAATTTAATGCTGTTAAGGAGGGCTCAGTGGAAGACTTAAAGTTGCAGCAATATGGCGCGACGGAAGGACGACAGTATGAGTCCAGCACCATGACGATTATAGCTCATGCCAACGAAACGTTAGGTCGGTTGCGCTCGCGTCTGCTCATCTACCGCTTGAACGAGGTGCTCCACCCACTAAATACGCCGGTTACTAATGCAGGAGGTGATGAGGGCACTCTTTCTTGTCCGTCAAAGGTACTCGATGAATTACGTGCTGATCTATCCGAAGCAAAAGGCCTCTCGAGCAATCTCTGTCTTTCAACCTTTTTACTCATGTCCTCATCCGATTTAAGGGGGAATTTCAACGGCTCTCTTGATTCAACGTCGTTTAATGATGATATGAAGTCTCTGTAAGCTTTGCCAACCACGTTAACAGCAAGTTGATGGTTGCACTTTTATCCATGTTAACTCAAGTTACTAAACTATTTTTGGAATACCGTTCCTGTAGATGCCATTTGGCCCGGTTTCTATAGTTAAATTTGCTTTTTACAAGCGTGTACATTTGCTAGTGATTTGCATGTCTAATGGTTGCCACCACTGAAATCCATCGAAATCTCTCGATGACATTTATCCTTAATTCCGTCTAAAAGGGGAATGCCACTCTCTTGACAGAATAATTGCACAGAGTTCTAACTTGGACCCTAAAACCATTTCCCAAGTCACAGATTTGCCCTCTTCATCTCAATCAGCAGTTTACCAAAAAAGACGTTAAGTCTTTCCATTTCTTCAATAGGACATCTCTGTCGGCCTTTTTGTGCCTGTCGGAAACTGCTACACCTTTCCCCCCTAATGGACCATCCATTCCTGGCTCCTTGAACGTGTTCAATTTACCTCAGGGTCCGGAAGAATGTAGTCCTTTTTCTTCGGTGGAAAACTGTTCTAATTCCTCATCGAATCGTGTGCCTCGTGCTCCTCGTGGCAGTGTCTCTCCAGCTCTCACTGACGATGATAATTTCCGAATGCATGGCAGAGAGGGCGATGTCGGTGGCGATTCTTCTGGAAATGTTGACTCCACATCCTCATCGCCCTCTGACGGCTCTGGGACCAACCAAGATGATCACGTGGACCCACTGTTTGATAATGGGGATGGTGGCAAAAACCCACCAGCAGAACTTGTAGTGGATGTGAACTCCACTTCTACAGCTGGAGGTGACTGTGCTATGGAGGCTTTTCCTCCTTCAGCGCCACTTAACGAACTTTGTAAAGAATGCAATCTTCCAGGTGGGTTGGTGTTGTAGGGATTGGTTAGTGAAATCGCCAGTTTCAGTAAATCCAGATTTTTTTACTATCTTCATCCCTGTTTAGACTATGTAATGTCAGAAGATCAAAATTTTGTGCACCTCCTTCTTGACATTGGAAATGTGGCTGTGTTTTTGGGCATCAACGAGCTCCGCGACAGGACCTTTGATGTCCTCTTCTCATTGCCGATAAACTCGACATACCAGAGCATCCTTTGTAAAAGCCTTCAGAGTCATGAGGGTATCGAGAAGCTTACAGGCCTCTTAAAGTGCCCCATCTCTGAACTAAACCTCCCCTGTGCACCTAATAAAGTTCTCAATGACTTTGAATTTCCAAGCGTTTCGCAAGAATTGTATCTTCTTCAGGTAAAATAATCGTGCTTACATCGCATGGCCAAATAGTGTAAATTGAGTTACTTTTTTATTCACGTAAACATTTCATTTTTGTTCATAAGGTTCTTTACTCTACGCTGAATCCGAGCGTGGAAATTATTTTGTATATCAACAATGCGATGTATTCTCCCTGTCATTTCACCCCGGAAAGCTTTCGTCATATGGTAAGTAAAAGTTGTACCTATCCTCGTTGTTCCCAACGCGCGCGGTTCACGGTGATTTATTAAACCAGTTTAAATAGGGGATGACTCCTCTCCCTGATCTGTTTTAGTTGGCCTTTCTGCGCAATGGTGGATTGAAAAGCCTCCTATCTGCCTCCGTTTTGGAAGACGCGAAGGCTGTCACGGCGGATCCTCTGTCGCAACTCATTCTCCTCTGGATTTGCCGAATTCTCTACCTAAGTCTTTACTGTGTCATGGCTGCTTTAGTGGCAGTATCTAGCGGTAGCACAGTTTGCCTTGGCCGAATGGAGGCTCTCTGGCAAATGAAGTCGACTTCAGCCCCGAGCACTGGCGACTGTATCCTTCAGAAATATGCGGAAGCCTTCGCTCACTTTGCTGTTAATGCTGGGGTAGGCTCGACTTCTCCCCATCTTTTTTTCCATTATGTGCATGTGTAGCCTACCCAAAGTTTTTCCCTCAATTTTGACGTTAACCTTCGATTTTTTAATAGCGTCCTGATTTTATTTCGATTCCGCCAAAGAAAACAGTTCTGGTTGGCGGTTGTCATCTTCCCTTTCAGTCTCCTGAAAACCGAATATAGAGGCTCATGTTTCGAATTGTGCCGAACCTATCCTTCACTGCCAATGAATACTTTTCGGCTCCAAGGGGTCGCTGTTAAGAGTAAATGGGAGTCGTTCTCCCTTGATCCCGCTAACTGCTTAATAGGCATCACCTCAACATGGATTTTGAACTGTTCTGTGCAGATCGAGTTGTTTGGCCATGCGCTTAAAGTCACAGCTCTTATTCTGAAGCTATAGGGTTTTGCTATTAGGGAACGACGTAACCAGGCTTAGCAAATGTTGTGACTCGGACAGTGAACTATATTTATGGGAGAAGATAGTTTCCATTATTTAAATCTCCACTAATTCCTGAAAAGACCTTTCCTGCGTTGGCTAATTTGTAATCAATTTAAGTAAAGCTGAAGTGTTATGCGGAATGTCTTTCCTTTTTTCTTCAGGTAACCATGCCAGAGGTTCAGTCAGTATGGTTGAATGTCCCTCCACGCTCATGCGAGCTCCTGCGAGACATTATTTGGTTGGTCAGTTCTGTCCCTCCGATCGCCTCAAATTCGTCCGCGCCCTCTCAACGCAAGGCTACCATTACACACTCCCATGACAGTGGATGTATCTCCCCGAGAAGTAAGCTTCTCCCATTTAATACATAATTCTATTAACTTTTGACTGTTTGTTAATTCTTGCACTACACTGCCTCTTTCTGCCATGTTGGTACTATTTGTAATTGTGTACTGCCCTTTGTCCCACTTACACACATCACTACTAAAGGCCACTTTTGTGATTAGCACAAATCTGTGCCAAGTCTGGCCATTGGACACGAAAAATGACTAACAACAGAGGCGTGTTTTCTTTGCATAGTTTTTGGCCATCACGAAAAAGGACTTGACCTCGAAAGGAGCTGTGTGTACGATTACTACACGTGAGAAATCGGTGGCTAATGTGATAATATGGTCGGTCTCATCTAGGCTGCGACCATAATAGAAGTCCTCTAGGACGCAGTATCAACCGCATCAAGCAGTGTTTTAAAGGTTAAAATAACTTGGGATTGTGCATTGTCGATGTGTTTCCTCTGTCCTTAATTACAAAAAGAGATCAGGCAAGCAACGCCGCCACAATGTTGAATCAGGTCTGTTCCTATGAAGCCTTCTCGTGCATCCTACTTGGGCGCACGCTGTCTCTTGGGTTCGATAAAATTTCAACTCTTTCTCCTTTTCTGCTTCACCAAAAGACCTGAGCCTACCTTTATCTGGCGATTCGTCATTTCCCCCCACTCTGTAAACTGATTGGTTTAACTACTTTTGGCATTCTCTTGCTCACTGAGTAGGCAATTTTGTGCCCATATTGCAAAATCTTAGCATAAACATATGTAGTCCAGGGGAGGATTTTGATAACAGAATCATTGCTCTTTCTGAACGCTTATTATGATTGCCCAACGATCTTAGCTATTATTATCATTAAAATTTCGACTTAGTTTTCTTAAACTGATCAATTGGTCAAATTTATCTGTGTGCAGATCTATAACTGTGAAGTGCGCTTTACACTGTAGCGAACACTTTGTACGGTATGTGAGAATTTCCGTTTTCCATGATTCGCTCTAATCTGTTATGGGTGTAGGTGTTCATTTTGTAAAATCGTATTTCATGTACTGACTTTTTGTTCGCTTACGAGTTTTATCTTCTTTATCGAGACGCCTTGGTGAAGATGTGGTGTGGTTGTTTTGAACGTGCAATGTTTTACTAGTATTATTCATTACTCTTTGCCATAGTCGATAACTTCTGCCATCAAACACCACCCAGCGTGACGTGCACATTTTCCACCACCTGCGGTCTCAAGTCAGGACCTCTTCAAAACTTTCTTCAAATCGGTCACCTTGATTCCTCCGTCTTATCAACTGAATGCCTCCAACTTCTTATTCCGGAGCCTCACTACTGTCCATCTCCGGTCACCCTGCCCTACATTCTCAATCTCCACTCTGGTCGGACACCCGGTTGTCTCTCCACGACTGCCCTCTCGACTCTCTCGTTCCTCCTCTCCTTCTCCCCTGACACCTCGCTAGTGGACTTCCTCCTGCACAAACTACCCCCCAGCCTCGATCACGAAGTCCTCAGGTCTTGGCTTGACTTCCTTCGTCATATTCTTGTTCTCTCACCCTCTCCATATTTGCGCCAGTCAGCCACTTGTCTCTTGAACATTGTGGTGACATGTGGACTGACAGCGGCCATTTCACTTCAACCCTCCACTCAATCCAACGTGCCTGCATGCACAACAGATGTGGTGGGATTCGTGATCGAATTTTTGGTCAAGACGTTAAATGTAAGTAAAGCTGATACGGGTACTGGTGGAGTTTCAGTAGATATACTTTACTGTGTGTGTATATGCGTTTTAGGAGAGTGAATCTGATCAAGGCCTCTACTCTGCCGATTGTACAGAGGTACTTGTCGGAATTCTGAACTTTTTACAATCAAACTCACTTCCGTTGGATACAGCCGAAAATCTCTTCATAAACGAATGGACTTGGTTGTCAAAAACAGTAAGTTAATCTTATTTCCAATGTTGGTCTTGCTCGTAGATTGCAGTTCCATCGTCGGATTCCATTGAGGGAGGTTATGTTGGTATTCCGCCTCACCTCTCCATTCCCAATCTATTTCGCTCCCACCTACGATTGTGCACATCCCTTATTCCATTCCAAAACGAAGAACTTTTTAATGAGTCCAGTAAGGACTTTGTTGGACTTGGCCCTGTGGAGGTGAGCTTGCTATTTCGTATTCTTACCTTCAACTACAAACTTGATATCGGTTCGCGTTTCGTCTTAATTGCTTGAAATATCACCTAACGATGTGACAAATCTCTGTCATCAGATTGATGTCTGCAGTAATTCATTATGAAGCTGCACGAAATTTAAGTCACTGCTGCGATTAGAAACCTGCTGTTAAAGGAATGCAAATGAACTTAGTCTAATTACTTACTACTGAAGGATATGTGAATCCTTGTCCCCTTTGAGCCACTTTTAACTTTTTTCCCACGAAATATCCGTACTTTTTAGCGCAAACCTTAAATTATTCTTCCCATAGTAATTCCCTCTTTTTTAATGGTCGCCCTGATGTGTGGATTTTAGATGGCCTGCCTCAACATGTAGCGGAGCAAAGTAGTCAATAGGTTAAGAAGGTTAATCCAACTGATTTTGTAACTATTGTCTCTGTGTTGTCTACTTGACTACATTTCCGTAGGTGGATTAAAATTGCACCTTTACAATCTTTGAATTGATCCAATCCTAGACAAATTACTACCAGTATTTCTGTGCACTCAGGCATGAAATTATAACAGGGACCCCAAAATTGGCTTTTAATGCAATGTTGAGGTAAGGTGGAGTTTTAGTAGATGACTAACCACACCTAACACTTCATTTTAACGGTCGTGCAGTTTACAATCGCTGCAGACTCATAATGGGTGAATACTAGTAGAGTTTTTTTTAATCGATAGGGCGTCTATTGTTGTTTTCTCTGGTCTCGCATAACCTGAACATGAATGAAACATCATGAATAATTGTGCTAGAGATTTCGACTAGTATTTGTGTAATCATAGCTTTGGTTGCATGATTTGCGTCCCTGCCACAGCTGTTCCCCACCTTTGTCTGCCTAATCTGTGCATTTTGACAAATTCCTATAGGCAATTTAATTTTGAAAACACTACATGAACTTACTTCTTTTTTTAATGTACTCTCTCGCATTTTTTGACCGCTCCTGTGAATTCCGTTCCTCTGAGAAATTTTGTTTGTTCAAATGGCATAAATGTAGGCTTTCCCCCCTTCTATTGCTCTTATGGCTTGTCTTTCTCTTGCCACTCTTTCCTTTCTTTTGTTTAGCACACACAGCATACAAAACTTTTTGAAGATGATATGATCATCGCCACTTCACATTATGCAACCGTAAAAGGTGCTTTCGAAATAGATTTTGAATGGACTTTTTAACAGAGTAAGACGGAATGGTTACAACTGTTTATAAATTTGTGAATCAGTAGCATCTGCTTGCATATTTGACGATTTTAGCTTTTTTTCACTTGTCCGAGACAGGATTTTTACGTGGGTAAAGTTGAACACATAGATTGGCTTGAGCATCGAGAAATCACACTACCATTTTGGTGCTTCATCCCACGCCGAGTGATAAATTGGTGTGAACACAAATACATTGTCTCCAGTGAAAGCATTGGCGTTGGAAACATTTTTCATTAGAATTCTTTTACTTTGCAAAGTGCCCCCCTATTTGAAAATGCCTTTTTTTCCGACTAATTTCTATCATCGGACTCTTACTTGGCAAATGTGTGGGTGGCTTCTGACTGTACGACACAAACTTTTTTCATACAATATGAACCACTAATTTGTTTTTTTTGACTCGTACACCTCAGAAAGTAATTTTATTCCCTCGTCATGAAGAATTAAGTAGAACGTTCGCGATGTTACGAATTTGTACTGTTTCTGCTCGGGATTTTGTCACTTCCCCGGCTCGTCGCTATACCCTGTGACTGAGTTGTGTTGCGGCATTGAATGAACATAAAACAGTTCTCTGTTTGATTTAACATTACCCTGTAATTATGACTAATGTGGATTATGACTCCATGTAAGCTTTTATTTACCTTTCCATTATTAGCAATCCCGGATTGTTGTCAATTCATTCAATGGAAAGACGGTGGCCTTAGTGACTTCGGTTTCTAGCTTGACTAAGAGATCAGGCTTTGATGATGGCTGTTATGTTGTCCTACTTTAGGCCTTGCTTGAAGTGGTGATATTTCCAGCCGCGAAACGCTTCAATGAACTGCGCAAACATCTCTTGCCAGAAACGCAGGAGCAGGAAAAAGAAATCACCTCTACCAGTGCCATTTTGGGGGTGTGCAGGGTCATCACGACCCCACCCGTCGGGATCCTCAGCGCTGCCTTCGATTTTCTGCTCAAATTGACACTCTTTGTACCTCGTGTCTTACTCCCCTTCCTTTCTGACAAAATTTGCTCCCTTCTCTATTCGTGTAAGTCACTTTAACATCTGCATCCTTGGAAGATCTTCCCATTCTACTTCTAATTGAGGTTGTGGTAGATAAAAGACGCTGAGCATTAAACTGAAGCACTTTGTCCCATCTTTCCACAGTTCCTACTCGGGTAATCGAGTGGGAGCCTCTTGATCCTCTACCCTCTTGGAATCGCTCCTCTAACAACGGTGGTAAACGCAACTGCCTGAGCTTCAACGTCGAGAGCCTCGGCGGCAGTCAAGGATTTGTGGGTCTTAAAAATGCTGGCGCCACATGCTATATGAACTCGGTACTGCAACAGCTGTTCGCCATCCTCCCCATCCGCAATGCGATTCTTTCTGCTCCTGTCTCGGACACTCTTCAGAAGGCCGGTGTCAATATCGCCTCTCTCTATTCCCCTTACGCTCCGCCTCCGTCTCCGGTAGGTTTTATCACTTTTCCCTGCTTTGGTTCCATACCTTTCAATTTTCAGTTAGAGAGGTAAGCCGTTCATCACATACGTAGCTGCGATTTCTTCAGAAAACAGTGAACTTTTGCTCTTTACCACGCGTAGGTCACATTCCTCCTAAGGTATAGACATGGATAAATAGGTTAATCCTCCGCTGATGAAAGAATGAATGTTTTGACGTCCACTTTTTAGAAGGGAGGTTTCGATAAATCCAAACTCAACCACCTCTGCACACTCTTCTCGTTGCAAGATATGTTCGCGTTTCTGGCCTATACGCAACGAGCGTACTACGAACCTAGCCTATTTTTGAGGCATTTTAAGTGAGTTTTCTGACTTTATTGGCTTTAAGACATTGTCCTTGAAGTTCTTCGCCCAAGTGTGCTTGTGTATAGGTCTCAAATTTAATTAGCTTCGGTTTTCATCTCACCTTGTGATTATTTTAGTTAGTTCGAAACAAATGTACACAGCCACGATTACCAGCAGCATCTTTCATGGCGTCTGCGTTGGTCGTCATTAAAGGCGATGATGTATTGTAGGATTCATGGCTTAATGCGTTTGTGTCAACAGATATAGGCATTTTAATTCAATTTGTATGGCTGCTTTTTCACGTGACTACTGTCATTGCTTTCATCAGGCTCTATGGTGAAGAAGTGGACCGCTTGGAACAACATGATGCCCAGGAATTTTTCAGTTGTCTCGCAGACACCGTCGACGAGGCAATGAAAATATGCGGACTGCCGAAGGCCATTGAAAATGTCGCTGGTGGGATCTTCGAGAATCAAATGATCTGCATCGACTGTCCGCATAGGTAGGCTTTTCTCTCCCTTGCATGCACTGCGAATTGGAGTTCTACATTACTTCATTGGTGAGGAGTGTCCTCTATGATCGCCGCGCACTAGTTTATATCGAGCTCTGTCTAGACTTGAATGTTTACAATAGATAGCAAAATACCGGTTATTTATAATTACAAATGCGTGCCTTGGTGCCTTTGGTTTTCTTTCAAATCCTTTTAAAAATCGTGCACTAGTAGTAGAATAACAGTGGATTGCAAGCACGCGCTTGGGATTCTTTCCTCTTTATTCATTTTTAAGATAATTTTAATTATTCATTCTTCTCGATACGCATTCGCCTTGCTGGAAAATCCCATTCCAGGTACCAAGGCGAGGAGTCCTTCCTAGTAATAAACTTAGACATCGAGAATCGGTCGACTCTTTGCGAGTCTCTAGAGGGGTACGTAAAGAGTGAACTTCTCGAGGGTGACAACGCTTATCACTGTGAGCATTGCGACAAGAAAGTTGCTGCGCGCAAGCGCACGTGCATCAAGCGTCTCCCTCATATTCTTGCCATCCATCTCAAACGCTTCAGCTTCGACTGGGAACGGTATGCTCCTTCTCTTCATTCGACCATTTTGTTTTGCTGACGTTGAATCCAAAAAGTTATACTGCTTTATCGATTTTTGCGAGGAATTTTGGTTTTGAGTTGAGGCACTTACGCGAAAAATCGTTTGCTTGTCCATTTAATTTTGAGCGATAGGTCGTTGAACCGTAATGCAATTTGACGGAAGCATTATGCTTCCTTGAAATGAGTACTGATGGTGGTTTCAGAACAGAGTACGAAATCACTAAGGCAGGGGACGAAGAGGCTAATTTGTCTAAGTGACTGTCTGGAATCTTGTATTTTGCTGTTCTTGGTTCTTACTTCCATTCTGATTCTTGAGAGCCATAGCCCATCACAGGTGTTGGAAGTGTAGATGGCGAAATAAATTGGAATTAACCCGGGGATTGACTCTCTCGCCCTTTCAGTCGCATTGCTATCAAAAACAACGAACGTTTATCCTTCCCTTATGAACTGGACATGGCACCGTACACGGTTGAAGGTCTGGCCAGTCGCGATCAAGGCCCATGTGTCGGCGAAAGTGGTGGTGCCTGCGAGAGTTGTCCGGCGTCTCCGGGAGCAACTGAGGTAGAAGCTCCGAGGCAGCCTACATGGTACACTCTCCGCGGGGTTGTTGTGCACCGCGGACAGGCCGGTGCTGGGCACTACTACTCCTTCATTTTACATCACAATAAGGAGACTGGAAAATCTCAGTGGTACAAATACGACGACACTTGCGTAAGGCGCACCTGTATTGCTTCAGATGTCCCCACGATTCCATCTGTTTTGTATGTAAGGTTTGCTTTTTTCCTAAGGGCGTTTAATTTAAGCGAGCGGGGAAACCAGTGTTGACACTTTGACACAACTTTCTGCTACCTCCATACATTTAACTGATAGCTGGATACATTTGGCACAACCGGATCATCTTAGGGCATTCAGCTCAATGTCGTCACTTTGGTACTCGTTTCGTTCCACTACAACTTGTGAAGACTTACCATTTAATAAATTCACTGTACTTTGTTGAACGACCTCTTGCACGCATCGTTTTTAGTCGTAAATTTTGGAAAAAGGCCCACACTTGAGAACGTCTGTGTAATTGAATGCTGGTGCTAATGGTGCAACTCTGGAGAATTGTGCATAATATGTTCTTTCCCCCTATAAACTTTTGTAACTTCTGCAGGCTTTTACATATAACCTTTTCAGCTTTTTTTTTAAACGAGTAACATGCTGTAATGCAGCTACATTTTCCCTTTTGCTCAGGTTACAGAGGTGCTCGCCGACTCGCCTGCGTTTGAGCAGCGCGAGTGGTTCGGTGGGATGTACACACCCGAGACCCCCATGCATTTCAGCTACAGGCCTTATCCTCGTTGTCATAGCGCCTATATGCTTTTTTATGAAAGAAAAGACTTTAAGGAATTTTCCAGTGTGTCCAACCTCTGCAACTCTATGCAATCTGTTGGGCTCTGTGAGTTCCTTCCCACTTTCTCCCCTACCTTTCTTCTATCTTTCAATTGAACTTTAATATACTTTATCTGAGGCACACAGGCAGTACGGTTTTCGCTTTAATAAGGTTTTGCTTTCCATTAGGCAATTTACTAAATGAGTTTTGAGTTTTCGCTTAAATTTCCACTCACACTTCTTATGAGTTTGCTTACTCGCATTGCGCTCTGGATCATCCAAAGTTGCGCAGACATCACCATATTTTCTCGAGTTCACCATCCTAGGTACTATAAAAACTTGTTTCTAAGTTGCGCATTTCTCTTCTTCAAAGCTGATGGTGCGTCAAGTCTGGTTCTATGTCCACCTCATATCGCGAGCCAGATTTACGCTCAAAACGTGGAGCACTTCAACATCAGTATGATAATGAATCCGATTTTTGAACGTTTCGTGTATCGGCTTGTCACAGCGGATTGCCTTAGGATTCGAGTAAGTCTCAGCTTTTACGTGTACGTCATCGGGAAATTCCACCTCGATGAATACATTTTTGTCTCCTTTTCCCAGTTGGCCAATGCTCCAGAATCACTGAGAGCTTATGAGGCTCTTACAAAGCTCCTCACGCATTTCTGTTTCGATTCACGTTTCCACACCAAGGAGAATAATTGGTACTTAAATGATTTGTTGAATTTTTAGTATTTGGACCCACAGCTTTCCTAATGCGGTGCCATTGTAATGGAAATTATTACTGTTTTAGGTGCCTTTGGTTTCACCCATTTATCGACCTGCTTCAAGTAGGTCCTTCTGTTCGGGAAATCTTCACCCAACTAACATGTTTTTCGTCGCTGAACCAAGTTCATGAATTTTTCTTCAAATGTCCATACCCTGGGGTAGGTTTTTCATTGAACCAGTACTGTGTGCATGCAATGCCGCAGATATACATCAATATTTGGCAAATGTTATGTTGTAGGTTCGTTACCTCTACGGCGTTTTGCTGATATTGGTTGTCTGTTTGGAGATAAGGTCAAATCCGGACAAACCAGTGGCAAATAAAATTATGCAGAAGTTAATTGCCGAACTGCCTGATTGCTTCGCTCCCCCTAGTCCAGAATTATTCTATCGCGAATCTCCTTTGTATGGACCAGTCACTTCATCCGGTTCCTACTGGGCCCCTCCTATGGATGACCTTCGACATGGACTTCCTCAATCCATCTGTGGTGGCCAGCTTCTTGCTCTTTTGCTCGATTACGCTCATTTGGGGCCTTTGTTTACAGAACATTTGGCACAGCTTGGTCTCCACACTAAGCTCATACTGTAGGTTTACTTTACGGAAATGCTTATCCCAAAATTCTATTCTCTGGCTCATTAATTAATGGTGGATTTTAGTTCGAGTTTGAACAATCTTTCAGAGAACAAAACAATTTATAACGCTGGTTCTGACCTTTTTGAGAAGGCGTCTTCTTCCATTCGATTTTCCAAGGGGATGATTAAGCTCTCCTTCAGGTCCTTTTTGGGTGATGTTACTAGGATTTACAAATTTTTTGTTCAATTAGTTAACTTGCTGGGATGAGGTCTAATTAACCAGCGTCTATGATATGCTCCCTTTCAAGTTATGGAGAATAGGGGCATACATCTCTGTCTCGCCTATTTAGGGTCTGATTCAATAAATTCTTTCATCAATATAACGCATAATGTAATCATTCATTTGTAAAAGCAGAGGGTGACAAATCTGGCCACGTTACTGTAAACTTCTACCTTTACAGGACACTGTGCTATTGATCAACTGGTGTCAGCTTTCACCTTCATCTCCATATGGCTGAAAAGTTGACTCTTTGCTCAAGGATGTCACTAATTTCTTTTTTGAATAAGATGGAGTTGTATCGAAACAGTGTTAAACTTGTGCTCTGCAAAACCATTCGTAAAATCCTGTTGCTGCGGAATTTCGCCAATTAAAAAGTGCTCCATTGCTCCTGATAACCCGAGTTCGTTTGCTTTGCTTCTTTTAGCTATTTGCTAGATAAATTGCCCAATGCATCGATCTCGTGCCGCCCTTTGACTCTCACCACTAGCCATCCAGCCAGTGAAGACCAAATTAAACGCTACATGGATGATCTTGATAAATCCATTGGTGTTGACTTCTCACATCAAGTTGCCTTCTCTAGTCGTTTGCTAGTGATATATGAACTGGCTAGAAATCATGAAGACAACGGTCCTTCAATCCCCTTCCTTCCTCTGATTAATTCACCGGCTTTTGTCTCTACCGCGAGCTTCAAGCCAAATCTCTTCCACCTCTCCCCTTCTGCAACTGTACATCTATCCCCCCTAAATAATTTCATGGATTTGCTCGTTTGTCTGTTTTCCCACTCCGAACTTGAAGAATCCTCTATGAATATCTCAAACATGCTAGAGGGCGTCGATTTTGACAAGTTCATTCAGGTGATCCTCACTTACTGCCTAAACCAGGGCAGTGTAGTGACGATAACTCAACTTTTCGAGGTAAATTTTTTTTTCTCCGTTTCTTCTCTGAAATGCTCTCCTCTTCATCGTCTTTTTGCCACCATCTAGATTCTCACGAAGGATGATAATTATCGCTCCATGGTCGTAATTGACGAATTGATGCGTATTATCTTCCCCTCTCACTTATCCTTCCACATGAAATTGGCCTCGGAACTGGCGATTCCAGTTTTCATGGAAGTGCTCTCCGTTTCCGACTCCCTTCAAGAACCTCGACTATCATATGCATTCAAAAGTACGTTTCCTAATTCCTTCCCTCTACGTTACCGTGACCATTTGTTCACCACTATTATCTGATGGAACTCTCTCCAACCTTAACCGCAATTGTGATTACTAAATACTTTGAAAGGAACTAGCTTGTCGCTTATTTTCACTTAGGTCTGTGTTAATACTTGGGTCGTTGAATTCACGGATAATGCCACCGTTAGATTAATATTTGTCATTTATATGTTAGGTTTTCCTTGTGAGTTGTCGCGATCGGTCTGTTTGTTGTCTATGTATTTATTGGAGTATTAGTCGCTTCCACCACCATTTATCATGCGAAATTGGGGTAAACTGTTAGGTCACTTAAAACGCCAAAATTTTCAATGCCATTATACGTTTTCAATCTAGAAAGGGACTCGGAACAAACAGAAGCGTGTAAGTTTAATGCTTTATAACTTAAGCGCTACTTTTAACTTTGAACTTCTTTGAGATAACACATTTAATGTTGCTTTCCTACTTTTTCATCATTAAATTAACTACTACCTCAGTATTTTTCATTGTTTAACCGCTGGGATTAACGTAAGCATCTCTACCACAATTGTGTACTGGTCGGCTTTTCAATAGCGCGTTCTATAAGATTTGATCAAACATCTGGCTGTAGTTAAAGGAAATTGGATACTACGGGTTCGTTCCAATATAATCATGGGGCCTTAGCACTGTTATTTGATACCTTCAATACATTGTTACTTTTCGCAGCAAGAAAATGTTTCCGGGAGGCTATTCGTTTTCGCTTCCATAGGAGAAATCGAAGTGTCTCAAACTCCCGACATTGTTGGTTTTCTCCTATTTATAGGCAGGAGAATCTACGATGTGCTTACCCTAACCAAGCGGTCAAATCCGAAAATTTGGAATGATCCAGGCATGAACATGCTACGTGCTCTGGGCAGCATGGTGATTCACTTTGACGCATTTAGGGAATACTTTGAATCCCAGCGCTACATTGGTTTATACTTCCGCAAGGTAACTTCACAACCTCTTCTTTCCCATCGGTGTTCATGAAGCTGTGCTGTATTTGTTCAGAAGTATCTTTCAAATGGCCTTTCCCTTCTTATAGATTATAAGTGACGTTACCAAGATGAGGTTCCAGCAGGCCCCTGGGTCGATTGAGTACTATGACATCTTAGACCAGACCAAAGGAGTTCTCCCAACTCCCGTAAGTTTTTGGCATTGACGAGAGTTTTCTAGAACCTAAATGCATAGTTAAGTCTGGTATATTTTGCGTTTCAGAGTTCAGATGATGAGGCTGTGGAGGAGGAGATAGAGGAGGGGGAAGAGAATGAAGACGAGGAGGAGGAGGAGGAGGAGGAGGGCGAGAGAGCCTTTGAAAACAATGGCGTGGACGATATGGATGGCGTGCCTGATAATGGTGAACGCGAATCCTGTAGCGACGATGCCGAACACGACTGATGTTATTGAACTAGCCCTCGCAGCACATGAGAGAACATTCCACCGCTATGCTTTCGCTGATCCTTTGTCATTGCTACTCTTAATACCTCCTGACATTGTTTTTTAGTTGGTCTCCCACACCTCTTTCACATTGTTTTCTCCCTCACCCTTCCCTTATTTTTCTACTCTACAGTCACATCTGTTGATATAAAATACACAGTTTGTTTTTTTGGCTGTCTGTGTATGTGTATGCTTTCGCATCGTTGCTTCAAGTGACGCCGCTGAATTTATGGGCGATGTGTGTGTGTGTGTGTTTGTTACCTTCGCACTCTTTCTCTTGTCCACCGACACAGTCTTTCTCATTCATGCTATTGCGCCATTTTGTCTCGAACCCTTCCACACCTTTTGGTGCCAGTCCTTGCCACGTTTAACCGCTTGAACAGCCTTTTTTGCCCCCTCCTCCCTCAATTGTCTGCCCCGCCCACCTTCCCAATTCGCCTCTTACTCTCCACATGCTCTGGTTTTATTACTCATACTTGCTATGGGGCGTATAATTCTCAGATGTCTTCCGGTTCCATTGTACACGTTATTACTTGGCGAAAAAAAATTCTCCTTGCTGAAGGTCGTGCTTACTGACGTTTTGGTTCGTTATTGCTACTGGCTATTCTATTACGAATGGGATGCAGCACAAATAACCTCTTGAATCATTGCCCAGTGCATCGGTAAAAGCTTTTAAACAACTTTGTAATGCTTTCTTTTTGCTTTTTGTGCCTCCTCCTCATTTGCTCAAGAATATCGAGAACAAGTCACCGAAAAGGGGTTGCGTCACTTCCACCTAAACGGTATCTTTTCCTGGCGGTAAAATGGCCGAATAAGTTAGCTGATGCTATGAATACCTATCCAGGGTCTACAAATGGGACATACGACCCAAGCGCAATGGACTTGTTCCCTAAATTTTGCATTCAGCATCTAACGGTGAGTGAGGTAGATTCTCCCTTCTCAAATCCCACTCTTTCGATGCAACAACCGGAGAACGCTTTGGATGTACAGACCTAGCCGTTTTCGTTAAAGCTTCATTTCGTTTTTGCTAACTTCTCTGAGTGTCAGCCCTAGTTTAAATGCCTGGCTAAAGTTGAAATTATCTAAGTTGACACTCGTGCGCCTTTCGTATCTCACTTTTAAGTGATGCTATTACACGCTACTTTGCTCCTCTCGCCCTGGCAATTGGCATTTGAAGAACCAGGTGCCTCTCAATGAGTCGGTTCCCATGACCACCACTGCTTCACTGCGGAGTGGATGCAAGGAAAGGCTCATCATGACTCTCCAGGCTAGTGGAAAGTTTTCTTTAGCAGTATCAAATTTCATACAGGGTACCCTTGGCATTTTCTCTCCTGCACTATTTGGTCATTGAAAGGTCATTAATGCTCCACGACGATGCTTTCCTAATAGCAGGCATTCACTGTACCAATGATAAAAGAGCCAGTTGTTATTGCCAATTGTAGTTCCCTCGTATCCGCTTCCATTGGATTCTTGGCTATTCGCGGTCTGCATTTGTGTATAATGAGGGGTCTAAACAGGGCCTCATCCCCTAGATTGAGTCCATGCTTCCGATCATGTCTGGGTATTTTAGGCTTATTCGTCAAAGTTCTCGCCTGAAACTGAAGTCTAGTAAGCTGTCTTAGTCGCGTGAGTTGCTATCTCAAAATAATATTTGTAGAAGCAGATTTCAGTAGCTCATTTCAAAGCCAGCTAGAACTTCAAGAGAGGAGTGTCAAAACACCGGGAGCACTTTATCGCACTGTTACCCAACTCCTGCATAACTTAGTTTCCGAATTACGAGCCAATCCAGTAGTAGGCGTCTAAGAAAGACTAGGGCGAATGCGAAGTGGGCAGCTGTGATCTCCAAAGGACGCTACTCCAGTTGCTGTGCCTCGGGAACAGCGCAGTGAAAGTGATTACGAGGATGATTAGCAGGATCGCTCCCAGCGTCACGCATTGATGACGCTATGTTTTTTTTTGTAAATTTGAGCTCTCACTTCAAAGGCATGCAAAATGTATCCTTCAGTATTTGTTGGCAACTAGTTGCATCAGATTGTGCTACAAACATATTAGTTGTGGTTGATCCGAGGGTATCACTTGAATTAGTCATAAAATCAACGGAAGTTGGTGTCATACTAGAACATCAAGATGTCAACTTTTAGGTGGTCGACACCTTCGAGACTTCCTTTTTTAGGTGAGTAAAAGCACTTCCTTGAATGGTCGTTTCAACAAACGTATTTAGAAGGCCAGCAGTATTTTTTTTTCTTTATTCTCTCGCTTGAAAAACCATCGATTTTCCTTTCACATAGCAGAGGTAAAATTTTTCCGAATAAATAAGAATGAGAGACAGCTCGCATCTACGGTTGCAAGTTGGGGCTTGAAATGTTGGTTAATATGCTTTGCAGTCTTGTTGACAGGCCGTAGGTGACACACCCAAAACCAGCCACACAAGTGCTTTGAGCGCGGGGCACTTCAAGGTGCGCACGAACCCACGCTTCGCTGCAAAGCAATCCGCACGTCTTGATGGGATCGCCACTGCGACGGCCTTTCGAAGAATACTTTTAGCTTGCACTTAAAGGGCGGTTTCCTTCATTATTGGGCAATTGTCGCATTACAATCATATTATTTAACTTCGGGAAGCATTGTTTTTGTAGCTTCAAGTGAGTTCGTCTATTCCATATTGTTAAATTGGTACTGGCTCTCCAATGAGAGTCTAGTTGACGCCTTACGCCGGTTTGAACTCGTTATGAGCCGATATTCTCACATATGTGACTAGACACAAGCATGGCACCCACTTCGGTGTTGTCGGAGACGTTTGATTACCAGAAAGTACTACTGTAGGAGTAAACTTCCACGATGACGATTTCATCCGTTTTCGCGATTATCACTATCATTTTTCAAGTTAACTCTAATAAGTTTTGTAAGGGGGCTAGAGGAAACTTGTGGAGGGGAATTTTCTCAAGACTGTACCATTTCTGAAGGAGTACTTTAAACCTTCAAAGAATATTCCCACTAAAGTAATAGCATGTGGTGGGATGAGGAGTGTAGCCTAACATTTGGAATTTCAATAATGCTCGTCATGAATATTTACTTTTTTTTGATAATTTTTTTGAGGTTACCGAACCCGATGCTCAGGCTGCGGCTGTAATGGTACACATTCGAATCTAGGCAAACAACACTCAGACTAATTTTAGTGAGATTCTTGATCCAAATCCTCATTCGCCTATAAAATTTATTTAGGTTGAAGTTTGTTTTAGATCGCATTTAAATCTCCGAAATTTTTTTCTATTAAAGGAAATCTAGTTCTAACATGGTTTCGCTAGATTCAGGCAGAAGTACATTCCTCGTTTGGTTGCAATACCGCTTCTGTTAGACATATTCAAATTCTCAAAAAATGCCTTTATCTTAGTCAAGCATTTAATCCTTTTTCAATTATGCTATCAATACGGGTAGAGGTAGCTCAGTTCTCCCTTAACGTTCCGCCCTTATGCGATAAATTTGTGCCACGTAGTGCCGTCAGATTTCCCTGAAGCTGAGAGAAGACACAAAACTCGGCCTGAATGCATACTTTCGACGCACAGAAGGGATTGAGGCTTCTGAGACGGTTCAGAGGCCAGCCCATCCGGTGAAGGTACAAATGGTCGACCAAGTGTCTCTACTCGAAACTGCGAGTTAAACAAAGAACAGACGTATTAAATGATGAACTTACCAAACAGGACAAGTATTAATACATTGTTGAAAAATGCCGAACATACATTGAGTAGCTGTTTACTGCGTTTTATGTCGAGTGGTGAGCCAAACTGCAAACATTCCTTGAAATGATTACTTTTCATAGTTGAAATTATTACCTCAAAATTTTAAGTCATGCATTTCTGAGACTCATGAATGCTTGGTCATGTCATGTCAGTAGTCCCTGCAAATATGATGTCCCTTCCAATTGACATTATGTTGTTGAGACCTGTGACACACTACTTTGGTAGGATCAATCAAAACTCAAAGAAGTTGGTAGCTCCACTGTGACATTGCACAACCTGTCTGAATTCAAGTTTACGTGCGCCAAAACTTCCTCACGTTTTGAAATTTGTTACGTACTTGTACTTAACATGCCTATTCAAAATTCATTTTAGCTTTTATCCATTTCGGTGCGTGGGCTGGATTAGCACTGATTCTTTTGTACCTTCTTCATATCCAAGAACACATTCATTCTTGGTAGACTGAGGCTTTGAAATAATTCCTTGAAATTGCCTTTCTTCTCTTTATGGGAGTCAAGGCTTTCTTTTCTTGCCTTCCAACACTTCCCTCTAATATTCTGAAGAAGGCCAATTAGTAGAAGATCAAGGTAGGCAATTAGAGGCTGTGGATGTCCAAATTAGCAACTTATCTTTGTGGAACAGCGCTGCAATTCTTTATTACGAATGGTCCAAAGTCCACACGCTCGCTTTTGAAGGTGATCATTATCATATTACTCTCCGTTACTCACAATCAAATGAGCATCTTGATTGACGAACGGCAAATCATGATTTGATTCGATTGAGACTTGTGCTTGTTATGCAATATCTGGAGTGTCTGCTTGACCCCTCGTTTTGGGTACTCGGGGGACGTCTTTATGCTTCTGCAGTGACCTCCTCCAGTCCTTCTGTGCGTTGACAGTTGTGTCTTCTTGAGTCTTCAGAGAAGTCACTTATGAAATTTAGGTATGTGTAAACCTGAAGTTGAGTCCAAATTTTGAAAGCTTCACCTACGTCTACCCTTTGCGACAATTCTTAATACCCGGATTCCAGTTGAAGTATGTAATCCCTGTTACAACATTCTTTTTGTGCTTTTTAACTACTTTTATTAGCATTTTACGATTCCCTAAACTTCCTGGGTGACAGATTTCTCAAAGCGGAGTGTAAAACTTCATACAGATGCAATTTACTTGCTACTAACTATGAAAAGGTGTGGTTTTTTACTGCCCTGTTAGTTAACATACTTCACTGATGTTTGAACTTCAAAAATATCTGCAAACAATTAAGTGATACAAAGCCTAAGAATTATATGCAGGTGGAACTTTTGAAGACCAGCTCATCTACCTCTGGCTGGCTATAACTCAGAGCCTGTTCTGCGATCCAAAATGCCCTAATTTTAGTTTGTTAGTAGACTTGGCTCAGTTCCAATGTTTAAATCCTACTGACTGATTGCACGGATGAGCTAAATTAGCCATTCTCCTACTTATTTTAGACCGAATTTTGGGAAGGATGATTATTCAGTGGGATGAGTGTTAAAACTCTTGATGTAATGCTAGCCTTTGATATTACACAACAGTCAACTTGTAACCTTACATCTACTTTGGTATTCTGCACCATTTCCTTTATAACTGAATTGAAATTAACCATGAGTTATAGTGTTTATGAATGCAAGGTGGAGGATTTCCACGCGACTTGAATAAGCAATTCCGATGGTCCAGATTGAAAAGTAGAGCGAGCAATAAGGAAGCACAGAGTGGGGAAGAACAACAACGCTTTCGCGCATCCTCACATATTCAGATCAGAGAGACTAAAGCCTTTTGAGAAGGGAATAGAAAGTAGTAGGTCCTGTCCCTGAATTCTCTTGGAGATGCCGGTAATATCAAACTTATTGGCAGGGAGATCAAAGACCGTGGTAGTGGTAGCCGTCTTGGGCTGATCATCGTCGGTGGTCAGACCATTTGCATTATTCGCTAAGTGCCTTGCAAACACCAACTTCACTGTTTCCGCACTTGGATCTGCTTCCATTTCGATGCTGTTACGATCCACCTTATCGTCCAGCCGAATTCTAATCTGCCATTTGCCATCTGCCACGGTGCAGGAAGTATCCTGTCAATGTAAGTGAAGACTGTTGAGTTCTATTTGGTTTGAAATTGCACTGAAGTATAGATCACTTGATCCCATCTTTTACTTCCATTTTCAATAGTTTTTTTGTTCGCTGGAACACATTTATGCCTGCTGTCATATTCTTAATCAGGTGAATACTTTTTTTTCCACTAGCCTTTCAATTGACAGACGGTGGCGCAATGACAAAAACTAAAATTTCTTTGCCTGAGAAATCATTTCATGGGTCTTCACAGCTAACCAGCACAGTTAGTTTAAAGGTATCAAACCGGTGACTTATTATGTCATTGCCCCGTTTCAGGAGATAGGCTGTTGATTGGGGGCTGCACCCCGGCGATTGGCCTCATAAACAAGTCATAGATTAAGCCCTTGGAGGTTCTACAAATGTTTTTGTCGATTGTGAGTATTGCGCCAAAAACTGTTAGTTTTTGATTTGAATTGTAAGGCGAATTTCAAATTGCCTCATTCTTTCATCACCGATTCGACTCGTAAGCCTGGTTTCGTAAATTAAATGATGCCTAAACAGGCTCACCTGATCAGGCGTGGGTGCAAGGTCAACGAGGGCGTCAGGCATCGCCGAGTAGGACGTGATGACTGGGTTCATGATACGACCTTCAGGCGAAAGGTCAATTGTGCCTTTGACGGTGTACTTGTATTCCTTGGACCATATTTCAGCGGCTGGGGCCACCTCTTGCCTGGGCATCCGATCCACTCGACCCGTTATTACCACTGTGTTCTCCGTAAAAGGTTGTTCTCCTGTATCTTCATCGTACGATGTTGAGTGATGACGGAGGACTTTGTTGAATTGGCTCTCGTTGTACTGCTGAATGTTCTTCGTCTGCAGCTTGTACGATATTGTGCTGAGGTCTGTGCCTTGGGGCAGGAGCAGCTCCTAATATCCAAAAATTAAAGCACTATCACTCGGTGTTCGCCCTGCAGGTTTACCTTTTTTTCGCGATTTTGGACTTAGAATTACAAGACAACTTAAACAAGTTGGTGTTTTCGGTGATGTGGAATCATGTGCATCGCGGTCTTGAAGCGGTTCCATTAAGATTCCCTCAAGAGTAAACAATGAATGATTCAACCGAGGCAGCTCAATCAATGCTAACATGATTTCGAAGAGTTTAGCGTTGTTAGATGTACATAAACTTCGAGACTAGAATGCACGTTACTTATTGTACAAATCTCTTAAAATTATGGCCGTTGAAACCATCCTTATAACTATAACTCAAGACCACACAACAGTAAATGGACGTGAGGTAACGATGCTTTCAAGTTACGGAGTACTATGATGAAATATACCAGGTAGCATGCAGTCTTCAATCATGGTTTGTCAATCAAGCGAAAGGAATTGTGCTTGTCATGCAATTCAAACCCTCGGAAGCTTCGGACAACATCAGTGAAGCTCGCCATTCGCATGTACTCTGCAAAACTTCAATCGTCTCCATGCCAGTTAATTTTAAACTACTTTTTGCTTAACCCGGGGAATAAAGAAACTCGGATAACCTCGTTTAAGGTTGAGAGTGTTTTCCTCTGTACGGTAATAAAGTATGAAATGTCCATATATTAGTGATCGAAGGAATTACAGGTTCAGAATCAAAGAAGTAAGCTTAAAAGTAACTTAAAATACCGCAATCTCTGAATTATACGTCTTTATAAAGAGGTCACGTATACCACACAAATACGTCTGCCTTCAACCCTGTCAATAGAATTGGGTTTCTGAAAGTCTGCCTAGGCCGCATAAAGGGTATGCTAGTGGCGATTTTGGAGGCTAACTACGCAAAAAACTACTTTGTTTTGACAATCTTCCAACGCCAACAGGAGTGGTAATACGCACTTGGCTGTAAGGTCGTTGAGTGAGGTGACGCTTACGCCATGCTTCATAATGCTGACTGCTTTTCAGAGTCGCAAAATGCTTGTTTACTCAGGCATATTGAGCGTGCACAGTAGTGGTTATCCACAACTTCACCTCCAACGAAGTGGGGACCGGAGAATGGAATAATTTAGATTAGGACAGGCCATTTTCATTTGATCTACATTCACAATGTCTGGACCAGACGTGCTTTCAAAACTCTCAATTTCCAGAGCAGAAAAACCTCAGGAATCTCTCAACTAGAAGTTCTGTTTTTCTAGTGAATGCAAAGTGCTTGGCAAGTTATTTATTGCATGACTGTCCAGTGGCAGTATTAGTGCATCTAAACTCTGTTGGCCGGAGAATGCTCTTTTACAGCTCAAAATAACTCCATTTTAATTAGTGAAGCTTCATTTTCTGCTGTAACCTCACCAACAACTTTTCTGTGATCTTTATAAGCAAGTCACCCTCTTATTACATTTCAATTGACCTCAAACGTCTAAAAAACGCTTATGCAAATATGAGCTAAAATAGGATACCTACGCCAATTGCTTGGCGGTGTTTTAACCTCGTCTATTCATGCTCCTTGGAGGACCAGTACACCATGTTTTCACATAAAACTATTTTGTAAATCAACACGTAACTAGGGCAATATAAGTGACTTCATCGGTTCACTTGCCAAAGGAGTCAAATTGGCAAGCAGCCTGCTAAATTGGCTCACTTTTTCTTCAAACCTTTAAGTCTATTAAACCAGTAAATAGACTTTCACTTGCCGAAAGCGAATTCCGCCAAGACAGGGTGCCCTACGTCAAAGTCGAAGAGAAGTGGCAGAAAGACCACTTAAACGTACCACCTAGTTTTAACTCAGTCGCAAGCCACTAACACGTGATGTCACTGCGATAACCAGAATGGATCTTAGAAAAAAAAATATGTGGAACCCGTCAAACCATTAATTTGCCGAGGCTCTTCTTTCACAAACTCCCTAACTCGGCCATTTTGGTTTGGTGAAAGGTTCTCTTTGCAGGATGCGGACCTGAAACTCGCGCCCACTCTCTAGTCTAATCATGGTAATTGGCAAGGTTTGAAGAGGCTCGTCGATGTGATGCATCGCACCACCAACTGAAACATTATAGCTCACAAATCTATGACGTTGTCAAAGTAATAGAAAATGAACTCAACTATGTGTGAGGTTGGTTTTAAGCCTTATTTTTCAAAATAAAAGTACTCACCTCACTAAAGTCCTCTTCAGTGATGGCTCTTAGAGTGGGCGACCACTGTCTAACTCTTCCAGTTATCCGCAGTCTTTGCATACTGTTTTTTCGTAAAGTCGAGTAGCTTGCGCTATCTGGGGGTAATTTCTCACAACGAAGATTTGTGATAACACCTGGAGGTAACTCCACACTGCGCTGGAACCACTGATCCCGCTTAATAGTCCAGTCCTTCACATTTTTCGAACTGTCGTCGATGGAGATCCAGTTGGTCTCCTCAAAATCACGAATCAGGTTGGTGGCTGCAACGTCATTCCTTCGTAAGGTGCTCCTCTGAAGTGTTGAGAAAGTCTCCTCTGTCGTGGTTCGCATGTCCTCCATCTCTCCACTGTCCGTTTCATCGGGCTCGTTTATTGGATAGGGAGGCTCTGGGAGTTGCAACGGCTCATTATAGTAAACAGGTGGAATTGGTAAGGGTGCTGCAACAGGAGCAGGTGCTGGTGCATACACCATTGGGACCATATATTGGACAGGAAAGAAGGCTGGACTGGGCAAAAATGTGCTCGACGCCACCGGATAATATCCTTTTGCGCAATTACTACAAAGGCGTGATCTGGAACTTGCCCTGGGGATATACGAGTAGTTCATATCATTACCGTAGGTATCCTCCACCGGTATTCTCAAGTTTAAACTGCGGGGACGGGCTCGTGGCATTGTCGAAATGAACGATGGCAAAGCAGACGCACAAACCCGTGTGGTTCAGTATGCCCTAATTGGATTCGGCGAGGTGTATTTTATTCATTCTTTTGACATGGTCTCATTGGCTCCCTGGGTGAGGTAATGCTAGTGTATTGTGATATCCTGTGCAGCCAATCGGAAAATGAGTGCGTGTTTGTTCATTCTGAGGTGCTGTTGATCACAACTTTGTGCATTTCAGTTGCGGTGAAGCCTTGAAAGTGTACCGCTTTGTAAGAGAATTCTATCCAACTTTACCATGACATTTTGACAGCCTTGAGTCAGTGAATGTTCGAGGGCAACGGATTTTTTTCTTTTTTTTCATATGCGAACATCACCCGTATGTGCTTACTAAGAATGACTAAGCACTCACAAATGTTGACTGGCAGACGTAATTCGACATTATGAAGAGATCCTCTTTTAAATTCTGGTGACCTGTTGTTGAAAATATGCTCGAAATCAATTCATCGGCGGGTTTTGAAGTATAATTAAATTTGATCCTGCGATTCAATCTGTAAATTGAAGAGGCATTATCATATTTCTCAATCTGCACATGGAGGCTTTTGACTGTTTAAGAGTACTCCGCGAGAGTGGAAATTACAATGCTTTGGTCTCCGCGACATTCTCCAAGCACAAAATGGACCTTGTGTGGGAATGTGTCGCATTTTCGGCACACTTTGCTGACTGACTTTTGTTTTTAGTAATTTGTTGCCTTGAAACACTTTTCTAGGTCAGAATGTGTGGTGCCGACCTGCCAAAGGCCTTAAACGCTACCGGTATATCCTAGAGGCCAGGTCGCCTGGGGAGGGTTGCGATGAGGAGTCCCTAATGACTAATGACTCCTCAAGTAAACGGGTTATCTAAAAATGCATTTGAAACCACAAAGTGCATGGAATGATTGTAATGCGTTGACTCTGATGCTCTAAATACGATGGATAATGCAAGAAAAGAGCCCTCCAAAGGGTCACATCTCGAACGTCGATGGAGTGAAGTACACGGTGTCGCAAGATTTGCAAACGGGTTTCCACGCGAATTAAAATTCTCTCAATGGTTTAGTGCTGAAAGATTGTAGTAACCCAAATGTGTGACCTGTCACCCTATTCACGATTTTCAAACAACCCTTATTAATCTCCCAAGAGACCGCTTAGAAATGGGGCATCTTCACAGTATTCTGGGAAATTTTCAAGCCACATAGAGCACTTGGATGAAGTTTGGTGTTAACGTAATGGAGTGTCAGGCAGATATGGTTGCATTCGAAAGCCATCCAATTCACAATCTTGGGATCGGAGTGTTTGAGACGCCTAAGTGTAAAATATATCCTAACAACACATCATAATTTTGCCTGATTCAAGCATTCCTCGAAGACTTGCATAGTCTTAGGTATTTATGACTTCACACTTTGATATGCAAAATATGCTGGCTTAACGCTGAAAGGTGACGCATGCCAAGATATGCCTGCAGTGGAGAAAAAACAAAGTACTTCAGGCATCAACCAGAGTGACATCAAAGTCTCACGATGATAATGTGCTTTCCTTGTAACTGAGGCTGGTGAATGAGGTATTAGCAGCTTAATTCCCATTCAAATGGAATTCAAGCTCATCTTTTTGAAAATTCTGAAATTCTATTCCGGAAAAAGCGCTAGTAACGGGGAGCGTACCGCACATTAAACAATTTTATTTGACACCGATTCGCCATTCAAATTAGTCACATTTTCTCATGGTATGCACTTACTTGGGAATATTTTTATTGAATGCAAAAGCCGCCGGTGCAGTCACCAGACCATAAAATCATCATAAATGTATTTTAGATAAGAATACACCTGCCTGTCATAACAATTGTAACGCGTTAGCTGTATGTCGTGTCCGGGTTTTGCAGAGAGGTAAGTTAAGGACATTTGTAACACTTTGTCTGTTTGAACTACCGGTTTCGGTCAGAGTCACAGAGATGGCCATATTGCTTATGTCCCTCTGCCCATTGAACATGTATATTCGACTCTAGCATTCTGCCTTCTTTTGCCTTGGAGGAAGCCTCGGGACGCTACATTGGCGGCAGCGCCTGTGACATGTTGCGGCGGTGCGAAAGAAGTGCATGTGCTACAGATGGACTAAGAACGACGTCCGCCTCCGGCATCTACCCCGTCTCCGTGTTCTACAAGAAAGCTCTTAACAACTAAAGCGACACTAACCATGGACCACCTGGAAAGTTTCGTTCCGAAGTTTACCCCTAACATACTTGCTTAAGGAGATCGGCGTGCTAATGCCTCCCTACGGACATACCGATGGTCGGCAGAATAACTTATTCTGAACTTTGTTCCCAAGCTAGACGAAACTCCAGATCCAATGCACTGCCAAGAGAGATCACTGACGTTGGTGTCAAGCATCGCCTCAATCGCTTCGAATATCGTCGATTGGCATGGTTAGCTCGTAAGTGCTTCTCGTAGCATTGACTACGTTGTGATGACTGCCGCAGGAGATCTACCAAGGGACGCGTCGGGGACGACGCTTGAAAGGGGAGAGGGGCAAAGTATTACTTTGTCTGTTTGAACCATCGGTTTCGGTCAGGGTCACGGAGGTGGCCATATTCCCCTAGCTGCGTAGGCTAGTCTCTGGGCTATGCCAGCAGCTTATTTCTTTCTCCCCGTCGAAAATATAGATTCTACCCTAGCATTCTGCCTTCTTTTGCCTTCGAGAGAGCCTCGGGACCCTACAACACTGCCATGGTACACTGGTTAGGTGGCATAGCCTTAGGGTCATGCCGATAATGCCAAGGCTTTGTGTATGTCGAAGATCCTGTCCTAATGCTACGTCCCTTTTTATCTGCAGAGAAATCACGGTGCTCTACAATATGCATCAGAATTCTTCAAATTTCGTGTCTGTGGGGGGCCCCTTACACCCATTTTCATGCGAAAACTCAATACTTAGCCTCCGTGTTTTGTGCTCCAGATCGGCTGCATGGTCAGAATGTAGCGTTCCGAGGCTTCCTTGAAGGCAAAAGAAGGCAGAATGCTAAAGTAGAATATATATATTCATCGGACAGAGGGAAAAAGGCTGCTGGCATGGCCAGGAGGCTAGCCCACGCAGCTAGGGCAATACGGCCACCTCTATGTCCTTGACCGAAACCGACAGTTCTAACAAACAAAGTACTACACAGAATGTCAACTAATAAATCCGCCTCCAAGTGATGACACAGATCGCTAAACTTCTTGCATAGCTTTATAACAGCGCCCAGCACATTATAACTTTGCGCAACCAGCTATAAATTTTACAAAATTGTTGTTTGAAAAGGCATTTTGACAAGATCATGCTATTTCACATCTGCATAATTTGTAGTGCCAATACAACTACCTTCGATGGGTTGCTTTAGAAGAAGACCTTATGCCATAAGCACAGGTGCACAGTAACTACCTTAATTATCTTTCATGTTCCATGGAGTAATAAAGGGAATATGTCCATAATATATTGCATGACCTCGTGTTTTACATACCTATATTACGCGGGTCACTTGAGACTTCGCCAGAAGTGTGTTGTTAGCCCAGCGGACTACGGAATGCCGGTTGGAGACTCTATATTGGAGGAAAAATCGAAAAAACCAGCAACTCATGCTGAGCGCAATGCAGCGGACCTCGAAAAAATGACAGACAATTTCGAAGAAACCGAGGTGACTGCTGGGATGACGGATGCTTTAAAGAAAGTAACGGAAGAAAAACATTCTGCCGCTCCGGCTCCAAGAATTAAAATTAAGTCCGAGGACGTCGATCTGATCGTGAGTTCTGTATTGGTGATCTACGCTGCACTATTTTGCCCTTGAGAGCTGCTATAGTGATGTGTTTTATTTCTGATCAAATCCCACTACTGGTTTGCTCATCTTAGGTACAAGAGTTTGAGATAAGTTACATAGCGGCGGAGAAGAAACTCAAAGAATGCCATGGCGACGTCCGCGAAGCGCTTTGTGCATTATGTAAGTAAGATAGTTTTTTGATGTACAGAGGGAGTTTCAACACATGCTTCATGTAATTAACTGTTTGTACTTTGACACCATGATGGTAGAATAATTTTGCTGTTATTTAGACATTGCGTTTTCAAAACCGAATTTTGTAAGCATATTCAAGAAGGTGGGTTCCTACTAGGTATTTTAAACTTATCATAGAGCGGTATTAGCTGTAGTTCCTTTAAGGCGCCGACATCTAGATTATGGAACGTTTTTTAGCTATGAAGAAGCTTGAAGCTTATGTATTTGGGGTACTTTTTGCCCTGAAGTGTATTACTAAATCCATGAATTATTATGTTTGCTTGAAATTCATTTAATAGTGCAGTTAATCATGGGCGCTCTTCGCAATTTGTGCTTCTTGATGTTGGAAATTGTTCTCTGTACTGCTATACCCTGTTACGACTTAAAGTTAGGCCCGAAAGGATGTATCGTGGGTATGAAGCTAAATTAGCAGTATTTTTTCCCAAATGTACTTCAGGGTTCATATCGCCAATGGCGTTTCAGCTTCTTATTGTAGACTGTAAATGGAATGGCTGGAATCGCACTTTAGTAATAAAATGCACTGTATAGTAATGCACCAAATTGTTGAGTACAGCCAGTTTCAACTTCCATGGCGTTTAAATCTGGTTCAAATACCTTATTTAATGAATGCACAAAATCCTAATGAAATAACAGTAAGGACTTTAAGCCAATGCGTTATTTTCTTAAAGGAGATAAGTCTGAATAGATTTTGTAACGCTCCATTGATGTAGTTTAACCACAACCAAGTACTCCCATCATAATTCGGAGAGGTTCTTATGCGGCGAGTAGGCTCGCATGGCAGGACATCGCTCAGTAGAAAGTTTCAGCTGTATTTTGAACTGGCATTAGGATATTCCGACTCGTTTTGTGCAGCAGTACTATTTGTGGATGCGCAGACCTCAAAGTTTGTTGTTCTTAGTGAAAAGTGAGACTTACACATCCCACAAACGTGAACTACGTTGCTGCGTTACATCCGATGGCGCATTAAATGCTCCTTGAGGCATTGATACGGTTGTTTTTTGGTTGCCAGGCTTTTTGTGTGTGTTCAGATAGTATTTCGTCTGAAATCTGGATCGGCATTTTTTAGCTTCTTATCCTATGCTATGAGTGATTAGGCACTTAAAGCTCCAAATTACAATTAGCATTTGTAGCGATTAAATATTCTGTTCATATGCGCATCAAATTATGTCAGCATCTGATTCGTCGCAGGTTGTACTTCCGCTCGGCTCCTAACTCTTCTCTACGTCATTCTCATATGCTCTGTCGCATTACTTTGGCTCATTACGACTGCATGGAAGACGCCGTATGCTACTTTGGTGGCAGCAGTAGGATAACTCGATCCAAGAGTACAGGTATGCTGATTCCTGGGATTGAATGCTACGCCACAACGTCGCCATAAGCCGAGTGGCACTCAGATAGATACTCAATGAGACAGAACTAAGGTGAAGGCAAGGTTGAATTGGGAAATGGACGCAAAACACTAGTCTAGTGAACCAGGGCTATTTTAAATACGGCTCTTTACTACACGGTTCTGGTTTTTGTCTGGTTACCTTTGTAGCGTCCCGAGGCTCCCTTAAGGCAAAAGAAGGCAAAGTGGCAGGATAGAATATATATATTCACCGGACAGAGGGAAAATGGCTGCTGGCATGGCCCAGAGGCCAGCCCACGCAGCTAGGGCAATATGGCCACCTCTGTGACCTTGACAGAAAACGGCAGTTCTAACAACCAAAGTATTACAACCTTTAGAAGCAGGGGTTAGGCTGAGAGATGCTCGCGTTGTATAGCCTCGCCTGATCTTGAGCTGTGTGTAGTCAGTGCGGTCTTTCTGCCTCAACCGGGTGCAGATGCAGGACGAAAGTGTGAATGTTGTGGAATTGTGGAGATGTATTGGGAACGTTGCCTTCCATGGATAAGGAGATCCATTGACCAGAGCTTTCGGTTCACTGGTGTTTCTTAACGTACAGGCTACGCTGTGGCCGCGTTTCTAGCTGCGTTTGTACTTCTCTTTCTCGTCAGCTGCGTTTTAAGCTTCCACGCGTTATTGACGTATGTTCCTCTGCCCTGATTTGGCTCATTTTCGTCACAGAGGATATCCAGTGCGGTGAATCATGAATACACAAAACTAACGTATGGGCACCGGTCATGTCAAAGACCTCATTTCTTAAAAGAGAACAGGCAGTGTCAATCCTCAGAACTTAACCAGACTGGGGGGTTGCGATCTCGAATTGACGTGCTTCCTTTAATTTTTAAGCAAGAAATGAAGCATTCAATCAAGGTCTATTAGCGCTTTTGGGTTGCCTTTGGCGTCTATTTTACTAGCAATATGGTTGTAATTCTTTCCTAAGGCATTACTTGTTTCTTTTCGCACTTAATCTCAAAAGGTTGGTGCTGCTTTGGCAGTTTTTTTGCTTTGATAGCAATATCATCTACAAGTGTTATTGAAACATTTTTACGCTTGGATTTGTTTGAATATGCAGACGGCGTATTTACACGGTGACCTAAATTTGTTTGTTATACAAAATCCTGGGATGTTAAGAGATGACGATGAAGCATCATTTGTCAAAACTACAAGAAAATTTGAAAGACTTGGGGCAGTTCGTGAGCAGAATGTACATGTTGTGAGAGGGCACAAATTCTTGCCACGGTTTTTCAAACAGGCAACGTTTTGTGGGCACTGTACAGATTTTATATGGTGAGTTGTCGAATTATTGCTTGACAGTTAAGGGGTTTTGGCAAACAAGGTTTTCAATGTAAAGTGTGCTGTTTTGCGGTTCATAAACGCTGTCATGAACTTGTTCTTTTTCCTTGCCCTGGATCGGACAAAGGTCCGGAAACTAATGTATTGTACTACTTTATTTCTTTTATCTTTAGTATCGAAAATCGCATTGTTTTAAAAAGCACACATATACTTCTCCTGCATTTTGTGATCAATGCGGGACACTTCTCTATGGAATAGTCAACCAAGGAATCCGGTGTGAAGGTGCGACTTACTATACTATAATGTTTTCAAAAGCTTGCCAACTAAATGTCCACAAACATTGTGAGCAATATGTTCCAAGACTTTGTGGCATCGATCATACGGAGAAACGTGGTCGAATATACTTGAAAGTCGCCCATGAAAGATCCACGTTGGTCGTTTACGGTAGGCCACATTCCTAAGTATTGACAGTTATGAAATTTTAAACACATTCAGTCAAGGAGGCCAAAAATCTTGTACCAATGGACCCAAACGGGCTGGCGGATCCATACGTAAAGATTAAGCTAACTTGTGATGGTGAAAGGAACCGAAAGTATAAAACGAAGGTAGTCAAAGCCTCCCTTAATCCGGAGTGGAATGAAACATTTATAATGTAAGTTTTAGAGTTTTTGCTTTATGCAAAACATCTGTTACAAACCTCTGCTGTAAATGCTCTTTAGTCTACTGAATTGCATGGATAATTGTGTTTTTTAAGGTTCTGCAACTGTTTTTATGCTCGCATTGCTGACCTAATGCTGATAATAACATCTGCCGACTCGTTATTTTTTAATTGAAATGCAAATCGCTAAAATTGCTTAATCTTATTTTCAATTATTCTTGTTGCTTTGGTATTCTGGAACCAAGAACTGTTAAGCATATAGGCAGGGACCTTGTATTCCTTAGATTTACCTTCGAAGTGTAGCGAATACTTGCAACAATATTCAATGTTCGTTTTTAAATTGGCGTTGCTCTGTGCAACTACATTTGCGACGAAATTTGACCGCAAAACGTAAAAACTTATTTGCCTTGAAGATAATTTGCAAAGATCCTGCAATGCAGTAATAATGATGCACTATAACTATTAATTGCAATACCAACGTTTAATTGCATATCTCTGTTTTTAGTCGAGTATATTAGCCTTTAGGATTGTTTTTTATGAAAAATGAAGACTGGTACAGTGGAACTGATGCGTAATGTCTCCAATGTTTCGAAACCTAGCAAAATGATAGATTACTCTAGAAGCTGTAGAAGTTAAAGATGTTCATTCAGAAGCGGTAAATATACATAAGTAAATGCAGCAATAGCCATTGAAACGAAGTTTAAAATAACTTTTAAGTCCGACTTCAACTAAATTGGAATTCCAAAATTAAAACGGTTTTATCTAGCAAGTCTTATCATTGTCCCATATAGTTGAGTTACAATAGGAGGAAAACTGATTGTACGGCCTTGGAAATATTATCGCACATTTGTGCATCAGTGCATACCAAATCATCAAAGTATATCCAAAGGGGGCAATTTTTCAGTCAGAAAGTCCGTTATGAGGAAGGCATGTGATGAAAACTTGGTTTTCTCTGCCAATAAGAGGAGGGTGTGTTGAACAGCCCACAGACTTGTGCCCCACCCGCATGAGGCCAAACGAACCGCCGCTGCGTGCAGGACGTGAAGGGAGGGCGAAGCGACGCTCGTCTATGGTGCACCACTGCCGGTGGGTGCTGAAGTGACGCAGCAAATTGCACAGTCCTTAGGTGGAGCTTTTGTGCAGCGAAGCAAGTAGGCAAAGCAAAAAATGCATTCTCCTTCTTTCCATTGAATGGTCGATCGAAGATGGTCTTTCCAATGTTGCAGTTCAGAATCGTCGTTTCGATGGAGCTGAAGGCATAAACAACGAGTTATTATTCATAAGCGCTTTGCCTTCAATCCTCGCATCGACAGTTTTTACCCGCCGATTTATGCCTGCGTAGGTGGGAGGCAAAGCAAAGTTATTTAGAACTCATCTCCAACAATGCGATTTGTAAGCATAGCAAATGGCTGCTGTTGTGAGTGGATCTGATTATAAAGCTAGTGGGAAACAAATAACTAAGACCACCATGTTCTATACGGAATAGTTTGTCAGATGGAAAGTGGGAGAAGGCTTAACAATCCTAATTTTAATGTAGATGATTTGTTAATGAAAATGACAAGATTCTTGGAGGCCACAGCTCTGTCGAACTGTCATTGCGTCAAAAAGTGCTGACTTAAAAGGCTATCAGCATTTGGGGAACCGCCTTTGGTCCATAATGGATGTACAATAAGACTAAGGCGACAATGGAGATGCGGAAGACACCTTCGTTTGATCACACTGAATGTCAAGCAGTTATTGTTTACCTTCTCAGTTTCATGCAATGAGTGAGTGGTGTACTTCTCTCTAAAGCCATGACTTCAACGATAGCCGGAGTAACGAGCTGTAAATGAGCACAGACAACAACTACTTGCCGCTCATGAGCCGCATACTTGTCAATGAGGAGGAGTTCCTCGGCAAACCAAACGCTCGCCTGCAACAAGGGAGATAGGAAATTTCCCATGCAAAATGGCCTCGTTGTGCTCTGGAGCATATGAATTGATGTTGCATTTTCTACTGTTTCAACTGCTGTCTCACACTGCTCTGGCAATCTACCGTTGGTCTTAAGCCATTGTATGACAATGAGATTGTCACTTCAAGCACCCATTTACCTAGAGCAGGTGGGAAGTTTCTTTCCCACTCTCACCAAAGGATTTCCTCATTTCTTGACAAGCCATTCCTCCCTACTTCTTTCATGACATTCTACCTTCCAATCTAGTCCTCCAGAAATGGTAGAGTCTAGTCTTTCTCTGCGTGGTTGAACGTCATACAAAAGTGACTGCTGTGATTGATGACAGGGGAATCACAGACATCATGCTATGCAGTTATTCCTCCATAACCTACTGCCTGCCTATGAAAGTCGTTGGAATTTCATGAGATTCATCTCGATACTTGGATAACTGCATCTTCCTCGATCGCCTTGTCAGTGCTTGACGTCTCGACTGCCACTGTAGTTGGTGGCATTTTGGGTGCAGTGTTTACCTTTCTAACGTGTTGGCATGACATGCACTTCAAGTGGACATCAACCCAGCCATGGGTAAACGCTGGTAGATGCAGGTCACCGATCACTTTCTCATTTGACAGCAGGAGTCAGAGTAATTGCTTGCGAGAAAAAAAACACTAGCAAAAGCTCCTGAAGACAGTGGTTTCAGTATTTAAAGGGCAGATGAGGAGGCAATGCTCTTCCAGCTAAAAACAAAATGAGGCACTGCCAAGTGCTGTCAGATGGGCGAAAAGGCAAGAACCCAAAGGAATTACAGGGTTTCTGAGAGGTGATGAGCATCCACACGGCAAAGTGCTTGTTGTTGAATGCTCTATTTTAAAATATTCTGCAACAAGATGGCGATTCGTCTGGAGATTTGAACCCACAGCTTTTGACGCAAAATCGTTTGAAATGACCTTTGCTGTAATTATAATCGAAGAACCAAGATTCAAGAGACAATTGTGTGACTGAGACCTTTTCAAGCATCACAGGGCTGCTTTATTTTGTGGTCGTCTTAGAGACATAGGTCCGGAGGACGCGTCGAAACGTCTGTTGATTGAGATGTGGGATTGGGATCGTGCCTCCCGAGACGACTTCATGGGTGCCCTCTCGTTTGGTGTGTCTGAGATCATCCGACGCCCGGTCGACTGTTGGTTCAAGTTGCTGAGTAGGGAGGAGGGCGAATTCTACTCCATTCCTTGCTTCGATGCAAAGATGAACGCGCTGTTGAACATGAATCGTGCCAAATACGAGGTGAGTTAGTCAAGTCCAGCAACTTCGCTGATGATTACATTCGTAAATGATCATTCCAATGTGGCTGCGAGTTGACGATAGTGAGTAACAACTCTCATGGCTTATAAGCTGTTGTTGCATTTGGATGAACCCAAAGGACATGCAGTGGACGCCTCGGTGTAAACTTCGAAGGTGGTTTGCACACATTGGTCGACCATGAAACGGTGACAAATGGATTTTATTCACAGTACCTGTGCTTGTAGTCACCGTCGTTGTTGTGTGAATTGCATTTGCTTATAAAAGGGGTCGAAACCTTGGTTAAAATGTAAGCCATCCGATCGGCAGCCAGTAGTGATTGAAAGGCTCAAACCCAGAGCACAGGTCACGGAGCCAAACGTGGTAAACGGCGTGCCTTGGCCACTGGTAAATCAGGTCAAATTGTAGGTAAGCGAGATAAAGACACCTCAACAGCCCTTCCATCCTACATCTCCAATGAATTAGGCGCTTGAGGCAAATCAGTCAATGTTAGTCCAATGGGATTTTCCACTGTCAAAAATAATGGATTGTTGGTTTGCTTAAACTGGGTGGGTGATAACAAACTTCAAGCAATAATTATTCAAAGAATGGTTTATTTAGTCCTTCTAAACTGGTCATCCTTTTTCTTAGAGAGACTCAAAGTGAAAATGTGCTTGGACCCAACCATTCAAAAGTTGTTGCTTGTAGATAATTTGCTATTATTTTTTAAAGCGTTTCTCACCAATTAATAAGGGTTTAATACGTAAAATATTCATTTAATTATGAACTCAGAACTCCAACGGCACTGCTCCGAGCAGAGATGGCAACCGTGTACAGAGTAAACAGGACACTCTTCGAGTCACGGATTTCAGGTTCCTTCGGGTTCTTGGAAAAGGAAGCTTCGGAAAAGTAAGTGATATTTGCTGCAGTTGACGTCGATGAGAGCTCGCGCTTTGAATCTCATTCTAAAAGGCTTACAGTTTAGGATTGAAATGACTGATATAATGCGACTTGAACTCATTTGTTTTTTTTTTCCACAGGTTATTTTGGCAGAACACAGAAATACCGACGAGGTGTATGCAATCAAGGTGTTGAAGAAGGACATTGTAATCCAGGAGGACGATGTTGAATGCATTATGGTGGAGAAGAGGGTACTGGCCCTCCAGCAAAAGCCTCCATTCATAGTGCAGCTTCACTCATGCTTTCAAACTATGGTACGTCTATCACTTGGCCTTTCACTTGTCCATCCAACTACGAACTTTTGGCTGCGCAGCACTGTATTTTCAACGCCCTACGTCTGTATTTTGATTTGTAATGCTGTGAAGTTCGTTCCTTATTTAACGCAGTACTTACTTAAGGGGAAAATTTTGTGGAGTGGGTACGAGCTTTTGCGGTTATTCTTAGAACACTGTGCGGCCACAATTCCCGCTCACCACACACTGTCATTTTGAGGACTTCAACTGTTTCTAAAGGTTCTTATCCAGAGAGTCAAACCGACAATGGCCTACGTTTTCAGCCATTTCGCTTCCCTTTGGAATTGAAGGTAAAAGCAAAGAAATTTTAAGTTCAGACGTCTTCCAAGTGTTTTGACGGGTAATGTAGCCCTGCAAGTTCACTTGTGGTTTTTTCCTTTTCCGTACCTCAGTTTCCTTAAAGTAGTACTGTAATTTTACCACAATACATTTTTGTTAATTTTGTGTGCCTTACAACAGGCCTTCAGCTACACCCAAAGGCACTGATAGTGCGGATTTTAAGCACCTTCCAAACCAACATCCACAGGTACGATAAAGAGAATGGAAAGCAGTTCCAAGCGGTGGTCCCAAAAAGGCATTGAAAATCGTTTGAAGATGTGCGCAACAAACTAGTGCGCATGAATGGACTCCCGACGTCTGCTCAACGTTCTGATCGTTGTTCCCATCGTACTTCTCTAAATGGATAAAGAAAAGGAAAGGAGATGACGTTTTTGGTCGTTACCTCAAAAGGCTGGAAATGCTGGTGTCTAGACAACGTGATTCACGTCAGGAGGGGTTTTGAGACCCAACTGAAAGGCAGAAAATACTGTCCTAGTGTTGGAGCATAGCGCAATAACCTACCCTAAACAACTGTCCCCCAACAACACTCCTGTTTACTACACATAACGTGATTTTGCGGCCATAAAGTGTTGGTTGTGTAAAGTACTGACATTGACGACAACCGCCTGATAGGCCGACAGGCATTTGAATGCAAAGGGATGCGTGCTGAGCGTGTCTTGGTGACTGCAATGCTGACGTACGGTTCTTGTTTTGGAGGGCAATAACTTCGTGCTGCGAGTTGCATTTTATGGTTTTCAAAACGCATTCTTCAGAAGTATTGCTTTTTATTTCACAAAGCTTCTTCAGGCATTGCATTGCTGAATCACCTCCCAATGGGGAGAGTGAGAAAGTAGTCGACCTAAAGCATCCTCGAGAAGTCAAATTTGTTGGGGTTGCCAAGGTATCGGTTGATGTCAAGGTAAATTTATAGGGCAGTCCACTTTAACAATGAGGTCGTATCAAAAATAAACAGAATTAGTTCCAATAGGAGTCCCATTCTCATCTGAAGTGGGTACTTTGTGACCTAACATTCAGTTTTTCCGGTCATTTAGCAACACCAGCTCATTATCTGCGATTGTCGGTACCTGAAAACTTTATGTGACTCGTAAGGACATTTTGTGGTACTGCGCTCATTCTTTTGAAGGACCGATTGTTCTTCGTCATGGAGTTCATCAACGGTGGCGACCTGATGTACTGGATTCAGCTTGTTGGCAAGTTCAAGGAGCCCGTTGCCACGTGAGCCAATTTATTCAGAGTCTGGTATTTTTGTAAACAACCTATTATGCACATCTGAATCATGTTCTTCTTTCCTAACACAAACGACCTCATGGTTGATTATATTGTATCCAAGGTACAAGTACGGGATCAGTATTTAGAGTAAATATCATGTCACACATGCCGTCACATTGTTTGGCCTATCTAAATGGAACACGGAATACCAAAATGACAGATTGTATGTCTCACATTTCTATTTGATTGCCCTTCCCATTTCCGGAGTAGAAAGAGTATGCTCGACGGTTGCGATTAAATTTACGCTCAAAAAGGCCCATAATCCCAACAGTGAAATTTCAGCGTCTTTGCTCACTCCCGCCAACCTTTATTTGTTGGCAGGCCTTAGTCAGTACGGCCACTATTAACGGCTATTTAATTGTGGTAGTGCATAGCAAGGCTACCTGGTCCCAAACAAATTGCTCCAATGTAAGTTCCGAAATATTGTAGTTTCTACGCGGCCGAAGTTGCTGTCGGCTTGTTCTTCCTTCATTCCCACGGCATCGTGTATCGGTAAGCATAACGCACTTCAGCGACTCTACTACTTTGTATAGGCCTATTTGAAGTTCTCACAGAAAGTGTTTCGGAGAAGTTGTTTAAACGAGGTGCTTGACTAATGTTGACTAACTGTTTGGTCGGAACAAACCTCTTTGTCCATGAATTTCAAATAAGCGCAATCCAAAAGGGAGGTGTGGAGGATGGAGACATTCCACTCACAAATTACCTATTTCGTGGATCTTTAAGCTTTTGATCGTAGCACATATTGAAGCGTTTTTCAAAGTGTCAACTGTGAAGAGTAGGCACTAAGATTTTTGTTGTGAGTGTGGTTTCCTCGACTTGTAGAGACCTGAAATTGGACAACATACTGCTCGACTTTGAAGGTCATGTGAAATTGGCCGATTTTGGACTGTGCAAAGATGGAATCGTTGGGATGAATAAGACACAAACCTTCTGTGGAACCCTCGATTCAATAGCGCCTGAGGTAGTTAAAACCAGCGGCTCTCTTTAACCCTCAAGTTCAATTCATTTAATTGCCCCTACTTGTACACCACTGGAACCTTACTGCAATTGAGTTGATCGAATGTTAAATGATTTTGTAGAAGTGCGGACCAAAGTTGGAGAAAATTTTTCCTTTTCTTTACCGTGCGTGGATGCTGTAAACCGAGGTTTACATTTGTTTAGGTGATTCGGCGCCAGCCATACGGAATATCTGCCGACTGGTGGTGTTTCGGCGTCTTCATCTACGAAATGCTTGTTGGTCAGGTACTAGCCTCATCTATTCCTTCCTTGGCATACAACGTTATGAAATATCAAATGAAAGTAAGCTTAACGCTCAGGTCTGATGTCAAAATGCCATACTTTCGACATTTGGCAACATCCAAAGCGACGCATGACCTTCTCAACAGCCACTATTCATGCATGAGGTGCAGGAATAAGTGAATTGGTTGGTATGAAGTGGAGAATATGACGGAAAAGGCCGCAACCTGAACCGTTGTGTCAATTTAAAAATTATCCAAACAAATCCTTGTAGTTTTTAGTTTTGAGGTTCCCAAAAACGTTCATCGTTCCTTCATCACAGAGCCATTTCGACTATCTATTGCCGATATGTATAATTTTATGTTATTGCCTATTCTCACTTCCAACAACACATCATTTGTCGAATCATATTCAAAGATGAAGTGCTTCTTGGATTTGTGAACCCTTTTCTGAAGAGTTGTACTTCCAGGTCCTCACTGGCTTGCATTTGTGTCTTCGAATTCATGTTGATATGCCTATGCTCCATTACCTTAACCCAAATGGGAGTAATTTTTACCCTGCGAATGAAATGATTTACCTAACCACATGGACCTTAGGCAGTTCATTTTCACTATGCGAGTTTTCGTAGTCACCTCAGTCCACGAGTGGGAATGGAATTTGCTCTGCATGGGGTGCGCTTTATGAGGCTATAAAGCTATTTACGTCTCTAGCAAAGAAAGACACCATATATCCCTGGATAGAGTTGCTCGACAAGTATCAAACGAAATCTGAGTAAAAACCTCCCAAGACCTTCTGCTTCCTGAACTAGCGATTCAACTGTGCATGTTTGCTCGCTAGGTGAAGCTGGATAAAGGCGCCCAAACTGCTTTGGAACACACTTCATGCTATCAATTACAGTTCTACCATGATTATAACATTGTTTTCAAGACAGAAGCTATCCTACGCTTCTGAAATTTGGGCATTTGCAACTTTTAACATACCTTAACTCCTTTGAAACTGACATCCGAACCCGATTTATATGTTTTTGCATTGTCCCGAGACTCCTCCAACAGTGGGAGAAGTCGAAATGCTAAGACGGAATCTGTAGTGCCAACGGACAGAACTGCTACTATCACGGTTTGGACGCTGTGTCGCCGAGCCATGCACAACGGTGGAGCCTTCTGTGCTTATGCAACCAAAACGAAGAGTTGAACAAGCAATCAAAGTATAACAGCGTCATTTTGAGGTGTTCTAAAATGCGCGCGCTCGCAGGTTGAGTAGTCAGGAATTAAGTCACAACAGTGTAGGAGGTTCGTCATTGTTGCGGCTTATACACAGGACTGCTGCTGGAGCCACTGGGACTAGAGTTTGTGCAGCTTAACTTTCATCAAGTCAATAATGGCATGGTTGATGTCAGGTCTTCACACTTTACTCTCCGAAGAATGGGGGAGAGTCATGGAAGCTTAATTCATTTGTCATATTATGCTGCAAGGAATAATTGAACCTAATGTTCTTCTCGGCTTAGCCACCATTTTCGGGGGAGGATGAGGAGGATCTCTTCCAAGCCATCCTCGGGGTAAATCCCTCCTTCCCTCGCAATCTGTCCAAAGAGGCTCTCAGCATTTGCCGAGGCGTAAGTGCTTTTATCACTTTCAATCAGTACTCCTCATTATGGGCAACAAAGTATGCTTCTAGCTATTAGTTGGTCACATCTCTTTAGGTCTGATTGGGACTTCTTATATGTGTCCCCAGTCGCAATAGCTTCGCTGCGTTCTGCAGTTTGCACAAAGCAAATCCTTGATGCGGGTCGTTGCAACTTTTAACGGAATAAGGGTTCGGAAGTTGGAACGACAATCTGGCTCCCTTCAATTCATCATGCCATCTCGTTTATTCTCGCTTCAGTCTTCGTGGTGCAAAAAGTGAATGCTAATTCAAGAAGTGTTACTGTCGTTACTCAATTCTCCGTCTTAAATATCCGACTACGCGGAGTAACTGGCGACTTCAGTGCTGTAGAGTTTTGATACATGTATTAAAATCCATAGGCGCTGTTAGCGCTAAAGTAGTTAGTGAAGTTTCTCCAAGACCGTGATTCTTCGAATCACAACCCAGGTAAAGGGTCTCTTTGCCTTAAATTTGGGGATTTGATATCGTAGAAGTGGATTTTAGACAATTATGTACACGACTCACTTTTCGCCTGCATGAAGACAAGGTGTGATTGCATGTGAAGGAACAGAAAAGGTTTTGCTGCAGTACTGCTACATTTTGGCCTGAGAGTCAAAACTGTGTTTGTGTAGTGCCACGAGATTCTCCTCGTCGCCACATTGCTTTGACAAGTGAACTAACTTTTTGGGTATGTGCTCTAGATATACTGCCAAATGCTACAGCTTTTGCACCTGGATGGTTAGCTGTAGATGATTAATATTTTTTGGTTTAATGCAGCAAAGTGAAGGGTCGATACTGAGTGAAGCTGGCAAAATTCAGCCTACTTTGTTCAGATCAACTCGGTTAACACCCTTCTCCTTCCAGCTTACTCTAAAGGTACTCTGAAGGCGACCATGCCAAGTTGATATGCTAATGCTTTTCACTGAAGTACCGCAGGCAGACTTAATTGAACGTAAGTGCGTCTTTTTCAATTCAGTTTCTCAACAAGGATCCCAACTCTCGTCTCGGCTGCAGTCCGGCGGGCAGTCTGGAGATCCGCGATCATGTCTTCTTTCGGAGGATAAACTGGGAGCTGATAGAATCCAGAGCCATTCAACCTCCCTTCAAGCCCTGTGTGGTAGGTTGGGCAACACAACTGTCGCCATTAGTACTAGAGGCGCAGAGATTACATCGCCTCAGCCTATGATATAAATTGAACAGGAATTCATCGTGGACTTATTTGGACAATACTTGAGCTCAAACTTCAGATAACAGTTAATTGGGTGGGAGTAGATGTAAGATGATATAAGGTCTCTGCAATATCCTGCGGGGGTTCCACGCATCCCACATCTTGATTCAATCCAGGGTTTGTAACAGTGCTGGAGGTATTACTGGCAGTGATGTCGTCAATCCTGAAATCCGCCTTCATGCACACCCTTCCAGTTGTGTTCTATTTCACCCAGAAAACTGTTTGGGAGATTAAAGTCCTTAAGAGGTCAAACCACTTTAAAGCGGGAAAGACAACTAAAAACATTCCATCCCATTGAAACCTGTAAGTTTGGGCAACTCTCGTTGATCTTCGGTCGATCTTGCCGAAGTGGTCTCCGACGGGTGCAAGCATTTTTCCCTTTTTAGCGTGACAAGCGAGACACGAGCAATTTCGACTCTGCCTTCACCGAGTTGCCAACTGAACTATCGCCAACAGACAAGCTCTTTATCATGAACCTCAGTCAGACTGAATTTGCAGGCTTCTCTTTCGTCAATCCTGAGTTTGTTATTGAGGTATAAGTGCGGCCCATTTATTTGCTCTGTTAAGTGCTAGATTTTACAGAAACTGTATGCCTTAACTGTAATCGTGTAAATATCTGCCTCCTTGTCACTTCCTCTCGTTAGTACCTCTTGTAATAAATTTTCAGTTTTGTTGCAAACAATAAACCTACTCTCTTGTGGCAGCCCTTGAAACAGTATCAGTCTATACAAGCTCCGGTCGAACTATTATCGAAAGGAAAAACCGTGCTTAAGGTGAAACTCTCAATTTGAAGGTTAGTATAAAGCATTTAGCTCATCTTGAAGGAACGGCTTATTGTGCTGCCTTGGAAACACCGTCTCGTACTTGCACCCAAGTGATTACAACGAAACAAACAAAATACATCTCACTTCTTTGCACTGCGTTAATGACAGTAGTCTTTTCGAACTTGTTGATTTGAGAAAGCTGTCAGTAAAAACAAAGATGCAGTAATTATAGATCTTAATTTTTTAGTTTGCTCAACCTAATGGTTCAAATCCACTCACTTATAGACGCGTAGGTGGGAATCAAAGCGAACTTTTTCACGCCTCGGCAATAAGGTGACCTGTTACCATTCATGTGCGACTACAGTCGTGTATGGACCTGATCTGACAGTCGAAGCGAAACAAATCACTAAAGCCTAGTGTGTCAGTTTAAAATGAGATGGTGGCAATAAGACATACTCCTCTTCAATGCAATGGGAACGATAAACGAAGAAACATGCTGTTCATGAGCAAAGGGAGGTGTTTCACATCTTTGGCACAAATACACGTTGATCATGCGCTGTAAGCTCGCTGATAAGGCGAGATTTTTCACCAAAGCAAATGTTTAACTGCACCGATGTAAAACAGAACTTTTTTATTGTAAGCAGCCTCACTGTGGCGTGACGTACCTAAAGAACCACGAAGAGGATGAATTGCAGGAGAATGCATTGTCCGCTGTTTCAATTGCTTTGTTACACGGATCTGTCCATCTGCTGCTAATCTTAGCAGTCTTAGGGGATTAAGATTGTCTCTGGACTTCTGTTCACTCGGAGCCAGTTTAAAATGTCGAAAGCCTTGCCACTTCTCCAGTTCCTTGTTTTATAGCAAACCGTTCCCAATCACTTGTTTACTGACAATTTACTCTCCAATCCCAATGTCATTTGGTGACTGCGGGATCGCAGACACATTTGCAGATGGGCAATCAGCTTCCAACGCAATTGTTCCTAAGTAAACTGCTGTCTGCTTATGAACATTCATGAGGTTCATCCAATGCTTGAACAACTATACCTTCTTCGGTCATCTTCCACGTGATCGACGTTCCGACTCTCTCTTTAGGTGGTAGGATTTTGTGAATGGAATGCACTGCAGGCGAACATCTACCTGCTCATAGGCAAAAACTAGTGGGATCAGGTCAAAGACCTCTTTCACAGTTGACAGCAAGAAACAGATCAATTGCTTTTGGGTAAGAAATACTAACGATGAAATCTGCGCTTAAAGACGGTATATTTAGCATTTGAGAGTCAGAAGTGCAGGGCAGTGCTTTAACAACTATAAGGTGAAAATTCCGGGCAGACGAAGAGACAAGAACCCAAAGAAGGGACGAAAACAAGATGGGTAAGAGAGTAGGAATTCGGATCTCAGAATGGTACTAGGTCTGCATGTGCCAAAGCGCTTGGTGTTGGCTGCTCCATTTTGAAATACAATATCCCGTAAGATGAGTTATTCACTTTTTCTTAACTTATGCTTAGTTTAGGATGTTGAGTCAAATTACTGTCAAAAATGGACAATTATGTGGATGAAAGTTTGCACGGTATGACATTCTGCGGTTAAAATTGAAAAGTGACACTTTGCATGGAGGTTAGAATCCAATGCTTTCGATAGCATATCGCTTAGAATGACTTTTAATAAAACTCAAACAGAAAAGATGGCAATTGAGTGTAGAGACGATGTTTAAGATGAAAGAGGAGCTTATGTTAGTGATTACCACAAGAAGGGGAGGTGACTGTTGCACAGATTTCCGCCTAACTATTTGCACGAAGAAATACTCTCCAAACATCCTTCAACTGCAATTAAAGCGTGAAATCTCCAATCGGTCCCCATTATCCCAAAATCTCTCCATGAGAACAGTATCGTTAAGCTTCCTGCAGTTGAAACGTCTTTTAAGACAACGGATAGAGTGACTGCAGGTTGGCGAATGTGCGGGCAGAAAAAGTAGCAATCACGATGCGACGTGAAAAAATTGACCTGTTTACCATTTTGGATGGACTATCTCGTCTGAAAAGTGTTGCTTACAATTTGTCAGCCTGGTAATACACTGTCTGACGTCTAACTCCCATTCCACCAACACTTTTTCTTAAAAAAACGGATTTTTCTCTAAAAGTAGTAGAAAAATGGGTGAACTCGCTGCCAGGATTACGGTTTCACTATCTAAACTTACAGCTTCAAGTTGACTTAGGTTGCCATGTTCGTGCATAAAAAGTTCTGCATCAAAAGGCCAGCGACAAAGCCCTGTCTATATGAATTGTGATGGCTAAGCAGCAGGATGGCCAAAATTCGAGAGACATTTGCGTGAGTGAGACACTCTAACCACCAAGAAGTGGCACCATTTTGTGGTCGCCTCAGAGATAGAAGTTCAAGGAACTTGTCGAAATGTCAAATGACTGAGGTGTGGGATTAGGCGTCCTCCCGTTTCGAGCGTCGAGGATTGGCAGACGTCCTGTCGACTGCTGATTTGGAGCTCAACCTCCGCTTTACTCCAGGTCTACGTTAAGGCAAACCCTCTTTTAAACGAAATTGGTGGCAAGTACGTGGTGAATTTGCCATGTTTATTCCCTACTTGATCTTCATAATCTTGGTAGCAACATTGCTGGGGATATCAGTAGAATTGCGAATATCCACAAAGCTCAAGAAATTGAGATTGGGAGAGGTAGTCGTAGTTTATTGCAAATGATAGACTTTACAATCTTTCCCAACTAAATTTGACATACAATGACCACCTGACTTTGCATTTGGCGGTTTCTTTAAATGCACATTCGGTATATCATTTGTTTGACAATAAAATGGGCTACATAATAGTTGGCTCTGGTTTCCCACTTCACACTAGTAAATATTATTTCCCAAATGCACTAGATGCACAATGATTTGGTCTTCAGTCGTTTTGTGCTAAATTAACATTAAATATGCCTGTCATCCGACTAAAACCTGCCTCACACAATCTTTTCAAGATAAATAGTGTATGGTTCATGTAACCATTTGGTGCGCTAAATGGAATTTGGAGCCGTTTTAAAGCCCTTAAAAAAGGGTAGTGGCAGAGACTTTTACTGCCTAAAATCGATCAACTGAACTGAATGGCAGTAGGAAGGAAGTGTAGGTCGTTAGAAGCGATAAAGCTTTATCTACGATAGACTAGCTTAAATTGCACAAGAGCCTCTTCCATGATTGTAGTGCTCTAGTTGACATATTTGCATTTTTTGTCCTTATAGACAAACAAGGCTTGCGTATTACCCGATTGACGAAATTGTATCATAATAATGTTGTTATTGTTAATGAATTTCTGGTTGGTTGTAGAATGGACAATACTGAGGGTCAAATTAGGGTAAATTCCTATGCTTATAAGTAGTATGTTTTACTAATGACTAAAAACGCGCTAAAGCGCCCACTGTCTACCCAAAGAGGAAGGAAGATAAAAATTTTAGACGGTTCTTCCCTTTCCTTCTCGTACCTTCTTCCGCCCTTGTTATTAGAAGGCTGGATGCTTCTAGACATCTTTATTATGTGCTGACGGCAGATATAGAGTAATAATGTCGCGGAGTCTAGGACGGGGATGTGTCGGCCTTCGGGGAGCGGCCACGCTGCTCTACGATTAAGTTAAAATTGTCTTCCCGCCTCTGACCTACAAAGCACATTTTAAGGACAGTATTACGGCAACACTAGGCCAGAAATATACCGCCGATGGCTTCCTCTGCACTGTAAGACTGTCCAGTGCTGCCTGGATATTGTTGTGATTTAAACGACTGCGATTTGAAATTTCATTTGAGCGACTTAGATAATTTTTCTATTTCATTCGGTTGTGATCCGTAGTAACACTTCAACATGTCTGAATTGGCTCATACCCCGCCCTTTACAAATACCTGGGTGGGAGTATGCTTAGAAGACAAATGATTAATGTCTCCCTGATTCTTGTGCGACTTAAGCAACTGTAATTCAGATTGTATAACGCTGGAAGAGTCAATCTTTACATTAAGCCGATTGGATCTTGGCGCATCACTTCAACTTGTTCAGAAGGAGCTGCGTATTTGCATGCGTATGAAGGCCGACACGATGGGCAGTGGACCAAGTGCCATGGAAGGCTGTCATGAGCTTGTCTTTTAAAAAGGCCCGAGGGGTAGCAACTGAGCCTCATTTTTGTTTTCACTGAGCGTTATTCATTACTCAAACCACACATAACCAGTTCACCTGATACCATTTCTGCTAATGCACATTTATTTTTGGTTGAAGGTTTTTGGGAACCTTCATCGTGTTTTCTACGTTTTCCACCCTCCAGCCTGATCTCTAACAGCTACTTTTCGCCATTTCAACAGCACTCTGCTTCCAACAAAAGCAAAGTTTCCATAAAAGGTAACGTAAAGTATGGGTGAACTAACAGCCGAGACTCCAATTTCATTAACTACATTGGTCACTTTAGCTTGACTCACGATGTGATTGCCGGGCATATAAGTGAGATAGCAATAGGTTACCAACAAAGCTGTGTCTATATAAATTTCGATGCCAAGGTAACAGGACAGTCAAAAGCCGGAAACAACTGTTTGAGTAAGGCACTTTTAGTCTCCTCAAAGCGCCATCATTTTGTGGTCTCCCAGGCAAAATAAGCCCTGAGGACACGTTGAAATGTGCGATGATTGGGCTGTGGGATTAAAATTGTGCTTCCCGAGCCAACTCCATAAGCACCCCTCGTTCGGTGCGTCGGATATTGTCAGACGTCCTGTCAACTGCTGGTTATTGAGCGGAGAAGTATGTTACTTCCGCCCCATTCTTTGCATCGAAGCAAGGATAAACGCCCTCTTGGACATAAGACGTGCCAAATGCGAGATGATTTTGTCTTGTCCATTTCCTGCGTAACCTTCATAATCCAAGTAGCATCATCATTGAGAACTTCAGTGAGATCAATTAGGTTCAAAAAGCCCCACAAACTGAAGTCGAAATAGATTGTGTAGTTTATTTCAAATGTGAGACTTTACATTAATAAGTGTTCCTTCCAGGTAAAATAGGTGCATAATGACTACCTGATTTGGTCTCCAATGTTTCTACCCAATAAACACACAGTGCACAAAAGTCTCAAGATAATTAAGATTCAATTCAAGTTTTAAAATTGGCGAAGTAATAAAGCTTTGGAATGATTCTAAAGCTCCTAAATGGGTTGTTGGCAGACACTTTTCCTGGCCTTAGTAAGAAACTGATGCAAATAAAATGATCGTTGACTTCTGGTGCTCTTTAGCTGAAACGGTAAACAAAACAGAATGACGTTGAAAGGGCGGTGTGGGTCATCAGATGATTCATGTCAGTTTTCCTTAGCATCGCGATAGCCAAAATTTTACAGGAAAATAGCTTCCTCCACTCTAGTCTCAGGTGCTTAATCAGTCTTCGTATCCTAGATAGTATCAAGCTTTACTGACAATAAAGGTGCTAATTTTGAGAAAATTAATGAGTGATCGTAAACTAGACTGTCCTAAGGACCTAGTTTTGGCATCATTAAATTTTCTTCTGGTAGCTCAATGCCCTGAGACTTTCCTCAACACAAAAGGATGTAAGGTGCTAGAGCAGGGCATGTCTTGCCGAAGGAAGGTCAGGTCTCTCGGCAAGATACAAAAACTGGAGGCTTCAACGGCTGAAAAATCGTAAGGGAGAGTTAAAGAAGAAAATCAGTGCATCAGACACAGATAAATCTAAAAAGCAGTTGTCTGCGGTGCTCCCCGGTTAAAACAGCATTTGTTTTCCGTCTCGGCTTCGACCACGCCAAAAAGCTAACCAGTGTTGTTTTAATTCTACTGCAACATAAACGTTTGCAAGTTTAAATCTTGTTTAAACAAAATAGCGGAGTATTCTGTGCAATCGGTTGGACCGTCTGTCTGGGGAGCTCCGTAACTACATAAGTAATAAAGGTGCCTTAATGGGCCATGAACTGGATGAGGTTGAAGTTGGCTCGGGTCTCGCCTCTTACAAATACAATATCTTAATTAAAACACACCTTGTTCATCCGACTTTCTATGAAGTTTTATAATAATTTTCATTAAAGGAATTTTATTTCCGGTGAGCGGATCTTGGGACTCTTCGACAACTTGTCCTCAAGCATTACTGACAACCTATGAAGGCGATTTCAAGCGCAACCTCGAAACCTGTCTACAAATGCTTTCCATGTTTCTAAATCATGATGCGTAGAAGTTTAAAAAGCAAAAACATGTTTTTCTATGCACAAAATGCAGCCCAAACATCTTCGAAAAGGGCTGAACCCTAAAGCTGTCCTAAGGTCGAGCTTCAAGGCGTGGTTCAAATGACGTCTTTCACTTCACCATTCTAAAGCATTAACAGTCATTAATTGATGGTAAGGTATACTAACATGATTATTTCATATCTCGTCACTTTTAACAAGAACAAACCTTCCGAATGACGTGTGATCCAATGACCTGCTTTGCCAGGCTGCACTTGAATAATGTCGGCGACTGCAAAATGCGCTTGTAAGATCGCTTGTCTTAATGTGCTTTCGTTTAATAGAACTTAAAGTGTCATTACTGAGGCGGATTTGACTCCAAAATGAATAATTAAAGCAATGCCTACCTTGCACACAACCTTTTAAATGGTATATCGGTAAGGGTCAACTTCCCACCTTACGCGCACATTATTACATAATCTTTTAAAAAGATTAACCGAAAAGCCTAGTAGAACATATTAATTTTGTCGTCTGTGTTAAATGAACCCAAGGAAATTAGGAGCACTGATGACCGACCGAAGAAACAACTTTTTGCAGCCCCTAAATTGAAACTGCAGTTCTGAAATGTCTCTTTTGGTAGAGCCGATCGTGTCATTGCTGAAATTGTTTCTTGTAAATTTTGCAGCTAGGTAACTTTTTCTATGTTTGCTTTAAAATCCAGTTGCACAACAGACTTTTTCAAAAGCACAAAGTGCAGGCATGGAAGTGGGCCATGTTTGTCAGTACTTTGCCTCAGGAGTTTAGTTGTAGTGGGAGAAAAACGCGTTTACAACGTACTGGAGACTCTACAAAGAACTCGAAGCGCATTCAGGACATATAAGATAACAACTTCCGGAAAAAAATGCATCTATATTGAATGATCATTTGAGAGTGATGGAGAGCTGATGGTTGTGAGTAATAACTGCCTTCAATGAATGCAAAAGATGAATAATGAATGTCCCTAAGCTAATGACGAAGGTCACGCACAAATGTCAGTTGGCCAAAAAACGGTGGTAAATAGATCTAGTATTCACCACTGTTGTGTGACTTGAAGTGGCTTATAAAGAAAGCTATAACCTTTTTGAAATGCAGAACATCCTATCGGTAGCCGATGCCGATACAAAGGCGCCAGAATGAGGCGGTGTTGACGGAGCCAGATGTGGTAAAAGAAGTACCTTAGCTACTAAGATATCAGGTCGAAATGGAGGTAAAAGAGGTTCAAACTCACTTTAACAACCCTTTGATACTAAATCATCAATGGACGTCGCCGCCTAGGCAACCTAACCCATGCCATTCGCAAGTGACTTTCGGCTGCCAAATAATTATGGTTTGTTGGCATGGATTAATCATGCAGGTTAAAATGAATTTCAAGTCTACGTAGTGAACGGCATCATTTCAAATGTATACTGCCAGCTTTGGTTATTCAAAAAAGTGTTGGTTTTAGCTGTTATGCCATTCTACTTTATACACTGTTTCCTATCAATGGGAGCTAGAAGCTAAAATAGATTTTTGATTTTGATTACCAACGGCACAGCTTTGGGTAGCGTGGACAGGATGCCCTTCAAGTCACGGATTTCTTGTTTCTTGGGGTTCTCGGCAATTAAGGCTTTGGAAGAGTAAATGGTATTTACCTAAACTGACTACAGCAGTTCGCTCCCTTGCTGTAGTAGACGTCGGCCTACGAGAACCTATGTAAAGACTCGCCTAGAATCTCAACTCAGAAGGTTTCCATTTTAACAGTGGAGCCATAAATCTGCAGTCAACTTGCGCACGAAATGTTTCCATAGGTTATTTCGGTAGAACACAGTAACGCTAACCAGGTACATGTAATTAAGGCGTCAAGGAAGGGCATCGCCACCCAGGAGGACGGCGTCGAATGCGTAACAGTGGATGAGAAGGTGCTGGTCCTTCAGCAGAATCAACCTCCCTAAGAGCAATTTCACTCCTGCTTTCAAACCATGGTGCACCAATCACTATGCCTTTCGCTTGTATCTCGACCACTATCAGCATGCTGAAGAGCACCGTAATTTTAAGGACCTTCATCACCCTTTATTTGCATTCTATTGAGCTTCAATTTACTTAAACAATATTTATCTACGGAGGGAAGGGGTTATGGAGAAGATAGGAGTTCTTAGGGTTGTTCTTTAAATGTGTATCACTCACAAGGCATGGTCATTTTAGGGTCACAAATCACATTCTACTATTCACATTGGAAAGGTAAAACCGGCGATGAAACATCTTCTGGGCTGTTTTGCTTGTTTTCGAAATTAAGCATAAGAAATGACAAGCATTTTACTGCAAAAGGAGCCAAAGAATTTTCAATTGCAATGTCTTACAATTGTGTTGATTGATGATAAAGCAGAAATGACTTGGATGCATCCAGGCCTTTTTTCTTTCCCTTACCTCAGGTTCCTCAAAAAGCAGCCTTATAACTTTGCCCAGATGTGATTTTTTGTGAACGTTTTGTGCCTTATAACGAACCTTTAACCAATTCCAAGGGCAATGTTAGTGAGGAGTTCGAACTCCTACTACACCAACGTCTGCATGCACGATAAAGTTAATGCACAGCACCAATAAAAAGTGATCTTAAGAATACTTAAAAAGAGATTTACCAGTCACTTGATGAAACACAATTGAGTAGACGCTATCCATCGGAACGCATCACAAACTAATGCTTAATGGCTAGCGATCGGCGTCAGCCCAACTTCCTGCTCTTTGTTCCCATCGTACTTCTCTAAATGGCTAAAGAAAAGGAAAGGAGATGACGTTTATGGTCGTTACCTCAAAAGGCTGGAAATGCTGGTGTCTAAACAACGTGATTCACGTCAAGAGGAGATTTGAGACCCAACTGAAAGGCAGAAAATACTGTCCTAATGTTAAAGCATAGCGCAATAACCTACCCTAAACAACTGTCCCCCAACAACACTCCTGTTTACTACACATAACGTGATTTTGCGGCCATAAAGTGTTGGTTGTGTAAAGTACTGACATAGACGACAACCGTCTGATAGGCCGACAGGCATTTGAATGCAAAGGGATGCGTGCTGAGCGTGCCTTGGTGACTGCAATACTGACGTACGTTTCTCGATTTTGGAGGGCAATAACTTCGTGCTGCGAGTTGCATTTTATGGTTTTCAAAACGCATTCTTCAGAGGCATTGCTTTTTATTTCACAAAGCTTCTTCAGGCATTGCATTGCTGAATCACCTCCCAATGGGAAGAGTGAGAAAGTAGTCGACCTAAAGCATCTTCGAGAAGTCAAATTTGTTGGGGTTGTCAAGGTATCGGTTGATGTCAAGGTAAATCTAGAAGGCAGATCGCTTCAATCATGAGGTCATGATTAAAATAAGTAGAATCTGTTCCATTCCCATTTGACTTTTAGCGCCTCTGTGGTCAATGATCCACATCCACAAAGAGATTTGTTGAGGCAGATATTTGCCCTGCTCCCGAAAGCAAGCAGTTATGCCATTTTTTGAAGAAAAACTTTGCATTGGATCCCAAACAACTCTGTTTTTTGACAGGATTGGTGGAAAATCATTTATCCTTTTCTATGCCATGATGTAGGGCACCCGCAGTTTTCTGGGAAGAATTGAAGCAGCAGGATGCCAATGCGAAATAACATGCTTAACTGCAAATCAAAATGGACACCAAATACTTTAAGAAAACTTACTTTATTCCAGTGGGATCGTATCGCCTTTGAAATAATCCCGTGTGAAGATAGATAAAAAGACCAACTTTGTGAGTAGACCTTGAACAGAGTGCCCAGCAATCGACATTCATCCTAAAAACGTGGTGATGCAATCAGCTAGCTTAAAGGTAGCAAATATCCACTGAATGAGGAAGCGTCAACTTTAGAAATGCTCTGACTCTAAACTCAACGCCTGAGAGCGGAGTGTTAATGCTTGCCCCTAAAATCGGTCTACTCACCCTGAATGCCATTAACGAAGAATTTTATTCGATATATAAAAGTGGGAATGTGCGTTTTGCAGTGCTTCACTCATTCCCTTAAAGGACCGACTGTTCTTCACCATAGAGCTCATTACCGGTAACGCCTTGATGTGCCAAATCCAACTTGCTGGTATGTTTAAGGCACCCATCGCTGCATGAGTCGCTTTATGTATAGTCCGGTATTTTTACAGCTGCCCTTGTAAGAATTTGAAGAAGCATTTTCGAAATAGTTTTCCATATCTTGCCTCAACAGCCCGAAAAACTAATTGTAGACTGCAATGCACACAAGCCACATTGAAAGGAATCAGCGTTTGGTGCAGAAGTTATGCAAAATATGCCATTACCATGAAAGAATCTCAACTCTCCTTGTCTACTAATAGGCTTTAGTCAACAGCTTTATTGACAGCGATTGAACTATGGCAGTGCAAAGCGATGCTATCTTGCCTAAAACAAAGTGCTTTTATGAATGTTTCAAATTGCTATAGTTTTTATGCGGCGGAAGCTGCTGTCGGATTGCCCCTCCCTCATTTTCGAGACCTAGTGTACTAGTAAGTATAACTTGCTTCAAGCAATAATTGCGCATGTCAAGAAGTGTTAAAAGACCTCACAAGGCGTACTTTACCAATGTAGACTAGCTGTTTGATTGAGGTGAGCCTCCTTGTTTTTTGAATTTTGAAATAAATGCCCATTGAGGCGATTTTCTTTGTTCTAACCAAGAACAAGCAAAATTGTAATTATGGTTTTTGAGGCTCGTAGAGACCCTAAACTGGACAACATGCTACTCGACTTGGAAGGTCATGTGAATTTATCCGCTTTTAGAATGTGAAAAGATGGAAGTGCTGGGGTAAACAAGACTCAACCTCTGATTCGACAGGCTACTTTATTTACTTGCCCCATTTACATTTTCTAGGAACCTTTGCCGAGCCAATCAGGCGTTAAAAGCTACTTTCTCGACAAATGGAGCCGCAGGGTATCAACTCAGTGGTGGGAGTAATTTGCTGCACCCCAACACGAGTAACATTTGTTTACCTCCTACTCCTTTTTGAGAAAACGAAGTCTACATTCGTTTAGGTAGTTTGGCGCCAACCGTTCGGAGTATCTGCAAACTAGTGGTGTTTCGGCGTTCTCGCCTACAAAGTGCTTTTTAGTCAGATGCTAATCCCATTCCTTTATCGCTTCCTTGAGTCTTAATTTTTTCAAACGTAAAATTGAAGTAAGCTTGATATTCATAAATTTAAACTTTGAAAATGAGAAGTCCTCAATCGAAAAGTCGCAGGATTTTCTCAGCCGCTGCATGCATGCATGAGGTGTAGATGGAAGTGGACTGGTTCCTATGCAGTGGATACCATAAAGTATTTTCTCGAAACCTACCCATTTAGAGGAATGTTTTAATCCCTTATTTTATCCCTCGACGGTTACCCTCTTGTGTCAATTTAAAGCTTGTCCAAACAGGACCTCCTAGGCTTCAGATTTCAAGCAAGGGTTAAAATGTCCTCCATCTCTTCATCACAGCTTGTTTTCGCCCCTACTTTGACACTGCTTCACCTCACTTCTAACAACTCATTATCTACCAAGTGATCACTTAATCTCAGTTTCCACCAGAGCGTGTAAAGTAGTTTTTTAAATTGTATTTCATTAACTGGATATTATACCTAAAAATCTTCACTCCTTTTGATCCACCACTCTTTTTATTAAATGGAAGCAATTCATCCTGTATCGATAATGATTAAACTAAAATGCTCAGGTAGTTCATTAATACGATGCGAATTTCATAAAGACATTCCCTTATTTTGCTCATAGTCACCTCAACCCACAAATGTGGATGGATTTGCTTTGCATACGGCTCGCCTTATGAGGCTGTAAAGCTATTTACGCCTTTAGCGTAGAACGGCACTAAATGCCCTCGGGTTGAGTTGCTGCGGCAGGTATTAAACGAAGTTTGACTGAAGACTCAAAAGGCCTGTTTTCTGAATCAGCAGTTCGACTAAGCATATTTTATAGCTATCAGAAGTTATATATGCTTTACGTTGCAGTCCTACAGTTATACGTTTCGGCCACTTTGTGGTGTGACATCGCAGTGCTTCGAGAATTACTCCAGAGCGGATGAAGTTGGAATGCCAGATTGAAGCGTGTAGTACCGACGAAGAGAATGGCTGGTGGAAGCCAGGAGTCATCAGCAGAGCCCAAGTATAATGGTGGAGACTCTGTTGCCTATGTAACCAAAAGGAGGGGCATTTTGAAGCATGCGCACTTTCAAAATGGGTAGCCAAGATCTAAACCCACTTTACGAGCGAAGTCGCACACCACATTCCTTTGCAACAAAAGCATTTCCAAGTCTCTTCTAAAAGTGGAAATAATTTATACCAGTGCATAAGGGCACTTTCCACTGAGGTTCATAGTTAGACCGGCTGTCTGACAAAAAGGAGTTCGCTCAGGTAACAATTGCGTGATTGATGTCAGCTCTTCGCAATACGCAAAAGTTTAACTTATTCATCATGTCTAATCACCGTTTTTAGGAGGAGATGAGGAGGATCTCTTTTAATTTATTCTCGGAGTAAAATTTTCCTTTCCTTACAAGACCTCCAAAGAGGATCTTAGCATTTGCCGGGCGTAAGTGCGATCACCCATTCACGTCACGTTCGTGTCATTTTCAACCAGCACTTTCCATCATGTATAGTAAAGAATTTTTAAGCAAATAATCTACACATCTCAAACTCTTACTAACACTTACAATGCGCTTTTCTAGTCTCAACAGTTTTCCAGCATTCTGTAGCTTGCATGGAGTGAATTCACGAGACGTATCATTGTAGCTACAAATTGAATGCCAGTATGGAACTTGTGTACCTCGTGCTTCTCTTATGCAAGGAGTGTTTTCTTTGGTCCTCCATTGAAAACTAAAATCTGGCTCCTCTCTTTCATAGTGACATCTTATTTGCTTCCGCGTCGGTCCCAGGGATTCAAAAAGCAAACGCCAAGCTATTAAATGTCACTGATGCTGCATAGCGAAAGAGCACTCAACTCACAGCCTTAAATGTTTGGCGATTTTGAGTCATTTGTGAGGGTCATCCACAAGACTGAAAATGAATTGTTGCACTATAGAAGTGGGTAAATACCGTTGCAAGGTAGAGTTTTGATGCAGTAATTAACGCAGTTGCTAGAATTTGGCCAAAACATCGAAACTATGGTCATGCTTTAGCTCAAATTTGCCATTGTTGCCATATTGGTTTTGACAAGCGGATTTACTATCGAAATGTGTGCTTCAGATGCACCACCAACTGTTGCAACTTCGACATTTGGATGAAATCGTGCCACGAGAAACATGGTTAGATGCAAAAAGCGCGGACTTTGGGCATCATGTAACAGAGTGGAAAGCGATCCATCTGTATTGGCATGCAGCTTACTGGAGGCAAAATTTGCGTGGGCAAGATTAAACGGCCTAATACTTCTCGGCTTACTGCGATGTAACAAGTAGACATAAGTGGAAGCAAATAAGTATTTTTCAATTCACTTTCTTAACATGGGTCCCAACCCTCATCTCGGCTGCGGTCTGCCAGGCAGCCCAGAGATCCGCTGCCATATCTTATTCTTAAAGGTAAACTAAGGCCTGATAGAATTCAGGGCTACCCAACCTCTCTTTGAGACTTGTGTAGAGTGATGGACAAGACAGAGAGTATCCCACCTTTATGTATATGAGTGATACATTAGCTGAAATTTGCATCGCTAAAAGTTTTAAATAGGTGTGAGATGATGCAACACCTTAATTGTGTCTAGAGTTTCTAATAATGCTGAAGGTGTTATTGCAGTATTGCCGCCAATCCTAAAAACTGCCCTAGGAATTCCTCCTAAGAGTTGTTTAGATGAGGAAGCGGAGTCAAAGATAAACTCAGCAAAGAAATTTTAAGAATCATAATCAACTACAGAACTCGAATCCACTTTTACACAGAAAAGATACCCGGAAGCACCTCTTGCAAGCGACATGACTTCAGCTGTCCCACCGAAGCTAATCGACATATGTAAACCTCGTGGACAAACGTTTCTCTTGCTTCAGCACGACACGCGAGATACGAGTCGCCAACTGAACTATCCCCAACGGATAAGCTCTTCACCATCAAACCTTATTCATCAATAACCAAGTCTGAGTTTGTGATTGAAGTATTAGTGCAGCTTATTTGTTAGCTCTGTCAAGGGCTGGAATTCTTAGAAACTGTATGGTTTCACTGTAACCGTGTAAATATCTGCTTCCTCGTCACCTCCTCACCTCAGTACCTCCTGTGATATACCTTCTGCTAGCTTCCATCTAAAATCCATTGAAAAATAACAAATTTACAAATGCCGAAATGCCCATTGAAGTTTGATTTGTGCTTCAGTCAGAACGATAAAGAGAAAAACTAATTTAAGGCGAAATTTTAAATTTTATTTTTTTGTTCATTTATTGAAGTGGTTGTAAATGCATTATTAATTGTGAATAAGTGAATGCTACCATCACCAGCTAAGGTCCAAATGAACAATGTTTTAGTGATAAGGTTTGTCAAGGAAAAGACAAGGAAAAATCCCGGCTTTTGCTCCTAATAGGAGGAGGTTTGTGTAGAAGGTCCACAGATACACAGCTCCACCTGTGGGAACACAAACAAACCGCCGGTGCATGCAGATTTTGATAAGAGAGTAAACCGACTCTCCCCTCGAACGCACCGCTCCTGATGGCCGCTGAAATGGCGCAGCACCTTTGCAGCGAAGTAAACAAACAAGGCAAACAAAATGCGTTTTAATTATTTGCAATGAGTGGCTGAAGACTGTGTTGCTAATTTTGTGTTCCAGACGAGTTGATTTGATAAAACTGTAAATAAATACAATGATTTACTCTTTATAAGCTCCACGCCTTTAATTTATCTACTTGTGGGTGCGGAGGTGGGAATCAAAGAGAAAAAGAGACGGGTAGAATCGTAACCTTTCATGTAACTATGTAGGTTGGTTGATTAAAATGATTCAATTTCCAGGGGGCTACGGCTATGTCGGACAGTTGCTGAATGGAATTGGTGTTAAAACGCGCATCGTTTTCAAAGATGGTGTGCATTTACAAGGCAGTTCATGTTCCGTGGGGAATCTTAAGTAAGACCGAGGCAGCAATGAAGATGCTAAAGGCACCTTCGTCCTAGTAATCCATATACCTAGGGGATGGCTCGTCTCTTCTCACTTTCACATGATGAATGCTTAGAGCACTTTTCGCCGGAGCATTGACATCCAACGTAGAAACAAGTGGCCCGTAATCATAGAGTACATATGCCGCACCTCTTTGGCACAGCCACTCACCGGTCATGCGCTGGCTACTTGTCAATAAAGAGGAGTTCCGCAGCAAAGTCTGTGCTTGAACGTTGCAAAGGGAAGGCAAAACTTGGTCAATGAAAGCAGTATCAATGTGATGTGGCGAATGTAAAGCGAGTTCACCTGAGATTGATCCCTTCGTCTGCCGCTGACCTTAGGCAGCTGTAAGGCAACAAAAATGCCACCTTAGACCACTGTCCTTGCTTGGAGTTGGTTTAGAATTTCTTTTGCCTTCTCACCACTAAATATTCTTATTTAATGACTAACCATTCTCCCCATCTGCTTAGTTATATTCTACTTGCCAAATTTAACGTTCCATGCACTCAGTAACAGTCTTTTAAGAAATATTTTTCACTATCACACTTATAAATGTTTCTTTAGATGCTTAAATATGGCGTGCAAGTGGCTGTGGTGTTTTGTGACTACAAAAATGAAGGCATTGTTGGGGAAGGAAAATCACAGTGCCACGAAATAATTTCTCAATAACCTGCTACATGCCTATGTTAGTGGGTGGAACTTCGTGGCACTCGCCTCCTGCTCTGGGCCCCTTGACTATCGCTCTGGGCCCCTTGACTATCGCTTTAGTCTGTGGCATTATGAATGCAAACGGACATCAACTTGGCTCTGGATAGACACTGGCAGGTGCAGTTTAACAACCGCCTTCACATTTGAGAGCAGGAGTCAAAACAGCGACTTACAAGTGGAATTTAACGATGGCAAAGACACTTAAAATCTGTATTTTCTATTAAAAAATGCCCCTTTCCATAAAAAAAGAGGATTTCCTTCGATTTTTGAATTCTAGCAGCATGGAATACAAATCATTAGTTCACTATAACCATTCGTTCTTTCCATAGTTTGGAATACTATATGTTGAGTTACAATGCTTTCATGGCAGCTACAAATGCGATGCATTTCCAACCACCCAAGTAAATGAGGCACTGTTAAGTGTTGCCAGATGGAGGCAAAGGCAACAGTCTAAAAACCTTAAGGAAGCCTTTAGGCTGATGATGTTGCTGCAGGTTTGGCAGCGAAACACGTAGGGGAATAGAATAATCATGTTTTAGGTCAATGGCAGGCATGCACATGGCAAAGTATTCGGTGTTGAGTGCTCCACTTTTAAACAAAACGAGCAGTGAAATGAGTTGTTTTGTTCGTAAGTGAGAACTTTTGCTGTTTCCGGCTTGCGCAATTGCAAGAATTTGATTAGAATCGCTACTGAGACGGGACAATCCAGCTGATGAGCGTCAAGTTGATCTGGCATGGTGAGGTGCCTTTAACAGCAGATTTTTATAATGAGACCTTTGCTGAACTTGCAATAAAAAGATGCTCTTTGATTGGTAAGACGATAGTTAGGAGGAAAGAGATGTCTTTGCTAGGGAGAATCACTTGAATGGAAGGCGATTTTCACACACTACCGCCTAACTGCCTAATAGCCTTCGACTGCAACAGAAGTGTAAAATCTTCAATGGAGTTCTGCTATTCCAGCACCTCTTTGCGAGGCAAAACATTTCTTTGTGTCCTGTGATAAAAATGAGGAAAATTTCCCAATTTTTAGAGGACGATGGCTTAAGCGACTGCAAGGCGACTGCATTCGAAATCCTCCAAAAACCAATTGCTTTAGGATAAAAGCATTTAAAGGAAATCAAAAGACCGACTCCTAACAATCGTGATGAGTAGAAATGAATCAGTAGAGATATGCATGCATATAGGTTTACAGATACAGATACAGATACCTATCGTCAGTGCCCTAAGAATACAATCCTACAATTCTGTCAAAATGTATTTATTTATTTTAAGAATTCGGTGTGCCTTATAACAAATCTCAAACCACTCATAAAGGCAATGACAGTTCGAGTTTCGTACACCGGCAACATTAAACATGATAAGGGCAATCAAAAGACAGTTCTATTGAGTAATGTGAAAGCATTCCAGAATAGGGTGGGAAATTACTTAATAAATTGCGGTCAAGTGGATAGTCTTTATCCAAAAGCAGCATAAAAAATACTCAACATTCGCCTTGTTCTCCCCCTAGCGTTTCCTCAAAAGAGTAAAGCAAGAGGAAGGAAAACGAAATCGCTTCCCTCTCATTATGAAAGCATGGCAATGCAAGTGTCCACAAACATGCGATTCACTCTCATCCAACCGCAGGCACCATGATCCACTATCCTCAGTGCTAGCAATAACCCCAGTCTCTTTGGGAGGAGGGAACCGCCAGCACCGTGTTCAGGCATAACAAACACACCCGCCTTCTAATAACTCCCCTCTTCGCCACGCATTACGTGATTTTACAACATAAAGCTCTTCTTTATAAAGTGCTGACATTTATGATAAGCAGTTAAATGCAGAAGAGGAGGAGTATTGAGGAAACGCTTTGATCCTGCAATTGTTGTTGTTGTTGTTGTTGGGAAAGCGATAAATTCTTGTTACGAGTCACATTTTATGGTCTTTTAAACGCACTCAACTAAACACCTCCTTTTAACTCCTAAAGCTACTGCAAACATTGCATTGCTCAAACAATTTACACGGAAGGAGGGGACGGAGTTGTCTAGCTGTTGCCTTGGAATGGAGACCCGATATCCCGACTGATGTCAAGCAACGCTAGATGATTGATCGCTTCATATCATGTTCTTGGAAGACTGCAGCAGCCACTTGAAGTAGAAATTTTGTGACTTCGCTTCTAGCCATTTAGCGGTACCAGTAAAGAAACGTTTTTTAGAAAAGTGTTTACAGCGCTTCCAAATCTTAACAGTTACGACGATCCCTTGAAGTCTAACTTTGCTTAGGGCCTTAAACTGTGCTACTCTTTGACTGACTTAAACAGAAGGATAGCATCCCTTCCCTTTTCTACGATGTCAGGCACCATGAAGTTTTTGAGACAAACCTAAACTGCAATCTGCCGCTCCATCCGCGATGCAAATTATGCACATACTGTCCCCAGAGGGTTGGGCAATTCAGTTCCAAAAGAACCAGATGCTGCAATGCTCTCTTATAAGCAAACATTACTCGCATTTCGGCAGCCAAGGAATCTCGTCAACTTCTTTCAAGGTTTTGTATTGTTACATCTAAGGTGGATTCAATATTTTCTGTAAAATACCTCTACGTTCTATGAAAGGGTAGGCTCCGAAATTGAAACGTAGTGCTTTGAAATATCTTGAATTTAAAATCTTCATTTTAGAGATGGACATATCACTGTTTGATAGAGCCTTGATTGAGCATACGTCTCCAACTATTTGTAACTGCAAATCCGAAGTCCAAGGCTGCACAGAGTGGCAGATCAAACGACACCTTTAAGCAGGCGCAAATCTCCAACCACAGATCGACCTAACAAGCCTCGCAATTGTTAGAATTGCATCTATTTCTTCCAGTCTGGAAATGCACGAGGGATTCGCAATTTGAAGATGACTGCCCAGAATCGCCCCTCGGTGTTGACAATACCATCAGGACTGCAGTAGCTGCAAAAATGAACCCGTCCTCCTCAATAAATCCAACTCCTGCTCTTGTTGTTGAGGTCAAGCAGTGCCAATAATATTCATGTGGGTTGACTTTTCGATCTCCAAAGTGGTGGCTAGATCAAAGTCTCCTGAACATTCTTTTGTTATGTAGTAAAATAAAAATGTGAGGTCCCGACATCCACTATTTTTGTGTTGAATTTAGTGAATGTTTTGCCAGACGAGTTCTCCAGTTTTCGTGCCTTTGACAGTTGTCCTGCCTATAAGCCTTCGTGACATGTGATAAACTTATCGCTACTTGAGAAAAGACTTAAAAGTACCATTATCTGTTTCGTTGTTTGCAGAAGTGGTTCGGTGTCTGATAGCCTTACTTAATGACAAGCAGTAATGAATATGCAATAAGGATCCGGAACTTAAAATTCCTCTGTTTTTGCCCCAAAATCAACTAATTGTTATTTTGTTATATTTGAAAATAATCAAAATTTTTTAAACATGAAGCGGTGCAAGGTAAGCCCTTCGGGTAGAGAAAATCGACGCTATCATAATTTTCCTTGGGATGACTATGCACTGTGGGTGTGGTCTATGAATGACACGCGTTCAAAATATTCCTACAAAGTTTTTGCTTTTTTTCTCAGACTGCTGCCTTCTAAAAATAAATGAAATTCCCTGTAGCCGAAAAAAGCATTTTGTCTCTATTTTTCCTAGCACAGTGAATAAAAGTGGAGAGGCTAACTCTTTGAAAACCCAGTAATGGACAGCAAGGGGACCGTGTTGTGAGGGCCAAGTAAAAGGAAAAATAATTGAATCATCACAGTCTAAGAACAGGAGTGAAATTGTACTATGATTGGGGACTAATGGCAATGTCTAGGCAAAATCGCTTACCCTGTCAAAGCTTCCATTTCTGAGAACTGAAATAAATTTTTATTTCGTGGCCCTGAGGTTGCCCTGTTTGAGCCGTACACGGCTATCATCACTACCACAATTGATGCCATTTGGGTTCAAAGTAGGTAATTAATCTAGAGGAGTGAGCTTTGTTTGTTGAAATCAGATTAAGTGTTAAAAATATTCTGAATAGGGGAGTAGCCTAGCTAAAATTAATGCTTTTGAATGATTGGAGATAAGCATATTTTAACGTCCAAATGACCCAATTAACTGATGACCACTAAAATATATCACGTGGCCCCACAGACAAAATTTAGAAAGGAGTAAACATTGAGGCATTCGACGACATTCCCACCGGTTGAGGCAGTTTTGACGGCGTAATTAAAGTCGGTACTGATTTGCAGGCTACACGAAGCTGTTGTCCTTTGTTACCGTTAACGAATTTAAAGTCTTGATCACCTCACTCAGCCAGTGGTTCATATAGCTTTCTAAGCCCTCACAAATTTGATAAAAAAGCACTTTCTCAAACCGGTAATAACTCCTTTCTGAACGACTTTGAAATGGAATCGTAGGATAAGCAGTCTATCCATTGAAATTTACTGCTAAACGGTTTGTGAACAAGGTGATTTTGAATACATGGAACCTTAATTAATAGTGGCACCTTAAGTTGGGGAAAAACCAACAAAATGCTTTTCCCTGCACTGACTTTTCAGGTGCGTTCCGGCTGTTCAGCCGGTGGAACGTCAGACGCTTGAGAAGCCTATTCCTACCAAAATTAAAGAAGAATGTATCAATCACATTGATACACTTAAGGGTAGAACGATGAAATTTAAAAGAATTTAACATTCGGTTTGCGCTAAGATGACTTCAGTATTTTGCCCTTTTCAGTAAGTTTTGGGTTGCATTCCCTAGCATCGAAATTCCGTCTTTCAGGTGCTATCTCCTAGGTAACATACTTTAGCCACGTTAAGAAAATTTTTTTAGCCCACTGACGAGACAACTTAAAACTTGCAACCTCCATAGCACTGCATGCTTGGAAACAAAGTTACTGTCTGTCTGTTGGAAATAAAAACAAGTTGTACATGAAGTAGAAAATAATTAGTGCTTTTTAACAACACACCCTCTTCAGTATATGCAAGAGACTGTGCCTTGACAACATTCGTACACTCAGTCCACAGCTAGTCACTAGTTTTGTTGATGCAATGCTCTACTTAGACGCAGAATTTAATAAGAATAGTAACAATCTGATACACATCGGAACCAGAAAACACTGATTTGTTTTATAGGTGTGGGTGGAGTCACGAAAAAGACTATCGGTAGTTCACCGGTAATAATATTTTCTCATATTGGTTTCATGGGCTATTTAAGGCTCCACTGTAATGCTTACGCTGGACAAGCCGGCTGTTCGCGCCAATTCCGTAGCCCCGGACCCTTCTGCATTGTCGTTTCCTTCGTGGTGCTCCTCTTCGAGAAGATTATAGAAATATATCTCGATTAGGTCCTCATAGCACTTATCTGGGTGTCCACTTATGAATTCATTAGATATAACGTATTTATCATCACCCTAGCTTACTCATGAGAAAGTGGAACAAAGATTTAACACCTAAAATAATGGAATCAAAGAGGAAATTTTCTGTACAATTCAAGCCAATGCATTGAGCCGGTCAATGTGGTATGAAAATTAGATAAAAATATAGGGTTACATAAGTGAAGTGACTTAAACTTCCTTGCTAATGCCATTAAATAGAAGTCAGCTCTCGTTTTAAGTGTGTCAGTCAATTAATAGAAACAGTTGAAGCGTCTAGTCACAATTTATGTTAAGAGCATCAAAATAACTCCATATTCAACTAGGTAAACTCAGTTAAAAACGTAAAAGGTACGCAGTATTTATTTTGAAAAAAACATTTCATGTGCTATATGCTGTGAGTTAAACAATTGGTACAGATCATAAACATTTGATGTGCCCTTTGAAAGCCTAATCGAATGGCAACTGTTTATTTGGATTTACTCGGAAACATTACTTGTAATCGCGAAGTCTTACATTTCACGTAAAACCCATTTGCCTTGGATAATTTTAATATTTGGCTTCGCGAACGGTTATAATTCCACTGCTACTTACATAACGAAGGTTACAAAGCAACTGGACTCGACGGACTCGCCTTGTGTTTCGTACGGCCCATGTGTCGAGGAGCGTCCATCTTTGCGCCGAAGAAAGGAGTGAAGTAGAGTTTGTTCTTCTCCCTACTCAGCAGCTTGAATCAGCAGTCCACAGGACACATCAAACATGAGGGCGCTCATGCAATAATCTCGGGTTGCACGACTCCGATGCCACATCAGGCGCTTTCACGCGTTATACTAGTCTTACTTCTCTGCACAGGCCACTAAAATGGTAATGCTTCACGGGGATTAAAAGTGTCTCAATCGCACAATTCTCTTCCGGTTCTTGGCTCTCCTGTGGCCTAGTAATCAACGTTTTAAATTGACAAATGTAAACACTAAAGAGAAATCTTGCTTTCTTTAGGGTCAAAATGCTGATGGTTTAGAGAATAGAAAGCAGCTAAACGTCAAATGGTTCTATTTGCCTGGTGATTATAAAATGTAAGGAATGCGGTGAACAAGTCAACTTTGTTACATCGCACCTGTTGAATGTGCCACTGAGATAGTCATCTTCTTCTTCCCATGCATCGCTAGCTTAGTAATCTCTTAACTGCGAGGATTATTCTGCTTTTATCACAAAATTTGGCATATTTTTGTTCGTGTAAAATATTTTAGGGTTAGCCCAGTAGTTTGCAATGCAAAAAAACACTTTGCTTGCAATTACGGGCTTTTCAGCAGTAATTTTTATGTGCACGGTCAGATGGGACTCTGCAAAACAGTCACCTTCACCTCTTGAATTGCTCACTGGAAGAGGCTATTCTTTCCACCTGAACATCATCCTAACATACAAAAGGCTTTCTTCTGTAATGTAAAGTGCCTTCTTGAGGTTCGGACAACATGATTCTAGGCCAGTCAAAATTTCATCCACCGAATTTTTCATTCCAAGCGAAAATTGTTATGAATCCCTAAAGCTAGCTTAAGCCGTTAAAAGGGGCGATTTTTCTTCGAGAGTGAACGGCTCATCTAAAAGCACTTTGTGACTTAAAGCTTCCGGTTTGCTGAAGTACGCCACTGTTAGACGCCTAACACTGGGCGCTTACGTTCTCCCAAAAGTTCACGCCTGGCATGTCTAGCTCCACTTCGATTCATGAACATCTTCAGCACTGTTCTTATCCCTAGGATTTCTCATCGCTTCCTTTATTTTCTTGTCCTTTTGCTGGTCTGACAACACCTAACAGTGCCTCATGCAATTGTTTTTCCTCCTAAATGCAAGCAACTTTGAAGGGTCACAACAACCGCCACCCATTCGGTTTAACCAGACGAGTTTGACTTTTGCATTTCCACTCCCGATTTGGTCCTAATTTGCTTATGTGAGTCAGCCCTTTCAAACACCTCACACTTCAGTAGTAGCTCAGCAGAGCTCTAGTAGCCTAAGAGTTTTTTTAATGTACTGCACCCAATTATCCGCATCGAAATTATAAAATGCTATCATATCCAAACCTGTGCTGCGTAGGGATCAGTGAACTTCACAAAATGGGGCGAAATAAATGAGCTTCTAGGCGAGATCCTTATATAATCTACTACAATTGAAAATTACACCGCTAGCTAGAAGGCGTTAAATAACTCTACTTTAACTCCAATCTACGCGCCCATAAATAGGCGGGTAAAGCCCAGCAGAGGCGAGGATTAAGGACTTAGGGGTTATAAATGATAAAGCGTTCTAATTTTCACAGCTAAATGAAGCCACTGCGTCTAAGCGCAACCTGAAAAACAATTTCCTTATCACTGAATGCAAATAAAATGCAAGATTCCTCCTTAAAAACCGTTTTATTTCTCCTTGATATTCTGGTCAATGGCGAGTTAAGCTTGCATAAATTCATAGTGTCTTGATGCGTGTCGCAACAGAGCATCCAGTTTGTTCTTGACCAAACGGAAGATTTATTGCGGGAGGTGGTGACATGAGGAAGAAACAGGGTATCAGGTGCTTGCACAATTATAGCAAAGAGATCAGATATCTCTAAAGTTTAGCATTGAACAGAGCTAGCAATTAAGCCTCAATCACAAGCTAGGCATTAAAGAAAGAGAAGCTCCTCAATTCTGTTTGCAAAAGCTCAGTTAACAAATGAGTGAAGAGGGAATAAAAAGCTTCACGTGTCCAGGTTGTTGCTTGTTGGAAACTTCTTCAACAAGTTTGACCGGCAGTCACAGAGGGTCACACATGCCAACACACTTTAAAAGGACAACCACAATAGATGCTTTAAATATCATTCCAACTTAGAATCGACTGAACTTTATAATGTTTTTAATTTCCGACCGATCAGGTCAAAATGAAACGTTACCAGATGGGTGTGCAGGGATTGCGGGCATTGAGATAGACGACGACGTTGATAGCAGGTTCAATTAAGGCATTGCATACGTGAACCCTTGAAGTTTTACCTCGAGAATGGCGCATCAACCTGTCCACAATAAGATCACAAAGACAAATTTCATGATCCCTTAACTGCACTGGAGTAAGTGTTTCATTGAATCGTTAGAGTTTTACTCCAGAAGATAGTAAAACAAAATACTAAAATACATCTATGGCGAATCCTTACCAAATGAAAGTCTAATAAATCTGCAACCATAAAGCTGCGTAACCTCTACTTATCCTGTTGCCATAACTACAATTGTGTTGCACGACCTACCGCGCAGAACTTGAATGGAGATGAAATAGCCTTAGATTCCACAGGCTCTTAGTTTGTCCTGTGGTAAAAGGTATGATCGCGAATCTCTAGGCTGCCCAGTGATCTGCAGCCACGACAAGAGTTTGGGTCCTCCTTGAGGAGTTGAGCCAGAAAAGAAACACTCACTTCCTGCTTTCGTTGTCTTGTGGCTCAACAGTGATGAGCAACTGCATGTCCTTTACAGATTGTTGCAATTTAAGCAGCTTCATCATGGATAAGTTTGGGAGTAACGAGAGAGCGATGACAAGGCAAATGTAAACATACTAGTCTGACAATTTTGGAATTCTGTCAGTTATATCTGTACGCCACCAACACAAGTGGATCAACGATTACTCCGCCAAATTCAGGCTCATGTCAGCAATTATCCGCATTGGTCTGTGTATCTAGTGGTACGATCCAATCCATATGTGAAAACAGTGTGGATACGAGGCAAAACTTGTGCCAATTCACGACTACACTTTTTACCTTGACAAGTGTATTGTATGAGTTTTGAAGCAAAAGAAAAGTACCCAATGAAACCTCAAGCAAGCACAATTTTAATTACTTTTCTCAGTGGTTAAAATTCGCTTCTCGAGGTGAATTTTATTATTTTGATTCATGTGAGCACTTCGCCATGGCCTAGGGATCGGAAGATTACTAATTACCGACCCACACCAGGGAGATAATTATAAGAATCAAGGTTGTGGAGCGTCTCCTTTAATTACGCAGGTGTGGAACAACATCGGCGGATTGTAGTACGTCAGAACTCTCAGTACGGGAGGCGATAGCAAGTCACTGGACATGCAAATGGTGGCACAGTTGATGCAATATGACAAACTATCAAGAGCGCGAGCAAACTATGGTAGCCTAGCCTTCGCCGTCTCATGTCATAAGTGCCAAAGTACAAATAATTATAAGTCAAATTGACATGGGAGGAGTCACTAGACGTAAAATATGAGATGCACAAATTACACGCTTGCATTTATTTGAAGAATTATTTGGCTTTGGAGAAAATCTTTGCAATTCGATTAAATTATTTAGACTTTGAATAGGAATAAGAAGCGTAAGCCAAACTAAAAGGGGGATATTTTACCAACAACTAGAGACCTGCATTACTGACTGCAAGGAGGAATGCTGGTCAAAATGACAAGATGTTGGTGTAAAAATACGATCATACCTACAACTCTGCAAATGCTGAGGGTCTTTTTAGACAGAATGAGAAGGGAGGATTGAAGTTGCCTCAGACTTCCCTTATTTTTGACTTTAAGTAGTGGCTAGATGAAAAATAGCTGAGGTGAGGTTTTACCTTGTAATAAATACGACAGCTAAAGTAAGCCTCCAAATTTCAGCGTCACAACAAAGAGTGAATTGTAAAGATCTAGCTTAAACGAAAAATGGTGTTTAATTAGGCGAATGTTTGGCCAAACAACCTTTTTAGTCTCCGTGACTTGCAAATCCGTCCTGGCTGTAAATTTATCTCGGTAAATGTCGCGTTTTCCTAATATGATTGATCGTCAGTTGAGAACAGACTGAAAAACGCATGTTTCGAGAAATGCTACTTTATTTACTAAAATGCCTTCTTTAAAGATAGACATATCTTACAACTCACCGTTTGGTTTACATGGGATCAGAAGGCTCTGTTATTGTGCTCCAGCTCGGCTGCATGGCCTCACAGCCATGGTGACGGCCTCCCAACCAATTCTGCACATCGACAGATTCCAGAAGCAGCGATCCTCCGCCATAGGTGTACAAAGCACATCAAAGTAACTTACGCGGAAATTCACAACAGCGAAATAATTATTGCCTTAAAAACATTGCTATCACGGCAGGGAATCAATTTGGCAGAATAAACTATGTTCTGAAGTTATATGCTCGCCTTTTTCTACTGCAGCCAGTGATAAAATACTCATCGTGATTCCGCTAAATGATAAAGGACTTCATACCCCGTTCTGATGTCTCATTCTGAGCACATTGGCATAGCAGCGCTGCCATGCTACTCAATCCATATTGCCCACTCCTTTTTATTTCACCGAGTTGTCCAAAGTCCAGAATATCTCATTTTGATATCACCTTTAGTCTGGGGCGAGTTGTTGCTGAAGTACTTAAACAACGGTAAATGTGGTTTCTAAAAGTTGTACGACTACTTATTCCAACACGGAGAGCTCCTGGTAACTTTGGGTTGTTGCCTTAGGGTGGAATAGGCAGCGTTACTGAGATGTAAAGAAAATAGGGCAACTGTCTTCATTATTTCTACAATCCTATGGGAGATAATTACTTAAAGCTGATTTGACTTTTCCAGCATAGTTGTCGTATAATACAACTAATTACACAAATATCAGTTCAATTCGAACTAGGAGGTTCAAGGAGCCACCTAGTTTCAATCACCTCAGCGGCTATCAAGTCAAGGATTCTGCAGAGTTTTTGGATTACGGTCCAAGAGATGTGTGTTTTGTCCAGTTTTAGGTCTCTTCAAATTTGAAACACCAAACTGGCATTCCGTATAAAAATAACGCAAAACGCGTTTTAGTTATGATAACCCCTTGAACACAAATCACAGATATAATTCATGTTTTTCTATTGTAACTGACACGACGCCAACAAAGGTGATGCTAATTATAGCCCTATAAAATGCATTGAAGTCATTTTTACCACCCTTTCTCCATTTATGCGCCTTCGAATGCTTTCATTTAGATATCTCATGCAGGTATATTTACCCATCAGTGACATTTTGACAACCAATTAATAATAGGAAGGTGCGCCTTTTGAAGTTGCTTATTACCTGTTTTGGAACTCAAATTTTCACCATCCGAGTGATCCATTAAAATTATTTTCATGAACCTTTGAAGCGTGGCCTTCTTATTGATGCGCAATACTCTGAGAATGAAGGACCAGCAACTTCCGCTCCGTAGAAGTCATAGTGTTTTAAAACTTACCTTGCTATACACTGCCTTAGTTAAAAGATCGTCAGCAGAAGTGTTGACTGACCCCATCAGCAAATAAAAGTTGGAGGGAATGATGCGCAAGGTGATACCCCTCCAATGTTGGAGGCATTGGACTATTCAAGCCTTTCATAGCTAGAATTGCTCAAAAATACATTTTAAGTCCTGCAGCTTGGAGTTCACTTGTACCGTTCAATTCCCCTTTGGGAGATTCAGTGCTCTACATAGGTAGGTCAAAATGCATTGACATGTTTGACATAATATAGGAATCAGACACTGATACTTGAAACTGCACATTGTGTACAGTTTAATTTTTCAAGTAGCAGTTCCATTTAGCCAAGACGTCACTGTTCCAGATTAGAAGGCCTTTATACGATGGCAGATGTTTCAAAAGGCACAGAGCAGCTTTCGAAAAAAATATCGGACTGTAAATGAAGCAGCTCACGTATCGAAGAGCTTCTTAAATTTACCATCAAGTTGAACCAGTACACTGGGCAGCCACCGTTAATGAAATCTTTGGCGATGAATAATGAGTCTTTAGAAAAGATAATTGATGTACGGTAAAGTAGTGGCGGTCAAATTTGGTAGGCAAAATCGAGGGCAACTAAAAACACTCAAACTCTGCAAGCTAAGCTTAGGGCTGTTTTACAGAGACTAGCATTTCTTCCAAAAATAATTTAAAACCAGAAAAAATTTGCTGACAAACTTTGTTAGTAACTTGGACACAGGATACAACATCCTAAAATGGCTTTGTGCTTGTAAAAATCAGAACATAGTTTATGAATCCTCTGTATTGCCTCTCAGTTTCCAGGGATTTAACGAGGCTTGATTTAACTTCTAAGAAGCCACTGACATTACGATGTTTGGGAAGCCAAAAGCGGTGATATGTCCATACAAAGTGTCCGGTAGTTTAAAGATTACAAATTTTTTAATTAATGATTTCTTATAATACTTTGAACGCCCAATCAAACGTTTCGGCTAGGCAAACGCCTACGGCCCCGCCATTGCGGCTCCTCTTACTAGCATCGCCTTCGGCTTCTGTACGCTTATGGCACATTATCCACCTATGGCTTCTGCCTAATTCTAGAAGGGCTTCGAAAAGCACGAATCTTTAAAGTAACTGTTGGTTATTACTGGAAAAAGAAATTGATGCGAAGAACCTCGCACTCTATTTAAATCCTTTTTAACGAAATTCGAGAGAGTGCAATACCCAAAGTATGCACATATTTGAAAAAAAATTAGTTCGAAGCCCAAGTCTTTTGCAAAGGACCACCCGACATTCTGAGATCAGGCCTACGAAATAGGTTGAAAAACAATTTAACGTTTTTTAAACAAGATAGATAATTGCATAACAAAACATTCACTGAGTCATTAAAAAGACACGGTGACCCAATCACCACTTCACGCAGTGAAGGCTTTTTAGGATGTCCTTCCAGCCCCGTATGCAGGGGCTGTTAGTGATAGAGAGAAAAATCACGTCTGCCTGTAGTACCCATGATAATCATCCACCTGCTCGACTAATTTTGTCCACAGGCAATAGTTCACAAGAAAAGAGACAATGATCTTTCTTTGTTTGTCCTAAACATTTGCCCAAACTTGTATGTTTCATAAACCCTTATCTTAAATATAAAACAAATGGAGTCAATTTTTATGGAGAAGACTTCAGCAATTTCCGACAACTGTCAGACACCTTTTTAATCGGTTAAATGCTGGAAAATTTATGCTTCTTCCACCTTCTAACAATAGCCTCTGTAGCGAAATCACAAGTGATTCTAATTAACTCAGACTAATCTTCGAACAGTAGAAACAATTGCCTTCACTTGTGGTTAAAATGCGCGCCCAAAGGAGGTCTCCCTATATTCATTATCCCTTTATCATAGGTTAAACCTGCACTTTGAATGCTAAAGTAGGGTCATTATTTACAGCAATGATCACAAAAATTGGAGAAAATTCTCATTTATGAATTTCGATGCTGCGAGCTGCTTCACTAAACTGTAACACAACTGAGCACTGCTGGCACTGTGGAAACAGTTGACTGTCAGTCATTCATCACGAAGGAGGTAGCTGTGCTAGAAAAATTCACAAACAAATCCAAATGGCGGCGTGACTAATTTATAGGTTTGGCTACAGTCTGCTGGAGCTGAGTCAATTTTGTTCCAAACTGAAAAGATTTTATCGCTGTGTTAAGGTTTGCGTGTGAAAACCTGAATTGGTGATTGCATTCACATGCAGTAGGTTTTTTTGCAGGAAATACTTAAAATGCTTGGATTATGAAGCAATGGATGCTTTTAGGCAAAACTAGAGTAAGTCAACTAAAAAACCTTTCTAATCGGAACTGCGAGCACCTTTAATGCGCATTAGAATCCAAATCCAAGCATACATAACAGTCAGTCTCGTTACTGAGGAAGACTGCCAACGAATGCAATTGTTAAATCAAAATTTAGTGTTCCGTACTTTTATTTTTAGAAATGTGGATACGTAGGGACACTGAAAACAACCTTCCAGTCGGGAGGGCTGATAAAAGCACATTCTTGATACTTAGTGTCGGGGAATAAAATAAGTAACTTAAGTGACTATTCCCAGCGCCACCTGGCAAGAGCACAAATAACAGAAGTTGGGTTTATTAAAAGAATGTGTTTACTTTTTTATGGCTATTGCAATCGCGATAGCATTGGCTGCACCGAGGGGCGTTCCTGCGGTAGCCAGCCCGACATACAAACGCCTAATTTTTTTCCACTGGAAGTAGTCAATGCAATTCTGACGAATGCTAGCTCATGATGTCGCTCTGTCGCTAAAGATTCACGTCTACCTGAAGGAGTCGTCTTTAATTCAAGATTTACAGTGATAGACATTGTTTTAAAGCGGAGTTTCAAGAGGAATCGGAGGTTGACATCACCAAACGCTTTAATGCTAGGTCATTTAACCCACTTATTGTTGCTCCTGGAGCCTCTCCTCGCATAAAACTCGTAGGTACTTCAAGTGCAGCAAAGTGACCGTCAGAATGAGATTTTGTGCTCATAGGCAGGCGTCTTAGTAGCTCGAGTTATTTTAACCTTGATCGAGTTACTAAAATGTCAGACGGTCTTGACAGTGCGCTAACAATTTGCATCACGATGGGGTACGTATCAGCTGTCCGGTTCAAAGGTTTCATAGGTGTCGCGCTGCTTTAATTTTTCCTTACAACTGCAAGTGCTCAACATCATGGAATAGGAGAAAAATGCCACCATTTCGTTCTACTCAGCCGACGAGCATAGTCAAGTAAGATCTTTAGCAAAGAATTACTTCAAAGGGATGTCCTATTCGCATACTTATGGGAGCAGTGCAAATAGTTGTCTGGCAAGTTTTTTGGCTAATGTGACCAATTTTTCAAAGAAACTTAAAAGCCAAAGTAAAAGCATTCACTATGAATGGGAGTTTCAGTCCTTCAAGCACAACTATTGCCTATTTCAAACACGATTTCATGATATGAAGCGATCAATCATCTAGCGTTGCTTGACATCAGTCGGGATATCGAGTCTCCATTCCAAGGCAACAGCTAGACAACTCCGTCCCCTCCTTCCGTGTAAATTGTTTAAGCAATGCAATGCTTGCAGTAGCTTTAGGAGTTAAAAGGAGGTGTTTAGTTGAGTGCGTTTAAAAGACCATAAAATGTGACTCGTAACAAGAATTTATCGCTTTCCCAACAACAACAACAGCAACAATTGCAGGATCAAAGCGTTTCCTCAATACTCCTCCTCTTCTGCATTTAACTGCTTATCATAAATGTCAGCACTTTATAAAGAAGAGCTTTATGTTGTAAAATCACGTAATGCGTGGCGAAGAGGGGAGTTATTAGAAGGCGGGTGTGTTTGTTATGCCTGAACACGGTGCTGGCGGTTCCCTCCTCCCAAAGAGACTGGGGTTATTGCTAACACTGAGGATAGTGGATCATGGTGCCTGCGGTTGGATGAGAGTGAATCGCATGTTTGTGGACGCTTGCATTGTCATGCTTTCATAATGAGAGGGAAGCGATTTCGTTTTCCTTCGTCTTGTTTTACTCTTTTGAGGAAACACTTAGAAAAGAACGAGACGAATTTTCAGTAGAAACTGAGTACAGACCAGCTTACGACATTTTCAATCCGTCCTGGATAGAAAGCGTCAACCTAATCGCGATGCTTTTAGATCACTCTTTGGAATTGTTTGTGGTTGTCTTTACCATGTTTGAGGTTGATGGTGCAGGAGGTGCACGAAAGTAGCACTGATATTGCCTTTGGGAGTAAATGGAGGCTTTTATAAGAAGGGCCAGATTATCAACTTATTTATGTCTTGCAAAATTTTAGGACCGCACTTTAGAAATACTGAGGAAAAGGCGAAAGGAGGTACAAAGAAATCTGCAAACCTCGCTGCATACAAGCCACTGCTGATTCATTTCTACTCATCATGCTTTTTGAAAGCCGCAAATTTTAGGTCCTTAGACTGCATTCATCTCAAAGTAATCGATTTTCATTAAGGATTTAAAAAGAAAAATTGTGATTCAAAAGATGGAATACCGTCAAGTATTTCCATTTGATAAAAAACTACGGAAGGGTTGAGGCCCTCGAATTCACCGAACTGTAAGTAGGGATCAAACAAGAAGCATCCAAAGACTTGCGCCTGCTTCATAATGTGTTTTTCTTTTTGAAAAAGTGATATTTACAATAACGGAAAGCAAACTACTGGATTAGACCCTCGAACTGACGACGTACAACAGGCAAATCTTGGTTTACACTTCTTAACAGGAAACCTTCACTTCCTTGGTGTTAACTCTCAGGTGACATGAGTTGGACACAATGCGACACAAAGACAGGATTTTGCTTCTAATTTACAAGTTCATCAGCACAGAGTAATTAAAATTCCACCTACCAGAAATACACTTCCGACAGCGAAAATAGATGAAAGGTCTCGTATGTAGTGGAGTTAGTAAATTGAGTGCGAATCAGAAAGTCGTTGATGCCTCCTGAAGATGAAAGAGAACTCAAGAAACTCCCACCGCACCCACTTCACGGCTCATCAAGTCAATTTTATTATCCATGAAATTACGGAGCTACCCAAACAGGGTAAGATACTACTCCCAATTGCAACCGAATTGGTGGACATTTAAGTCGCAGCAGAGTTAGAGCAACACTGAGTAACAATTAGAAGTGGGCAAAGCTGAGAAATAAAACAGATGCTGTTTAAACTGAAAAGCAACGCAGATTATTTATTTATGGATCTGTCGGCGCGTGGATTGCTCTGATTCCTCAGTTGACTCTCTTCTACGGTTTTGCAGCTACTCAAGCCTCCAGCATTTGTATCGCCTCCCTCAGTCCTGACCTTCATTCGGCAGCATATTTTACACCCTAGCACCCTCCATCCTTTTATCTACGATATTTTTTATCGAGAGGAAACTTTGATCGTGCTTAACCCAGATTCTTAGCACAGTCTTTTACACGGCCATCCATCATCCTTAACAGAATTTATGTCCTTGTCATCAGTCAAGCTGGGTAGTTTGATAATAAGAGCGCAAATACAGATTTTGCACTAGAAATTGAAACCAAAGTGAAATGTTAGCGATTATGCTGCTTGGGTGTCATTCAGTTTTGTTAATAGGTCTAATCGGAGCAGCAGAAGTTATCAATCATTTTAGTTGCATCAATCACTTACTAAGACCAGGAAAAGTGCCTGCAAACAACCCACTTAGAGCAACTAAAAATCGCTTTAAATTCTGCTTACTAAACCGTGTTAGGAGCTTTGATCAGCAATTATTAATTTTTGAGAGCTTTTTGTGTGTTGCATGCTGTGATCAAACAACTGATGCATCGAATGTTCATTTGGCGGAACCGTTAAAGACATAATCGGGTGATCATCGTACATCTAGTATATCTAGAAAAGATTAATTTTTGGTGTAAAGTCTCACATTTTCATTAAACTGCGGTAATTTATCCCAAATTCAAATTGTGGGGCATCATGAAATTTGAGGATCTCATTGCCATCCTCAACAACAGTGCTACCTTGATTGCAGAGGTTGCAAACTCACTCCGAATTAAAATGACTCATGTTTGGGGGAGCGTTTCCTCTCGAGTAGAAGCAGGAAAATGGAGTAGGATTCTCTCTTTGGCCTTCTCAGCAACTTAAATTAGCAGTTACCAGAGCTAGAGGAAGTTTGATGAATTCGTCTCGGAAGGAAGGCTCTTTCTCAATCCCACATCCCAGTCATCACGGCCCAACACGTCCTTCCGGCCTTAGTTATTCAAGGCGATAACAAAATGATGGCACTTTGTGGAGGCTGAAAGTGCCTTACACAATTACTTCCGACCTTTTACTGCCCTGTTACCTCAGCATCGAAATTTGAATTGACAGAGCTTTGCCGTTAATACATTGTTATTGCACTCTTATGTCCGACAATCACACTGTGAGTCAAGTTAAAGTGACAAATGCAGATATTGAAATTGGTGTCTCAATTGTCAAGTACGGAAACTGCTCTTATTGTTGACGGAATGGAGAAAAGCCGCAGTTGGAGGTGAGGATGAAGGTTGGCAAATGTGAGGAGCGCTATAACATAAGATAATGTATCTTAAGCGGTAAAAGTCTCACTTTATCACGTTGTACTCAGTTTCCCATAATCTTGCTATTAGAAACAAATTTGCTTTAGTTGAAATGGATAAAAAGCACTTTTATATGGCGTCAAGCGAACTAGTTATGTGTTAATGAAAAAAAAGAAGAAAGGAAGCTCAGAATGCTCTCTTCCAGGCGGTTTTAAAAGTGAGATCCCAACAATTTTCAAATGCACCTATTTCGAAGCTTATTAATTTGGCTTTCATACGCATGCAAATACACAGCTCTTTCTAGCCTCTTTGAAGTGGCGCGCCAACTTCCAACTAAGTTAATAAAATGTTCGACCCTTTCATTAGAACATAATGCCAATCACGGGTGTTCAAATAGCAAAAGAGTTGTGGCAGCACTGAACAGCTTATCAGTACAGTCGAAGTCATCGAAGATACGGTTTGTCAGTGGCTTCTCACCTCCTCTGTACATCGGTCGTACACATCCTGTTCTATCGTCATGTCCACTTTTTCCATTGGGACAGACTTCGAACGTCGCAGCGTGTTTTGGTGAGTGGTAAAATGCGTCACCTGCTCTCAAAAAGAGAATGAAAACTTGTCCAAATTCGATCTTTGAGGCAGTTTACTCCATGATCGAGCATAAATTCATCCGCATTGTCAATATTATCGTGGATGCCGTTCGTTAATCACTAAATGATTAAACTTCGTTTGCCTGTAGGGCCAAAACATGCAGATTTGCCACGTAGAGCACTAAGATCAAGAAAGAGATTCCTGTACGGCTCGAGTTAATGTCTTCCATGGGTGAAACAGATGCAAAACGAAGCCGAGGTTTATTATGTGCAATCCACTACACGTCCTTCCTCAGCACATTCAGTTTATTTGACCGTTTCGAGCGGAACAGAAGAATTTAGCGATGGTTTTAGGTGCGTCCATCACTTACTGAGAGCAGTAAAGGTATCTACCAATAATCATTTTTAGAAATATCCCAAAATTTAATGCAATGAACTGAGTGCGGAACAATTATTATTATTATTATTATTTTTACTTTGAATAGATTTACCTATGCGGCGCACATGGTGTGGTTGCTGAAAGGAACCACTGAAGACCACGTCAGGTGATCATCGCGTATCAAATGCACTTGAAAAGACTGCTTGTAGGTGTGAGGTCTTGCATTTGCAATAAGCTGTGGCTACCTGCCCCAATTTCAATTCGATGATTATCGTGAGTATTCTTGATGCCACTGATATCCTCAGCCATGCTGCTGCTTAGGTTATGAAGGCCACCTAAGAAGTGGAGAAGACGAATCATGTTCAAAAGAGCGTTCACCTCTGCATCAAAGCAGGACATAGAGCAGAAGTCGCTTCCTTCCCAACTCAGAAACTATAGATTAGCAGTCAACTGGCATCAGACAACCTTTGACACACCGAATAAGAAGGCTTCAGCAAAATCGTCTCAGGAAATATCTCAATTATGAGGCATCTCAATGAGCCTTTCGGGCTTAATTCATTGCACGAACCACGGGATGAAGCTACTTTATGGGGCCTCAAAGCATTCCATTTTCGTAGTTTTTTCTCAGTTTTGTCTTGTTGTCTAGGGACTAGAATTTAAGTAGACACTATCTTCTCGTTGATTAATCATCTTTGCACCTTTTATCCACATTAACCATTTTTAAATACATTTTTATGAAAGCATTGCTACTTAGCATCGGTTAGACGTCAAGTGGAACATTATGATTCAGATGATGGAGCAGTGGGAAAAACACTTTGAAGTGAAGGAGTTCATCCTTAAAGGTGAATATGCCAACTTTGTCATGGCACACCCCTTGATCACACCACTATGTTTTTCATTTTCTTCTTTCCATGCATTAGCCTCTTTGTAAGTACTTAAGTTGTCATCCTTAATCCTAACAGAAATTACTTTGCTTGAGCAAATATGGATATTTTACCAAGCTCAATGTCCGGTTAACAATTTGCGTTATTGAAAAATGCTTAACTCTTATTAAAGACGAAAATGAGCCTAAAATACACACTCGCCCTCAGGCGTTTTCTGAAGTTGAGACCCTACCAACCTTTCAATAAACCTAAGTCAAAGCTCATTAGATTGGCTTTCATACCATGGAAATACACAGCTCCTTCTGGACAGGTTAGAGCGGCGCGTCAAATTCCTACCGACTTAATGGAGGATGTGGCTATTTCAATGAAACTGCAATCCCAATCGCAGTTGTTCGATTGGAAACAGGATCAAGTTAACACCACTTTTATCAGTGTGGGCAAGGTCATTGGAGTCTCGGTGTGTTGGTGGCTTTTCAGCCCTTCTGTACTTCGGTCGTGCGTATTCTGTCCTAACTTAGTACTTTCCTTCCTTCTTAAAACAAACCCCAGCCGAATCAGCACATTTTGATGATTGGTAGAAAGTGTTATTACTTTGCTAGAAGGGATGGAAAATTGCCCAAATTTGTCCTTTGGAGCACTTTAATGTATAATCAAACATAGACTCATTACCGTAGGTGAAGGTCGTCAATTACTCGATGAGCGATATTGCAGGTTAGCCATCTTAAGCACTGGAATCAAAGTCAGTCGTGTATAAACTAGGCCAAAGTTTTATTTTGTCTACTGCTATTTAATTTCTCTGACTATTGCAGCTGAAGGAGCGGTATCTACCGATTATTTTTGGTGCATCAATCACACACTGGGAGCAGTAAAAGCGCCTACCACTGCCCATTTTAAGGATGCTAAAATGAATCTCAAGTTTATTTACTGAACCAAGTAGGAAACCTAAACCAGCTGTTATTATTTTAATAAATTTTTTTGTGAAATATGTTATAGTCAAGCAACTGGTACATTGAATGGCTACTTGCATCAAATGCATTCTGAAGAAATATTTTGCATGTGTGAAGTTTTGAGTTTGCAATAAGCTGTGGTAATTATCCCAAAACTTTAATTAGTTGAGGTTCGTGAACATTCGCAACTCCGTTGTCAGCCTCAGCAATGATGCTGCTTAAACCATAAAGGCCGCAAAGGAACTGGATATGAATAAATCACTCATAATTTTGCACGACTCATGTAAAGGGAGTATTTGCTGTTGCGCCAAAGCGATGAATCCTCTCCACTCGATGACCGTCAGCCAATGTCTAAAACACCGAACAAGAGGGCGCTGGTATGATCGTCTCGAAGGGCACGATCATAATCCTACGTCTCAATCCTCAGTCACTTTGACGCAACCTGAAGGTTTGTTTTCCAAATAAGACCACAAAATTAAGTCGTTTTGGCGCTTGATAGTGTCTCACTCACAGAATTAGTCTCGACTTGCGAATGACAACCCCACCCTTTCTGAAACTGCAAGATTATTTGGCAATGCACTGCCCAAAGTAGCATTATGAAATGAATTTAAACGCCTTACAGACTGTGGTTAGAAGAGAGTAAAGTGGAGCCTGTTACAAAGTAGCATTGTAAAATGAAGCTACACGTATTTTATAGGGCAGCCATTGGGAAGTGGTTGTACTCGATCCCTCCCGGCATGCCCGAATATTATGACCATGCTTCCCTCTTCCATCCTTTCAGTTAGACTGCGGATATCGAAACTTCGCCTAGCGTAAATCGTATCGCTTGTGGACAAAGGCAAAACAGAGGTGTCTAGACACTCACATCTCTATGGTTCTTCTGGGGCATTACATGAATGCATAACACAAGCCTGTTAGTCACATTGTGTAACCCCGTTTTGAATAAAAATAACTGCCGATTCTTTTTTTCTTGGTTGCTTATTAGATCCACATTTGAAGCAGTTTTTCTCCTCCCTACAATTTGGAGGGCTGATTGTGTAAAAGGTGCTCGAAATTCCGTATTTTTCGTTGCATTTTAGAGTGGTCAGAGCTCACAAAATAAAACCTAAACAATATTTTCGTGACTGCTAAAAGAGATGAATTTGTAGGACCTGTTTAAAAATAGGTTCCTGCAGTATCATTCACTCAAAACGTTTGTTATCCTGTTACCTTGAAGTACCTGTCCTTTTTGTTTTGGGGGTTGAAAGTAAATGAGATGGTCTAAAAGGTGGAACATGGTCATTTGGTTTCCAGATGAGAAAACTATGGGACGGTTGGTGTTCCCAAGGTTAAAATAATTCGTAAGTGTAAACCGTATATAGGATGCAATTTAAAACTAAAGATAAAAACTTTCCTCTACTCTGCGACATCGAATCTCGTTTAAATGAGTTATTTGTCAGAAGTTTTGGTGGTCAAAGCACTAAGAAATTACGATCTTGCGGATTATGGCTGGAGAAACGAGTGGGAGACAAAGTGATCGCCATGCCATATTTTCGAAGCAGGAGTGCAGGAGGACCAGCACCTTCTTCTACATCTTAACGCATTCAACGTCGTTTGCCTAGATTGTGATGTCCTCCTTCAACACCTTGATTGTATACACCTTGTCGGTGTTCTTGTGCTCTGCCAGAATAATTTGTGATAAGAAAACAGGTGAATTCAAGATGCATTTTACTCGTCCTTCAAACTCAAGGTCTAATCATTCCATGCACAAAGCAACTGCAACTTTTTGTGGTCCTCCTCTTAAAGTGTAAACTTTCTGAATTGAGACTGCAGACACGTGTCCTAAAAAAAGCGACGCACCTTTCCAATAAGCCAAGGGAACCTGAAATTGGTGGCCCAAGGGACATCCTGTTTACTCCGTACAAGGTTGTCCTCTCAGCTTGAATTCGTGTTGTCAGTTACTTGGCACTGAACTGCCATTAATAACCAGAACTTAATTTAAATAATATAGTAATTCTTTTAATTATGGCATTTGAAATATTATGCCATTGCAGCGAACCTCCTCACTGCTTATGTACGGCAATTATTTGTTGACGTTCTTCTTTATCCACCAAATTTAAGCAAACCATCAAACTGTCATTATTTAACAGCGGAAGATCACTTGAGACTGGCCTAGGCCAAGTTGCCTCAGAGACCAAGTTAATTGGAAATGTAGCATCGGAGGGCTAAAGTGGGCTCGCACCTCTCTTGTCCGTAGTTCGACTTGATCTGCGAGTAGCTAAGGCACACCGATCACCACTTCCAGCTCAGTCATCAATGCTTAATACTTGGTCCCTTGTATCATTACTGGTTACTGGCATAGAGCCTTACATGTTAACCAAGGTCTTGATCTCCTCCACAAGCGCTTGCGGATCACAAGTCAGTGGTGACAACTCAGCGTTTGTTGACCAAAAGACGTAAGTACATGACTGTCCAATTGGAGACAGAAACAATCGTAACATATTTTATAATCCATGGTAGTTATTACTCACCACCATCTACTCTCAGTCACAGTAAATTGGTCATCTGTCACTGCAATCCTCAGCACAATTGCTATTTAGTTTGCGAAGTTCAAAAAGAACTAAAACATGACAAACTCATCCCAAATTTGGCTGAAATCACGTTCTAGGGAGCGTTCGTCATCGCATCTAAGCATCCTCCTTTTCCCTTCCCAGTAACTTAAAGAGCAGCACCGAACAAGAGGGTGCCCATGAAAAAGTCTTGGGAGGCACGACTCTAATTCTACACTTCAATCATCGGATTATTTGACAAGTCATTCTGGCTTGTTTTTCTAAATTAACGGTAAAATGGGGCTACTTTAAAGCGTCTAATCCAAACAATTCCTTGCCGATTTTGGGCTGTTCCGTTGCCTAGGTGTCGAAATTAAAGCAGCCACTGTTTTGCCGTTTCTGCATTGTTATCACACATTTTATGCACTCCAATCACAACAGGATTAGAGTTTAACTGATATTTGTAGGCAATAAAGCCGAAACCTAGATTGCTTGTTAATCTAAAAGTCATTTGCAGTTCACATTAGTCAGTTTACCCCGGAGGAGGAATTCTGCGATAATACAGAAGAGAAATACTGTCCAAGTATGTCCTTGCCCCCTATACACTTCACTAAGCTTGGTTTGGTCATCACTGTTCCACTTTTGGCCCTTTGTATCAGCATTGCTAAGGAAAAGATTCTCTACATATCAGACGACTCCTTTGACAAGGTAAAGCCTATAATGCAGCTGTAGTGACAACTAGATACATAAAGTTGCAGACACATATCTTAAATGAGGTCGACTTATCCTCGTTAAACGACTGTTTAGCGCGTGCATACAAGATCCCCCAACTAATCCGTGAGACATCTACTGCATATCCTTTACATTAATCCACATTAAACAGTAGCACATATTTAGCTCTCCTCTGATAAAAATTTAACACAGGCACGTTTCTCCTAACAGTGCTATCCCATGCGTTATAGATGGTTATCCCGTGGTTCAATGCTACCTCAGAGCGTTCATTGCGTTTGCAACATGTTCCTTTCTCACTAAAATTATACTCCTAAGGCAAACTACCGACGAACAGGATCCGTATCAAGCCTCAAACTTGAAATAAACACAGTACAGTGGCCCAGATACGTATTTGAAGGCGAAGTGAAGCGGCATTGATAAAAGGTGCTTGTGGAAGCCCAGAATCGACCTCAGAGCGGTACTGCTTGTGCAACGGCCCTATTTTGGGATTAATATCTCAGTCTAGGTCATCAAATTGCACAACAATGCAATTTAGTACAGCATAAAGTACCTGACGTAAAACAGGCTCAAATGCCATCTACTCTCTTCATGAAGTAGTAACATTGCAGCGCAGTCTTTCTGCAGTCTCCATTCATTTGACTGCCTGTCACAGCCACATTATCAAGGATTTGTCGACTCAAGTACATGTTTGCCATTAATAATGGTGTCGAGCTAATATATACCATTAGAGTGTAGCAACGCCCAAAATTAAGTTGCATTCTATCAATGAAATGTTTTGCCTTGAATGCCTATTAGCTTTTAAAGAGCTGCCACTTGAAGAGCTTCGTTCGATGTTGTCATGACTTTTTACGAAGTATAAGGTCCAACTTTGCGATTTTCATGATCTGAATGATATCACACTTAATTTCCACGATGTGCGGTGGAAGCGAAATAGGAACAAAGTGGCTTTGTCCAAAGACATCTTTTTATCCACCTACTCCATCATAAATGTTACAATGGAAGCACTTTCTTCACTGTGACTAAACGAACCATCGTCTCACGATTGTCAAATTACATGCTGTGACAGGTTGAAGAATAACATTGAAGGTATTACTTTAAAGTACTAAAAACCAGTCATTTTGATGCAAACTGGAAAAAGGAGAAAACGCGTTGGTAATAAAAACAACAAATTTGAAGTTGCCAATCCAAAAGCCGCATTGGAGATTAGTCAGAGTCAGAGCATCATCAGATGGTAATCGCCAACATTTTGTCCCTTTAGAATAAACATTGTATCGGTTTGAAATAGCGGGGTCGAACCAAAGCACGTAATGCAGATGAAGTGACCACCACTGTATATCGCGTGACTCCATAATCATAAAAGAAAACTTGCGAGTGGCATTGGCACAAGCTTTGTTAATGGGCAGTGGCACGACAGTCGCCATCGGTTGAGGTAATTCTACTGGAGTAATGAATTGCAGTACCGATTTGAAGGCTACAGTCAATTGTTACCAGTGAATAATTAAGTCTCGGTCTCTTCACTATAACAATATTTCTCCTAATTTTCTAAGGCTTTTTAAATGAAATGCAAAAACATTTTTCTCGACTAAAATCCAAAAAGAAACTTCTTAAAAACGTGCCAAACAGGTGTATCAGCAACTTTTAGAGCTAAGCCATTTATTTGGGTTGCGGAATACCGGCTCACTCGAAACGCTTAATCCCGTCACAATTGAGTACTTAGATGTCAACCATGTAGGCACTTCAGAACGTCAAATAAAATACTCCAGTTATTTTAAAAGGATGGAACGAAAAACTTCAATTAACCATAGTCCACACTTTCAGCGTTAAAACGATCTTGTGCTTTACCTTATTCAATTTGTCTGGGGCTGCCTTTTCGGAGAGCGACTTCCACTACTTTACTTTCTTTGCATTGGCGGCACAAATTGGAAACATTAGTATAATTTTTGGGTCACTAAAGAAAGTTGTGCCTTAAAATCCCGGATCTCAGTAGCATCGAATGTTTAACTTAAAATTTACGAAGTGGTTCAAAATCCATCCATTCAAAACAAGGAAACACATTACTCTGAATAAGGCAAACAAGGTACATCTGGCTTTGAAAGTGGTTTATACTTAGTAAGAGCTGAAGATATCCTCTCTTAGGTGCATCCAAGAGTCAACTTTCTATTTATGTGGACACGCAGACCTCCTTAGACGGGTTGAAGAGCAATGCCAACTTGTAGCCAACTTAGTAGAAAATTTGGCTAGTTTATTTAAATTAAATTAAAATTGTTGATGTATAAATCACACCAGAATTAGGGCAACACCGATTGAATTTCCGGTGCGGACGAAATTATTCAAGATAAATGGGCTGTTTCAAAGTATACTTTTGCATATGTTCAGCTAAAAAGAACCGTGGACGGTTCATACGTTAACCTTCTATTTTAATTGGTGTAGCGCACTGCTTTTATGCTTCTGCTGGCCTTTGGAATGTGCTAGCAGCTGCTTAGCCTTTCTGCAGGTTGTCCACATGTATTCAGACCATCACCATCATCATCCTCCTCATCATGAACTTTCTCTTCGCCCTCGGATAGCGTTGCTTCTTCCCAAGAATACCATTGAAAGTTAACTTAATTAGGTCCCCAGGACACTTAGAATTATGCGATCACTCATAAACTCATTATAATTAATGTTTTCATCGCAACTCTAGTTCGTCAACTACTTACTAGGCGGGCATCCTTTGTTTATGAGGACAAAAAGTCAGATTTGCCACCTAGGGCACAGCAATTTATGCCCTTACATTGCATTATTCATATGAAGGTTAGCTAAGTCCGGTGGCTTTAAAATGCTTTCCCTCTGAGTTTCATTTTTTCATCATTTTGCCTGAAGCAGTGGAAGCCAACGGCATTTATATGTAGGTTAATCGCTTCGTAGGAGCAGTAAAAGGTATCAGACTCAAGTATTGTTCCAGATTATATCTGGTACCCCGAGTGGTAGAATATGGGAGGTGGTTAATGGAAGCGGATCTAAAGGACTCACCTCGTGCAGGACACAACTCATGTTCATGAGAGCGCTTGTTGTTGAATCAAAGCAAGAAATAGAGATTCAAAGAGTGAAGTCTCACCGTCTACCATAAACCGAAATCTACTACAGCAAAAGGATCTTACCTTTCCGAAGCTTCCTTTTCCAAGAACTCGAAGGAACCTGAAATCCGTGACTCGAAGAGTGTCCTGTTTACTCTGTACACGGTTGCCATCTCTGCTCGGAGCAGTGCCGTTGGAGTTCTGAGTTCATAATTAAATGAATATTTTACGTATTAAACCCTTATTAATTGGTGAGAAACGCTTTAAAAAATAATAGCAAATTATCTACAAGCAACAGCTTTTGAATGGTTGGGTCCAAGCACATTTTCACTTTGAGTCTCTCTAAGAAAAAGGATGACCAGTTTAGAAGGACTAAATAAACCATTCTTTGAATAATTATTGCTTGAATTTTGTTATCACCCACCCAGTTTAAGCAAACCAACAATCCATTATTTTTGACAGTGGAAAATCCCATTGGACTAACATTGACTGATTTGCCTCAAGCGCCTAATTCATTGGAGATGTAGGATGGAAGGGCTGTTGAGGCGTTTTTTATCTCGCTTACCTACAATTTGACCTGATTTACCAGTGGACAAGGCACGCCGTTTACCACGTTTGGCTCCGTGACCTGTGCTCTGGGTTTGAGCCTTTCAATCACTACTGGCTGCCGATCGGATGGCTTACATTTTAACCAAGGTTTCGACTCCTTTTATAAGCAAATGCAATTCACACAACAACGACGGTGACTACAAGCACAGGTACTGTGAATAAAACCCATTTGTCACCGTTCCATGGTCGACCAATGTGTGCAAACGACCTTCGAAGTTTACACCGAGGCGTCCACTGCATGTCCTTTGGGTTCATCCAAATGCAACAACAGCTTATAAGCCATGAGAGTTGTTACTCACTATCGTCAACTCGCAGCCACATTGGAATGATCATTTACGAATGTAATCATCAGCGAAGTTGCTGGACTTGACTAACTCACCTCGTATTTGGCACGATTCATGTTCAACAGCGCGTTCATCTTTGCATCGAAGCAAGGAATGGAGTAGAATTCGCCCTCCTCCCTACTCAGCAACTTGAACCAACAGTCGACCGGGCGTCGGATGATCTCAGACACACCAAACGAGAGGGCACCCATGAAGTCGTCTCGGGAGGCACGATCCCAATCCCACATCTCAATCAACAGACGTTTCGACGCGTCCTCCGGACCTATGTCTCTAAGACGATCACAAAATAAAGCAGTCCTGTGATGCTTGAAAAGGTCTCAGTCACACAATTGTCTCTTGAATCTTGGTTCTTCGATTATAATTACAGCAAAGGTCATTTCAAACGATTTTGCGTCAAAAGCTGTGGGTTCAAATCTCCAGACAAATCGCCATCTTGTTGCAGAATATTTTAAAATAGAGCATTCAACAACGAGCACTTTGCCATGTGGATGCCCATCACCTCTCAGAAACCCCGCAATTCCTTTGGGTTCCTGCCTTCTCGCCCATCTGACAACGCTTAGCAGTGCCTCATTTTGCTTTTTAGCTGGAAGAGCATTGCCTCCTCGCCTGCCCTTTAAATACTGAAACCACTGTCTTCAGGAGCTTTTGCTAGTGTTTTTTTTCTCGCAAGCAATTACTCTGACTCCTGCTGTCAAATGAGAAAGTGATCGGTGACCTGCATCTACCAGCGTTTACCCATGGCTGGGTTGATGTCCACTTGAAGTGCACGTCATGCCAACACGTTAGAAAGGTAAACACTGCACCCAAAATGCCACCAACTACAGTGGCAGTCGAGACGTCAAGCACTGACAAGGCGATCGAGGAAGACGCAGTTATCCAAGTATCGAGATGAATCTCATGAAATTCCAACGACTTTCATAGGCAGGCAGTAGGTTATGGAGGAATAACTGCATAGCATGATGTCTGTGATTCCCCTGTCATCAATCACAGCAGTCACTTTTGTATGACGTTCAACCACGCAGAGAAAGACTAGACTCTACCATTTCTGGAGGACTAGATTGGAAGGTAGAATGTCATGAAAGAAGTAGGGAGGAATGGCTTGTCAAGAAATGAGGAAATCCTTTGGTGAGAGTGGGAAAGAAACTTCCCACCTGCTCTAGGCAAATGGGTGCTTGAAGTGACAATCTCATTGTCATACAATGCCTTAAGACCAACGGTAGATTGCCAGAGCAGTGTGAGACAGCAGTTGAAACAGTAGAAAATGCAACATCAATTCATATGCTCCAGAGCACAACGAGGCCATTTTGCATGGGAAATTTCCTATCTCCCTTGTTGCAGGCGAGCGTTTGGTTTGCCGAGGAACTCCTCCTCATTGACAAGTATGCGGCTCATGAGCGGCAAGTAGTTGTTGTCTGTGCTCATTTACAGCTCGTTACTCCGTCTATCGTTGAAGTCATGGCTTTAGAGAGAAGTACACCACTCACTCATTGCATGAAACTGAGAAGGTAAAAACTAACTGCTTGACATTCAGTGTGATCAAACGAAGGTGTCTTCCGCATGTCCATTGTCGCCTTAGTCTTATTGTACATCCATTATGGACCAAAGGCGGCTCCCCAAATGCTGCTAGCCTTTTAAGTCAACACTTTTTGACGCAATGACAGTTCGACAGAGCTGTGACCTCCAAGAATCTTGTCATTTTTATTAACAACTCATCTACATTAAAATTAGGATTGTTAAGCCTTCTCCCACTTTCCATCTGACAAACTATTCCATATAGAACATGGTAGTCTTGGTTATTTGTTTCCCACTAGCTTTATAATCAGATCCACTCACAACAGCAGCCATTTGCTATGCTTACAAATCGCATTGTTGGAGATGAGTTCTAAATAACTTTGCTTTGCCTCCCACCTACGCAGGCATAAATCGGCGGGTAAAAACTGTCGATGCGAGGATTGAAGGCAAAGCGCTTATGAATAATAACTCGTTGTTTATGCCTTCAGCTCCATCGAAACGACGATTCTGAACTGCAACATTGAAAAGACCATCTTCGATCGACCATTCAATGGAAAGAAGGAGAATGCATTTTTTGCTTTGCCTACTTGCTTCGCTGCACAAAAGCTCCACCTAAGGACTGTGCAATTTGCTGCGTCACTTCAGCACCCACCGGCAGTGGTGCACCATAGACGAGCGTCGGTTCGCCCTCCCTTCACGTCCTGTACGCAGCGGCGGTTCGTTTGGCCTCATGCGGGTGGGGCACAAGTCTGTGGGCCGTTCAACACACCCTCCTCTTATTGGCAGAGAAAACCAAGTTTTCATCACATGCCTTCCTCATAACGGACTTTCTGACTGAAAAATTGCCCCCTTTGGATATACTTTGATGATTTGGTATGCACTGATGCACAAATGTGCGATAATGTTTCCAAGGCCGTACAATTAGTTTTCTAGCAGGCTTATTTTACTAACACGACCACAAGGCATCAAAATTTAAAATAGACTTTTCTACTTAGGCAGGCTTTTTATTGCCGCACTTTTACGCACAAAAGTCGTTTAAGGAGATATCGGTGGAACAAGGAAAGAGAGAGCAGCCAAGCGTCAACTAAATCGCGATCAGGCCTGTAGGTACAAATTGTGAGGAATACTTTTGAAATGTGATGCCAACTCCTAAATAGCAAAAAGTCACTTCGTCACATCGCACCCTAAGAATGCCAACGAGAACATTAACTTCTTCTTCCGATGTAATGTTTATCCTGTAATCACTTTTCTCACCACCCTTGAAAAACCTCAATGCCGTACTCGTTTTTATCACACGGTTTAAAACATTTTCGTTATCGTATAGGTGCTTCGAGATCAGGTGGGTAGTTCGCAAATCGAAAAAGCAATTACATCTTAGTCACAATTGAAGGCTTTTCTGAAGGCACTTTTTCATGTGTGCGGTACGACAGAAGTTTATAGAACAGCCACCCCACCTCCCTATAATATCTACTGGCAAAGGCTGCCTTCTCCCCCACACATCGCCTTAACAATGAGATAGCTTGCCTCAGTTAAATTTCAACGCGAAACACTCCGAACAGTTTTCAATTAAAAGTGCCAAATCCCAACCACCAAGTGAAGTAAATCTTTGAAATACGGACCTCGTAATGTCATACCACCCAAGTCTTCATCCAATAGATTTCTCAATCTTAACAGCAAATCAGTTCGACTCGCATGACTTAATACAGGCCGAAATCAACAGCAATCCTCCTTCGAAATTAAGCAGCTCATCTTAAATCACATAGAGTCTTAAGTAATCCACCTTTTCAAAGCACGCCAGAACCAAGTGCTTACACTAAGTGCTTTAACTTTCCCATTATTTTATCACAGGCACTGCTTATACTGTTTTGACACCTAAAGTCTTCAGCACTATCCGTGGTCTTAGGATTTCCGCCTCTACTTTGATTTCAAGTTCTTTCACTTCTCTGGCAATACCTAACAGTGCTGCGTGCAATTGCTGCTATTGCTCCTGATAAGGAGTTGACTAAACACTGGAGAGGATCACTACACCCAGGGATTGCATGTAAATGTTAGAAGGCATAACAACAACAGCAACAACTACCGTCTTGGATATGCTTTACTTCGCGGATTAAAACCTGCGGAGATGAGAGCAATCCTTTATAATAATGTACAGTTCAGTAATAATTAAACAGAGCTGTGGCTGCTCGAATTTCGCCAAAGTTTTAGCAATGGATTGCCAAATTCAAAAGATGAAATATTATGAGTTCGTAACGCCTTCTGAGAAAGTGATTGGTTAGCGTCAAAATTGCATTTAATAAGTAATTTTAATGAAAGCGGTTTGAAGATTCCCGTTGTCCTTATTTGCCAGCAGGTTATTTGCTGAAATGCAGAGTGGTTAAGCAAGCCCTTATAGAATAAAGCGATTTCTTCGGTTAAAAGGTGGTGGAGATCGGTTAAATTTAACTATCTCAGGTACTTTCGAAGTGGGAGTTTCATGGAAAGCTTACATCCTATTTATTCCATCAGTTCCGCTTTTGCACAGTCCAAAATCGGCCAACTTCATACGATCTTTGTAGTATTTAGTTCACTTTAAGGTCTCTACAGGGCATAAAACCACGCATAGGTCTAACAGTACAACATCTTCTCTTCACGACTGACACACGGAAATTCATCTCAATTTTCGAGAGCCTTCTTAATCCGAATCACGAATCACAAGTCACAAGCTAGAGCGTTGGCCTGTAAAGAGGAGGGTAACATCTGCGAAATCCACTTTGTCACAAACGCTGCTGTTAACTGCATATTTTTGGTAGTTTCTCTGACATAAAATTTCAAATACTCTTGTAAGAAGAAACTACTTGCCAAGTGAACAACACTTGGAACAGTGAGGCTTAATGACTGCACCCAAGTGAACTCATTGTTGAAAGTACGTCCATGAACTACGCATGAAGACGGAGTGTTGGTGCCTTGAGATGCACCCAAATCCCTTAATGAGTTGCGCCATATCAGCCTAATGTCTGGGGTGCACACGATTTAGACAACTTAGCGCTGGAATTAGACGTACTGCGAGGATTGGAGGACGCAGTGAATCCCCAACTTCGTTGCTGCCCATGGGAACATGAGATGTTATCTTGCAATGAAAACGAATGCAGCACAAGCCAACTTCTATAATTTCGACGTGATTCTTGTAGCAGATAGATTGAGATCCTTAGAACGCTAACACAAATACACAGCCAGCAGGCGTTTTAAATGCCACTTAACAGTCATTTAGGTGACATCGGGTATGTCGGATGCTTCAAGTTCTAATACCATTTCTTGATTATGGCCACTTAGGGTGTAAAATGTCAGGTCTCTCATGATTAGAGAATATTACACATAGTTAGAAAATATTACGAAGCACCGTCGAGTCAAGGAACTGTTTTGATGGGACATGCATCAAAACTAATAAAAATCGCATCTTAGCGTATCACAAATCTTAACCGACGAAATAAACTAAGCGTAAAAATAAGTTGCAAAACAAATGTACATAAATGAACAATACGAATGAGGGCATGAAGGAAGAATTAACCAACTGCAGCACCGTTGCAGTAACACAATTGCCAATTTATGATGCGAAGCCGTCCGCAATTTCCTCCCAGTCCAGTCCGCAAGGGAGAATTTTTCAAGCCAGGCTGTCAGTGATGCAGAGAATAATTACTCGGCATACAAAGTGCTCCCTGCCTGTCTGCAGAACCCATGAATTATTAGTCAACCGCTCTACCGTTTCTGTTCACAAGTAATTTTTTTGCAGGAAACAGGCTCAGTTCTTACTTTCCTGCCTTAATCAAGTTGAGCCGAAAATAACGGAGCCGTAGGTATTAGTTTACAACAAATTTCAGACATCCTTATACTTGGTTAAACGCTCAATTACTTGTGCCATCCCGCCTTCCGACCATGTCTTCATAAGTAAAATCGAGGGTAATTTTGATTGACTTAAGCCGATCTTCTAGCATTACAAATTGTGACAGTCATGTTTAGTTGGGTGTGCTTCCAGCAAAGATTCTTCTGGTGTAATCTTTTGATTTTCCTTTAAACATTCTATTCATGGCAATGCAAACCTGCGTTTAGATGCAAAACCAGATTCATTAACTACGGTTATAAATCAAAAAATAAGGATTGGGACTCATCGACCATTCGTAAACTATCTGATTTTTTATTTGACAGTAACACAACTATCCAGTTTTGGGGTCTGGGGTGAGAGCAACTGATTGTCAGTTACTCATCTCAAGGGAGTTTGAAAAGCTGGGATTAATTGCCTACAGCGCCAAATGATAGCGCGTCTAACTGAAAAGTTTGACTGCTACTTGCTGTAGTTTTGTCGATTCGGTCTAAGAAGAAGAGGTTTTCTCATAGTGTCAAGCCTTGTATTTCACCAGTAAGGCATGAATCACAAAACTGTGAAGAACTTGAAGTGGTGCTTCTATTCATTGGCACTAGGTCGTTCTACACACAAAAGTCATTCTTAATCAACATTGACTTTTACTGTTTTTGGCATTATTCCTTAGTTCAAGCCTTCAGAATATTGAAATTATGGTTTACCAGACGCTAATCATCACGAGCTTATAGAATATTGGTAGAAGTGGGAGCACCAGACCTAAATTTTTTCAGTTTTGATACCGGCGAATTTTTGTGGTGAAGGAAACTGATGCAAAACTTAAAATCCCACGGCTTTAATATTGAGAGTGTGGGTATGCAGAAGACCTCTTAGAGAAATCCAGTACAATTTCCGTAGTTAGTAAAAGAGGCAAAAAATTAATCTCTGTGACTGTCCTCAGTTTATATTCAATGACGAGAACAATGAGGAGAGCTAGATTGGGGAAGAGGGATATGTTTAGCGGCTCCGATGGCACTGGCTGCCATCAAATTTACTACAATACATCAGGCCGTCACTGATAAAAAACTTTACGACGAAGAAACTCGAAGTCCTATGATTATGACGTTGACAATGGGAGATGTAGAGGACCTCTAAGAGAATCCTGGTCATATTTAAGAGTCCACTTTCAAGAGGAATATGCTCACTTTTTATAAATGCAGCAGTTCTGAAGGCATTGACCTCACAGAGGAGCGGTTCTAGGGCAATCATCCCCAATTTGTAAGCCTCTTGTGCCATTTACATTATGGAATTAGTCAATGCAATTCCAATTATTCTGAGTCTTTATTGTTGATGTTTGATCCCAGTTTTACTCCTGCCTATTGGAGTCACAGAAGCTGTGACCCTCTGGTTCAGTTGACTGATTGTTTGGAGTTTTTACTGAGTGGTCTATCAAACATCAGTAAATAATTTCAAGTAAGAGAGATTTTAGTCTTGTTGGGGATTGATGGCAACCGCTAGCGTAATAGAGAATCGTTAAACATCCTCATTTTTAATCGGAAAGCTTATTCTCCTACTAAGCTTTTTCATAGCTCATAAAATTTGGCTGAATTTCTCGATCATCAGAAGACAAGTACTTTTGACTAATAAGAATTATTCACAACACGACTTGCTTAAAATTTGCATTGCAATCAACTTCCTTTTCATGGCATTAACCAAGATAATGTGCCTATCAAGGCAGCGCATTCTCGGGGTTGTAACATTTGTCCACCTTTATGACTATGAGCCAGATTTAAAGCAAATAAGAAATAAATTGCATTTATGATAACTGGTTTTATTTCGGGAATCGCAGCGTTTGATGCCCAAGAAGACCACACAAAAGTCTTTAGACAGTGCATTTCGCCCCAGCACTGTCTGGTCAAACCTCCTACTTTATTCTTAGAAAGCACCGCCTTTGCACCAAAGACGGTTTGTTTATACTTCCGTGCATTTTGATTCGCAATGTTACTTGGGTTGGCTGACGCTATAAATAAACAGAAAAGGAGTTGTTTTTAATATGTCAGAATTATCAGCTTTAAAACAGACGATTTCCACAGGACTCGAGGAAGCGCTTGAAGGAGTACATGAATATTCCGTTGTTTTACACCCATGGGAAGTAATGCATCTTTCGACTGATGTTGAAAATAAATAAAGCGTTCTGCAAAAGTGAATCCAGCAAGTGAGCTTTCGATCATAGGCTCTATTTTATGTCTCTGTAATCGCTTTTAAGATACACTTCTGTTTCTCAGGGCCCTCTCAAACACTGTTCCTAAGACAGCGATCATTAGGCCTGTGTCGCTTCAACCTATGAGAATAAAGTTGCGAATCGTGATTTTACTATTCATTGAGTGTGCCACCAATCCTTAAGATGAGGCTAATAGAGTCACTTTTCTACAGTAAGAGGAGACCCGTCATCAATATTAAGCTCACCTCTGCCAACCCGATGCTCAACATTTCCAGTGCGTTGAGGCACACATTGTACACCGTCACAGTAGAGCTTTCCGAGACTCTCGTTTGCCAGAATAAAACTATTTTATTTTATGAAAAGTAAGAGCTAAGGGTACCATCACGAATACCACTGTTCCTCATTCTGGCCTTATCAAATCGGTTTGAGGACGTGCTGAGATGGCCCAGTGACAGTTGTTCTGATGTGGTGGACTACTGTATTCTAATTAGTTTTAGTGTAATCCATATCCATAGGAACAGAGCAATTAAATTGACACTGCAGACTCAAAGAACCTTGCAACAATCCTTTCTTGTGCATTCAAATGCCCAACATTAATGTCGGTATTTCGTAACGGTGGTTTTAAGTCGTAAAATCACATTGTGGGTAGCAAAAAGGAGGGCTATTAAAAGGCAGTTGTATCCCACTCACTTCACTGTCTCCCGCTATTATGACGATGCTTCTTCCTTCCTTCCTTCCTTCCAGTTGGGCTGACGACATGGCAACTTCTTCTAACATAAAGCGATTTGTCTGTGCACATAAGTGAATCACAAGTGTCCAGACGTTCACATTTACAGGCTTTTGAATTGCAAGACAGGAGGAAATGCTCTTCTTCTCCTTCTTCTTAATTTATTACTTGAGAACCAACAATGAAACTAATGAGTCAGATGCTGAGTAAGCGCTGAATGCAGAGCTGTGGGTCGCATTTTGCAATTCATTTTAGATGGAGGACGTCTACTGAGTAGAAATTTGTCTGGCGACCGTCAACTCATTTTTCAAATACTTTTGGATTCAGAGTATAAAACTATTCTTCACTCGATTTGTAATACTTAGCTGTTGGTGTAGATTCATTTCACTCCACCTTTAAAAGTGGTTTAAGTTTATTTTCAACAAATGTAAATCATAAAATAATTACATCTTGGCAATATTACAGGAAAGGGAAGCATAAGTGAACTAGCAATTGCAAATTTACTTTCGTCGAAAATATTTGCATAAAATAGAACTTAAGAATTCTCTAACACTCTTAACCAGTAAATAAGTAGTATATTTGTCTTTAGATTGAGGAGCTAGCAACATGGTACGAAAGATAAAACAGCGAAGGTGTAGCAATCAACACAAAATTTTTATTTTCACGGCACTTTCGAGGGGGAGAGTTGAGTGCTCTTTCGTCGCAAAGCGAAAGTAAACCTCAGTATCTGTGCATTCGCTATTCTGCTTCACCAAGGCTAAAATGCAAACAAGTGGGATGATATATTGACATGAAGAGAGACACCACAGGAGAGCTACGAGAAGCACGTGCTGCACAATTGCAGTCAGCCCAAGAATTGCTTATGGTTGGCGAAGATTTTACAAGTAGATACAATTCTTTGGACCTGGAAATTGTATAGGCATTGACAGGAATTAAGAGGGTTTAAATCACCAACAACTGGGAGCAATGTGTTTTGGCAATCACACTCACTCCACGGAGGGGATGGTTTAAAATAGATCTTTCTCATCTTCTTCTGAAAATGGTAGTAAGGATAAAGCAGCTAATTAATTGTGATTTTTTCCTGCAGTCAAATGCACCGACTAAATTGGTCCCCTAGGAGCTTGCATCGCACTGCAAAGGGTGAGTTTTAAAGACCTGACATCCACAAATTTGGTGCTAAATCAAGTGGATATTTAAAAAAAGAACTCTTTCATCTCCATGCATTGAACAGCCACCCTGCTTATAAACCTTCGTGACTAGTGTCCTTCTCCTACTGCTATAGCTTGTCGCCACTTCAGGAAAGACTTAAGAATGACGGTGTTCATAAGAAATGATCCAATGAAGTGCAAGAAGCTGCGACACATCTATTTGCTGCTTGATTTTTACATGTCCTACTTAAGGCTGTGTATCTTTTGCATCACCTCAGAATAGTAGTGCACTGCAGTGCTTAACTCTTTGTTTTGGATACGCGGATACCAAAGGCTCAGATGTCGTACGTCTGCTCTGCGGACTGACCTCCATACCATGTCGTTAGCCTCACGATCATTTCTATTCGTCGAAAGTACTCTTATGTCGAAGTAATTCCACATGGTACATTCAGAATAGGTCTGGAGCCGGCGATTAAATCCTGCCAACTTATTTCGATTGTTAGCCGCCATTGAGCTGAATCAAAGCAACCAGTGCCCTGAAGCTACCATTCCCAAATAGTTTTTGCTTCAAAAACATCGGCAGTGCGGCAGTAAAAATAGTTTAGCAGTATGAAATATACTCTGAAATATTTTGTTCTTCCAAATCCGTACTTCCTATCCATTATTTTCACAGGAAGTTGAATATCAAAAAATGTGCTACCTTGATATTAGCTAGAAGCTTCAAGTTTATTTTGCTTTTTGTTTGACAAATATGCTAATCTTACAGGCATCCTTTGCATTCGTCTCTGTGTGACAATGGGTTACAACCTATGGCAGTTATTACCGACTGCTTCCAGCTATTCGTCATCACAGCATGCTTTTTATCCTTGCATGCATTTCCCCAAAGATTGTCATTTCGAGTATTTCAAATGGCTAACACGTGTTCCACCCTATTTTCTTTGCAGGGTCTCCTGTCAATTACTGTCAATCAAGATCCACCTCGATGCTCGCACTTAAGACCTCTCACAACCGACTTTAATGAATAGGCAGCAACGCCAGAAGAGTTGCCGTAAGTATCCCACCCGAAATTGATGGAAGATGCTTGTGGAAGACAAAAGGTGCTGTGGGTGCATTCGACCATGGTTTCTATGCTGCTGAATATTTTATTGGGACTTTCTCAACTCTTGGCCATCAAATTGTACAACAATGCATCCACTTGTGTCGCACAACATCCCGCGCAACACAAAGACTCACTTGTTATTATCGCCTTGCACAAAATCCATAACATTGCCTTTCCTTCAAATCGTTTGGCTTCCCTTCAATGGTTTGTTGGCTTAAGCTCATGCCTCTCGTCAGTGGTGGTGTCGAGCTAATGAATAGCATTAGAGTGTGGTAGCGCCCTAAAACAAGGATCATTCTGCTCATTGTCTGGATAAAAACCTAGCAGAGATTCTCTGACACCAAAGATTCAGTAGAAGCTTCTCATTTTGCCCTCGATTATGAAGAGATCATCGTTCAATCTCATTTTTAATCAAGTTGTTATTGAAGTTCCTTGCAGTTCAGGTGAAACAAAGTGAATCCCAACAAGAATTAATGGGGGACTCCTCGACTGCCGGAATGTTGGTGAATTCGGATCCGTGAAGCACGGTAACTTTAAAGAGTTCGAAGCCCAAAACTACGCTTGCCGAGGCATGAGTGGATTCACACTTGATTATCACTGCATATGGTGGGAATGATTTGGGAAGAAGCGGCGTCCTCCGCGAGAGATCCTTTTTTGTTAGCCACTGGATTCTCACTCGCGCCATCAGAAATGTTGTGGTGGATGAATTTTCTTCGTCCGTCTCCTACAAAAGTGCCGTAGTGGGTTAAAATATTTGGGACGCTCATTCTAAAGCATCTAAATCCAGTCAGTTTGATGAAAACAAGGGAAAGAGGTAAACAGGGCGATATTGAGAGCAGGAGGTTTCAATTTTATCACACAAAAGTCTCATTTAAAACTACTCAGAAGCGAAGCATCCCGAAACGATTATTGCTCACTTTTCGCACCTTCGGGATATTCACTTCATCGAAAGGAAAGAGTTAGATCAGCGTGAGGAGGAAGAGAAATGAACGAACATTCATCTGCATGGACGGAGTCGGATTAGTACATGTAATGGCGATGAGGTGACCGCCACAGCACATTGCTTGACTCCATTATGGAAGACCATTGAAAGTAGTAAGTGACATTGGCGTGAGTTATGTTATTAAGAAATCGTACGATCACCTCCATCGGTTGAGGCATTGTAATGGAACAATGAACTGTGGTACCCATTTGTGGCCTACAAGTAGTGCTTTCTAGTCATTACTAGTGAACAACTAAGTCCCAACCCCTCCACTAGGTCAATGTTTTGCTTAATTTCCTGCCTTTGCAAATTAAATGCAAAAATATGTGCACCCCATTCGACTTTGAATGGAGTGTCTCCCTGGTAAAGTAAAATGAGCACACAATAAGGGTCGTCAATCCTTCAAACATGGTTGGTTTGGCTTCCTGACACAGTTGTCTCTCGATTTTTAGCCACCTCTACGCTTAAAACTCAAAATCTTAATAGACACAGCTGTTTTACCCTCCAAGATCACAAAATAAACAGAATTAAAGGGACAAATAGAGGAAACAATGGTGGGATTTTGATTACGCTTCACCGAAAATTTGCTTTTGTCACAAATAAAAGCCAAGCAAAGCCTTTTGAGTTTAACTATTAGACTTACCATCTCTCCTCACACATAATGTCCATTTTGTAATCATTTTAATTGTGGTATTTAACAAGTGCGAGATTTTTCTCGTTTTGGAAACTAAATTTTGGATGGACTTTTTCGAATGTACGTCTTCATGCGTACAGTCGAGAGAAAGTTTATGAATCGACTGCCATCCTTCCTAGCAATGCTCTCTAGTAGGGTTCTTCTTCTACTACTTTTCAACTTTGACCTCGCCATGCCATACCAAACAAGCATTCATCCGCGAGGTTGCCCATTCTTAGCAGCAATTCCATTTGATTGCCTAAGCTTCACGAAGGATGCGTGCGGTGACCTTTCCCTTTACAAGTAGAATAACGCATCTTAAAGCAAATTGGGTCGCAGAAGGTGTGGTTTGGGAGGCACTTTAGATTCGGAGTATCCAACACTTTGCTCTTCGATTCTTTTGCGAGTTCCACAGTCTGCATCCTGGGTACCATTTCGTAACCTGACAGTTTAATCCTAATCCTAAGAATTATTCTCTTTTCCTTCGTTGCCTTTCAATTACTGTAACGCAAAATGCTTCATCTCCGAGCCAAAAAATGCGTTTTCGATACTTTATTTATTTCGGTAAAGTGTCTAAAATATTTGCTTTGAACTACTTTTTGACTCTTTCAGCGGTTACCCGTGACTAAGTCGGTGCCTGTTTACAGTGCATCCTATAGCAACATCTTAGGATTAATAACATGGCACACAAAATTCCACTAACTGAGACACAGCCGAAATGTCTGGAACAAGAAGGATGTCCGGCAATCACAACTGTTTAAGCATTGAGACAGGCTCGGCGAAGACAATTGTAAGTAGATAGGCACAATTTTTTAAAGATTTTTCGAGAAAGGTCAGATTTCGCAATAGTCGGAGGGAAGAATGGTTTGCAGCGGAAGATGAAAACACTCTTTTGCTACCTTTTATCTGTGTCACTCGCCTCTGGCTCTAGAACTCCTTAATGGCAGGCATGCGGGACATGATCGGTAAATTGCTGCATCAGGGAGATGAAGCGCCTGTTTCCAATGCGTGAGGACAACCTGCTTCTTTATTTATCATTGCATTCATTGCTCTGAGGGTCGCATGTCATTCACAGCTTGTATGCAACTGAGAAGAAGCAAAGCGAAAGCCAACTATTCCGGCTAACCAAAAAATGTGTCTTTCGCATTTCTATTTCCTTCAGGGTCTCATTTTTGCTAACTTCACGTTCAGTGTCTGCTTAAAAATTGTAAGCAGCTTTCTGGTAGAAGTTTAGCGATAGTTTACCACAGCTCTAGTAGCCCGGGATTTCACCAGCATTTAACAACCTATTATCTCCATTAAACTATTTGCAAGCGTCAGAATGGCACTACATAAGTTATTTCATGGAATATACCTCAAGACACCCGTGTTATTCCAATATACTGCAATCATAAACGTTTAAAAATGCTGCCTGATAGACTACTCATAATCTTTTAAGTCAGACCCGTACTACAATTACAAATTGCACTGTTACCAAGATGGTGTGATTAAATCCACTTTTGATTTTTACTTAGACACCCATAAATTGGTCGGATAAAGCCCATAAGATGCAAGAATTAGAGGCGTAGGGCTTGCAAGTTGTAAGCTATTGTTACAAATCACAGTTACATCGAATCACTGCGTCTGAGCACGACTTGGGAAAGAAATGCAGACTTTTCTTTTTGTGTGCTCATTTTCGTTTACCAGGGAGACACTCCATTCAAAGTCGAATGGGGTGCACATATTTTTGCATTTAATTTGCAAAGGCAGGAAATTAAGCAAAACATTGACCTAGTGGAGGGGTTGGGACTTAGTTGTTCACTAGTAATGACTAGAAAGCACTACTTGTAGGCCACAAATGGGTACCACAGTTCATTGTTCCATTACAATGCCTCAACCGATGGAGGTGATCGTACGATTTCTTAATAACATAACTCACGCCAATGTCACTTACTACTTTCAATGGTCTTCCATAATGGAGTCAAGCAATGTGCTGTGGCGGTCACCTCATCGCCATTACATGTACTAATCCGACTCCGTCCATGCAGATGAATGTTCGTTCATTTCTCTTCCTCCTCACGCTGATCTAACTCTTTCCTTTCGATGAAGTGAATATCCCGAAGGTGCGAAAAGTGAGCAATAATCGTTTCGGGATGCTTCGCTTCTGAGTAGTTTTAAATGAGACTTTTGTGTGATAAAATTGAAACCTCCTGCTCTCAATATCGCCCTGTTTACCTCTTTCCCTTGTTTTCATCAACCTGACTGGATTTAGGTGCTTTGAAATGAACCTCTCAAACACTTTTGACCCGTTACAGCACCATCGCATGAGTCAGACGAAGAAAATTCATCTAACACTACACAGCAACAGACAAATATAGAAGTTTGCACCCTTTTAAAAGGTGCAGTAGCAAAACACCTTCGGTGTTCGTAATCAGACAGAAGATTTAGTAAAGGTAGTGCTGATTAGAAGGAGGGATATGAAAATAGGTATTTATACGATTACGTTTAAGGCACAATGTGTCTGCAAAACTTGCACGCCACAGAGCTGACAATTAAGGCTTGCTTGCGCTCTAATAAAAAAATCTCGGGATTGAAGAAGGAGAAGTCCGTAATTTTGGTCTGACTGGAGTCAAATGATGAATGGCTTGCCTGTTGGCGAAATCTCGGTTGACAGAGGCGGTAGCGGAAATGCTTCCGTCTCGCTTTTTGCGCAGAAAAAGGAAGGCATTCACCCTAGTAGATGCAATCATCGACAAGTTTGACTAAAAGTAAACAAGAGCTGAAAATGCCTGCAGGCTCTAAGTGATATCATTTAAAAGGTGAGTAGAATGCAATTCCCATCAAATCCTTCTTTAGTTTGTAATTAGAGTTTATGAGAATTTTATCACTGAACAGTCAGATGCCACAAAATTTTATTAATTATCTAATAATAATTTAAATAATTTTGACTTTACTCCTCCCTCTCTACCAAACAGTTTTTAGGAGAAATGGATTTCAAATGAGATGGTGTACATGCGAGTCGATTTTAGCATTGACGGCATTGCTGCGTCCTGTATGTTCATGTAAGAATATTGGTGCATGAAACCTCTAAGGAATAGCATAAACATGCTTCGTGTAAAGCCATTCTATTGCGTTCAAGTAAAGCTGAGTAAGAGTTCAAGTGTCACTAAATATGTCTGCTGTAATTTCCCGCTAAAGGAAAGTCAAATAACTGTGCAAAAACATGGGTGAAGTAACCTGCATTTACGCGCTCGTCATAAGCACAATTGTGTCCTCTAGCCTACTACGCAATGCCGGAATGGCGGTTGGATACTTTTGGACGCTATGATTTCGTAGTTTATCCCTTTAAAAAAACATAGTCACCAATCTCTATGCTTTTTTTCGGGTTGCAGCCGAGACAAGATCTGAAATTCATGTTAAGAAATCGACTTAACAATGATGCATTTACAAACCAGGTCGATTAGTAGAATTAAAGTAAAGCGTATCAATATGCCCAACGTGGAATGCTGCTTTCAGAGTGCCTCTACGATAAGTAAGAGAAGTAAGCATTACATCTTAGCAATGCAGATAGACTGCCTATTATTCTAGTACGTGTAGCCTTAAATCAGCGACTTTTCAAACCCAACCTTGTTCCTAGCGCTGTCTGATTGTTACGGCTATGGCATCTGGGCGCGTACCCAAAGCATATATTCCAAATTAAATAAACGGTTAAAGTTCACTTCCCCGATGATGAATATTACAGCCTTTTAAGTAGCGCCTGAGAGGAACTTGTGAGCTCAAGATTTTGGAGCAACGTCTTAGAATGCGTGAGCATTGGACAACGGCAGCTGTTTTGTCACGCCAAAACCATGCGGTTGGAGAGCTAACAAGTGGTCTCTGTGTTGGCCAAAATCCTAGTATAACCCCGCCGGAGGTTAATCTTAATTATTCGGAATTGGAAATCCCAGTATAAGCGTTGAATATACTAAAAACCCGCTTTATGTGCCATAATAAGGACACCATGTTAACATGACAAGAAGTTGTTGTCAAAGTGCGGTTGCACTTACTCCCTTGAAAATACCGAGGGTCTCTCCGGGGGATTGCTTAAGAAGGATTGAGTTTCCCCAAGGATGGGTAATGTTTATCCTTGCAAATGCTTGACTATGTGAGCTCCTTACTCTCGTGACATGGACAATTCTTCGGCCTATATAACCGGGATAGATATCCTTCCCTTCTCTTATAAATTATAGCCAATTTAGAAAATATCTTCGCCACCGAAAAATGGTCTAAAAAGAATGTAAAACAATAAATTGTTTGTAAAGATGGCTTGATGTCGAACTGTCTTACTTATGAGTAGGCATATTCTACGACACTTCGAAATGATGCTAAAATACTTTGGCTGCCTGCCTAACTCCTTGTTTTGATTGCACTTCTGCACGGCGAGCCGGTCTTTGGACCATCCTAGAAGCCGTCACAAAAATGACCTGAGATAAACCCAAAAAGGTTTACTCAATTGGGTTCTTCTCCTAGTAAAATATGACAATTCTGCAACGCACAATGAATTGTGAGTTAAGAGGACATGGCATCCACTGGTTTATTCTCCGTGCCTTGAGCAGTCATCTTGCTTATCGCCACTTTAGAAGAAACCTGAGAATCATGTTGTACTTACGAACCAATTCAAAATGGATGGGAAAGTTGTTTCAATTGTTTTAGTGCGTATACTATACAACATCTCCAAATGATACTGTACCACTTTAGTTGTCTGTCTTACCTTTTGTTTTGAGTATAGTGACACCAAAGGCTCGGTCATTGTCTTTCTGCTCGACGCGCTGATCTTTGAACTTTACCAGTAGTCTCACAACCACTTTCGGCTATCGGCAGTACGTTTTCTATCCCACCGCTTCGAGTTCTTTTCTCTTAAGGAAATATTCGTGGTGCAGTGATCCCTCCCTACAGATGATTTTCATTGGTTGTTGTAAAGTGCCCAATATTTCCACACTTGTAAAATAATATTTTTCATTGAAAGATTGCTATTATGGTGGTGAAATCAGTTCAGGCAGCATGAAATATTTTCTAAATCAGCCAGCGCGCTTCTTCGGCAAGCGATTCTTTTTGAGAATAACAAGTTTTAAGAACCGTTCTTGTGCCATATTTTAAATGCTTAGCATAGCAGTTCTCGCACATTACTCGTTTCATTTCTGTCTTGAGAAGCGTCAAACGGGAATACAGCAAGTTCCTCTCAAATGTGGGTTGATGCCTTACGAAAAATTGTTTTACTCGTAAAATCAAGAGTTGAAGAGAAAAATTGTTACAATACGCTTTAGTGTTTATTTGATTGTTGGTCCTGATTACAATCACTTTGTTGGCCATATCGACTTCAACAGATGAGCTGGCCTCTGTTCTCTGACAATACCGAACACACATATCCTTTGTCCGAATATCATGCCTGCTCTTGTCTTTCGAGAGGTCTCGGGTACCCGCCTCGGTGGCGGCGAAAGGCACATCCGACGTTAAAGGGCACCTATCTTGATTTATACCTTTTGTGGAACCTTTAGCGGTGCGAAAGAAGTGCAATTGCTATGGATGAAAGAACCGATGACGACCTTTAGCAGTAGGACTAATATCAATCGTCGGAAGCTACCGCGTTGCCGTGTTTTGCAAGATAGCTATTAATAATGGGAGCGGTCCCAGCCATGAACCATCTTAAAAGCCTTGTTTCGGAGTTTCCTTACCTCATATGAATCAAGTTGTGGAACAAGCAAAGTTGCGATGTCTTCCTTACTTCCCTTCTGGCTAAACAGAATCCAAATAGAAGTGGCCATACGGCTTTAAATTGAGAAAAATGCCATATTAAGGGGAAGATGCATAACTCCAACCCTAAAGGCCGTGTTAAAGCCTTTTCTCTTTAAAATGAATTTGGTTTATGCCTGGTGTTCTGATTTCTAACTATGGTCATTTATAATGGTCAGAAGAATTTCCGATCTTTTGATCCACTTCCTAAGCTAAATAAAATTCCAGGTCTGCATCAAAATTTGGTGACTGACATGGTTAGATCGAGGATGTTGTGATGACTGACGTAGAAGACTTACTAAGGATAGCAGCGGAGACAACGCTTCAAAGGAGAGAGGAGCTATGCGGCACGTTTTGTTGTTTGCTCACTTAGTTAACAACATTGTCTTCGCGGAGTAAACTAGTCTCTGCGACCCTATTTCTTCTGCTGTAGCAGCATTATGTATGCGTCTGCCTTCAGGGAAGCCTCGAGGGCGCTAAACTACCTTTATCACTTCTTTAGACACAAAATTGCATTGTCAATGCCCAAATACTTCCTTATTAGCAAGGGTTTCCAAAAAATTGACTGAAATGGTGATAAAAATTGGCTGTTTATAACTACCTTGGGCGCTATTAAATCTGCTGTCATACAGAAGTGTTGGGTTTTATTAATTTTAACAATTTCGTCTTTTCACAGTTCGAATTCGGTCATTTTAAAAGACCCTCAAAGCCGAGATTTATAATGTCCAGTTTCAGGCCCCGTCTACAAGTCCAATGATCCGCACATAGACCCAAAAGCGCATCATCCTCTCTTTACGGCTAACACATCGAAAATTGTCCCCAGTTGTACAATCCTATTTGAAGCGAATCAAGAATTTTTAGCAACATTCAACGCTTAACTATTGTCATAGACAAATTGTCATCTCGCTCTTGAAGATAACGGAAACCTTGACCATTGGTTTTACAAAACGAATGAAACATTCCTTTTCTAAAAAGAGCCAAATTTAGTCTCTTAGTACGAAACAATGCAAACTGAGAAATTTTTTAAGAAGCGATTCAATTTGCCGCAATTGGTTCAATCAAATGCGCCTTCTACTTCTAAACTGGGATACGCAAATTTTCACTCGTAAATCATTTACATTTTGGTGCGGATTCTGCCTGTTCTTCCCATGTTGGAATAAATTTCAACCATTCAAGTGAGGTGAGATATAATTATTAAGTGAGGCGGTGAGGACACAATGATTACATTAAACTGAACTCCTTGATACAGGTACTTTCCATAAAATACGCTTGAAAAGGGTGTCGCCGTTTTGAGATAAGCTCGTGCATCCAATTCCATGGTGATTCAGACCTGAACAACCCAACAACTAATGCTTACAGGTTTCACCCAGTGTGGAGCTTAGAATAGCCATGCTGCTGGGATCGGAGTGTGGGTAAATTCTCAGTGCTGTTGCCACCTACATAAGTGCGTGGAGCCAATACCGCATAAAGTAGGAGAATTTTAGCACCACGATGTTGAGGGTGTGTGCCTAGTCAGCATTTAGGGCGCAGCTCTATATAGCTAAGATGAATGTTCCGTCTGTAAATGTGAGATTACATAATTGACAAACGCTTTACAGAGGCATTTTGAATGGCTCCTCAGTAGTCACTTCAACCACCGCGTTAACTGTCACTCAATAGGCACTTAAATGTCACCAGGCTTGGTAAAATGCCTTTTAGTCCACTATCATTGTTTTACCGTGTCCACTTAGGGAAAATTAGACTGAGAAACCTTTGTAGGCGTTGAGGATTCCTCCAAGTACTTAGTGAGCAGTAAGAAATACTATCGAGTCGAGGAAGCGCTTTCCCGCATTGCGAAATATAATTCAATGCACAAAATAAATAAATACGTTGAATGGGAAAACCCGCCTCTACTTCATTTCCCCCTTTTTTATTGCGCCTTTTTTAAAATCCAAAACAAGGAATTAAATAGTCTGCCTGCATTGGTAAGGCAAGCTATCATCTTTGCTACAGTGGGCAAATGTTCGTGACTCAAGCATTTCCTCCTGAGCCCTTTTTAAGACAAACTCATATGGCGCACTGCTAGATTGTGTTGATTAGGGGAAGGAGTTTACCCTTAGGGCAAACCATGATGAGAGAATGAAGAATGAGATGGAAATACCATTGAAACACCTTGTTTCAGGGCCAGGTAGTCCCACTATGTGCCACTACAATTAACTTGCCGTCGATAGAAGTTTTGACTTAGCGATATCGGTAAATAAAGCACGGAACAAGTCATCACGCATGTTAAGTGTCACTTTGGTATAAACCGCTAAACATTTTGCCCCAAACTTAGTGGAGCTGCGATTAAAAATGGTGAACTAAGAGAAACCCTTTCATGAGGATGTATGGGGCACATTTTCGGCATTTAGTTGAAGAAAAGAAAATGACTAACTTCTCTTATTATTCTTAGCTTCACCAAGCGAAAAACGGTGATGACTGGAGTTTGATTTGTTGAGGGGAGTGCGCTAACTTTTCCATGCATACAGCAGTTCAAATGGTATTAAGTGCACTTAGGAGCAGTTCTAGAGCAATCGACTCCGATTCGTAAGTCTCTCGTGCATTTACAACATGGAAATCAACAATACAACTCTTACTATTTTAAGGCTTTTGCGCAGATGTATTTGAGGTTTCTACTTCTACCTGTGAAAACGATTCGATCCGTGAATCTTTGGTTCAGTCGACCAACGATCTACAGTTTCAGTACATGGCTCACCAAGCAGTGGTAGTCAATATGCTGCAATGGAGATTCTAGACGCGGTAGAGATCGATGTTAACCACCAAAGTAATGCAGATTCGTTCGACATCCTTCCTGTTGATTATGGAATCGCATTCTCCTGCAGAAACTGACCGTACCTTGCAAAAATTTCCCAAGCATTAGAAGGTAAGTGCTTTCAGACCAATAAGACTTGTTTGCCGCAGTTAATTTTGTTTAAACCCTAAATGAGACATGAAATATAAATTTGTCCAGGCATTGAGCTTATGGTTTGCATCACGATCAAGTGCATTGGTTGCAGTTTACTTTCTTCTGATAATGCTAACCAAAATAACATACCCATCAAGGTAAAACATTCTTGGGAACGTATAAAAATCTTGGTCTATTTATATGACCATAAAATCAAAGTTAAATCAAGTGGGAAGTAAACTGTTTTTCAAATGACTAAATCACATAGGAGAATCGCACATTCTGATGCCCAAGCGGACCACACACTGGATTTTGTCGCAGCACTGAGCGACCGTACTATTGTCTAGTCAAACCCAATTTATTCCTAGAAAGCGCTGCATTTGGACCAGAAGCATTGTTTATGCTTCTATGTACTTTGGCTAATCATGATACGTGGGCTAGCTGACGTCAGTACTTGAAGGAATAAATGCATCCCTTGTTTCACGCTTTAGGGGAAAGTTTTGAGGAAACTGCCAGAGTAAAAACCGGCAAATGAGCTTCCAATCACATGCTCCACCTTTGACTTCTTCGGTCGACTAATGGAATACATTGCTGCTTCTCAAGACAGTCTCCAGCTATGAAGATGAAATTTTGTGATTGGATTTTTCGCTTCATAGAGCGCGCCACAAATCCCCAAGTTGAGGCTAATCTAACTTTTCCATGAGGCGAGGACACCAAGCAGCAACGGTTGGCTCATCTTCATAAATCCTACGCCACTTCACTGGATCGCAGCGTTGAGGCACAAATTCTCCCCGTATCAGGGAATTTATTCAAGAAGTATTATTTGTCCACAAAAGCCACTTGTTTTAACGCAAATTTAAGGAATCGCGGCCTGATCACCAACAACGGTTCGAAAACGTGTGGCTGTTTGGTGTGTTGTTGTAGATAACTGCATTTCGAATAATTTTTTACGCACCCCATTTTCATAGATGTTTCTAATGAGAAATGCGGCCACAAAGCACTCACTTTAGGTAAAGATGGGATTCTTTAAACACAAAGTCCGCATATTTTGAATCACGACCACATGATAAGAAGCGATTTTATCTTTAAGGCTTCCATTGACATAAACCAGACTTTTGGTTAAAAAGAAACGTTTTGCAGAATGACTCTCGGCAACAATTTACCGCTTTTGCAAGAGAGGCATGAATGCAGGGCTGCAGATACAAAGAATTTCTTACCAAGCCTTCCTTTGGCGTCCAAATTTCCATATTTCTTATTTTATAAACATTTGATTTCGGTTGTAAAAATGCATTATGTGTAATAAAGAGGAGAGCTATTTTATATTTTATATTATTTTATACGCATTTGATTTCGGTTGCAAAAATGCCTTATGTGTAATAAAGGGAGGAACTATTAGAAGACGGTTAAACACAAGCAACTCTATCACTCCGCAACAATAATGACAATGCTTTTATTCCTCCAGAGGACATGGAATCTCTTTTTAACTTTAAAGAAAGTTGCAGATGAAACCACATTTGTCAACACACTTAAAATTTGAAGTTTATAAAATGAGTAGAAAAAGATGTCATTTGCCTTTCTTGTACTCCATTCTTTTGAGAATAGCAAAGGAAGGAAGGAGACGAATGTTGAGTGGACATCGAGTACAGACTTGTTTGCAATATTTTCTAAACTATTTTGAATGGAGAGCATCTATTTTCGACATAATTTACAAGTGACTGCTGAATCCCTTTTTGTGTCCTTTGGACCACAATTTGGAAGTGTTTCTCTATTCGTATTATCATGCTTAGTCGTTGGTGCAGTAAGCACCCGAAATCCACTTTAGCACAGCTTTAAGTAGTAGTCAAAAGTTAACAAAGTAATTATACCTTTAAAAATTCCAAAACTGTTTTCCGAGGACACTGAGGTGAGGAAAAAGAGTTACATAAGTGGTTTAGCAATTACTGGGTCAGTACCACCTAAAACATTTCATCTCTACTTAATCGTTAGTCTTAATTTAGCTTTGAACGATAAAATATTATTGGTTAGGATCTTCAAATAGGAAAATCCAAAACTGTTAGTGTCCTCGATGCTATTATGCTTTGAAATTGTAGGCGCTCAATAAAATCGCACTCAAAAATTGTCATCGAAAGCCTTTACCTTTACTTCAAATTATTAATTTTAAAATTTTGCGGTTCAGTGTAGTACCGCAGGCTTATTGTGGTTGGAGGAGTATAAGAAATACGAAGTGATTGAAGTCCATAGCTTTGGGGCAGACATGAAGTTGCATTGTTAATTAGAGGCCCTTGATGGGGGCCAAAACCGTCTTGCAGTCAGTTTATGGAAACATCGCCTTACTTTCTGACTGGAAAGTTCTCCAGTTCATCCCGCACAGAGTTGATGTCGCTGTCCGAATTAGTGCGCAATTTCCGGTTATTAAACCCAGCCTTATAGGCTGAAAATAGTTCAAATAAAATCGTAACTTAGCTAAGATTAACACGCTTCAATAATAAGAGCTATGCTTATTTAGAACAGAAAATATGTTCGAGTCAGAGGGAGGATGCGCTCTCAAATTGTAGCATTATTTTGCATTTCTCCAAAAGGAAACTATTTTTCATTTAAGCTCTTCCTTACCTGTCCAATTGAACCAAATTAACAATAAATCATGTTTATTAATAGAAAGCCACTAATGATTGGAGAGAGAACTAATTTTACCTTAAGATCCGAGCCCAATAGAATTGTAGTTCTAGGGTGGTTTTGAAGTAGAATCATAGCTACTTACCCGCAATTCGACAGACGAGGCACATCATTTACCAAGTTTAATTCGGTTATCGCTGCTTTTGATTTGCTCCTCTGTGACAGCTTTAAACGTTGACATGGTGTTTCACATTTCAACCGACACGCAGCGACCTATCACTTAAGAGCAGTGACGGCTGGGCCTTTAAAAACTATGCATACAACTTGCCGAAATAATAATTTAAGGGCATCCAATTGCATGAAACACTAATTAGAAATCAGCAAAATTTATTCGGTACAACTTTTAGCGCTTCGTTATCTTAAAATGGGCGTTTGCATTACATCCTTTTCTTCAGAGTGCCGTTTTGAGGGTTTTGGACTGTTACCACCTGCTCTATTGCATTTGCTTCCTAGGACCTTATGCACGCAATCAACACAACTGAACTCGTGAGACAAATTGTTGCAAAAATTATTTTACCGCCACTAATAGAAGACGCCTGGAAAAGGCAAGAAGTCCTCCTCAAAGCAATATCACGAGGGAATTTTACTCTGCTGTTGAGATTTTATTCTCCAGCTCAAGTCACCCGATTCTGCAAAAGTGCATTTTGAAGATCAACTCAGGCAAGCATTATGTTTTTAGTTCATTCTGGAAAAAAAAAACACTTTTAACTGCATAGTTGTACATAAAACATAAAAGTTCGTTCACTTGACACAATTTTAATTTCTGATTTGCGAACTTTTGCAATCCTACCAGAATCCTCAACAGCGTTGTTGCCTAAACCTACAAAGATCAAAAAGGAACTAAGTTTAACCAGTTTAATTCGCATTTGGCACGATTTTATGCTCAGAAAAGCAAGAAATGGAGCGAACTAACTTGGATTACAAATTGACAGGGCTTTTGATAATCTCCACCCCGCTAAACGAGAGAGTGCCCATAAAATAATCTTCGAAGGCAAAAGTCCCATTCCCTTGCAAATGTGAGACGTTTTGCTGCCTCCCTTGAGTTTATTTCTCCGTAAAGACAGTAAATTAATGACATTGTAGCGGGTACACACGTATCACTTGCAACTTTGTTGCTCGATCTTCGGTCTTTCCGCCGCCTAGTAATCGGAATTTCAGTAGATACGGCTACGTCGCAAATCAGCAAGGTACAATTTTTTATTGAAAAATGTAGACAATGGGCATGAGCTCTCAGCCGCGAGTTCGCCAGTCATTTTGATTCCCTTTTTTTATAAAAAATCTCCTTTTATAGGGGCAAAATGTGGGTAGAACGAGGAAAAAAGAGAGCAGATAAGCTTCTGCTGTTGTAACCAAAAGTAGGTCTGTTCATGCAAAGTGGCAAAAAGCCAAGTTTGCTAAATCACACACTTGTAATGTGTCACTGAGATTGTCAACTTCCTCTTCCGATGCAATGCCTACCTCGCAGTTTCTTTTATCATAACTCTAAACTCCTATCTTCTTATCATATAATTCGAAAGATATTGGTTTACATAAAGATGTCTAAAGATTGTGTCTGCACTGTAAAAACAGTCAAGCTCTAGTTAGAATCGAAGGCCGCTCTGAAGGCACTTTACCATGTGTGCAGTCAGGCGAGAGTCCCAGCAAGAAAAAAGACTTCCTTATGTTAAAATTCCAGCAAAGTCGCTGTAAGCAGCTTTCCATCAAGAGCGCAAGTCCCGACACCCAAGTGAAGTAACACTTTTAAATTCAGACCTAGTCAACCTAATGTCGATTTACTGAATCATTTATTTCTAGCATATAGTTTGTTCAAATCCCTGCGCTTAACAAAAGCTGGAGAAAACAATAATTTGCCTTCGAAACTAAATAACTCATCTTAAAGCAGTGTTGTGATCTAAAGTTTCCACATTGTAAAAGACAGTCAGAGTGTTTTATTACCACTGGCATTCTTAGCACAATGCTAATACCTGAAACCTTCGGCACTGCCCTTCGTCTTGGGGCTTCCAATCTCTCTTTGAGATTGTTTTTTTCGCTTGTCCGGGAGCACATTCATCATAGTTCCTGATGAAAATTTAGAAATCGGTGAGGAGGGTTAGAGCACTCTCGATTGTATGCAAGTGAGAAGAGACGAATATGCCTAACACACCCCACTTTCTGACTTGGTCTTGTCTTACTTCAAAATCTGCTTAGTAAATGAATGCAACCCTAAGACGACTCACAGTTCTATAACAGGTTAACAAGGCTCTAGCTGTCTAAAATTTCATTCAAAGGAATGTTGTACTTATCCAACGTTTTCAGTGACGGTAATTGATGCATGCCAGAAATGTATGAAATAAATTAATTTTCTAGATGTCTTAGTTCGACGCTATTATAGAGCTTCTTCTTAAATATGCCCCTTTTATTGGTTCAGTCTGATGTTGCTGTCTTGGTGACTTGCTTACCAACTTTTAGGTCAGATGCACATACTACTCTCACTATTAGATGCATATACCAATCACATTTCGCCAAGATGGTATGAATAAATCCACTTTGATTTCCCCTTACGCGCTCATAAGTGGGTGGATAATGCAGCAGATGCAGGGATTAAAGGTAAGCCGTTGCTATTTTTCACAGCTGCATCGATTCGCCTTGTCTTAGCACAACCTGCAAAAGACGTTCTTTAATCCTTCAGCGCAAGAGAAATGATAAAATGTGAAATTTTTTCACAAACACTTCGTTGCGGCATCGTAGTGATTGTTCAAGACAAATCTCAATAGATATTTAGGCTTGTGCGAACAAATAGTATTTCAATGGGTGCCTCAAAAGAGCATCTTTATTGTATATCATCAAACGAATGATTCATTACAGGATGTATTGGTAGGCGAAGCTATGTGTTCACACAGTTACATTAAAGATATGTAGTGTTCATAGAATCTAGCATCGAATAAGGGTAACCAACGACCTGCACTTATACCTCATTTACAAACTCGAAGTTGGTAAAAGAGAAGCCAGCTAAATCGGCCCGACAGGGCTCACGATGAACGGCGTGTCTGTTGGCAAAATCGGTGGAGGTGGCATTAAAATTGCTTGCGTCTCGCTCATGCTGTGAAAAAAAGGGATTTCTAAGCTGCCTGCTTGACTGCCTCTGAGAAGAGGGTTGGGATCCTTGTTGCGAAACAGAGTAAGTTATTGTGACGTCGCAGTGAAAGACGTCTGTATGTCTAACACCAAACGCTGCTTTTCGGGCGCCTCAACGATAGATAATTTAGAAATGGAGAGGGTGGTCACCAGGAAAACCTAAACGCATCGGTCTAAAACGTTTGGAAAGGTGTAGATTGTACCCCATGTAGGGTCTATAACCTGCCAACACAAACAGACCTCCGATTACATTGCTATATTCACTTCCGTGTCAGCAAATGTCCAGATAGGCCAGTGTTTCCAGTGGTACAACCCTGTCTATACGTGAAACCTATGATGTGAATTCATTTGTGCAATGTGACTGCAAAACATAACTTAAGGTGATTTTGCGACTACATTTTCAGAATTTTGGCTATACTGTGAGATTACTGAAGCAAATGTTATAGTTAGTTCAACGTAGAAATAACCAGCGACATCAGGTTAAAAACTCGATTACTCCTTAATCTTAATTGCTTATGTGAATCAGCAAGTATTGCTTCTGTGTTACTAAATCTATTAATTTTACGCAAATTATTCTTTTTGCTATCACCCACGGGTTGGGTGATTACTACTTATAAGGTAATGCTTGAGTTATAGCAATAAAAATCAAGGTTGTGGAGCATCCATTTTAACCTATCAAAACTCAACAGTACGGGGAACCCAAAGAGTAACTATACTCTACAAATAGTTTATCTCGTGTGGATGATAGCATTGGTGATGCGATGTAAGGGTTAGAGAGTTGAAAATGCCTCTCTTTTAGGAAAGCAACGGGTCTTGGTAACCCGGCATTCGTCATTTTGCCTCATCAGATCCAAAACCTCGAAATGCAAACGAATGGAATGTCATATTAACAAGGAAGGGATCCGCTTAGGGGCACCTACAAGGGGCATAAATATGTGTGCCTGCATTCAATCCACGAGTTACTAAATTTTATAAAAATTACACAAATAGGGTTAATTTCGCACATTTAAGAAATGTGTAGTAAAAATGCTTCACTGTGCAAAAAGGTGGTGTGCTGATTTACAGGAACAAAACGCAGATGCGTTGCAGTGATCAAAATTATTCCACAGCAAAAGCTAAGGGTCTTATTTGATAGGTTTTGGAGAAAGTGAGGGGTCACGTTAAGAATGGTTTACAAGAAAGTCTATTCAATTTCTCTTGTCAATAGTAGCAAGTCGGATGCAATATACCAGGTGCATTTATCTCCTCCAAGAGTTTAAACTCCACTATTTCGTGTCTAATCGAGTAAGTATTTAGCTAATTGATCTTTCTTGATTTTTGTGCTGTGAACATCCCAGTGGTATGGCTTATTGTCAGTTAGAATAGAATTGGATTTGCTTCTGTTCCTGAAAATGTCCCAAAAATAACATGAGTAGTTACTTTGTTCGAAACCCTGGCTTGATTAGTAACTACCTCACTTAAGAGTGAGCATAATTTACAAAATTCCGGAACAAGGCTGATTTAATTTGTTTACCTGCTTAACCCTTGAGTTTGGTTACACGGATAACACGGTCTCCGCCATTGCACTCTCATACGGCGACATGGGATTCGGGCCATAGTAGCAGCCTCTCAACTCATTCCGCACATCAGCAAATTTCAAGAGCAGCAGTCGCTCACCACGGCTGTACAAAAAAACATTAAATAGTTTTTATTAGTAGCTTAAGAGTGCTAATTTACCTGTTTAAACAGCTGGTGTGGGACTCCACAGCAGTGAAACAATAAATGCTATAAAAACATTGCTTGCGACAGAGCAGCTTGAGCTGTATGAAATAGGTTCTGATGTAGTTCTTGCATCATTTTCTACTGTGACTAGCAACCACTTTTTTATCGTTAAATTGTCGAAAATAAAGTGATTATGCTTAAGGATAATGAACTTCAAAACTCGTTTTCATGTCACATTTTGATTGCATTAACATAGCTATTTTGTCATATTATCCTGTCCACTTCCTTTTTGTGAGACGTCAAATTTCAACATGCGTCATTTTATGGCCCTCACGAATTTTGAGTTTATATGCATTCGATTTTTGAATATTTTTAGCCGATTAAGGTGCACAAAGAAGTGGCACATGACATGCAAGTACTTATTAAGAGGAAACGCCGAAACACCACAAGTTTACGAATTATAAGTAGGAAGGTCACTGAACTGCCTCAACAACGGCAAATGAGCTTCTCTAACACTCGTCTACTAATGGTGGGCATTCAAAGAGCAAAAAGAAACACAAGGAAGTTATAAGCCTTTATTTATTTTGATACGAAGAATTCTCATTAACTTTTAAGTTGTCTGTTCTGGGTTGGAAATGGTTCGCCAATGAGGGGTTGAGGTGAAAGATAAATATTATGCACATATACTTCTGCTGACTCGTTCCTAACACGAATGCCGTAAAATGTGAGTGGCCACCCAAATCTCAATTCATTTCATTCCTCTACAGCGATCAAATCGAAGATTCCGCATAGTTATATCCTTACAGCTAGAAATTTGATGATACAAATAAATTTTCCAGTCCCATAAGAGTAGATACCTGAGTCGATGAGGTAAGAGAATATACTTGTTGAGAATTTTTTACAAAAATTCGACTGTTACTGCAATCACAAAGCAGAGGCAACCTCTATTTACCCAGCCGCCATAGCTACGTAGGGCTAAAATGACTACTGAATAGTCTTGGACTCTATAAGGCCCAAGATTATCCTTCACAAGAAGACATGGCTGCAGATCCCTAGCCCTTTCTCCAGATTGTTCTGAAACGAGTTGAAAAGCACATTTTAACGCGGATGACCAAGTCGAGAAGGAAGAGGATGAGAGTGGCCAGAAAAATAAAAGAAATTAAGTAGCATCTTTGCAAATCTGTGGATTGTACCTTATGTAAGGTCCCTAACTTACTAGAAAAAAACAGGTTACTAATTACTCCGCCATATTCAGCCTATTTAATGTAGGTACGCCTATTCTTGATAAACTCAAAATCCGAGTTACTAACTTGAAAGGCTGAAATCCACTTCTCTGGACCAAGTCCGTCAATCTGACGCAAACAAACCTTTTGACGTCACCTGCGAGTCGGATAAATACCGCTTACAAAGTAACGCTCAGGTTATAATTATAAGAATCAAGATTTCAAATCAACCCCTTTAACTACGCAGGCGTTGAACAAAGTCTGCGAACTGTGCTGCAACCAAACTCAACAATACGGGGAATCCAGCAAGTTACTGTACCCACAAATCCAGCTCAGGTCGTGCAGGTGATAGCACGGTTGATGAAATATGGCAAACTTTCAAGGGCAGAAGTTGAGGGTGCTTTTCTCCTTCTTGTTAACCTGGCATTCGCCATTTCGTCCCACCAGGCCCGAAATGCGAATAAATCGGTTGCACATTGACAAAAAAGGGGGGTCACTAAGGGGCATCTAACGAGAAGGAAAAATTACATGTTTGCATTCATTCCACGAGAGATTAAATTTTGGTAAAAATTGGGCTAGAAGAGTTAATTTAGTTGACTTAAGAATCGTATAGCGTAGTCACTAACAGTGTATTGTGGTGACTGCACTTACTCCACTGCTAATGCTGAGGGCCTCTTTTGGTAAGTTCTGGCAAAAGTAGATAGTCTCTCCACTTCCTCTTGTTGATAGTAGCAAGTTGGAAGTATTACATCAGGTACAATTTTTTTCCCTCAGGAAAGTGAGACGATTAAATTACCCTCCGGAATAATGAGTTAACTAATTCAGTGCTAAGCTGAGTAAACGTTTAATCAAGCGGGCTCTTTAGTCTTTGTGTCTTGAGAAAAGACTTAAGAATGTCTTTCTTCTTGCAAAATGATCCAATTAACGAATGTGAGATTATGCAATGCTCATGAAAGAGGTTTGATTTTTTTGACATATTTTAAAATATTTTGAAACTATGCTGTAAGTGCTTAATTAATTAATTATCTGTCCAACTTTTCGTTTTGATTACACTGGTATCGAAGACTCCGCCATTACACTTCTGCTAGACAGGATTTTATTTGGACCAGATCAGTGGCCACTCAGGCCATCCCGTAAGCTAAAAATACACGTTCCTTTCTAGCATTTCGACTTGTGCTGTAGAGAAGAATTTAAGGTTCTGCGAATCCTTCCCCCGCAGATGCATGAAACGCATCAACGGTTTCACCTATAGTTTCAGCAGTGCTGTCAGACGTGTCAAAATAATCAGTGCCCGAGATTCGCGAGCAGCAATCAAATAACTTCATTGGCCTAAAATATTGGTAGAATGACGGTGGAATTAATTTTAGTAGCATAAAATCTATGTTCCGAAATAGTTTATGCTTCTAGGTCTACGTCGACTAGTACTTAAATTTGCATTGTGAAATCATTGAAAGTAAAAAAATTCAAAAGGAACATTTTGCGAGAATTGGTATGAATAGGCTGCCATTTTATTCGATCTGCACCATCCATCCCTTTTTCAGAGGTGTAGAATGGCATAAATAGGTCATTTTTATATCAGACAAGTATGTTAAGCCAATGTGTGATGCGCGTATTCCCAAAATGTGCTTTGTAGGCCGGATGATCTAAGCAATCGCTTCTCAGAGCTCGAGACGCCCTCGTCTTAGATATTCCAACCCAGTTACCCCAAATCCTCTTTTAATAATAATGTCTAGAAGCGGCTGACCTTCTCAGAGTAAGGGTGGAAGAAGGGAAGAAAAGGAAACAAAAGAGCAGTTCACAAATATTTATTCGATTTTCGGTGAGCTTGCGAATCCCATTACATGGGATTAATACCTGAGCTACAGTCATTTAGCGAACGCAAACGCCAAAATATCACCAGGCTGATGATGCTTCTTAGAGTTGCTGCTAAATTAATTAAACAACGGTAAAATGAATGTTTCATCATTAATCTACTAAAAAGCGAGATGAACGTACAAGAAAGGAAGACCTGAAAGCGATGACATTATTTTTGCTGATGTTTAGAGGCCTCAATATCTTCATGTCGATGCATTAGAGTACACGAAGCTTTGCTAATATGATATAGAGGAAGATGAGAGAAGTTTCTATCATTCCTACTGGCTCTTTTCCAGCTGGGTCCTCGTAAAATGCAAATGATCATTCAAGTCTCAATTCAATTCAGGCTGGGAAATTCAGGGAATCGCTGGTCCCATCTAACTCAGATGCTATCGAATCGAGGGTTCCACAGCAGTTCTGGGCTTTATTGTAACCATAAATTCAAAAATGACCAATTTCGCACGATCAAGGGAAGTGTGCCTTCAGGCTTTAGGTCTCTTCAGATTAAAACACCATATTTGAACCAAAGATCACAATATACATTGAAATAAGTTAACATTAGTGGTAATGTGTTTAGCGAAACCACAAATAGATTCCTAGTTATCTATTGTAAGAGGCATAAATTTATCTTTCCCTAAAGGAAAAGGCAAGCTAGAGGTTTGTCTACAGCTTTTGTTATGTGAAGTCATCCTTCTACTATCCTAACAGCTTCAAAATTGTCAACCCTAGGCACAATTGAATGGGTTTTTCCCCGTTTCTCCGTTTTTGATTTCATTCATGTATAATCTCCCACGCAAACTAATTTCCCTTGATTGAACTGTTTACCTATCAGTTGCATATTGACAGCTCGACTATGGCAGAATAGTGCGCTTTTTGATGTTATTTATCGCCTGTTGTTAGTACATGATGCGACTAAAGGATCTCCTGTAGTGTATGGAACAATTGGCTTTGCATTCCGGTTACGCGGACCCTTTAAACTCCGTTACTGTAATTCCGTCCACCGGCATTATCTCAGGCTTCTCTACGTCAGTGGCATACCCTCCGCCATACTCCCATTGCTTTTTCCTGCTTTTAGAAATCCCTTTGAAAAAAAGACTCATTAATGTAATTGTAGGATGTTCTCTAAGTGAAAATTAATAAAATTCACATCTCAGGCGATTTATAACATTTTCTAACGAAATCCAAGGTGGCTCAATGCACAAAAAATGTATGTTTGGAGAAAAAAATCAAGCCAAGACCGTTTCAAGAGGCTAGTTAACAGTTAAGAATAGACCAAAAACAGTTTTGTATTTTCAAACAAGATGTGTAACAACAGGAGGAGATAATTAACTAACCTTATTCAGGATTTTCTTCTAGTTCCGTCTGTAGAGGAGACATTTTACTTGTTAGGCTATTAGCGATGCAGTGAAAAGAATGACACTGCATTCACAGTCCCGCCTACCTGCGGAATGCATGAATTATTAGCCACCTGCTTGACCAATTCTCTCTGCAAGTATTTTCTTACAAGAAAAGAGACACAGCTTTCTACTCCGGTTGAACTAATAACCTACCTTACTTTGTGTGTTTCATGAAAACACCTCTTTAAATCTAAGTCAAATCAAGCAGGTTTTATAAAGCAGAAGGCAACTCACTTTGACAAATGTCAGACATATTTAGCGTTTATTTTAAAGCTCTAAATGATTACTTTTCCGCTTGACTGCCTGACGTTGGCCTTTATATTGAAACAAAACCGAATGCAACCCACTCAGACTGATATTTGAGCAGTAGAAAAAAATGCAATCATCTGGGGCCTCAAAAGATGTACCCTTATTTGTATTCTTTGATTGACCGTCGACCCATCAGCTAAAGGGATGTAACTAGGTTGGAAGAACTCCTCAACAGCCCCAAATAATGGCATGTCCATTTGAGAAGCATGGCTGCAGCCTACTAAAGTAAAGTCATTTTACTCCAGCCTGACAAAATTTTACCTCCATTTTAAAACTCATAATTCACAACTGAGGTACAGCTAATGCGAAACCAGAATAAAATTTGCGGTGATGGTTGCATTTTACATGCGCTAAAAAGGCGTATTGTTCTTATTTCATATTCACTTTAGCTGCTTCGACTGCCCATCGCCTTCACAATGATTGCAAAATTCTTAAAATTGTGATATGCTAAGTGCTGCTCATCAGGATTAAATGAATGTATGCTGCCTCTTTTTTATGGGAACGATATGCCTTCAATTGGAAACACGAGTACTTCGGCATATATAAAACGTTGAAATCTACAGGCCTCTAATGGTACCCTCCCACCCATTGTGTCAAGGGTTGTCAGACACCTTGTGGACTATTTATTCAAGTTGCCGAGGAGGGAGAATGATTTATTTCTACTCCACTTTTTCCTCGACGTAAAGATGAATACTCTCCTGAACAGGGGTTGTACCAAGAACGAGGCGAGACCTTCGGTTCCAGTTCCTCTACGGCCTTCGTATTCTTATTTTACAGACAACATGCTTAAGCTAGACAAATTCAACTAAACGCAATTGTTGCAGTATATTATTAATCCTTCTACTGAATTCACTTTTTCGTAGCCACGACCTGATTTGTCCTTCAGTGAGTCCTCGAAATGAGCATTCAGTGTACCCGCTGTGTGATCATAATGTGTAGCACATGAAATACTTTTCAAGACGCATAACAGCTAGCTCAATTTTCCCACTTTGTTCATTTTTTGGATTTTGAGTCCATTTTGGAGCTCTTAAAGTGGGTAATAATTAACACTTTTATTGCTGTCAGTAGGTTAACAAAACACTAAAAATGATCGTTAATTTCTGCCATTCTCTTTGATTTGGTCAGCAAAAGTAAAATGGCATTAGAACGGAGCCGTAAGTCACTTGACGTGATAAAACATTGCTCTGGTCAATGCATTTCTCATGTTTTATTCATCCATAATATACATCGACTTGATTTGCACACCAATTTCTACATTCGGCGGTTAGTCCGCGTGTTCGTCCTTGTAAGCAAATGGGTTAGCTTACTGAGTGGAAGACAAGCTTGACGGACGATAAAGTCATTAAATTTTGAAGGACCTATGGGTGATCATATACTTGAGTTTCTCTAAGACCTCTCGAGAACAAGCGCCTTGAGACTACTTTTAAGAAAAAAAGGCGTATTACTAGAGCAAAATATGCATTGCCAGCTATAAGCCTAAATGCTTCACGGAAGTGCCAGAGACGGAAGGTTGCGTAGAGTACAAGGTACCGCCACAATTCACGCACTGACTAATTCAAAAATGAAAATTTACTGATGTGGTCCAGAGTCTTCCACATTTAAACCTGTATAAAGATAATTATCGAAATAGAATATGGTAGCTTCCCTAAGTTCTCTCGTGCCGGAAAACCTATCAGTCTTGCCCTAATTTTGAAGTAGATTAAAAACTGCGATTCGTGTTGCATTTAAACAAAATGGCCCATTGTTTCCTGCACAGTTGGTTATGAGTAGGAACGGTACTTCAACCTGTTCAGTGAGCTGCCTATTTGCATAGATTATAAAGCCCGCCAAATGAGCCATGAACTGGGTGCCTTTGAGAGCGTCCAAGGCCTAGTCCCTTGCAATTACCCGGAAGTGTGTACTTTTGACATGCTTTTGCCTTTTATAAGCTTTAGTCATTTTTTACAGACAACTTGCCCACCCAAAATGACGTTTATCCACCTTCACTGAGGTAAAGTTTTTTTAAGGCGACGGAGGTTGAAACACGTCACAGACTTGCCTTCAAACATTTAGTGTTGAAGAGGTTGTGCACTTTAAGCAAATCCTTAACGGTCGCCCAAAAAATTCTGTACTGTGCCAAACAAATTACACCAAGACGTTGACACGAAATAATACAAGTTTCTTCATAAGGGGTGTGACCAAAATCCTGTTAACCAGTGACGAACGCTAAAGTCCTTTTGATAGTGAGCATCTGAAGGTAAATCATATAGAAAATATCAAAATTACATGGTGTGGTGTTTGATGGACCAAATTGGTTGGTTCATTGCCCTTTGTTGTGGAAGGAAAAGACTTCTGAAACGTCTAGCATTTCACAACCAAATCGCTGGTTCCAAGTGAAACATATAGTGAAGACATAATGAATTTTCGCTTCCACAACCTAGTGGGATACTATCGAGGATTCTAAGTGAACAAAGGAAACTGCAAATTCTAACCCACCAAGATTGCAAATTTTTCCATGGGGAACCAGAGAGAGGTTGGGGCATTGTCTTACGTGACTGATACAGTTTACCTTGGAGAGGCTTTATTCAAAGTCTGATGAAAATGCGTACTTTTTGACTTCAATTAGAAAATCTTTAGGAATTTAAGCAAAATGTTGGCATAGCTGAGAGATCGAGGCTTTTAGATGCTTAGTAGTAACGAACTATGGAAAAAAAATCAGCCTGCAAATTGTCGCTCCATTGGAAATGCCTTAATTAAAAGAATCAGTTGTGCTATTCTCTACTAACAAAGCTGATTTTGATACCGCTTACCATTTTGTACTGTAAGAGTCACATCATTTTCGGTACTTGCTTTGGTTTGACTTTGTTCGTACACGTGAAGAAAGGCTCAGTCAAATCTCCTCCTCCTGATCTTTTATTTGCCTTTCTCCTAAAAAGGCAGAAGATACGCAATTATAATCCAGTGATGCTCTGGCTCTAAGTAGTTTTCAATGAGGCTTTTGGCTTAACAAATTGAAATCTCCTGCTTTCATTGCCGAACTGTTTTCTTCTTTTCCATATTTACAGCAAGCTGACTGGATTTAGATGCTTTAAAGTGAATCTTCCAAACATTTTTAACTCTCCACAGCACTTACACGGGAGGTGGATGAAGATAATTCGTCTAACACAACAATTTCGATGACTCAAATGAGGGTTCAGTGGCTTATAAAAGCAATTTCTTTAGAAGATTGCCACTTTTTTCTACCTCATCATCACATGCCGTGATAGTGAAGTGTGAATTCACTCAAGCCTCGACGAGCGTAGTTTTGGGCTTCGAACTCTTTAAAGTCACCGTGCTTCACGGATCCGAAATCACCAACATTCTGGCAGTCGAGGAGTCCCCATGAATTCTTGTTGGGATTCACTTTGTCTCACCTGAACTGCAAGGAACTTTAGCTGCCTCTCCAGATGCTCTTTGATTGACTGATCTTCAACTCATACATAAGAAGCACCCAACGCAGAACACTTCAATAACAACTTGCTTACAAATGAGGTTGAAGGATGATCTCCTCATAATCAAGGGCAAACTGAGAAGCTTCTACTAAATCTTTGGTGTCAGAGAATCTCTGCTAGGTGTTTATCCAGACAATGAGCAGAATGATCCTTGTTTTAGGGCGTTACCGCACTCTAATGCTATTCGTTAGCTCGACACCATCACTGACGAGAGGCATGAGCTTAAGCCAACAAACCATTGACAATGTGACTGTGACGGTCAACGATTTGGGGGGAACGCAATGCTATGGATTTTGTGCAAGGCGATAGTAACAACCGAGTCTTTGTGTTTCTGCGGGATGTTGTGCGACACAAGTGGATGCATTGCCGTAAGATTTGATGGCCAAGAGTTGAGAAAGTCCCAATAAAATTTTAACAGCATAGAAACCATGGTCGAATGCACCCACAGCACCTTTTGTCTTCCACAAGCATCTTCCATCAATTTCGGGTGGGATACTTACGGCAACTCTTCTGGCGTTGCTGCCTATTCATTAAAGTCGGTTGTGAGAGGTCTTAAGTGCTAGCATCGAGGAGGATCCTGATTGATAGTAATTTGTCTCAGGAGTTTATTTGAGTCAATGAAGTACAGGAGACCCTGCAAAGAAAATAAGGTGGAACACGTGTTAGCCGTTTGAAATACTCGAAATGACAATCTTTAGGGAAATGCATGCAAGAATAAAAAGCATGCTGTGATGACGAAGAGCTGGAAGTAGTCAGTAATAACTGCCATAGGTTATAACCCATTGCAAAGGATGCCTGTAAGATTAGCATATTTGAAGAACATAAAGTGAAATAATCTTGAAATCCCTAGCTGATGTCAAGAGAATATAATTTTTGATATTCAACTCCTTGAGAATAGATTTGGATGGGAAGCACGAATTTGGTAGCACAAAATATTTCAGAGCATATTTTACACTGCTAAACTAATTTCACTGCATCCATGCTGTTAAAGTTTTTGAGGCACTAATTCCTTCGACAAGTGATCTAGCTTAATTGCAGCTAGCAATTTAATTAATTTGATGGGCTTTGTTCACTTATATGAAGGAATTGTTGGGCTTCAAACCTTTTTTAAGCTTATAGTGTTGAAGTACCAAGACAGAAATGCTCTTGAGACTAACAGAAGTGATTGTGGGGCTAACGACATGGTATGGAAGCCAGCCCGCAGAGCAGAATTGCGAAGAGTTAAGCAGACAACCAAAGTGATGCAGTACCAATTCGAGATGATGTACCATGTGAGCACCCTCAAGTGAGGCAGTCAGAAATAAAACAACTTTTAGGTTCAACACAGCTTCTCGCATTCTATTGGACCAGTTCTCAAGAACAGTGTGATTCTCAAGTCTTTCCTGAAGCGGCGACAGGTTATAGCAGTAGATGAAGGACACTGATCACGAAGGTTTACATGCAGGACAGCTGTTCAATGTGTGTAGACTAAAGAGTTCTTTTAGCTAAACATTCTTTTAATTAATTACCAAATTGGTGAGTATCAGGTCTCTAAAGTTTTACCCTTCGCAGTGTAATGCAGACTCTTATAAGGTCAATTTAATTGGTGCAATTGACTGTAGGAAAAAATTTTGCCTCCCATATACTGCTTGGACCTTGTAGCCATTTTTGGAACAAGACGAGAAAGGTCTATTTTAAACCATTATTGGGGCACCTGTTTCTTCCGGTAGAAATCTATTAGAAGGGAATCTCAGCATTGCCCGAAAACACCACTCTCTTGTCATTTTTAGCAATATTTCCAATGTAGCTAGCAAAGCATGTTCTCTGTTGTTGGTGAAATAAAACTCTTTAAATCCTGTCAACACTTAGTAAACAAATTCTAAGTCCAAACAATTTTTCTCTTCCTGCGGTGGCTCCCTTCATGCCAATATGTCATCCCGTTTATTTGCATTTTGGCCTTGGTGAAGTAAAAAGGCGAATGCCAAGTCACTAAAGTTTACTGTCACTTAACAACGAAAGTGCGCTCAACTCTCCACCTCAAAATCTACATTTAGAAAACGTAATTTTGTGTTGGTTGCTGTGGCATTCGCTTTTCTGCTGTTCCTAACTGTCACCGCTTTATCTTTTGTATCATGTTTCTTTTCTCAAAACCTGAAATAATTTGTTGGTTACATAATGTGGATAAGCGTTTGAGGATTCTTAAGTTACATTCCACACAAACAATTTTAGCAGTAACAAATAGGTAATTTTTCAATTACTTTTGCTTCCCATGCTTAGTGCCTTCAGAGGGCGGTAGTGCAACATTGTCAGGATGTAATTATTTTATTACCTGTGTTTGGTTCATTGCATACTTCTAATGCTGCTAAAGTTGGAGTGAAATGAGGCTACACCAACAGCTAAGTATTACAAATCGAGTGAAGAATAGTTCCATACTCTGAATCCAAAAGTATTTGAAAAATGAGTTGACGGTCGCCAGACAAATTTCTACTCAGTAGACGTCCTCCATCTAAAATGAATTGCAAAATGCTACCCACAGCTCTGTATTCAGCGCTTACTCAGCATCTGACTCATTAGTTTCATTGTTGGTTCTCAAGTAATAAATTAAGAAGAAGGAGAAGAAGAGCATTTCCTCCTGTCTTGCAATTCAAAAGCCTGTAAATGTGAACTTCTGGACACATGTGATTCACTTATGTGCACAGACAAATTGCTTCATGTTAGGAGAAGTTGCCATGTCGTCAGCCCAACTGGAAGGAAGGACGGAAAGAAGGAAGGAAGAAGCATCGTCATAATAGCGGGAGGCAGTGAAGTGAGTGGAGTACAACTGCCTTCTAATAGCCCTCCTCTTTGCTACCCACAATGTGATTTTACGACTTAAAACCACCGCTATGAAATACCGACATTAATGTTGGGCATTTGAATGCACAAGAAAGGATTGTTGCAAGGTTCTTTGAGTCTGCAGTGTCAATTTCATTGCTCTGTTCCTATGGATGTGGATTGCACTAAAACTAATTAGAATACAGTAGTCCACCACATCAGAACAACTGTCACTGGGCCATCTCAGCACGTCCTCAAACCGATTTGATAAGGCCAGAATGAGGAACAGCGGTATTCGTGATGGTACCCTTAGCTCCTACTTTTCATAAAATAAAATAGTTTTATTCTGGCAAACGAGAGTCTCGGAATGCTCTACTGTGACGGTGTACAATGTGTGCCTCAACGCACTGGAAATGTCGAGCAACATTTGTGACCTAGGGAAGTGGCATCGAGTTGGCAGCGGTGAGCTTGCTATTGATGGCGGATCTCCTCTTACTGTAGAAAAGTGCCTCGTTTAGCCTCATCTTAAGGATTAGCGGTGTACTCTATGACAAGAAAATCAAAACGCATAATTTAAATCTCATAGCTGGAGGCGATGCGGATCCAATGATTACTGTCTTGAAAATGGTAGTTGGAACGTCTCTGAGAAGCAGCAGTTTATATCGCTAATTGGCTGAGGAAATCCAAAATGGAGCCTGTAATTTGAAGTTCCTTTGCAGGTTTTGCTTTCGTTTAACGATCCATAAGTCGGTACCTTAGAACTAGATGAAAAATACATTCCTCCTCATTGATGTAAAACAAACGATGATTCACTCTTTCAAGTGCTATCAGAATTCCTGTAGAAGTCACTCGTTTCTAAACAGGCGATACTTGAGCACCAGAAATCCCTCCTTTCAATTGTATTCACTACCGCAGCCAATTTAACGTGATGAACACAGTGTCTCTGATGCAAAGACGGCGCTTCCCAAGTGTCACCTCTCAGTGCTGCGACAAAATGCATTATTTGAAGACTTGTGCTTAGCCCTCCTGGACATCAAACAATGCGATCTCCGATCTATGTCAGTCATCCTAAGTATAGTTTTAATTGGCCATACAACTAGACTAAGTTTGTACGCTCCCGAGAATGCGCTACCTTGATAGGTGCGTAATTTGGGTTTCTGCTACAAGAAGAAAGTTTATCGCAACCATTGTACGTTATTGCGTTGCAAACTGTAAGCGCACTGTCCAGACCACTTGATTTTTTATGTGCCTAATTCAATTTCCAAAGAAATTCGGATGATGTGAATAATCTGTACTGGTTTGAAAGCACTTGGCCTTCAATGATCAAAAAATTCTGCTAAATTTTTGCGAGACATGAACAGACTTAGTAGGCGAATAGGCTCTTTGGCCTACTTGTAAATCGGATGCCATTGGAACTGCTGTACTTATAACAAAGTAAACAAGTTTCTCTTAGCAGATCAAAATCAAGTCATCAAATTCCAAGCCATTAATTTTTCAACCACGCATAAAGTTTTTTCCGACTTGTGTTGCAAACTGGTATCTACTGCTCCATACTTTTGACACAAGTTAATTCAGGCAAGGAAGTAAGAATTGCCTGTTTCCTGCAAAAAATTACTTGTGGACAGCAGCAATATAGCAGATGGCCAATAATTCATGAGTTTTGCGGATAAGCAGAGGGCACTGTGTATGCCGAGTAATTATTCGCTGACGTAAAAAGTCTCCTCTGCAGACCGAATTGGGAAGAAATTCCGGAAGGTCTCGCATCATAAATTGGCGATTGTGTTGTTGCAACGGTTCGGTGGAAGAGTGAATTATTTCCCCGTGCTGTCGTTCGTATTGTTCAATCATAAACAATTTTTCCGACCTAGTTGCTGTGAACAATCCCTATTGGTCTAACAATAATTATCTTTTAATAATCAAGGACTTCAGCCAATTTTTTTTGCAAAAGAATGGGCTCCACGAACGACAGAGAGGATTTTGAATGAATCTGTATTACTTTGGTCTCGAACACACCTACAAACTCCCTTGCAGTGAATCGTCCACTATTGTTTGACAGACAATTTGGTTAAACTGTAAACCAACAAGTGGGATCAACACTTCTGACACACATCGGTATAAAATCTGAAAACATGGAATTTCATTAACCAATCCCATAATAAAAATGCACAATGTGGCTCGCAAATTGGAGACGATTGTCCTAGAATCGCTCTTCTGTGCAGCCACAGCCATCGAATTGTGCTATACTCATGAAAATGTGAACGCACGCCTCCTGGCAGATGGAAGTTATAGTCCTCTTTGTTTTCGTTAGGTGAACTAAGAATAGTTGCAGAAGTCTGCTCTTTTTATTTTACCAAACACCAAAAAATACACTCCCATGCGTATTCTTTATCAAGTTGTTCTTACAGATCCCTCACTTCTCCCCGTTGTTAGTGTTATAGTCACGGAAATTTAGGATTCTTTGTTGTTTAGCTCAATAACAGTGTAGTGCTTTGTCTGTTGGAACTACCGATTTCAGTGGCCGTATTTCCCCTAGCTTCGTGGCAGTATAAATTTTTGTATTCAACTTGATGACCGATTCTAAACCAGGTTTGCGCATAGATAATCTAATGTACCTCTTCTGGCATTAGGGCACCCTGCTCAACTCAGGTGACCACTCCATGATTCTAAATGTGCTTTGTCTGATCTTACAGAGATCGGTGATTAGTGCAGGCATTACGTATAACTCCCAATTAAACGCTTTACGCAACTGGATAAGGCATTAAATGCCAAAATGACCGATTTGTACTTGGGAGTAGTAGACGAGGTAACAGCACATTAACTTGTCATTCTTTAACCGTTCCTCTACCGAGTTCGAAATATGATGTTTAGCAGTTTAAACTGAGGTGACACTTAACAAGACTAATGACCCCAGAAGTGAAAAAGCAGCATCCCTCTTGTCCTAATCTCTACTTATCGATGCGGCTTAATTAAAACTTCCATTGACGGCAATTTAATTGTGGTAGTGCACAGTGAGGCTATCTGGTCCAGAGCAGTGTTTTAATGGTAGCTTTGAAATGTCGTCATTTCTGAGTGGCCGAGGTTATTGTCAGGTTATTTTAAATTCTCATATCATCATGTGCTGTGAGTATAACACACTTCTCCTATTCAACACAATCTAGCGCTGGAGAGAAACTGCTTAAGCACCGAATGCTTGTGCACCACAAGAAGAATTTAAGCTCACTTTATTAATGCACACTGACTATTTGGTCATGGTAAATAAACTTGTTTGAGGGATTTAATTAAGTGTAACTGCTCATTAATTGCGTGGAAGAACCCTAATTTCTTGCAATGGTTTCTAATTTTAACCTTATCTAAGTGGGCAAGATCAAGGCATTTAGCAGACCTGACGACATTCAAACGCCCACCATTTGACAGGCAACGCAGTGGGTGAAGTAATTGCTGAGAAGCCTTTCAAGTTTGTTATCTCTCATTTACAAACAGAGCATTCATATTAGAGTCACACACTTGCAATTTCCTAGTGCTGAAAAACACTTTTGTGTGATATTGCCACCAAAAATTCATGTTACTCTAGGTGGCAACAACATTGAGGACTTACCCACACTCTGATCCCAGCAGCATGTCCATTCTCAGCTCTACACTGGGTGAGACCTGTAAGCATTAGTTGTTGGGTTGTTCAGGTCTGAATCACCATGGAACTGGGTGCACTTGCTTGTCTCAAAAATATCAACACTTTTTATGCATAAATCATGGAAAATACTTGTAGCAATGAGTTCACTTTAATGCAATCATTGGATCCTCACCGTCTCACTTGATAATTATATCTCACCTCGCTTGAATGGTAGAGATTTATTCCAACATGGGAAGAACAGGCAGAATCCGCATTAAAACGTGAATTTTATGAGTGAAAATCCGCGTATCTTTGTTTGGAAGTAGAAGGCGCATTTGATTAAACCAATTGTGGCAAAGTGAATTTTTAAAATCTTCTCATTTTGCATAGTTTTGTACTGAGAGACTAAAGTTAGCGCTTTTTAGAGAAAGAACATATCATTCGTTTCATAAAACCAATGGTCGAGGTTTCCGTTTTCTTCAAGAGCGAGATGGCAATTTATGTCTATGAAAATACTTAAGCGTTAAAGTTGCCATGATTTCTACTAAAGTCATGATTATAATCAAACAGAATATCACAAATGGAGACAATTTTCGATGTGCCAGAAGTGAAGATAAGGCGATGTGCCTAGGGTCCATGTGTGAATCAATTCCCACCACCGTTTAGGTCGAATTTTGGGAGAATCCCGCTAAAAAAGTGTTACTTGAGTATAAAGGCTACGAATTTCAAGTTTATAGAAGTGATTCAAGCAATTGTAGCATCCCGAGGCTTTTCTGGTGGCAAACGCAAACGTAATGCTCCTGCGGAATGTATACTATCAGCAGCAGAGGGAATTGGGTCTGCTGACATATCGCGGAGGCCAGTCCACCTGGCATATGTAACATGGCCAACCAAGCGGTTCCTAACCAAAATCAAGAGCAAAACAAACAACATAGACATCACATAGCCCTTCTTTCGTTTTCAGCGCTTCCTCCGGCGCTACATTGGATGAATCTTTTGCGTCAGCCATCCCAACATACTCAGCGCTAAAATAAAGTATCCATGAGCCATCCATGCTTGTCATTAAATTTCGATGCAATTGAGGAGACATTTAATCGAAATGTCACTAATCATCCTTGGTAATTCTACCATTTCTGAACAGTTGAACAAAAACTGTACTTGCGGTGGCCAGAAATGGTTGTGAAGCTACAGACACAGTCCAAAGATCAGTTTGCTGAGGGGAAGTGCAATGGCGGAGCATTTGGCGCAGGTGGAACCAAAACGAAGTTATAAGCAAACACCAATGTAGTACTGTACTGATTCGAAGTGTTGTAATTTATATGCACCCTCAAGTGAAGCAATCAAAAATGAAACCACTTTAATCTGCAGCATAACTTCTCACATTGTAAAGGACCACTTCTCAAGAGCGGCGATAAGTCATATAAGTATAGAAGGGCACTGATCACGAAGATTTAAATGCAGAACAGCTGCTTAAGACACGTACACTAAAGAATTCGTTCAACTGAACCCTCATTTGATTAAAAACCAAATTGGTGAATTTCATGTCTTCAAGATTCATAGTTCTTGGCGTTACTAGAGGCGAAACTTTGACCTGGTAACTCAATTCAGGTTTGTTTCGAGCCATTTTTTAAGTGACTACCGTGCAAAAGTTTACTGGCGAGCCTTGAGAGCCCGTGCAGTTAAGACGAGGCGTTAGGCAGACAACCAAAGTATTGCAGCATCATTTTAAGGTGTTGCAAAATATGCCTGCTCATAAGTAAGAGAGGTAAATATCAAACCATCTTTACAAGCAATGCAGCGTCTTACATTTTAATAGACCATTTACCGGAAACAAAAGTATCTCGAAGCATTTTCTAAAGTGACTATAATTCATAGCAGAAGGGAAGAGCACCTATCACGATTCATAAGCAGAAGGATTGTCCATGCAACGGGGATTAAGGGGCTCGCGTAGTCAAGCATTTGCAGGGATAAACGTCATCCATTCCTGAAGAAACTCAGTCCCTCCTCCGTGATCTTTCCAAAGAGACCCTCGGTATTTTTAAGGGAGTAAGTGCAACCGCACTTCGACAACAACTTCTTGTCATTTTAACAGGATGCCCTCATTAAGGCACATAAGGCAGGTTATTAGTATATTCAACGCTTATATTAGGATTTCAAATTCCGAATAATTAAGAATAACCTCATCCTCTGTGTCAAATGAAGTGCCACCAGCGGGATTAAGCTAAGATTTTGGCCAACACGGAGACCACTTGTTAGCTCTCCAACCGCATGGTTTTGGCGTGGCAAAACAGCTGCCGTTGTCCAACGCTCACGCATTCTAAGAGGTCGCTCCAAAATCTTGAGCTTACAAGCTCCTCTCAGGCTGTAATATTCATCATCGGGGAAGTGAACTTTACCAATTTTTTGGAAACCCTTGCTAATAAGGAAGTATTTGGGCATTGACAATGCAATTTTGTGTCTAAAGAAGTGATAAAGGTAGTTTAGCGTCCTCGAGGCTTCCCTGAAGGCAGACGCATACATAATGCTGCTACAGCAGAAGAAATAGGGTCGCAGAGACTAGTTTACTCCGCGAAGACAATGTTGTTAACTAAGTGAGCTTGGCTGGAATCGAGAATCAAGCAAACAACAAAACGTGTCGCATAGCTCCTCTCTCCTTTGAAGCGTTGTCTCCGCTGCTATCCTTAGTAAGTCTTCTACGTCAGTCATCACAACATCCTCGATCTAACCATGTCAGTCAGCAAATTTTGATGCAGACCTGGAATTTTATTTAGCTTAGGAAGTGGATCAAAAGATCGGAAATTCTTCTGACCATTATAAATGACCATAGTTAGAAATCAGAACACCAGGCATAAACCAAATTCATTTTAAAGAGAAAAGGCTTTAACACGGCCTTTAGGGTTGGAGTTATGCATCTTCCCCTTAATATGGCATTTTTCTCAATTCAAAGCCGTATAGCCACTTCTATTTGGATTCTGTTTAGCCAGAAGGGAAGTAAGGAAGACATCGCAACTTTGCTTGTTCCACAACTTGATTCATATGAGGTAAGGAAACTCCGAAACAAGGCTTTTAAGATGGTTCATGGCTGGGACCGCTCCCATTATTAATAGATATCTTGCAAAACACGGCAACGCGGTAGCTTCCGACGATTGATATTAGTCCTACTGCTAAAGGTCGTCATCGGTTCTTTCATCCATAGCAATTGCACTTCTTTCGCACCGCTAAAGGTTCCACAAAAGGTATAAATCAAGATAGGTGCCCTTTAACGTCGGATGTGCCTTTCGCCGCCACCGAGGCGGGTACCCGAGACCTCTCGAAAGACAAGAGCAGGCATGATATTCGGACAAAGGATATGTGTGTTCGGTATTGTCAGAGAACAGAGGCCAGCTCATCTGTTGAAGTCGATATGGCCAACAAAGTGATTGTAATCAGGACCAACAATCAAATAAACACTAAAGCGTATTGTAACAATTTTTCTCTTCAACTCTTGATTTTACGAGTAAAACAATTTTTCGTAAGGCATCAACCCACATTTGAGAGGAACTTGCTGTATTCCCGTTTGACGCCTCTCAAGACAGAAATGAAACGAGTAATGTGCGAGAACTGCTATGCTAAGCATTTAAAATATGGCACAAGAACGGTTCTTAAAACTTGTTATTCTCAAAAAGAATCGCTTGCCGAAGAAGCGCGCTGGCTGATTTAGAAAATATTTCATGCTGCCTGAACTGATTTCACCACCATAATAGCAATCTTTCAATGAAAAATATTATTTTACAAGTGTGGAAATATTGGGCACTTTACAACAACCAATGAAAATCATCTGTAGGGAGGGATCACTGCACCACGAATATTTCCTTAAAAGAAAAGAACTCGAAGCGGTGGGATAGAAAACGTACTGCCGATAGCCGAAAGTGGTTGTGAGACTACTGGTAAAGTTCAAAGATCAGCGCGTCGAGCAGAAAGACAATGACCGACCCTTTGGTGTCACTATACTCAAAACAAAAGGTAAGACAGACAACTAAAGTGGTACAGTATCATTTGGAGATGTTGTAAAGTATACGCACTGAAACAATTGAAACAACTTTCCCATCCATTTTGAATTGGTTCGTAAGTACAACATGATTCTCAGGTTTCTTCTAAAGTGGCGATAAGCAAGATGACTGCTCAAGGCACGGAGAATAAACCAGTGGATGCCATGTCCTCTTAACTCACAATTCATTGTGCGTTGCAGAATTGTCATATTTTACTAGGAGAAGAACCCAATTGAGTAAACCTTTTTGGGTTTACCTCAGGCCATTTTTGTGACGGCTTCTAGGATGGTCCAAAGACCGGCTCGCCGTGCAGAAGTGCAATCAAAACAAGGAGTTAGGCAGGCAGCCAAAGTATTTTAGCATCATTTCGAAGTGTCGTAGAATATGCCTACTCATAAGTAAGACAGTTCGACATCAAGCCATCTTTACAAACAATTTATTGTTTTACATTCTTTTTAGACCATTTTTCGGTGGCGAAGATATTTTCTAAATTGGCTATAATTTATAAGAGAAGGGAAGGATATCTATCCCGGTTATATAGGCCGAAGAATTGTCCATGTCACGAGAGTAAGGAGCTCACATAGTCAAGCATTTGCAAGGATAAACATTACCCATCCTTGGGGAAACTCAATCCTTCTTAAGCAATCCCCCGGAGAGACCCTCGGTATTTTCAAGGGAGTAAGTGCAACCGCACTTTGACAACAACTTCTTGTCATGTTAACATGGTGTCCTTATTATGGCACATAAAGCGGGTTTTTAGTATATTCAACGCTTATACTGGGATTTCCAATTCCGAATAATTAAGATTAACCTCCGGCAGGGTTATACTAGGATTTTGGCCAACACAGAGACCACTTGTTAGCTCTCCAACCGCATGGTTTTGGCGTGACAAAACAGCTGCCGTTGTCCAATGCTCACGCATTCTAAGACGTTGCTCCAAAATCTTGAGCTCACAAGTTCCTCTCAGGCGCTACTTAAAAGGCTGTAATATTCATCATCGGGGAAGTGAACTTTAACCGCTTATTTAATTTGGAATATATGCTTTGGGTACGCGCCCAGATGCCATAGCCGTAACAATCAGACAGCGCTAGGAACAAGGTTGGGTTTGAAAAGTCGCTGATTTAAGGCTACACGTACTAGAATAATAGGCAGTCTATCTGCATTGCTAAGATGTAATGCTCACTTCTCTTACTTATCGTAGAGGCACTCTGAAAGCAGCATTCCACGTTGGGCATATTGATACGCTTTACTTTAATTCTACTAATCGACCTGGTTTGTAAATGCATCATTGTGAAGTCGATTTCTTAACAAAAATTTCAGATCTCGTCTCGGCTGCAATAAGAAGGGCAGCATAGGGATCAGCGATTATGTTTCCTTTAAAAGGCTAAGCTGCGAGCTCATTGCGTTCAAGGTTATTTAACCGCTAGAGGATACAATTATGGCCGTAACGAACGGATGAACGCAGATTACTTCACCTATGTGTATTTATTTGTCTTCCTACTAACTGGAACTTGAAGCAGATATATTTTGATGGGGCTTGGATCCATACTTCACCTTATTTGAGCGCATTGGAATGGATTTACATGAGCATTGGCACGAACGATGTCTATGCTATTCCTTAGAGGTTTCGCGCATCGCTGTTCTTGCATGAACATAAAGAATGCAACAATGCTGAAGGTATTGCTAATAGCTGTGCCGTCGCCATCTGCATTTAGTTGTATGAACGCTATTCCACCATTGTTCCACTTCCCGTAGAAAATTGTTTCGTAGAATAAGAGGAGTAAATTTAAACCAATTCAAGTAACCATGAGTGAGTTCACCAGTTTTGAGTATTCGATCTTTTAACGGTGAGAAATCTCTTAGAATCTAATTACAATCCAAAAAGAAATGGCAGAAAGCATCTCATGCTTACTTTTTAGATGACATCACTTGAAGCCTGCAAGCATGTGCAAACCTGATTGACTTCCAGTCAAACTTGTTAATTAGTTCGCCTACTAAAACAATTATTTATCCTTTTCTCAAGCAGCGTGCGAGACACAAACGATTTTGCTTCCATCTGCACCGATTTGTCAACCAAACTTTTGCCAACAGGCAAGCTGTTTCTCATGAACCCTTGTCGAACCGGATTTGCGAGCTTTTCCTTAATCAATTCCTAGTTTGTAAATAGGACATAATCGAGACTCAGTTGTTAGCTCAGCTCAATGCCAAGTTTTACGGACGCATTACGCCTTAAATGGAATTGTGCAAATACCTCGTATCATATCCATTCCTCTTATCAGTACCATCTGCAAATAGGTCTTCTGTTTTTCGTCGCGAACTATAAAGGTGCTCTGTTTTAAATCTATGGGTTCACACAAGCTTGAATTTTCTTTGAGATTTAATTAAAACGATTCCCATATTTAATGGATTTTTGAATGGTTGTAGCAAGTCTTTTACGGGTTCCGCTAGGTCACATTGATTCGATGCAGCTGTGATTAGTAACAACGGCTCACTACTTGGTAGCTCTAAGCATTTAATCCTTGCATCCGTTGGGTTTTGCTCACCAAATTCTGGGTGAGCAGAGGGTAATCAAAGTTAATTTATTGACGTCTTCTTGGCAGCCGTGTTATTTGCAATTGTAGTGGAGGATGGGAGTCGGGTGCGAATCTGGCTTAAGAAATGAGTGATGAGGATGCTACTGAGATAATAATATCGCGCTTTTTCACTCCAAGGAGCAATTTACATACATCTAGGGCCCTAGTGAATCAAGATCAAGCAAATGGAGCAGAGCATATTCGCTAACCTCAGTTTTTTAGTCGTTTTGCCATTCACCAACTATTTTCACCTCAGAGCTTCAAAGTCATTGTAATTCATGATTTGATAGGCATAACTACTTGCTGAAACCTGATCCCTTTAATTTATTAGCAGATTTTGACCCGCAAAGTTGGTTAAAGTGGATCGGGAATTATTTGTCTGATTAAGCAAAATATGCAGTGAGTGTAACCTCCTTTCACAGATGCATGCAATCAAAGCGTGATATACTACTCCCCGGAGCAGTGACAACAACGATAAATGAGAAAGCAAGTTATCAGTGCTTCATCTCTCTGGTGCAGCAACTTGCCGATCATGCCATTAAGGAAGAGTTTCATAGCAAGAAGCGCTTGACACAGACAAAGGATAGCTTAAGGGTATTTCCACCTTCCGTGGCAAACCATTTCTTACTCCGACTATTACAGAAGTCGATCCTTCCCGAAATGTTTCGAGCCATCACAATGAAACCTGTTTATCTACTTATGAACCTTTCCATCTAGCCTGTTTCAATGCTTTAACAATTGTATTTATCAATCATATTCCTTGTTCTGGACACTCCACCTGTAATTTACCGCTTGACATCTTGCGTACGGTGTTTATCCCTCCTAACGCGTTAGAATGCATGCATTGTAAGCAAGCACCAACCTAGCCATAGGTTAACGCTGGCAACAAGGGTCAAAATAATGGTTTGAAAGCCAATATTTTAGACATTTTACCTAAATGAATTGGCCTTCATTTGAGAGTCGTCATGAAATGCATTCTTTCCTTGATTCGGGATCAGTTTTGCCGCATTAAAGGTTATGCATTTTTAATCGAAGGCAAGAACCCAAAGAAGGCGAAGAAAAATCTCTAGGATTAAGTTGGGGGATTAAATTAGCAGGTCTTTGAATGATGTTTAGGATACAGGCAATAGACTTGCGAAAGGATTGGAGCGTTCAGTGTTGACTACTCCACTCGTAAGGCGTCTCCCAATTCACATCTGCAATCCATTGTGCTTTAAGATGCTTTATTCTGCTTGTAAAGAGGAAAGATTGTTATACGTGGTCTTCGAGAAGTTTAAGCAACCAAATCGAATTGCCGTTAGGGATAAGCTATCTTGTGGATGGATGCTTGGTTGCTATGGCATGGTGAGATTAAAATTGAAAATTGGCACTTCGCCTAAAAAATTAATTAATTGTGGTATGCATGAAAAGCCTTTTGTAAAAAACATTAAAAAGGGAAAGACTCTTGATCATTAAGACGATATCTATGAGAGAAGAAGAGCCTTTGCCTGAGAGCATTACCAGAAAGGAACATAGTCGTTGTATGGACTTTTGCCCGACCGCAAAATTGGAGATGTTCCTTTGGAAAGGCTCTTAACAGACTTTAGTCCAGAAAATCTCTTTACGAGAACAAAGCGGTTTCGAATTTTTAAAAAACAAACGAGAAGCCAATGTGTGTGGTAATGTAGGTGACACATTCAAGGAGTGAGATGCTATGAATTATTTCATTTCAAAAGTACTCTTAACAATTTTACCTTTTAATCTGGCAATGCCTTGCCTGATGTTGAGCTGTAGCGGTGGTAAATTTTCGCTACAAAGCAACACAAGATAAATGATGGTTCTGCAACCGAGATTGCAGTTTTATTTCCTCTATTTGTCACTTTGATTTTGCTCATGTTGTGAGTCTAGTGTATAAAACAGCAATTATAAAGTTTAATGACATAGCAGTGTTTATTAAGTTTTGATATCAAGGCGTGAGAGTGGCCAAATATCAGGGGATAATTGTGTGAGGAAGCCGATTTCAACTACCACGAAGTAGCATTATTTTATGGTCTTCTTGGAGGACTGGTGGTTGAGATGTGGGACTGGAATCGTGTTCTTCGAGACGATTTCATTGACGTCGTCGCATTCAGCGTGCCAAGGGCTGTCAGACGCCCTGTGGAGTACTGATTCAAGTAGCTGAGTAGGAAAAGAGGGGAATATACTCAATTTCTTTCCTTGATGCAAGGATAAACACTCTCTTGAACACAAGTTGCACCTACGATCTTCGTATTCTAGATAGCAACGCTGTCGATGAATTCATTATGGGCGCAGAAGTTCTTAGGCCAAACAAATTAAAACGAAGATGGGTTAACACAGCATAATGTAAATGTGAAACCTTACAATAAATGTACTTGTTGCTTAACAATCACCTGATTTGGTCTTCAATGGTTTCTATAAATGGTGTTTGATCAAAGCATGCAACACATAAGCAACTTTTCAAGGTGGATAATAGCCAGCTCAGGTTTCCTACTTGGTTCAGAAATTAGATTTTGGGTTTATTTTTGAGCCCTTAAAATAAGTAGTGGCAGACACCTTTACTGCTTCTTAGTAAGCGATGGATTTACCTAGAACGCTCGTTGCCTTTTGATGCTTCAGCCTAAATGGTCAACGAAACTAAATAGCATTAGGAAGGAAGTGTGGGTCATTAGGCATGATGAACTCCCCTCCTGTTTTCTAAACATTAGCTTGAATTAAACACCAACTTCTAAGTTTGGTGATAGATCTGCCTGTTTCTCCTCATAAGCAACAGAGGTTCGCTCATCTGGTATCCTACAACATTGACCGACAAAGAAGATGCTTAAAACAACGAATTCATGGGCAATCATATTGAAGGCTGTCCGAGCCTCGCCCCTTGCAAACGCCTTAAAGACAGTATCTTTGACTCTTTTTCATTAGCTTGTCTACCCAAATTTGTGCGGTGTTTATCCATTTTAGCTGAGTGAGATAGTTTTAAGGCGACAGGTTTCGGTTCTGTTTACAGACTTGCCGTCAAACAAGGAGTGGTGCAGAGGTTGTAGATTTTAGGTCCATCCTTGACGATCGTCTCTTAAAATTCCAAATTAAACCGGAAGTACTGCACCTAGACAATGACACCAAAGAGGTGGAAGTTCCTTCTTAAGAAGTGTGAATTAAAACTCAGTGACCAATGAAATATGTTAAATTTGTCTTAATGCTGAACATTCTGACTCAAATCGAATGAAAAATATGCTAAAATTGCATAATTTGGTGCTTAGATTTACCAGTATAATTGGTGCATTCCCCTTCACTTTGGAGGGAATAGACTCTCAAAATGGCTGGCATTCCACCATCCAAATTGCTAGTTTCACACGAACAATTCGGTGGAGGTGAAAGGTATTTGTGGGTTCACTAGTTCACACTCGCTTTCGTTTCCTTAATTTAATGGACTATCATCGAGGGAACTTGAGAGACGGAAGGAACCTGCAAACTTTAAAAGCTAAAATCACGGAGAGGTCAACACTTTATCTTACGTGTTTAACTCAATTTTCCTTGGAGACATCCTATTTCCAGTCTGATAGAGTGTGCATATTTCTGCGTTTAGCTTAAAAATCCTAAAAAAAGAGCAATATATTGACATAGTGGAGAAATCGGGACTTAATTGTTTAACAGTAATGACTGGAAAGTATTACTTGCAGACTGCAAATCCGTGCCAGACTTCATTGCTTCATTAGAAATGTCTCGGCCGGTGGAGGTGATCGCACCACTCCTTGCCAACAAAACTCATGACAATCCCACTCACTGATTTCTTCTTTGGCCGTAAGGTCACGCAATGTACTCTGCCAATGTACATAAAGCGAGGTTCATTTATTTCTCCTTCTCTTGATCCCATTGTTTTCTACCGGTGTTATGAATATCTCCAAAAGCCAAAATGTAAACCATTAGTGTTTTAGTAGTGCTCTGTCTATGGCTAGTTTTAAATGTGGCTTTTGGCTTGATGAATACGAATTCCTTGTTTTCATTGCCAACCCGTTTTCTTCTTTTCAATATTTACATCAAAATAACTGGCTTTGAGTGACGTGCAATAAATACATATTTAATATTGTTTTTCAACCTGTCACAGCGGTGGAGGTGTTATGGGACACTTGCGAGACGTTGGCCTATAAAGTCACTGTGAAGAAAACCCTCCATCAAAACATTTGGGATGGAGCAAACGATAAAGCAGCGATAAAATGAGAGGCTGATTTATGTTGCAAGAAAAGGGAAATCCAAATGCTTTTACAAGATCTTCTACGTCAAAGATGCTTTAAAAATGATTTTCTGAGACATGAAAAATGGCACTTCTTATTTTCCGACTTGGTCTCATAAATGATGATGGCCAACATGAGCATGAGTTAACTAAGCCTTGACAATAGGGCAGGGTTGGGCAGTGATTTAAAAGGGTACATCAGGATGCATTGTTGCACAACATATTCTTCAACCATATCTACAACAGGATCGAAAACACCTACAACATTTGTTTGAGGAGGACCTCTTGCCCTCCATAAGTGTTTTTCATTAATGGTGGTCGTAGCCCTTGCCGCTGCACATCTGCCTTTGATGTTTTCTTCGATGCTCTACTGTAAAGGGCACGAAGTATGGGAATGAAGAGGAAATTTTTGCCAGTACCACTCGTTAGGGGTTCAGTTGCACTAAAGGAAACGGGGTAAGATTCACAATAAACATTTAAGACCCCCCGAGCTGACACTCTTGGAGGAAATGCATGTAAGTGATCATTTTAAGGTAACAAAGAGCTAAAAATTGTGAATTACAGCTGCCAAGGATTATAGACTGTTTTTGACATTTAAATTAATAAAGTGGATACGCAATAGGCGCCTCTACTATTGCTTGAAGGGTCACGCACCTACATTAATTAGCCACCAAACGATGACGAGTTGACGTCTTTTGTGGTATGTCCGTCAGGTATATTTACTTATTTTCCGCTATCGCCGGTTGTCAGGTAAGGAGCTCAAACCTCGTTCAAAATGTGGAGCATCCTATCGGTAACCAATGCCATTGCAAAGGCGCAAGCCTGAAATAGTAATGACCAACCCGAACAGTGGAGTAAGCAGTGCGCCCTTACTGCTGGAAAATCGGGCGATTCTACCGGTAAGAGGGACCCGCACTCAATTCAACAACCCTTCGATGCTACACTTTTAACTTGATCTCCGAGGCTAATTGACTTATGCCAATCTCATTTGACTTTTAATTGTCAAGTCATGATGGATTTTTTATTCGCTTCAAGTGGGTGCAATCGTGTACCGAGAAAATGAAAGATCCTTTAAATATAGGATTTTTAAGTTTCCAACGGTTCTGGGAATCGAAAGCATAGAATCATAACAGTTTTATTGATGGAATGGCTTTGTTTAAGAGTAAAATGACTAGCAAAGCGTCTCAGCTTCACTCGTTTTTTGTTTCTGAATGTTATTTTGGCAGATCACATAAAAATTTTCATTTCTCTGTTAGAAAAGGTTCCAATTTTCTGTTAGAAATAGCATTTTATGCTATTTAAGCAATTCTATTGAACTCACCAAGCCATGTTAAGCATTGATTGAATGAACAGACTTATCGTCCTACATCATACACGAGTTATTACCTCAGCTTAGTAGAATGAGAGTCCAACTGATGTCAAAGTGAAGATGAATCATTTTATGTCATGACACAGTGTTTACAGCCGTAAGACTCTCATTTGAAGTGAGTAATTTGCATATTAGATTTCAGATTTTCGCTGTCATTGATGCATGCAATTCGGATGTTAACTTGAAGTAAAATTTCGCCTACAATCTTGAATGGAAGGACGTCATCTATTCTTTATTCCATGATGTCAATCATTTGTATTTTTAAAGGGAGCATTTCACCAGCGCGACATCTAGTGACAACTTTCACACAACTGCTAACGAATGCTTCATCACAATGCAATCTGTGAGCCCATTGTCCTAAGACGGTACGATATTATAGTGCCTGGATCAAGGTTCTGTCGGACCGACTTTCTGTGATACCTTCTACTGGATACAGGATTCCTGCCTAAGTCTTATAAGGATTCGCTTTGCTTATCAGCCATGGAACCAATATTTTCTTCAGAGTATCTATAAGTTCTGTAAAAAATTAGCTCTTGAATCTTGATAAAAGCGTTTAAAGTTTTTCTCTTGAATCACCCCTTTGAGAAAATCGCATACCACAAATGTCCCCAACTCCTTAAACCTGCAAATCATAAGTCGTAGACCCCGCAGGGCAACAAAATAGATGTTTTTACAAATTAGGAGTGAACTTATAACCACAGATTGAAATAATAATCCCCTCATTTTTCTAAATTGCATGGACCACTACCAATTCGGAGTAGCACAAAGGGGCTACGTATCTTAGATGACTATTGCAACTGCGGTAGCCATGAAAAATGAACACATTCCTCTCAGCGAACCCATCCTTAGCTCGTTTGAACTACTGGGCTCGGTCAGGGTCGCAGAGGTGGCCATATTGCCCTAGCTGCGTAAGCTGCCCTCCGGGCCATGCCAACAGCTTATTTCCCTCCGTCCATTGAATATATATATTCTACTTTTGTATTTTGCCTTCTTCTTGCCTTCGAGGGAGCCTCGGAACGCTACATCGGTGGCAGCGGAAAGCTAACCCGACTCTTAGAGTTTCTATCCCGATCTCTACCGCCTGTAGCATATTGCAGCGGTGCGAAAGAAGTGCATATGCTACAGATGGGCTAAGAACGACGCCCGTCTGCGGCATCTCCCCCAAATCCGTGTTCTACAAGAAAGCTATTAACAACTAGAACGACACTAACCATGGACCACCTGGAAAGTTTCGTTCCAAAGAGTGCCCCTAATATACTTGCTTAAGGAGATCAGCGTACTAACGCCTCCACACGGACATACCGATGATCGGCTGAACCACTTACTCTGAACTTCGTTTCCAAGCCAAATGAAACTCGAAGTCCAGTGCACTGCCAAGAGAGATCACTGACGTTGGTGTCAAGCATCGCCTCAATCGCGTTGAATGTCGGCGACCGGCATGGTTAGCTCGTGGGTGCTTCTCGCAGCACTGAATACGTTGTGATGGCTGACGCGGGAGATCTACCAAGGGACGCGTCGGGGACAACGCTTGAAAGAGGAGAGGGGCAATGCAGTACTTTGTTTGTTTGAACTACCGGTTTCGGTCAAGGTCATAGAGGTGGACATATTGCCCTAGCTCCGTAGGCTGGCATCCGAGCCATGCCAACAGTTTATTTTCCTCTGTCCGTTGAATATATATATTCAACTCTAGCATTCTGCCTTCTTTTGCCTTCGAAAAAGCCTCGGGAGGCTACAGTCAGGGTTGTTTTAAGTGATGTTAAGAATGAACTGCGTCTAGCGCTTCATAACAAGCATTTTGAAGCTACTGTGCAATCGAAGAGCTACTAAGCCACCAAAGTGAATTTGATAAATAAAACTTTCCTGACTGAGTTCTCTCTTTTAATTTCGCAGTCGTGACTGTGAACAATGCAGTTGGTTTAACAGGCACACACAAGTGTACCTTCTTCGAGAGCACATCCTAACCGTAATTTATTGCAGTTGTCTCTGCAACCCAAGGGTCTACCTGAGTCATTTAAACACACCCTCAAAATCACTGCAGAGGCGATTGTTAGAAAGTGGAGGGGGCAAAATCATTCAAAGGACACGCGCTCAATTCCATGAATGTTTGTTCACTTGGTCTAGACCTGAAGAAAGCACTTTCAAAAAGTCTACCAACACATATAAATGATTAAAGCCTGATTCCCCGTGAGATGTCTCTTAAAATCAAGCAGGTGGCAATAAATCATGGGTATTGCAGGTAGGACTGTGAATGTCCTACTGACAGCCTGATGTACAAAGAAAATATCTTCTCTAAATAGGACCAACTAGAAATTCTGATTGCCTTCGCAGCATAAATTAACAATTATTTTGCCACATTTTTAATGCTTGCATGAATTTTCTGCTTTGTAATCGATTGTCTTGTTAAAGAATATCAAATTGTCTTACAAGTCTAATTGTTAGTCATGATCTCCAGCTGGCAGTTAGTCTCATTTAATGGTCTTAGGCTCGTAGTTGACTTTTTAATTAAATTTACAAGCACGTAAGTAAAGGTTTCGGAGTATCTGATGTGTACTTTGTAACCAATTCTCATTTTGATAATGCGTCACAGTTCCATTTACGAATCGTATCTTTCCGAGTCCCCTTTCTTCATTGGAGCACGGCAGAGGATAATACCACTGACGACGGAAGCCGGAGGCCATAATCGGCGAGCATAACTGTATTGGCGGAGCCTTAAAGGTCCTCATAGATAAAAAGCAGAGTTGAACTATTCAAGAGCAGCAGTAATATGCGGTCATCAATTTACAAGACATTGTGTCTTTATATCGTCGTGCTTGGTATCACAACTGCTGTAATCCCAGTGGCTTCTAAAAAGTCAAGTTTAAGTCCGCTCTCCCGTTGTATATCGAGACGAGTAGATTGGCTTACGTGGCGACGGATTCCCTAAACCTGCCAAAAACTGAACCAAGAAAATCAGGTTACCACCGTTTTTAAACTCTATGACAAGGAAAAATCGGTCCTTCAAAAGGACAAATAAAACACCACAAAATGCTTACTCTTACCCTTTGGAGGCAAACGAATTTTTTAATGATAATGACAATCAGAAGTCGTAGACCGATTCATTTGACAATAATTAATGCTTCGACCTCTCCCCTAATTGGGTCTGTTGTATCAGTTGAATGATAATTTTGTCATAAGCGTTGGTAAAAGTTGTGATCTATTTTGATCGGAGTCTCGCAAATTGAAAAAGAGTTCCATTCGTCAATCGCGAAAAGGACGCACTACGGTCTTGGGTGTAAAAATAGTTCTATTAACTTGTTGAGGCCTAAAAGTAAACAATATACTTCTCTTGATCTTGTAATTCTGGCCAATTTCAGACTGCGCAAAGAGAGAACTGTTAGCATGAAAGAAAACCCGCATCTTCTGTGGATCTCTTGAATGTGAAAGCACCTAAGTTATTTAAAACAAGCAAATCTTATAAAACCTTCCGGTCTAAAATTAGACTTAGATTTCGGTAACAATTTTACATTTTTTAAAGAACCCTCACCTCTCTTTATATTTAATTTTATCGCCACATTAAAATAAATAACACTTTATAGCTCCAAATATTTCCTTTTTATTCGCCGCCCATCTTTGCTTGACAGGCGAAAGTGGCAAAACCACATTCACATTTTTAGGTAAATAAGCGCCAACTCTATGGGGTATCTGAAGACTGGTGGTGTTTTGGCGCTCTCTTTTGCCAAATTCTTGTTAATCAGATATTGTTCTTAAAAAGCAAAGTTAAAAAAGAAACATTTTGGACATGCTACTCCCCGTTAAGTAAAAGTGTTCTAAGAATGTGGTTTGGGCAGCAAAGTAGCAAAGCTATGCCAATGCGCACAAAGTGGTCTTTGAAGGTGGATTTCAACACAGTAGTAGGTGAGTCAAATTTAGTTAACTGCGTGCATTCGCTACTGAAAGATCAGGTGTGACTGTTAAAAAGGGCAATCAACTCATTTACACTCACTTTTCTTTGCAAGACATAAGTATCTTGTATCAAACCTGTAACAAATGGGTTAAAAAGTGCCAAAGAGTGATTTATTGGTTGTCCGTAGAAGGGGTTTGAGAGTTGTCAGATAAATTATGGCTGAATGATGCTCTATATTTTAATCGGCATCCACTCAAAGTTAGACCAGATTATTCATTTGATAATGATTCCTCAAAACATAAATTAGAGATAATGGATAAGAATTAGCTTACCACTCATTTTAAAAGCATAGAATTGTGAGTTTCTAAACGTTTGTGATTTTCTTTTATTCACAGGCCACATAAGTTGCACATGGAAGAGCCTAGATGTCCTCAGTCCAAGTGGAAGGAAGGAAGAAAAAAGTGATGTTTGGACATGCTGAAATGACTCGAGCACAAATGCTTTCCAATAGCTTCGCTGCTTATTGCGCATTATGTGGCTTTGAGACCGGAAAATATTTTTAATAAATTTCTGGCATTGATAACAGCCACTCGATAGGCTGAGAGGCTTAGGATAACAGACAGGATGGCTTTTTCAAGTAGGCGTTACTATTAAGCCATTGGTCAAAATAATAAGCTTCACAATTGTCTGAAGAGTACTAACTTCTTTTAGTCCGGAAATATACATGAGCTTCGCGAATGAGAGTTGACTGCCCTATAGTCGCCTCTCAATATCGCCATTGCTGTCGTAACTATAGTAGCAGTAATTAAGTGAACACATTCTTTGAACCAATTTAACTCCTGTTATCTTTGATGCTACGATCATCGCATAAGTTGCTTTTACCCTTGGGCAGTAAGTATTGAGGATGTGCTTTTTAAAGTCCTCCTAATTGGGAAGTCCTTTGCAGTGTCTCTACGTATCCACATTATTGCTATTAAAAATGTGACGCATTTTAGTTGGCATCGGTGAATGTTTTCGTCATCATTCTCCTTTAGTACGGAGACTGACCATTATGTACGCAGAATGCAAGGTTGGATTTAATGCACAACGAAAGCGCCTGCAATTCCAACTGAAATAGGTTTCCCTGAGTATATTGTCTTAAGTTCCGAATAACAGCATCTACTGCCCCGTAGCCCAAGCATTTTAGGGTTATTGTGAAGGGCAAAGTAAGCAAAAATTGTCTAAGTCAATTTAAAGCAAGCACCAATTTAACGGTTTCGCAGTTTTTTTTGATTCGCGCTTTGGTGGTAGAACGCGAGCTTTGACACAGTGATAAAATCTTTTTAGGCTGGAATAAAAAATGGCTTAGCTCTAGCAGGTTGCAGCCAAACTTTTAAATTAGGCATGCCACTATTTAAATCTATTAGTGATTACTTCTACCACAGCTACCTCCTTTGCGATGAATGACTGACAGAGTATGCCAGCAGGGCTCAGTTGTGTTACGGTTTAATGAAATAGCTCACTACGTCAAGATCCATAAATAAGGACTTTCTTAAATTTTTGCGAGCATTATTGCAGATAATAGTCCCACTTTAGCATTCAAAGTGCAGATTTAACCCACGGTAAAGGAATAATGCAGGAGAGGAGACCTTTTTTTGATAGCGAATTCTAACTACGAATGATATTATTTTTTAGTCCCCGATGTTTGGTCCGAACCAGTTGGAATCGCATGTGGTTTTATTACAGAGGCTGAAGGTGGAACAGGCATAAATTGTCCATTACTTAGCCAAATATAGGGGTTTCTGACATTTGGTAAAAATTACTGTAGTCTGCTCATAAATCCGGATAAATGAAAGGTGCAACCAAGACAAGATCTGCGTCTGCCTTTTCCGTGCGATTTTGCTTTTAGGCAAAGTAGGTTGAGCAGATGGATGTATGTCGTGGGTGGCACAGGTAGGCAGGCAGGACAGTGATTGCCGCGCGGTTTGTCGGTCTTCTGCAGACAGAACGGGAAGGAAATCCTAGAAACCTTCGCAGCATCAGTTAGTAATTGTTTGAGCCTATATTTCCATAAGCTAAATGAGTATTTTAGTCTAGTTAAGAAAGTGTAAAATTTTATCGGACCTTTATTTGTTGGCTGACATTTTACAACGATAATCAACTAGATGTCAATTTTTTATCACACATTTGTGTAATTTCGCTCTAGACACTATATTAATATTTTGACAGTAAATAATTTTAGTTGTCTAAAATGCACTACGTAGTGAATATTCATGAATAATGTTCAACAGTTATATTTACGATTAATATCTTTCCAGGTCTTCTCAACAGTTGGAAGAGATCAAAGGAGGGTTGGATACTGCTATACAGAAACCGGTAGATAATCTCGGATAGAGCAAAGAGAAATGAAAACCAAACCTTCTGGGGAACCATTGTTTCGATGGCGCCTGAGATGGTGCAATTAATTGCTCCCTTGAACCTTCTAGTCTGCAAAAATTTAATGGACATTTGAGTAAGCATTTACCTCCTACAACAATCCTGCTCAAACAGAGTCATGTGAGCGGCAAAATATTAGGGACAATTGTTTTCTCTTGCCTCTACATCTCATAAATAATACCGTAGCATCCAAAGACATCAACGAATAGTTAATAAGTGCTCTCTGTAGAACATACGAGCACCCGCTGTTTGGTGGTGTTTTAACGTTCTCCTTTACGAAATACTTGATGGTCAGGTGCTTCTCTCAGACATTCCTCCGCCTAATCGCATAGTCTGCAATCAAAGTGGAGAAGGGCTTAAAACTCCCGGATGCTATAAATTGGCACATTATGGACACTTGACGTCTTGTAAAAAAAGAAATTCATCGAGTAATGTAGATTGAGAAGCACGACAGCATGGTCATACCAGTGCTCTCCAAAATTTTGCAAAAAACGGGTTTTGGAGTTCTTTACCTTTCAGTGGAATGGCTTTAGTATTCTAAAGGTTTATTTAATCACTAACCAAAGTAGATAAAGCCGTACAAACTGCTTCTACTCGTGCTTTATACAGCTAAAACTGTTTTTGCTCCCGTGTTACTGATGTTTTTTTTCAAGACAAAAGGCTAATAAATGGTTACCGATTATCGCAGTGATTTCTCTTACAAGTAAATATGCATTATTTAGAACTATTAGTAAAAATTGTTTACTACGATTTGTGAATTTGTGATAAGACAAAACTGTGCCCTGATTCTTTTCTGGGGACCAGAAGTAGTTATAGAGATGGCAGAAGGAGTTACAATTTACTGGCTTGGACGTTACACTGCGCTACAAGAAGGGAATGCATTGGCAGAGTCTTCAGTGTCCGGGTAATTAAAAGTATCACAATATCGTTTCCTTAGGCAAGGTAGTCAGAAAGAAAACTACTTTCTGGTTGGATTATTTCTCAAGAACAGAAATGGTGATCAGGTATACAAATATGAAGGGACAATTATTGCGAAAGTTTATGGACACAGGAATTGGAGAGCTTGCTTAGCTAAACGTTCACTTGATTAAATACTACACCAGTAGATATCAGGTCGTCACCATTACCCCTTCGTAGCCTAGTGTAGAAGCCTAGAAGTTTTAGTTAATCACTTATTGTCCTACAAGACACGGCCATGCCTCTTGCTTCATTTTTAATCTATTAATTTTATTCAATTAATCACGACTGGTGCATTCCACTTCATTTTTGTTTGGAGTGGACCTTCCAAATGTCTGGCATTCCTGCAGCCAAATAACTAGCTTGCACTCAGAAGTCGATGTTAACAAAAGTTACTTGCAAATCCAAGTTCAATATGATCAAAAATTTTTGATTGTAAATCAAGAAAAGCTCGACTCCCTGTCTTGCGTACCAAATCTGATTTTTCTTAGGGACACCTCCAGTAAAAGGCTGATAGAGTGTGTGCATTTCTGCATTTGATTTCTAAGTCCTTTAAGAATTAAGTAAATCATTGAATAAGTGGAGAGGTGAGTGCTTTAATTGTTTACTAGTGACAAAGTAAAGCAGATATATGTAGCCCGCAAATCCGTTTTACAATTTTACTACCCCATTAAAAATGCCTCAATCAGATGAGTGCCATTTCCCACTCACAATTCATTTACTACGTGCTTTGGTTCAACTCTACTCGTGCAGATAAAGAAAGGTCCGTTCATTTCTCCTTATCATCCTCTTATCTCTCCTTTGTAAAAACGGAGTGTTCACATCTTGAGATGCACTTTAAGTGATTGGCCGTTGAATTAAATCTAAGAGGCATTTGAAGCAAAATACTTCATGACGAATATTATAGCATTAGATAAGGTTAAAGGATTAGTTGCAGAAGAGTGCATGAAATTTTCTGTCTTGGAAATGCTTAAAAACATTTTTTGGAACCGAAGATTGCTCCTTACGATTGAACGTTACCGCACTCTGATGGCATCCATCAGCTCGGTGCCAGTATTGACTTTATACATGTACTCATGTCAAGAAAATAATTGAAATAGAGAACAATTTGCGTTGTCATTCCATAGCCTAATGAAAGGAGCTAATGGTGATGAAAACTTTGTAATACATCAGGATGCATAGTTGCACAATTCAATGATCTGGTCTGGGGAGTAAATCCCATTAGGGTGTTCATCATCATCGGCAACAGGATCGGTTGCATTTGCACCATTGATTTGAGTCACATCACTCCAGATGCATGCCGAATTGTCATAAGTTCCATTTAACCTTACATTATGCATTCAGGATGGTTTGGCTGTGCTTTTTTCAAAAATCATTTCTGAAAAGTACAAAGTGTGGGATCGAGGCGGGCACTGTTCATAAGTAATTTGCTTCACGAGTTCAACGACAGGAGAGAAGAGACGCAACGGGATCATTTTTGGGGTCTTGGTGAAGAATTCAGGCTAAATCAGTCATCGTAACCTTTTGCTTGGCATGAAACAACACTTCTTGTAGAACTGCATCTGCGCTAGGCTATGGTTCAATGTGACGAAGACACAAAAGTAGTGGGCACCAATTCGCATGTACTTCTTACCTATGCTCATGCGGATAAATCCTAACTTCCAATTTTTAAAGGTTGCGTAAACAAATCATTTAACAAACAAACAGTGATAAGTAGATCTGTCTCACGGCGCCCCCCATTAATAGAAGGACCGGACTTCACTTCTCGAAGAAGCCAGATTCCCGGTTGAAGTGTGAAGCATCCCATCGGCCTGTAAAGCTAATACGAAAGGAGCAACAATAAGGCGATGTACCTTAGCTAATGGAAAATCTGCAGTATTTCAGTATAACAATTCCTTTGAGTTTAGCCGCTGAGCCACTTTAATTTTGTACCCATCGCAAGTCATTCGCTACCATCCAAAGTGAAGTATTGTTGGTATGATTCAATTCGACAGGTAAAAAGCAACATAAAAGAACAATTGCTTTCTATCATCGCAAAAGCACAATGTTGTAAATGCTACAAGTCGCGAATACAGTTTCCCTCCGAATCGGGTGTTTTTTGCTCAGTGGCAAATGTTAGGCAGGGACTTAGCCCTAGTTAATAAAAAAATCTTATTGTAAAGCGCTCTTTCACTTGAAATGCTTTGCATCTAATAACAGAGCAAGCTGCTTTTATTTTGGTGTAGCAATTTAGTTTTGGTTAAGTTCTCGGAGTTGGAAGCTTTGAATCAAAGGTTGACGCTCACAAGAACCAATTACGTGTAGGTGTTTGCCCTTCACCAAGGTCCCCATTCGTAGTGCACCTGCTCTTCCGCTTTCAAACTACCATGCGTCATTCGTTCCGGTTCCACTTGTTTCTCCATCCACGATTTCCAAGGGTTTAGCCCAGTGTCTTGATTAACAGTGCTAGAAAAAAGGAACTTCTACTTCAGTTGTGTTGAACGTCATTTGTTTTTAACAGCAATCCGGCAAAAGCTTTTAATACGTATGTTTGGATACGTGTCATTTGAAGACCAAACTCATAATGCACAACCCTTTGCAGACACCAATCCCTCCAGTTTTCCTTACCTGAATGACCTAATCAGAAATGCTTCACTTTTTGATTCATTTTGCTTACTTTTAAACCTAACGATATGGATGGCAATTACTTAGAGGCGAATGGAATTTGAGAATTCCAAATTTTGTCTCCTTATGGACAGTTTGGTTGATGTTGAATTGGTACTTACTGAAACATTTATGCTCTCCCTTTCCTTACTTTAGTGTCCTTGTAACAACAGCTCCCAAAGGCAGAGTGCTCGAGGAAATCGAGCATAACCTGCACCAATAGCTAAGAACAATAAGAGGAATTAAAAGCTGTCCCAAACAGGGATCAAAAGAACTCCCCAGAAGGCATTGAAATTCACTTGATGAATCGCGAGTGAATCGACGCCCTCCATCCACAAGTGGATGCGAAACACTGCAAACAGCTTGTACTCAGCGCCCACTCAGCATCAGTCTGTTCCTTCCTTAATAGTATTAAATGTGCAAAGCAGAGAGATGACAAATGGCGCCTCTTATTTAGAAATGCGAGTATCAAGATGTATGTGATCTACTCTGATCTGTAGGCGACCTGTTCCCACTCCGACTAGAGGGCTGAAAGAATCGTCTTGACGCTGGAGCATCGTAAAGTGACTACGTTTTTTAATAGCTCTCCTCGTTATTACCTAAAACGTGATTTTGGCAACAGAAAAGAACCGCTATAAAATACTGACAACAATAATAGGCATTTGAGTACAAGAGAAATTATTGCTAAGTAAACCTGTGCCCCGGCAATGCTGCTTTCTTTTCTCCTTTCCTGTAGATATAGGGATATGGTGGCCCACCACATCGGATTAACCGTCACCTAGTCGTCTCTACGCCTCTTCGTACCGTTTTGACGAGGGCAAAGTGTTGAAATCCCGTCTTTTGAATGCACCACAATTTCTTGATTTGCATATGATCAAGTGCGTTTGTGAGCAATTGAGGCTTTTGGAGTGACTTACTATAACGCCAAAAATTTGTACCTTTTTTGCGAAGTTGAGCTTTTTGTTGCTGCTTGGTCCCCTCTCTTAATGGGACAGTGGTTCGGTTGGTCTTAACTTGGGGATTAGCAGCGCACCCACTTTTTCCTTAATTGCTTGAGACGACGTGGGATCAGAAGGCGAGTGAACTTAGGCAAGCTGCTTTGTAGTGTGGTAATCTGCATTTGCTTTTGGGTTTTTGTGTAACACTTCGCTGATCATTTCTTTGATGTTAATCTCAAAAAACATTCCTTTTATGCACTATTATGTTACCTGTGGAAATCGGCCGCTTCGAAACTGTTAATCCTGACATATCTGAAACCACATATCTTTGCTGTTTGCTTTGAGTAGTCGCAAGCTCATGCAACATTATGAATTAAAATGCAAAGAAGGGTAAACAAAGTGTATTCGGTACAAAGGCGGCACTTTTAAGGACACTTCAGAAGGCATGGCTTACTAAGAGTAGCATCTCTCATTGCTGCTACAAAATCCACTGCCTGAAGACGACTTAGGATATGCACCCACAATTTCTAGTTGGATTGTGCTGCACATTGAAGGTGCTTGTACTTTCAATTAAAAAAAACAGATTTTTCAGAACAGATTTTCCTCGCATGCACTAAACACCTTTAACAGAAAGGCAAGTACTTCCACCGTCCAGTAATGAGCAACGCCTTGAATATCCGAGTCCTTTTTGAAGTTGTTATTAGAGCTTGAGTGGTTAAAAATCAAATTTAACTTAAAAAATGAGTTATGTCTGCGTACACTACGATCGGGTGTTGGTGTTGAATGCAGCTAGAACTCAAATGTTGTGTGCCGTATCTCGCTTCTGTAATACAAGCCTCAAACTGGTTATAAATCTTTAAAATTCGACTAAACTTGTCTTATAACCAAGTGTGCTGCAGTCAAGCCTTCTAGCTGGACGCAGCATCACATGGAGCTGCAGGCGATTAATTTTTTAGCATGGTCACATTCTTTATGACCATTGACTGACAGTCAGTTGTTCGCATCCTGGGAACCAGCAATGTGCAGTTGTGTTGCGGTTAAATGAAGCAACCTACTAGGCTAAGGTTTGTTAGTAGGCGCTCTTTTTTGTAGATGAGCAGCCTGATTTAACTCCCAAATGCAGATATACATTATTGCTAATAATGAGCTTAGTTTGCATCTGAAGTTGCAGTAGTTTGTGAAACAAAGCCGGGAGCACCCTTGACAATAATGCTTGCCTTGGATTTTACTGCTCGGCGATGGCCTGAGTCAATCAAGTTGGTCTGTGGTTTTTACTTCAGTGGGCATTGTCAGAAGGCAGGAGAGGCACAGGTTTTTCAGTACTCAACAGAATGCAAAGCTGCCCTGCAGTTGTCTGAAATTGATGCCACCTGATAAATAAAAGTTGGCATAACTTTGTTTAGGACCAAAGAAAGCATTTTTGCTTACCTTACGAATTGGGACAGGTGAGTAAGGATAGTGACTCCTGCCTGTAAGAAATTACCTGCAAACAGAGTTGGTCACGCAGAGGGCGAACAATTTATGAGCACTTCAGGCAGCGATCATTGAGTATGTTGCTTTATGATTATTCTCAGCATCACTAACGGCCTGACATGAAATAGTCTCATCTGCAGTCTATACTGGAAGGAAATGCAGGAAACCTTTTTATTATTAAGAGCCTTTCATCATTTGGGCGAATTTTTTCCTTAAGTAATCATTCGCATTGTTGTTAAATATACAACTGTTTTTCCGACCCATTTATTATGCCTTCTTTAGCTTCTAGTAGAAAGCTGCGATTGCTACTACTAACTTTTTCACGAGAACTGACCTACAATTGCATTAAAGAATCGAAAATGGAGTTGGAAGGTAGCACAGGTGCATGACAGGGAATGTATTAGTGACGTCAAACCTGCTCCTACATTACTGAACGCTTTATGTTCGGACGCCATCGTGCTTGGGACCCCGAATTCGAGAATTTTAGTAATTTTCCAAAAGGCGAATCAAACCTCGCTGCATTACTGTGAAACCGTGAGGTAATGCAGGGGTTAGTATGCAGCTTCTTAAATGAAATGTAAATGTTGCACGATTCCACCCGTTTAGGTGGTTTAATTATGCAAAGGCAACCAAATGGCTTAAGATAGTAAAAATTTTCTGGCTTCTGACCTAAGGAGTATCAGGTTTATGAGCGCCACAACTCTAAACCAAACGAGTGAGTCTGAAGTGCAAATCGGTATATGGTCTCCGGTTGCCAATATTAAAATGATCGTGACTTGTAAGAGTAAAAATATGCATTTTGTGGCCTTGTGCTTGCCATTTTAGAGGACCGATTGTTCTTCGTCATGGAATTCAAGAACAGTGCCGACCCAAAATATTAGTTCCAACTTGTTGAGAAGTTTAAGGAATTCGTCCTGTCGATTCTTCTAAGGGGCTTTGTTTGCTGTCTCTGTTAAACACAATATTCTTTGCAAGGCACCATCTTTTATAGATGGTTAAGCTCTTAAACCGTCAAAAAGTTTGTTAGAGTTGTTGCAGTGAAGTGTTCGTATAATTGTTTGATAGACTATTGATTGAACAAATATCCTTAACCCTTCCAAACTGCAGATTTTGAGCCATAGGCTCCAGAGGATAACAGGTATGATGACTTCTTCCCTAAGTTGGCGCAAACCTTTAGCCATAGATTGCTAAAATAAGCCCTGAAATTGTTGGAATCATGATGATCACTTCCAGACCGGAAGCTCCTAAGGGGCTAGAGGATCGAGGATGATTACCTTGGGGACGACCGTTAGTGCAGCCATTGTCGTTGTGACTATAGTAGCTAAAAAGGCAAACACATTTTTAGCAAACAACTTCTGCCATTGATGCAGAGAATAATCATTTAAGTTGGAGTTTTCATCCTCTGACACGAGGTATTGAGAGCTTGCCCTAGAAAGCCCTCCTGTCCGGGACGCTACTTAGAGTGCCTTTTCATATTCACATCGCCAATTTCAAGATTGTGGAGCGCAGAATTTTTTATCAGCGATTGTTTATATCCTCAGTCTTCTTCAGCATCAAAAGCGACTTTGATGTGCGCGGAATATATGGTTGAATTTTGTGGCGCATCGGAGGCGCTTGCAGTTTTAAATGGAGTAGATTTGCCTGGACACAGTGTTTTCAGTTATGTCTGACATCTTTTACAAAAAGGCAGCATTTTTTCCGCCAGACTTTAACAAAAGGTGTCCAGTGCACATTATAGGCTAAACATTTTGAAGTTTTTTGCGAAGGCAATGTGTTTGAAACAGCACAAAGTAGATGTACAAAAGCATAACGCTTTTCTAGAAAATCCTAGCATTTTTAAGCGCAAGCACCACTTAAAGTTTTTGCAGTTTGTATAGTCTTCTCTCAGTGGTAAAGCAAAAAACTTGACATGGTGGTGAAATTGGCCTTTCTCCAGCAAGTCCCAGACAAACCTTTCATTTGGATGCGCCATCATTGGGAACCGTTAGAGATTAATTCAAAACATAGCTGCTTCCTTTGTGACTAATAGCAAGTGATTAATTGCTCTCACCCAAAAAAATGGCACCCAACAGTTGTGCCGCGGTCAGATGGAACGATCTGGCAGGTCAAAAGTAGTTTGTGAGTTCCCTCGCCCAAGTTCATGATCATGACCTTGAATAATGAGCCTGGTTTAATTTTGAAAGTGTAAGTCAGCCTCCTTTGATAGCCCACATTAACCACAAATGGCTGCAGCTGTTTTCTGTTGTCCGAAGATCGGTCTGGTTCAGATGAATTGAACATCACTGTTCGAAGGCAGAAGGGGAATAAGTCATGCAGTATTTAATTAAGTACAAAGTTGTCTGACCTTTATCTGGACTTAGTGTCTTCGCCTTTGTAACAGTTGACACGACATAATTCAAAAATGCGATAAGCAGCTTCATGTAAGTGACAAGTTTGAACGAGTAATTAGAACAACCAAAGCAATATTTGTGTCTATTTCCTTGTAGGGATTTGCTTGCGGGGAGAATTGGTCAAGCGTTCGACTAATAATTTATGAGAAAGCTTGTAAATGCCGTGAGGTTTTCGGCCTGTTTCACTAATAGCCTGGCATGAAACAGCATCCTCTACAGATTAGAGTTAAAGAAAATTCAGGAGGCCTTAACAGCATGGATTTGTGTTTGTGCTACAGTTTTTCATTAAAAGGTTGGTGAATGCTTTGTTATGCGGTCACCCGTCTTGCTCGCAAATAAAAAATTGTTTTTTTTAACCATTTGTTAGGCTTGATCTCTAAACGTTGAGTAAAATTTCGCATAGTCCTCTCTTAAATTTTGTTAGAAAAGGTTCCCGATCGCCTAAGATGTATTTTGTGATGATTTTATTTTTGAAGATGAGTTGTAGTCGCATCAACGAATCATGTCCTTCTGAGCCTTTACGGAAGACGGAAGAAGTCATACGAGAATGGCGGAGAGCATGTCACTGATGTGCAGCAGTCGATGGCCAATCTCGGACTGTTGGGATTACTGAAATTTAAACCTGTAAAGCAATCCCTTATTTGATGACAAATGAGGTAGGTGAAGCTAGTAATTCTCCTGATCTTTCAAATCCGCTCCAACTTAGGCACAAGTTACTACATTCATGTGCGCTGAGTAAATTTTTAGAAGTTTGGGTCCATAAGGCTTCAACTCTAACATAAGAGTATCTTGCTTCTCTTATTTTATAATTTTTTTCTCATTTTAGTAATGAAACTAACATTTATCGAAAGTGATTTTTGGGTCAAACCTATGGAAAACCCGCAGACTGGTGGCTTTTAGCGTTCCCCTTCAAGAAATGCTTGTTGATTAGGTAACACTCCTAGTCATTCCTCCGTCAATTTACATGGTCGTCAAAGTTAAAGTTGGCATTCAATATCAAAATGACATGTTCTGAACCTTCGTAATCTTGTAAAAAAAGAATGAATTTGGTGCGATCGAATGGGTGGCATGACAGCATAGCCATACTAGTGCGCTCAAAATGTTTCTAAAGTTTGGGTTTCGCTGTTTTTTCTTATAGTAGAACCAATTTATTTTTAACGACTTGACAAAGAATACTTGATCACCGACTTAAGTAGAAGAAGGTGCACGAATCGCTTTAAAATATTCCTCATACTGCTAAAACCAACTCCACCGCTGTACTATCAATGTTAAAAGGCGATTTTTTATTTTATGAATATCCGCAACGGTTGCTTTAGCAAGTGTTATTATTGAAACTACCGATGGAAACTGTTTAGTACATTTTGTGTATCTGAGGTGAGGAGTTGCTGAGCTCGGAATAAAAGTACTGCCGATGTGAAAAATGAGATGAGAAGCCACTGGCATGGTCCGGATGTCATACCGCCAAAGGCGGCTGCAATAGCAGGGTCTTCATTGCTCGTGTACCCAAAAAGAGGGGTTAAGCAATCAACCAAAGCATTACAGTGTCATTTCGATACATCGCAAAAGTAAGTGAGCAAGGTAGTCGAACCACGTTGCTTCCAACATTCTTTTTGGACAATTTTCAGGTGGCAATAACTTTAACGAGGAGAAAAAGCTCTTGTCAAGAGGATTTACCGGTAGGACAGCTGTCCAAGGGATGGAAACAAAGGCGCTCCTTTGGGTTAACATCTACTCAACTGATCACCAAACTAATGGATGCCAGGTTTTTACAATTCACCCCTAATAGTGTGATTTAGGAGTATAGTAGTTTGATTTAATAATCGTATTTTACCACCGGGCGTACTTACATCTTGCAATATTTTTAATCTCGCCACCGCTTTCAGACGGGGATGAGGAAGGTCCCTCCAAAGCCATCCAGGAGGTGACTCTTCCCCTTCCCCTTTTCACTTTCTTGGTATTTGCTGAGAAATAAATGCAATCGCATTTTCACACCAACGTCTTGTCATTTCAGCCAGCACTCCTCCTTATGGTCAGCAATGCAGATTTTGCGCTGCTGGTAAACTACTTCTCTTTAAGTATGGTTAAAACTGCAAAATTCCAAGTCCGAAAATAAAAATAAATGCACTATGTCAAATGCATCCATTGACAATCACAAATTTGAGTGTTCTAAGATCTAAGTAAGGCAAAACCCCGCATTCAAAGGGAGAGGCTCCATTTTCTAAAGACAAAGAAGGGATCATGTTAGAGAGAATGTGTGTTGACAGCGTGAAGAACGGCTGAGAGCTTCTCGCATGGCCTGAAGGCCAGGCCGCTTAGCGAACGTACCATGGCGAAGCCTTAAGTGCTCACAAAACCCAACGCGAAAAGCTGATGAAACAGAAAAAATTTACTGAGAAAATGCCCGCAGTTTTTTCCAAGTTGAACCTGTTTTGGGATGTCTCTCGGCTCAGCACATGTTCACTTACTCGGCTTCGAACACACCCAAAAACCAATCAGTGTGTTGTCCCAATTACGGTGTGATTTAAATAACTGCGACTTGGATTTATTAAAATAAAATGGCCGAATTCGCTGTGAAATAATTTTGATTTTGGCGAACTGTATCAACCTATCTGAGGATCTGGGTATTTACACGAGTAATAAAGTGGATTTAATGGGCCGTGAATTGAGTGCTTTTGAAGTTGGCCCAGACCTTGCCGCCTGCATGTACCTGTGAGAGAGCACAATGGTCACAGTTTTGCCTTCACAATAACACCAATCATTTTCTAATTATTTTTTAACTTATTCATCTGATTTTATGCTGTGTTTTTATGCATTTTCAGCAGGTAGGGTTGGAGGTACTTTGCAAACTTGAGTTCATACACCCGGTGCGAAGGGGATCGTAGATTTTTTCATTAGCGTGTTCAATAAATGGCATCTGGGTGATAGTACCAGAAAGGCAAAAGATTCTTTTCAAGAAATGTATTCTTAAACCGACTGACAAAGCACGACGCCAAAGACTTTTTATCATTAAAGGTCTGGGCGCTTGTTAATTGAAGCCTTTCTTTTGTCTTTTCAAGTAACTAAAGTTTTCCATTTAAAGGGAAGATGTGCCTGCATAATGAAAATAAACTTACCAAATGAGCCGGTAATCAACGGTCGAGGTGAATGAGTCGTGAGAGCAAAAGTTATTTGTAGGATCACTTGTTCGAATTCGCCTTTGAGAACCCAGGTGAATCCTTGCAACCAAGCTTACCTTGTTTGCAGTCTTTTAAAAGTCTTTTGGAAAGGGCTTAGTACCAGTCTGGGAGAGTATTCTTCACCTAATTCGTAATGCCTTAAAGAAGCAAATAGGCTACCGAACAAGTGGGGATATGGCGACTTCTAATTGTTTATCATTTGACAAAAAACCACTTGTAGCCTGCGAATTGGTTCACATTCCATTACTCCGCCAGAAATGCTTCAAAAGGCGAAGATGATTGCTTAATGTCTCTCCGGTGAAACGCATGTCAACGTCAGTTACTTTGTTTTCGCGCGATGCTTCGAGGATGGCACTGTTTAATAAGGTCGTAGCCTCTTTTTAATTAACGCCTTTTTTAACTGCATCTGCACATTTAAAGAGCTATTTAATCATTTGTCCCTTCTCTGATTTTCCCTTTCATCTTCCAAAACGAATGCACTAAAGACTCAACAAGTGGAAAGTTAACATCCATTAATGCTCTGTCTCTGACTTTTCACTGATGTTTGGAGGAGTGAAAAAAATGAACTTCCTGGTAGGCGTGAGCCTGTTTTCTACCAACTCTTCCGCCTCAAAGTTGCTATCAAATGACTTCTGTTTAAGTAGACGTTTGAAAATTCAGACGGTGAATAGAAGCGATGGGGTTCTTTTCTTACTTTCAGACGTTATCACACCAATTATGCCTTTAACCCGTCACCATTATTAACTGAAAATATGTACTTGGGTCAACAAACCATTCGCAATATGACAGCGGCAGACGACAAAATTGAAAGAAAAATCTAATAGGGTCAGAAGTAGGCAATGAACTCGACTGCGATTTCATATTTTTACAAAAGAGAATAATTACAGTAGAGCCTTTGTATTACACCTGATACTTCGTAATGCATTAGGATGCATTTTCGCACAATTTGATAACCTAGACTGGGTGACAATATCGAGAGTGGACTCGAATGCAAGTACGATATTGCCTCAAGGTTGGCTTTATGTCTTCCACAGATATTTCTTTTAATGCCGCAACACGCCTGTTTTGCTTTCATTGCCTCATATGGTACACTTCGGTAGCTTTTGTTATGCTTTCTTCAAAAGTCATATGAAAAGGCACTACGTGTGGGGGCGAAGTAGACTCTATCTGCTAGAAAATCGCCCTAGGAGTTTACTTGCAGTGGGAAGGGAAATTAGAATAGAAAGCATAAGCATCTATCGAAACACATGGAATGACCCGCTTGAGAGCGATGCAACAATGGAATTTGGCCATTTCAAAGGTGATGAAGAGTTGAACGCTGTAAATAATAACTTTTATGGAGTTCTAAACAAAGTTTTACACACATAAAGGCAAAGAATGTGAATCGGACGCCCACAAATCATTTCAAATGTCGTGTTCAATCGTTTTTGGCAGACAAGTGATGATAAGTAGATCGCCTTCGCGATACCTGTCCCTCAACTTTGAATACCTAATCGTCACTGCTCTTTAGGGTAAGGTCATTGCTCTTTGAGTAAGTCGGTATTTAAAGCTGTTACATGAAGGTAAATCAAAAGCAAGCAAAGATTGCCCTCCTTCACCACAAAGACATGGTGAGGCAAGTGCTGCATGTTGAGAGCACCTTTTTCCTTAAAATTGGACCAGGGCTACAAATGTACTTATTAAATACTGTTGCTTCTAGTTAAGTCGCTCTACCATTTAAACCGATTTCTGCCTATTAATGGGTGTTTAGTGACTAGAACCAACTCTTTAAGCTTAATTGTCACCCAATATCTCTACGGGCAGAGTGAACAAGCCACATTTCAAAGCAGGATTTTAAGATTCCAAAAGTTCTAGGAAAAGGCACTTTCGAAAACATAGGTGACGCTTATCTAGACCGTTTAAAAGATGCTGTTCACCCTCCAGTAGAAGCCTTCAATCATGAGGCAGCTTCACTCCTGTCTTTAAACTATAGTGCGGCAACCACTGCCTCCCCCTTATTCCATCAATCACCATCAGCTATGCAAAAGGCAAAATTTTATGTTATTTGATGAGATCTTTGTTTACTTTTCAAAAGAAGTAGCTTGAAAAGGAGCATTAGCTTTGTGTGAATAATTTTACATGCGCATAATTTATGGGCCACACCCACACCGCGTGAATAATTTAGGGACACTAATAGCTTCGGTTGTCCTTACCTTCAGGGTCTAACCAACGACATTTTATTTCTTAAAGCCTCTTCCTTACTTCGAAACCTAAAGGCAAAGCTGGCAGTTTTTTCGGGGGTGAAAGATATTGGAGGATTATTAGATGGCACTGAACCAGTAATTACCAATTAGCTGATACTTTCCTCTCCTTACCTCAGTTTTTTAGAAGGGATTCCTAACAATGGCCAACATGTGATCATTTTTTGCAACGTGTGCGAAATATAACGAAAGTTTATTCACTCACACCAGCAGCTGAGTATGATAAGATTGTGATACCAAAAGCGCCTGAGAAAGAAATTTGCAGTCATTTAATGAATTGCGACTGGATAGACGGCCTCTATCCCCTCAAAGTGTTTTTGGAAAATGTGTAGTCAACCTTTAATTAGCATTTATCGTGTCCTTTCCTCTGTTGTCCTCCATCAACATTTCATCTCAAGCGCCTCGAAACAGGCGTATTAGGACATGTACCGCTCACTTCCATCCACAGGTATAACGCTTTACGTGAAAGCAGGCTTGCAATTTTCTTGTTCTAACTAAAAGAAGGGAGCGGCGTCTATTACCGTCCCTATTTGTTACACAAAATGCGATTTTACTACTGAATACTACCTCTATAAAAGGCTGGCATTAATGATGGGCTTTTGATAGGCCAACATGCGTTTTAATGTCGAATAGGGCTTTTTAAGACTGCCCTCATGTCCATTCTTCTTTCACTGCCATCAGTAGGTCAAAGCTTCCAACCAAAGAGAGCGATGCATTGTTACAATGTTGGAGATGATGGAGTGACTCGGGTACAACTTTCATCTAATTGTCCTCAAGTGCTTTTACAATCCCAAACTGCAGTTATAAAGTACTGACATCAGTGCTAGATATTTAAATGCAAAAGAATGGACTGTTAAGAAGTCCTTTGTGCTTGCAGTTTCCCGTTCATTCTTCTGTTGCAAAAATGGTGGATTTTTTTGCCACGAGTCACAATTTATGATCAACTGAAGTAATTTACGAAGCATCTTTTAAGCCCATTCTAGGAAATGATTCTATTTTTGATCAAAATCATTTCCAAGCAGGGAACATTGGTTGGGGTACCGAGAATCCAATTTGCGTCGAGGTGACCCTTGAAGATGATATACCTTATATTATGAGGTCGATATTAAAATATGCGGATTTTTTGTCGTAAATTGTTGCAATTTTTTAGTCTCCTGGCCATATCGGTAAGAGTCTACTTCCCATTGGTAGTATCTATGGTCATGAGGCGAGGAAAAAAACTAATTAGAATATAATAGTCCGCCACATCAAACCAACCGTCGCTTTGCTATCAATGAACTTCTTCAAACCGACTTGATAAGAACAAATTGAGGAGCCTCTGTATTAGTTATTTAGTCACTATTTCTGGATGTCGCATCCGATTAAATGCTTATTTGTAAGCAAAAGAGACTATTGAAGTGCTCAGTCAATGCAAATTAACACAATTAGAGATGTCTGATCTCCTTTCCTCATAAACAAGTAATTCAGTTAGCTTCAAACTGAGGATTAGCGACCCACTCAATGAAGCAAAAGAATCCCACCACCTAATTTTATTTGCATTGCTAGAGGCGATGTAGAATTAATGAGAGCTGACTTGGGAGCAGCAGATGAGTGAACTCAGAGAAGCTGCATTTTTCCGCCCCAAACGGCAAAGGGAAACAAAAAGAAAGCATGCGATCAGAAGTTCATTTGCTAATTTTGCTTTCGTGAAAAGCTTTGCGTATCGTTTCCGCAACACTGGTTGATGGGTACAATCTTTCCAATGGGCGTAAAACACTAGAGGACTACTTCACTTCTTTATGTACTTTCATGATTCCTATGGAAGTCGTCTGTTTCGAAACCGGTGATTCTGACGTGTCAGAATTCACTCACTTCTGGTTTGTTTGTAACGACAGCAAACTCAAGTAACCCGATGAGTTAAAATACACAGAGGTAAAAACTAAGCACCTCTAAAGCAAAGACTGTGCTTCCCAGGGACGAATCGGGAGGTATGACTTAGTGGTAATGGTGAATCTCCGTGTTGCAACATGTAAATAACGGGTGTTGGGCTAATTTGGCTTGCATCACCGGAGAATCCTTGGCATAACCCAAAATTTAAAGCCACAAATTTTCGTCTTTAGGCGTGTTTTGTGGGAAATTCTTGTGACAACGAGTCCAATTTAGTGTAGTCATTGGATTGCACTGCTCTACATGCTTTTACTTGAAAAGCACTTCCAGTCTTTTGTCACCGTTTGCAATTTTCGTCCAGTTAAGTGTGCCGGCAGGACAAATACCCCAGAGCGTGTTCTATGGGTGAATAGTAGCTCATTTTAGTTTTTGAGTAGAAGGCGCAGTTAATGGAACACTTTGGATCAAGTGTATTGCGTTTTAACAAATTGATAACTACTTAAGAGAGCAACAATTACCATTCGGAAGTACTCCAGCTTTTCGAAGTCTTCTATGCTGGGATGAAATTTTGTGCGCGTAACAATATTTTAACAATTTCACCACGAGCCTTGGAAATATTCGTGTCTGTTCCAACTAGGATCTTGTCAAATGGAATAAAATTCTATTGAACACTCTGATTTTAGATGGAATTATGGTGCCTTCAACGTGTAGAGACGTGAGTCTGGGCATCATGCCTTTTTAAATTTTGAAGGTAATGTTAAATTGAACAATTTTTAACTGGCAAAGGCGAAATTGTTAGAATGAAGAAGGCGCACGCCTTCTGGAAAAATCTCAATTCGATGGCATCCTAAGCACTTTGACCTCTTAGTTAATTAAGATTTAAAATAACTTGTTTTGAGGTTTTGTGTCAACGTTTTATTTAGGCCTTGCTATACACTTCGCATTTCAGAAAAAGCTTTTAAATAAAGAGGCAATTGGAAGTTAGGTGACTCTATTTTCCAAATTCTGTATTTTTAGGCAAAGCACTTTTTATCATTGGCATCGACCTAAACTTAGGAGGAAATTGTTGTACCATGGCAAACGCTATCTTCTAACTCTTAAATGTTTCGTTTTCCTCATCACATGCTCCTTTTCTGTAGACTAATGTTATTGAACCACGCTCACATTTGTTAAGGTAAGTTAGCACCAACTCTCTGGAGCACTCGCAGAATGGTGGTGGTTTGACGTTCCCAGTTACAAAATCCCTATTATTCAGGTATCATTTGTACAAGTTTGCAGGGTTGAACATTTGACGTCTTGTGGAAAAGAAGTAGACCGCCTAGTGTGGTAGCATTGCAGTGCTGGTGCGCTCTAACTACGGCATGAAAGAGTTCTTACTGTTTGTCATCCTTTTTAGCACCACTATTTTTGCCGATTTTGCTGCCTGTTTTCTGAATTTCCTATATTAACAATAAATATTTAGTCGTCAGTCGAAGCAGAGTGAACACACAAACCATTTTATAATGCATTTATGCTGAAACTACCAATGAAAATCCCTGATGCGCTTTGTGAGTCCATAGTGAGAGGTCGATGAGCTCCGAATCTTTTGAATGGCAAAAGAGGTCTTGGTATTTGGATGGAATGTTTGAAGTCGATGTACAGGACTGGTTGAGAGA